>CM043316.1:67148072-67748072 GCA_023736055.1 Quercus glauca | reverse complement strand
CATATCTACAAAATACTTTTTCCTTGTAAACTAAGGCGCAAAAATTAAAGTTTTATGCACTGAGTATGACTATAAAGCCTCAAACTTAAGATAACTTTTTTTTTCCTAAACTATTATATCACAGGAACGGTAAAGATCCATAAACCAGTTCATAAACCATTAAAATTTAGTTAGCAGTACAATTAAATAAATGAAATCCCAACTATCATTTCCTAATTGATTTTCCAAATCTACAACTTCCACAACTGAAAATTTAGGCACCGGTTTTTGAAAAGTTAAAAGATATAACATAATTGGAGCAAACCAACAAAAAACAAAAACAGTAAATTATAGTGATAAAAAATGGAGATTCTGGTTGAGAAACAAAATAGAGAGACCTGGGAAACCATCAAAGGAATAAGCAATAACACAACTTATGAAAAACAATACCCAAGTTCAAATACATATACATAATTTAAATTCCAATCTAATGTCTCAATTACTAATAAAGTAATAACAAAGTCTTCATAAAGTAATAACAAAGTCTCAAATACTAATAAACTAATCACCTTATAGACTAGCCACCAAACCTTGCCATCAGTATGGCTATTTGCTGACGTTGCTCCTCAACCTGACTCTGTAACTGTGCCATTTGGTTCTGTGTTTCAGCAAGTTTTTGATCCGACTCGCCCTGTTTTTGCTCCGCTTCAGACAATTTCAGCATCGTATTGGACAAATCTTGCTTGCAAGTTTCCAACTCCATATTCATGCTTGTCTCATATTGCAAATGAGAAGAAGGGGTTGGGGTCGGAATCACAAATTTCCCCATCCCTCTTACAAAGCCTCGCCTTGTCCCTAGCACTTCTGTAAAAATTTCCTCCTCAGTGCTTTGGTTCTCTTCATCAGCTACTTTTTCTTTCATTAGATTCTACACAAGTGACATAAAATTTTACTAAATAATTTATGCAATTAATTCAAGATTTACTCTATAAATTATCTATATGAAATCAAAATTTCATATATATGAATACAAATTGGAATATTAATTACGTAATTTTCTTCAGTGGTAGTAGTCACAAAAGAACCATCTTTCTTTGTGCAGGTCATCTTATAAAAATCCACTTTTCCAATCTCTTTACCACCTTGTTTTTTCTGCACATAATAAAGATAAAATTAACATGTATACTCTAGCATTATTATAAATAATAAAGAATTAAATTGTTGCAACCTCTTCATAGTAAGCAATAAATGATTTGGATCCACAAGTGTGACCAGTTTTGTTCTTTCCTCTGTTTCCCTTATTCTTGTCTGACTTTTTCTAACAAGTATTAGATAAAAAAGAAAAATATAATTAAAACGAAGAGAATTAACAATCATAACAAAAAATATATGAAAATATACTTGTGTTGAAAATTATTAACATTTTAGTATGAACAAGATTTACCTTCCATGTGGTTGTTTCATATAGATCACATAAAGCATCCCATTTGTCCTGTGTCAAATCTGGTGGAACATTGGCCCTCACTTCCTCCTTACTAAATGTCAAGTACTCCTTGTAATAGTTACTCCGAACATTATTATAGCTACTTGACAATGAAATCTCCATACACTTCTTATCCTCAACGCGATTTGGATCCAACGTGAAATCACCCTAAAATATAATAATTAAAAAAACAATTATCGTTCAATTTTTCACACAAATTTTAAATACCATATCCTTTATAGTAACAACTTACCACCAAGCGATTCTTCAACATTTGTCGGTGTTCTTGTGGAGCCTTAGACCAAGATTGATAGCCAAGGTTCGCATGTTCACGAACGATAAAGCCCACCCTTCTTGTAAACACACTAGCATTTTCGCCCACAGGTCCTTGGGCCCCTGGAGGGATGGTTATCGGAACGAGTCCATTTTCCCTCAGTTTTTTAAACTTGGTGCATAGATTTCTACCTCTTTTCCGTTTGTTGGGCATATTAACTATTAGGAAAAATAAGATGGCATAGTCAGTAACATTTTGGCAACGTAACTTATTCAAATTCTATAATAACAAAGACAACCGCATGAAAGATTAAACTTTCACTCACCAGATGCAGCAGGGACAACCATCTCATGAGGTGGTCCATCAGGTGGAGACATTCTTCTTAGGGGGGCCAAAAACTAATATATATTGACAGAGAGAGAGGAAGACAACAAATAATATAATTGACAGAGAAAAATAATCATTGTAAAGAAAATAAAGTAAAACAATTTAAAGCAAATGAAAAACCATTAACACAAATGAAATATCACTTATCTAAAAAACAAATCATTCATAGTGAACTTAAAGCAAAAGAATTTAAATGGATGCACAAACAGATTGTTAATTAAATAAATAAATAAAAAGATATAGAAAAAATGGGGAAAAAAAAAACCAGAGACATTCTAATCAATTCATTATTTCTATGAAAGTTTGGACTTCACTTGCACATCTAAACAATATTAAGAATAAAACGAATATTTCAGAAATAATATGCTTGTTAAGGTTCCAAAGCAAAGACACTGCTGAATCTAGAGTGCAAATTCTATGTAAATAAAAAATAGGCTTTAAATAAATATATATATATATATATATATGTGTGTGTGTGTGTGTGTGTGTGTGTGTGTGTGTGTGTAATGGTGTTCACAACATGGACATCCAAACAACACAGTCTCTGGTTCTTTCTTTGAGTACAATTGCTATATAAATCTCCAACATGTAACATGGCCAAATAACAATGATATGTATATTAGTATTGCAGGGTGATTAGCAAAACAAAACTACAGTCAATTAATGTCAATTAAGAGACATGAATATAACAGGGTGTTAATGAATGTGATGGGAACTTTATGAACGTAAATTTAAAAATAAGAATAAAAATAAAATCTTTTAGAAAGAAAAAGGTTCCTCAATAATTTAAAACTTGCAACAGTCACTAGGTCAAAAAGACTATTGTTTTTTTTTTTTTTTTTTTTTGAGTATCTTATTATTACTTTTACAATCAAGGATGAATCCCTAACTGTTCAATTAAATTAATTGGTAGGGAAAATTGAAGTTGAATTTGAAGCGGCTTGCTAAAATTTTTGAAGCAGTATCATCAGCCAAAGCAAAACTTTTATAAGTAAGCAATATCATCAATCAATGAAGCCAGAACTTATGTAATATATTAACAACCAAGAATAAAACTAGAATCTACCACTAACAATCAAGAATAAAAGAAGGCAAACTAAAGCAAGAAAGATAAGAAATAGAGATTTTGAAGTTAAATTGCCAAACCTGGAGGTTAAAATGCCGACTGCAAAGAAGGGGTACAAAGTTCCAAAGCCAACTGCAAGGAAGACTTTAGATTACCATTTTGTCTCTTATAACAAAGAAATTGAATGACTTTTACAAGTATTAGATTACCATTTTTTCTCTTATAACAAAGAAATTGAATGACTTTTACAAGAAAAAACAAACTGTTCAGTACATCCAACAATTTTTTTTCATTCTTTAATAAAAAAAGTTCGGGTTTTAATTAATAGATTATTTATTAAAGACATTTATTAATTTAATGACAAACACTAAGAAAAAAACCAGAAGTAAAGAAAAAAGAAGATACCTGAACAGCGGCAGTGGATCTACAGTTTTAGCGGGTATGTGAGAAAGAATGAGAGATGATGAGTGATATATAATTGGCGGTAATGACTGAGAAAGACACGGGGATCATGCTCATCATGGGACTTCAAAATCGGTTATGTTAGGTGTTTTTTTTATTCCCATTTTTCCTGACCCATTTTCCCTCCAAATACAAAGAATCTTGACCCATTTTCCCTCCAAATACAAATAATCCTTTATCTCAAACATCTCTAAACTGCAGTCAAAATCGAAAAAAAAAAAAAAAAAAAAAAAAGAGACAGAAGCACATACAGAAAAATAATTTTGATACCCATTTTCCCTCCAAATATAATTTTTGGACCATCCCTAACCCATTTTCCCTCCAAATACAAACAATCCTTTCTCTCAAGTATTTCTAAACTGCAGTCAAAAGAAAAAAAAAATAAAAAAAATAAAAAAGACAGGACCTATCTGGGATGCATTGAGGAGGAAGATGAGATAGATTATGTGCAAATACGCCTCTTGCCCTTGCTGTTTGCATGGCTCTAACTGGTAAAAATAAAAAGAAAGATTAAAAGAGAAGAGTTTTACAGACTTGAGCAGCAAAATGAAGAACAAGATAGGTAGAAAATATAAGCTATAATGCTTGAATCTTGAGATTTACAGACTTGCGGAGCTAAGATGAGACGTGAGAACTTAAAAGATTCCTCAAGAATATAAACTATTAATGCTTCCCAATAGTATTACCAGCCTATAGCTACTATTTATTTACTTATTTATTTATTTTTGGTTAAAGCCTATAGCTACTATTGTAGCTATATAGCCATTATTTTTTTTCTTTTATATAAAATGTCAGAACTGAAAATTGGTTGCAATAACCAAGGTGGACTTTATATAATGTAGCCTATAGCAACTATAAACTATGATGGGACGCCTCAAACCCATTGAATGCACTGAGCCACTGACCAAGGTGGACTTTTGATAGCAAGGGACTCAGATTTTTTTATTTAACACTGGAAGAAGGATTGAATAAGTAAAAACTGGGAAGCTATAATTAACGTGTCTGAGTGGAGAACTTAAAAAGCTGGGTTGGGAGTTGTGAAAAAACAGTAAAAGTAGGCTTGTAATCTTTTTTTTTTTGGATTTTATCACTTTTTATTATTAATTAATTTTTTTAAATATATTTAATACCATTGCTATCCAAGATAAATAATATAAAAAATAAAAAATTATAGTTAAAAATTACTAGTATAATATTTTTATAATAAATTTTAAGTAATAAATTAGTATTAATAAATATTTATGAATAAAAAATTAATTTTTTGTAATAATTTAAAATTAAAACTAGTAATAATTTTTAACATAATTTGTGGTTTCATTTACCATTTCTGTTTAATGCTGTATTGTCACTTACAAACTTTCTTATCCAACGTGGCATTGTTTTTGTGCTTTTTTAGGTGCTTCACCTTACTTTACTTCTTCAAGTTCCAACTCCAGCCTCTTATTAATTTATTTTGAATAAAATAATTTTATATTTTACTTTATTGTTTTTTGTGTATACATTTAAGAAAAATACAAACTTCACATCTTTTCTAGATAAATACAAACTTCACATCTTTTCTTTTTATTACTTAAAAAAAAATCAAATACGGTACACCAAAGAACTAACCACTATACTTTTGCCCATCATATTTAATTTATATGGAAACTAAATTAATTTATTCTAAATGTAAAATGTATTTCAAGTTCTCAAAGACAATAAAAACACACCATTTTTTTTTATGAGAAGTGCCACGTATAGAAACTAAATTAATTTATCCTAAACCTATTGTGTATTTCAAGTTTTCAAATACAATAAAAAAAAAAAAACACATTTTTTTATGAGAAGTGTTACATTCACAATATTTTCACAACAAATCATATGTGGTTAGTTGTTATTAATTCAAATTTGAACCTAACACTAACATTATTTTTTTGCCCCAATAATAACAACCAGTAATAATCTAATACTTAGAATTTGTTGTAAAAACGTTGGTGAAATTTGAGAATAATTGGATGATCAGATTAAGAGATCATTGCCAAAAAGGTACACAACACACGTCCATCATGCGCCATCTTTGGATTTGAAATCTAGCTGTTGGATTCAAAGAGTTAAATGAAATGTTAATTCTAGTAAATTATGGTCACAATCAAACTGTTGGATTTAAAGAAAGGTGAGGTCAAAATTTAGTTAAAGTTGGTCAAACCCGGTAAAATTTAATAGATGGTCCCGAGACCACTAGACTTTGTGAAATTCATATTTGAATCTTGATCATTGGGATTGAAGAGTATGGTGACATATTGGTGTTGGTGAAATTTGAGAACAATTGGATGATTAGATTGAGAGAACATAGTACGTAAGATATGTCCATTATGCACCATCCTTAGATTTGAAATCTAACCGTTGGATTCGAAAAGTGTAATGAAAGGATAATTCTAGTAAATTATAGTCACAATCAAACGGCTGGATTTAGAGAAATGTGCGGTCAAAGTTTAGTTAAAGTTGGTCAAACCCAGTCAAACTTAATAGATGGCCTCGAGACCACTAGACTTTGTGAAATTCATATTCGAATCTTGATCATTGGGATTGAAGAGTATGGTGATATATTGGTGTTGGTGAAATTTGAGAACAATTGGATGATTAGATTGAGAGAACATAGCCATAAAGGTACATAACATATGTCCATCACACGCCATCCTTACATTTGAAATCTAACCGTTAGATTCAAAAAGTGTAATGAAATGATAATTTTAGTAAATTATGGTCACAATCAAACGGTTGGATTTAGAGAAAGGTGCGGTCAAAGTTTAGTTAAAGTTGGTCAAACCCGGTCAAACTTAATAGATGGCCCCGAGACCACTAGACTTTGTGAAATTCATATTTGAATCTTGATCATTGGGATTAAAAAGTATGGTGACATATTGGTGTTGGTGAAATTTGAGAACAATTGGATGATTAGATTGAGAGAACATAGCCATAAAAGTACATAACATATGTCCATCTCGCATCCTTAAATTTGAAATCTAACCGTTATATTCAAAGAGTGTAATAAAAGTGCAATTCCAGTAAATTATGGTTACAATCAAACAGCTAGATTTAGAGAAATGTGCGGTCAAAGTTTAGTTAAAATTGGTCAAGCTCAAATCAAACTTAATAGATGTTCCCGAGACCACTAAACTTTGTGAAATTCATATTTGAATCTTGATCATTGGATTGAAGAGTATGGTGACATATTGGTGTTGGTGAAATTTGAGAACAATTGGATGATTAGATTGAGAGAACATAGTACGTAACATATGTCCATTATGCGCCATCCTTATATTTGAAATCTAACCGTTGGATTCGAAAAGTGTAATGAAAGGATAATTCTAGTAAATTATGGTCATAATCAAACGGCTAGATTTAGAGAAATGTGCAGTTAAAGTTGGTCAAACCCGGTCAAACTTAATAGATGGTCCCGAGATCACTAGACTTTGTGAAATTCATATTCGAATCTCAATTATTAGGATTGAAGAGTATAGTGACATATTGGTGTTAGTGAAATTTGAGAATAATTGGATGATTAGATTGAGAGAACATAGTCATAAAGGTACATAACATATGTCCATCACACGCCATCCTTAGATTTGAAATCTAATTGTTGGATTCGAAAAGTGTAATGAAATGATAATTCTAGTAAATTATGGTCACAATCAAACCGCTGGATTAGAGAAATGTGCGGTCAAAATTTAGTTAAAGTTGGTCAAACCCGGTCAAACTTAATAGATGGTCCCAAGACCACTAGACTTTATGAAATTCATATTCAAATCTTGATCATTAGGATTGAAGAGTATGGTAACATATTGGTGTTGGTAAAATTTGAGAACAATTGAATGATTAGATTGAGAGAACATAGCCATAAAGGTACATAACATGTATTCATCACACGCCATCCTTAGATTTGAAATCTAACCGTTGGATTCGAAAAGTGTAATGAAAGGATAATTCTAGTAAATTATGGTCACAATCAAACGGCTGGATTTAGAGAAATGTACGGTCAAAGTTTAGTTAAAGTTGGTCAAACCCGGTCAAACTTAATAGATGGTCCCGAGACCACTAGACTTTGTGAAATTCATATTCGAATCTTGATCATTGGGATTGAAGAGTATGGTAACATATTGGTGTTAGTGAAATTTGAAAACAATTGGATGATTAGATTGAGAAAACATAGCCATAAAGGTACATAACATAAGTCCATCTCACATTCTTAGATTTAAAATCTAACCGTTGGATTCGAAGAGTGTAATGAAAGGGTAATTCTAGTAAATTATGGTCACAATCAAACGGCTGGATTTAGAGAAATGTACGGTCAAAGTTTAGTTAAAATTGGTCAAACTCGGTCAAATTTAATAGATGGTCTCGAGACCACTAGACTTTGTGAAATTCATATTTGAATCTTGATCATTGGGATTGAAGAGTATGGTGACATATTGGTGTTGGTGAAATTTGAGAACAATTGGATGATTAGATTGACAGAACATAGTACGTAAGATATGTCCATTATGCGCCATCCTTAGATTTGAAATCTAACTGTTGGATTCGAAAAGTGTAATGAAAGGATAATTATAGTAAATTATAGTCACAATCAAACAGTTGGATTTAGAGAAAGGTGCGGTCAAAGTTTAGTTAAAGTTGGTCAAACCCGGTCAAACTTAATAGATGGCCTCGAGACCATTAGACTTTGTGAAATTCATATTCGAATCTTGATCATTGGGATTGAAAAGTATAGTGACATATTGGTGTTGGTGAAATTTAAGAACAATTGGATTATTAGATTGAGAGAACATAGTCATAAAGGTACATAACATATGTCCATCAAACGCCATCCTTAGATTTGAAATCTAATTGTTGGATTCGAAAATTGTAATGAAAGGATAATTTTAGTAAATTATGGTCACAATCAAACGGCTGGATTTAGAGAAAGGTGCGGTCAAAGTTTAGTTAAAGTTGGTCAAGCCCGGTCAAACTTAATAGATGGTCCCAAGACCACTAGACTTTATGAAATTCATATTCAAATCTTGATCATTAGGATTGAAGAGTATGGTAACATATTGGTGTTGGTAAAATTTGAGAACAATTGAATGATTAGATTGAGAGAACATAGCCATAAAGGTACATAACATGTATTCATCACACGCCATCCTTAGATTTGAAATCTAACCGTTGGATTCGAAAAGTGTAATGAAAGGATAATTCTAGTAAATTATGGTCACAATCAAACGGCTAAATTTAGAGAAATGTGCGGTCAAAGTTTAGTTAAAATTGGTCAAACCCCAGTTAAACTTAATAGATGGCCTCGAGACCACTAGACTTTGTGAAATTCATATTCGAATCTTGATCATTGGGATTGAAGAGTACGGTGACATATTGGTGTTGGTGAAATTTAAGAACAGTTGGATGATTAGATTGAGAGAATATAGTCATAAAGGTACATAACATATGTCCATCACACGCCATCCTTAGATTTGAAATTTAACCGTTGGATTCAAAAAGTGTAATGAAATGATAATTCTAGTAAATTATTGTCACAATCAAACGGTTGGATTTAGAGAAAGGTGCGGTCAAAGTTTAGTTAAAGTTGGTCAAACTTAATAGATGGCCCCGAGACCACTAGACTTTGTGAAATTCATATTTGAATCTTGATCATTGGGATTAAAAAGTATGATGACATATTGGTGTTGTTGAAATTTGAGAACAATTGGATGATTAGATTGAGAGAACATAATCATAAAGGTACATAGCATATGTCCATCACGCGTCATCCTTAGATTTGAAATTTAACCGTTGGATTTGAAGAGTGTAATGAAATGTTAATTCTAGTAAATTATAGTCACAATCACACTGTTAGATTTAGAGAAAGGCACAGTCAAAGCTTAGTTAAACTTAGTCAATCACAGTCAAACTTAATAAATGGTCTCAAAACCACTAGACTTTGTGAAATTAAGTTCAGTGGGAAGGTTTTCAGTGGATTATTGGGTATTGGAGTAATTGTTAGAAAATGTTAATAAAGAAATAATTTTGAACGATGATGAACATCATGTTAACATTAACTTAGATAAAGTTTATTAGGCAAAATGGTAAAAATTTTTATTTTTTTCGCTCATATATCATGTATTTTCACTTTTGATTTTAATTAATTTGAATATGTATGTTATAAATATATTTTAATTTGATTTATTTACTTACTTTTGGTAAATATTATTACATAATTGATGATTGAATTGGTTATTAGTTGAATATATTATGAATTTATAATGAATATACCTTTCATATATTTATAATGAATTTCTTAGTTTGGTAAATATTGACTAATACCTTTCTTATGACACATGATACAGAGAAATCAAAAATTGATTCACGATGCAATTCACATTTTGATAACTATGAGAATTAGTCAATATCTTGATTGGAATCAGAACTTTCTCAATTTTTATTATTTTATCGATTTCAAGTTTCAAATGGGTAACATTATGATTTGAGAGTATTTTGAAGCAACAAGCCCTTCGTTGTCTCATTTTTTTTCTTTTTCTTTTTTCTTATAACTGATTTGAAAGTTTTAAGTTTACTTTGGAGGTTTCAAGTTTCTTTTGGTCATTATATAAGTTTAAGGGTATTTTGGTCATTTTGACGAGTTTAATGGTATTTTAATCATTTCAAATATTTTAAAGGAATTTATGTAATTTTAAATATTTTAAGAGGCATTTGGAGGATTTGATAAAAAAATAAAAATAAAAAATCATATTATATCAAAATTGTTTTAGCCACATATTAGTGACGACAATCTTTGTCTTCATTAAAAGATCTCTTATAGCAACGACCTAATTCATTGCTAATATATAATATGCTTCCCTCCAATAATTCCCACCACTTTTTGAGAGTGAAAATTTTACCCTTCATTATATTTAGGTAAATATATTTGTGACGACATGTTGTGTCATCACTAATAGTCTTCTAATAGCGACCACTAATAGCGACCACTAATTAATGTGTTATCACTGATAAATAAAGCATATATATATAATATATTTACTATATATTTTTGGCCACATATCTGTGACGAAACATAAGGCCGTCACTAAAGATGATTATTAGCGACGATAAATGTCGTCGTTAAAATAAACCTTATTTTAGCGATGTAAATGTCGTCGCAACAAAATTTATTGTCGTTGCTAAAAGTTTCCCTCCATTTTCCATAAGTAAATAAAATTCCCTCCATGACATTAGCGACGACTTATTAGCGACTACCTTAGTGTTGTCGCTACAATACACTTATTAGCGATGACCATTTATTATCGTCGCTAATATTTGCCTAATAGTGATGACTTTTTGGTCGTCGCTAAAACGTTGGTCGCAAAAGACCAAAATTCTTGTAGTACAACCATGTGTATATATTTTAGACTTTTTAGTATGAATTTTCCAAAATCATTGCATAAAAAGAAAGAGAGACAATCCAAACTTGAGATAAACAATGATTGCGAAGATTTAGGGGCTGGTTGGTTTTTTTTTCATCATTCATTACTCCTCACTTAATTTTCGTCATTTATCACTTATCACTTAAACCCTAATTTTCTAAACCCCACCCAAATGACACATATTTTCAGCTTCTCATCACTCAAAATTTTCTACTGTTTGTGGGACCCATTGCTGGAGCACCATGTCAGTAAGTATGGTTAGCCTACCTGCCTCCCTTAACTCTTTTCATTTCATTTTCTTCTCCTTCAGTTACCATTGCCTTGTTACTCTCCCAACACAAACCCGAACCCAACTATGATAGAAGACGATCGGTGTTGATTGGTGTAGCGGCGGTGTCGATCGGTGTTGATCCTCTATCGTGTTCGTGTAATGATGGTGCCGATCTCCCACCTTCTCAACCCAGTGGTGTTGATTTTTATAGATCCCTTAACCCAGCACCGATCTCCACGTTTTATTGGTGTTGATTTTTGAAAACCCCAAGGCTTGATTTTTCATAGATCCCTTAAGTTTTATTGGTGAAATTTGTAAATATTTTTGGGTATTGTTTTGTTTGTGGGGTTGTGTTTGTTTTGGGTTGGTGTTTGTTTTGGAGATTGTTTGAATTGAAAAGTTTGTGGGTATTGTTTGTGGGTATTGTTTGTATTGAAAAGTTTGTTTCTTGATTTTGGAAGGATGGAGAAGATGGTGGGTCTAAGCTTTGATCAGTTGTGGTATGAAGAGGCCGTGGATAGGGAGGGCTGAGATTCTTTTGTCTTTCGGTGTGGGTGAGATTTTGCTCTGAAGAAGAAGAACAGATAAAGAAGAACAAACAAAGAAAGAAAAGTGGAGATGAAAGTGTGGTCTGCTTTAGTGAAGAGCCGTTGAAGAAGACCCATTAAAAGCAGTGCCTGGGTGTGATGTTGCTCTGACTGTGAGACCTTCAGTGTTTGTTTAATTACCAAAATGCCATTGGAAATTGAGTTTTGGAAACTGAAAACACCTAAAATGTGTTTTCAGTTTCCATAACTTATCACTCAAAAATCAGATAATTGAGTGATGAAACAAAAACAGGAAACAAATCCAAACATACTTTTTTTTTTCGTGGGACCCACATATTTTAAGTTATGGGTGATAGAAACAGAGTTATGAGTTATGGAAACAGCAAATCCAAACACACCCCTTAGTTTCTTAAGCAAAAAATAAAAAAACATGGTGTGGATTCACCACGTTTTCAGATTGCCAACTAAGAGGCACTGATCAACTAAAGAAACAACAACGTTGGGTCCCTTTCCTACTAATGGTGGGAGCCCCAAGTATCTCTCATGTTGTCTGACGATCTCAGCGCCAAACATTTGCTTGACTTGGTTTTGCACTTCCTTACTCGTATTCTTACTAAAATATAAGGATATTTTCTCCTTATTTACTTTCTGACTCGAATCCCTTTCATAATCCTCCAACACCTTCAAAACCCTCTCACACTCCAATATTGACGCCCGACAAAAGATGATACTATCGTCGGTAAAAAGCAGGTGTGAAACACTCGGAGCAACTCTACTTACTGCCACTCCTTTAATATATCCTTCATTCTCTTCCTTCTTCAACATAGCTGACAACCCTTCCGCGCACAAAAGGAAAAGATACGGGGAGATTGGATCCCCTTGCCGAAGACCCCTTGAGGGACTATCTTCCCTTTTAGCTCCCCATTTATCAAGACCGAGTAAGAGACCGTTTTGACACACATCATTATAAATGCAATCCACTTCTCATGAAACCCCATTTTCCTCAATGTAGCTTCCAAGTAGGACCATTCGACTCGATCATATGCCTTGCTCATCGAGCTTCACTGCCATAAGAGCTTCCTTAGCCTTCCTTTTCTGGTCTATGTAGTGCATTGTCTCAAAGGCTACAAGCACATTGTCCGTTATTGATCTGCCCGGAACAAAGGTGCTTTGAGATTCGTCAATTACCTCCTTTAGTATTTTTTTTAGTCTATTTGCAAGCACTTTAGAGATAATTTTATACACTACGTTGCATAAGCTTATCAGTCTGAACTCTATAATTTTCTGTGGTGATGCTACCTTTGGGATAAGACATATAAATGTTTCATTGAGAGTATAGGGTAACACCCTAGAACACTGCCAACATCTCCTCATTCATTTCTGAAGTGACCCTTTTCGAGATTGCACCCAAGCTTGCATCAAAATTTGAGGGATTATCAGACCTGAAAATCTTTGTAAAGTAGTCTAAGGTTATGTTTTTAATACCTCCTGATCATCTATCCACTCTCCCTGATGATTTTGCAAACCATCTATTCTATTTTTCCTTTTCCGTTGGCTAGTTGTGGTGTGGAAGAACTTCGTATTTCGATCACCCCACTTTAGCCACACTTCCCTAGACCTTTGATTCCACATAATCTCTTCCCGAATTTGAATCTCATTGATTTCCTTTTTCAGCCCCTGAATTTCCCCAGCTTTATCCAACATACCATCCACGGCTTCAAGATGTTGAAGTTGGTTTTTTTCCTGCTTCAAGGTATTGTTAACATTTCCAAACACTCTTAAATTCCACCTACGTAACTGCTCTTGACAATTCTTTAGACGGTCCATGATCGTGCAACCTGTGTCTCTCTTCACCAGATCCTACACTTCCTCAATCAACTCTTTACATCCTGCCTCCCTTGTCCATATAGCCTCAAAGAAAAACCTCTTCTTTGCCTGCTTACGTGGCTGTCGACGGTGAAGGGACAGCAATAGCAAACAGTGGTCAGAAATTGACATGCTAAAATGATGAACACCTGCTTCTGGGAAAATGCCTATCCAACTCTCACTTGCCACTATCCAATCCAGTCTTAGTTTAGTTCTCTGCTCCCCTGCCCTTCCATTACACCAAGTGTACCTTTGCCCAACAAAGCCTAAATCAAACAGTTTGCATCTGCTTAGACATTCCCTAAAGTCCTTCATTTGCCTGGCATCTCTCTCTAGACCTCTAAGCTTTTCGTCGGGATTGGTGATTTCATTGAAATCTCCGAACACCACACGGTAATGAACTTTGTACTTTCAAGACTTCCATTAGCTCCCACGAAATATATCTTTTAGCTACGTCGGGTTGCCCATAAAACCCAGTTGCACGCCACGAGGTTGGTGCTAAACTATCATGAATCTTGACATCAATGTGCGAGTTAGAACAACTCTTAAAACGCACATCAATACCTTCTTTCCACAGTAACGCCAAGCCCCCACTCCGACCATCGCTTGGAACTGTAATACCTTGAGTGTATTCCAGCTTCTTTGAATACCCTTAATCCGCTTCATTCCCGTTTTCGTCTTCGATAGAAAAACCAGAAGAGGGTCCTTTGGTCTCACCTCATCGGCGAGTGTTCGAACTGCCAAAGACGACCCTAATCCTCGGCAGTTCCAGGCTAACAAACTCATTTGGCTCGGCGGTGTTGCTTAGCAGCCACTGCCAACCTTGTTCTCCTTACCATTTAGTTCGTGATCTCCTCCTTTACTTCCTTTTCTACGTTTTAGACTTCCTGAGTTTGGGTCAAGCTCCTGAAGAGGTGTTAGGCCATCCCTTTTTACTTTAGTTAGGCTTTCACTAACTTGAGTTTCCCCTTTATTGATTTTCCTAGCTAGCCTTTTCCAGTGCCTACTTGCTGGGCCCAAAAACTCAGTTATCCAGCCTTTTTTTATCATCAAAGCTCATAGCTAATGGGCCTGAGGTTGGGTTTTCAGTGACTGGCCCATCTTCCTTCATTTTGAATTCGTTCCTTGGCACTAAACTTCCTTCTGATATTAGCTAGGACGCCTGACACATTGCTGTTTCCCAATGCATCCCCTCCACAAAATCGGGATTGGCCATCAGCTTTTCCTCACCGAATCTCCCAAAAACAGGCACCTTCTCCTCTATCTTTCCTACCAACTCCTTGACCGTACCCTCCTCATGTAACAATTTTGACACAGGCTTAAGGGAGGTTACATCCCCTACGTCTCGTATAGGGAGACTGACCTCTTGATTTGTCGTGTTAGTCACGTGATTGCCTCTTCCCTCCAGTCGTTCCTTTGCCAAGTGTCGCTGCTCCGGCCGGACTACCGGACTGCCCTCAATTGTCCCATTGCGTTTTGCTGTGTCTCTTCTTGCTCCCTGTGCAAATGCTCCTTGTGCAAATGCTTCCTTCCCTCCCCTACGCATAGGCTCCCCCTTAACCATTTAAAGAAAGTTTTTATGGGAAATGAAAAAAAAGTAATTAATATTTTGACAGTTTTTTTCATTTCCCATAAAAGTGGTATCAAAATTTTTCTAAAATGGATTATTAATGAGTGTCCTAAGGGCACTCGTTAGTATGACCCTTATACTAAATTGAACTAATATATGGTATATGCAATTCCCAATGTGAATGCTCTTACTAGAGTATTCCAAAAGTGGTAACAGGCAAAATTTAAGTCTAATGAACTTTTAATTCTTGCTTGAGGGAGCTTTAGGCGAACGCTAGATATTTGGACGAAGAATTTTAACTCTAAAAAATGCACACAATAAGCCTAACACTTGCCTGGGTTATATTGGTGCAAGGCCATGCGTGGGCTTAGGATGGTAGGCCCATTTTACTATTAATTGTACTAGTCTTTAGAGTTAGTAATGCAATTCCTGGCAGTCCTAGCTAGGATTACATGTCTATAAATTACATAGCAAATTTCCCCCATTTTTTTCTCTTCCGGGATTTCTGCCCAAAGTGCCTCCTACAGTCCTACTCTCTATTCTCTAATGCTATTTAAGCACCATTCTCCTCCGATCTTGGCCTTCCATGTGTCCTTTTGAGTCCTTGGGTTGGGTAGTATACTGCTCAAATCTGACAATGCTATCGGGTATACCTAACATGCCTTCAAGGAAATAAGAGTAGTTTTAGGATTACAAATTAGTTTATAATTTTTTTGTCACAATTCTAATGTAGCAGACTGTAAGTGGTTAATCATTACTTACACATATATTCACTATTTTTTTCTTTACCAATTATACTCTGCTATATCATAGTTGTGGCAAGAAGTTGTGAAAATTTGATTGGGCTTAAACTTTTCGGGAAATATTACACTAGTCTAGGACCATTGGTCCATTGCGCAACATATCTTTAAACAATTATTGCATCCAATGGCTCCAGAACTATTGAAATTTTCTACATGAGCTCCCTGACGAAAGAACCTCGTTTGCAACGGTAGAACTCTAGACAACAACTTACTATTGAGGAACTAATGCTGTATTTTAAAGAAATGATTTAAGCTCAAGGTACATAATCATACAATAGATTTTTTTTTTTTTTGGAGAAAAAGGAGACAATTTTCTAGATTGGCTATGTGTGGTTGCTTGCTCTGCTTTGAAACTATGCTTAGAGTTTATATAAGAAGGTTTAAAGCTTGACAAAATCAGACTTCTACTAGAATTTGGATTCAGGTTAATTTTCAGTGTCACACAGAGTTTCCACCGACTTAAATGTTCTGCTAGAGCGAGTCCACCTTTCATTCTAGCAAATGCTAGTTCTTCGTATTAGGGATGGACCCAGGATTTTAAGCTAGCGGGGAACTCGAGTATAAAGAAAAAAAAAGAAAAGAAAAAAAAACTTCAAATAGGCATCCATATAGTTTTAAAAAATTATAAATACACAAAATCATTGTTTCTAAATACATTAAAATGCAATCATCTACCAACATAGAAAAAAACAAAAACAAAATAATGTTTTTTTTAATACTAGGCTGGCTAGGATTTTTTTTTTTTTTTAGTTGAAATTAGAGCATTCACAATGGTGGTGTTAAAAATTTAAGTTTTTAATACCTCAAAAAGCTACTTTATCTATTTTATCATCTCACTTTACAATACACCAAATATCAAATGTTTTATTTTATTTTTATCACTTCATTTAAAATAATATAAACAACTCATTAAAATAAAAAAGGAAGAGAGAGAATTTGAGTTTTTTAATTGAATGAGGAGATATAATCTTAATAAAATATTGTATTTTATTTTTAACTACTTGCTAAAGTCAACAGATATTTTTTTTTTATGGGAAAGTCAACTGGTATTTATACCAGTTTATTGTAGTTGCAAAAAATTTAACTTTAGTTTCTCGAATAACATATGATTTTTTTGTTCTTTGGTGGTAAAATAAGTTTTTTTTGCTAATATACAATCACTATTATGAATGTTTTTATTGTTTTTGTTAAGTATTTGGGTTGAATAGTTGCTATTTGAATTAAACTAGTTAGGCTGATTGGGAAAAATGAAAGCCTCATATTTTAAAAAATGGGGCCAAATACAAAAATGAAATATATAATAATTATTTAAAAAAAAAAAAGACCGTCCCTGCTTCATATGACCAACATTTGCCCAACATAACCCAACTTTTTTTTTTTTGTTGCGAAAACACCATTTTGGTCTTTACATTTTGGGGTCATAGTCAATTTAGTCCCTACATTTTAGTAGCGATCAATTTGGTCCTTATTATTTTTAAGTTGCAGTCAATTTGGTTCCCACTGTTAACTCACTAATAGAAAATATCTACGTGGTAAACGGTTTGCATTGTTGGCGCACACGTGGCTAACATAATAATATAATATTAAATATTTAAATATTTAAAAAGCCACCTGTGGGGTCAAAGAATTTGGCAACCCCGACCCACTTTATACTAAGCCCAAGGCCCACGCCGAGGAGGAAGAAACGTCTGAGGACGAACATAGAAAGTCTAAATTGCCAAGAAACACCGCTGAGGATGATCCTGTTTTCGGCCAGCTGAGACCATAGAAGGGAAGAGCGACACGCCATCAAAGGCAGCCTCCTAGAGCATCCTATGAAAAAGGACAAGTACAATGGGTTAGCCATGAGAGCATGGTGGAGGAGCAATTAAAGGAGAAACTGTCACTTCCGCATTAAATGCCCACAACTAATGTTCTATTCACATTAATGAGGAAATGACCACTGAACAGTGCTGCCTTGGTTGCTGCAGTTCACAGAAGGTTTGGGAAGGCGGCTGATAGGACAAGCAATCAAGTAGTGACCTGCATGATCAACAAATGGAGGGTCAAGATCAACTAAAAAGGGGTATATAATGTAAGAAATCCTCCAGGAAGAGGGATCGGGAATTAAAAGCAGAGAGTACTGTAGCAACTTGTATCATCTTCGAAACCTTTGTAACCAAGTACTGAAGAAAGAATAGGAACAACAAGCTCACCGGATAAGGGCCGAGAACAGAGTTTCACACTTTAGTCTACGTCCTTGTTGTTCAATCCACTCATAACCATGTCTAGTTGTTGTAACCCTCACTAAGGCCTAGTTCTTAAACCCATTATTTGTAAATTTATTGTATTGGGCTAGTTGGGTTTGAGTTCACTCATCCAATAGAAGAAATGCTCAAATCCAGTCCCTACAATTGGCACCGTCTGTGGGAAAACTTGTGTGTTAGTAAGGGTAACAATCAAGCATGGTAGGATCAGGCCCTCATTAAGCAGGCTTCCATCAGCCTGAACCGGCTAGATCCCAATAACATGGTAACTTTCCCAACCCTGAGCGTGATCGAAATGAAGAGAATGGAAGGTTTTGAGAGGGAAGTGTGCACATCACTCAAACCAGCAGAAGCCACTCTTGCGTGGGCAGTCACGTTCTCTAAAGACAAAATAACAACCGGACCATGCAACAAGAAGAAGTTAGGAGTCACGTATCCTAAAGATAGAATGATAAACAGGCCATGCAGCGAGTGATAGACGACTTGAAGAGAAAGTTGCACCACGCACGACGAAGGCGGTCTTGTTCTAACCCTGACACGCCCTCCGATGATGAAAGCAATGATGACTATAGGCAAAGATCGAGAACTCCTCCAAAGGAGACCTTCTCTCACGAAGAAGAGCACTACTAGAGGCATAAACGTAAAAGCCTATATTCTAGGGGCTTAGGAAACGATGCCATGAGCAGGGCACTGGATCAACTCTCCAAATCACCCTTCACACGCCACATAGAAGGGGCTACACTTCCTCGACGATTCCAGCAGCCAACCTTCACCATTTATAACGGCAAAACAGACCCCGTGGAGCATGTGAGCCAGTTTAACCAAAGGATGGCTGTCCATTCTAAAAACGAGGCGCTGATGTGCAAGGTTTTCCTATCTAGCTTGGGACTAGTGGCGATGAGGTGGTTCAATGGCTTAAAGACAAATTCCATAGATTCGTATAGGCAGCTAACCCAAGCCTTTGGCTCCAGTTTCGTTACAAACAGCAGAGCTCCTCGGCCCTTGAGTGTGTTATTGTCTTTATCCATGCATGATGGAGAAACTCTAAAAGCCTACTTGGACAGATATTGAGAGATGTATAATGAAATGGATGACAATTTTGATGATGTCGCCATCAGCACCTTCAAAAATAGTCTCCCAGCCAAGCACGGCTTGAGGAAATCTTTAACTGGCAGGCCTGCCACCAGTGTGCGCCAATTGATGGATCGGATCGATAAGTATAAACGAGTAGAGGAAGACCAGCTACAGGGTAAGGGAAAAGAGAAGGTTATCCCTCAGGAGAGGAGGGATTTCAGGTCGGACCGATATAACAACAATCGCCCGAGGAGAGATTTCGTAGGGCAATCCGGAGCAACCAACACACAGATTGTCAATGCTGTATTCTGAGAACCAGTACATCGGGTGTTGGAGAAAATAAGAACGAGCCATACTTTAAGCGGCCGAATAAGATAGAGGGAGAGTCCACGAAGCGCAATCAGAACTTCTATTGCCAATACCACCAGGACCACGGACATACCACAAAAAACTGCAGGAACCTCTAGAATTTTCTAGACCAGCTAGTCCGAGAAGGAGAGTTGAAGCACCTTCTACATTATTCCAGTAGTTATCAAGACTAGACCCATCAGGAACCCCAGAGAGATACTGGCCTAAGGCCACCAGTAGGGACGATCAATGTAATCTTGGCCGCGCTAGGAAGAAGACAAAGATGGCCAGAATGAATTTTCACCTAGTTTTGAGTTTTTCGAAAGAAGACAAGATTGGAACCACTCAGCCCCATGACGATGCACTGTTGATCACTCTCAGAATCGGGGACTACGATGTGAAAAGGGTGATGGTGGATAATGGCAGTGGGGCAGAGGTTATGTACCCCGACCTCTACAAGGGGCTGAGGTTAAAACCGGAAGATTTGATGCCTTATAGCTTTCCTTTGATGAGCTTCGACGAGAAGCTTGTTATTCCAAAGGGCATGATTAGGCTACCCATCTAGACCGGCCCAGAGATAGTGGAGGTGAACTTTATCGTGGTGGACACCTACTCTTCATACACAACCATCGTCGGTAGGCCTTGGCTCCATACCTTGGGGCCTGTTGCCTTCTCCTTGCATCAGAAGGTGAAATTTCCATTAGGGGACTAGGTTCTCAAAATCCGTGGTTGCCAATCCACGGCAAGGCAGTGTATGGTGGCTGCCATTTCACATCGGCTCGACGAGGAGTCCTCGGCCTCTGCTGAAAAGAACTTATAGCAATCAAAGGCCCCGGTATCGCCTCTTGGTACAACTGCCAGGAGGCAAAATACGAAGATCTAGAGAAGGTGGTTATTGGTGGTGACCCAGAGAAGTTTTTTCAGGTCGGGGCTCAGTTGCCTTTTCAGGAGAAGGAGGGGTTGATTGAGTTTCTCAAAAGAAATATTGACGTATTTGCATGGGATGCCTGTGATGCTCCAGGGATTGATCAAACCTTTATCTATCATCATCTCTATGTCAACCCGTCCATTACTCCCAAGAAGTAGCCACCTCGGCGCCCGTCAAGAGAGCATGCTGATGCGATTAAGGACGAAGTGATGAAGTTTAGGCGTGCATGGGCTATCAAATAGGTTTTTTACCCCGAATGGTTGGCTAACACAGTGGTGGTCAAGAAGAAAAGTCGAAAATAGAGGGTTTGTGTAGACTTCATGGACCTAAATAGGGCATGTCCAAAAGACCTGTTCCCCATGCCTCGGATAGACCAGCTAGTGGATGCAACTGCGGGCTATCCTCAGATAAGCTTCTTAGATGCCTTTCAAGGCTATCATCAAATACCACTAGCCCTGGAGGATTAGGAGAAGATAGCCTTCGTGACACCTACTGGGAATTACCACTACAAGGTAATACCGTTCGGTCTGAAGAACGCAGGGTTCACTTATCAAAAGATGACGACGAGAATGTTCGAGCCGTAGTTGGGCAAAAGCATCAAAATCTATGTTAATGATATGGTGGTGAAGAGTAAAGTGGTGTCCTAGCATTTAGGAGACCTCAGCTGCACCTTTGATGTCTTAAGGAAGCACAAGCTGCGCCTAAGTGCTTCCAAATGCTCATTTGGTGTGGGATCAAGCAAGTTTTTAGGCTATATGATCACTCATAGGGGAATTGAGGTTAACCCTGACCAGATCAAGGCTATTAATGATTTAAAACCATCGCGAAATGCTAAGGAGGTCCAAAAGCTTACTGGAATGATCGTGGCCTTGAATCGACTCATTTCCAGATCGGCGGATAGATGCAGACCATTCTATCTCTTGATCAACAAGTGGAAAATATTTGAGTGGTCCGAGGACTGTATTGTGGCCTTCCAGTAACTCAAGGAGTACATATCCCGGCCACCTATCATGTCTAGTTCTGAGGTCGATGAAGTCCTATACGCATATATTGTTGTGGCCTCTCATGCTGTGAGCTTGGTGCTAATACGGGACGACAATGGCCTTCAAAAGCCGGTCTATTACGTGAGCAAGTTGCTATATGAAGCTGAAGTCAGATACTTACCCTTGGAGAAAGCCATACTAGCTGTGGTCCATGCTACACGAAAGCTTCCCCATTATTTCTAAGCCTACACAGTGGTTGTTCTAACCCAACTACCCTTGAAGCTTGCACTTCGGGCTGCTGATTACACTGGAAGGATCGCCATGTGGAGCACAATTTTGGGAGCTTTTGACATCAAGTACATGCCTCGGACCTCCATAAAGGGCCAGGTCCTGGCTGACTTGGTGACCGAATTTGTTGAACCACCAGTAGAAATAGTAGCAGAGGATCGAAACATAGATGGAAAATCAGTTGGGGTAATCTCTACGCCAGGACCCCTATGTTGGAAGGTGTACGTTGATGGCGCAGCAAATCAAAGGGGGTCCGGAGTGGGGTTAGTCCTAGTATCCCCTGAGAAGACTATCATAGAGAAATCCTTGAGACTTGAGTTCTCGGCCACAAATAATGAAACCGAGTATGAGGCCTTGTTACAGGGAATGACCATGGTGCAGAAAATGGGAGGAAAGGCAGTAGAGATGTTCTCGGACTTGAGATTGGTAGTGGGCCAAGTAAAGGGATAATTGGAAGCCAGAGATGCGAGGATGCAAGAATACTTAAGCCAGGTTAAACGCTTGCAGTCAGCCTTCGATCTTTACAGCTTGTCACATGTCTCCAAAAGTGGAAACATCTATGCAGATTCATTGGCCACGCTTGCTACCTCCTTGGCAGGGGGTCTGCCTCAAATTATTCTTGTCGAGCATCTGGATAGAGCAAATGAGGTTGCAAAAGGCATGGTTCATATCCATCAAGTTAGAGTAGGTCCTAGCTGGATGGACCCTATAGTGAGATTCCTTAAAGATGATATTCTACCCAAGGAGAAGTCAGAGGCTGAGAAGATACAAAGAAACGCTCCTCGGTTCTGGTTGTCCGAGGACCACAAATTGTATAAACGCTCCTATTCTGGGCCGTATTTATTGTGTATTTACCCTGAAGCATCAGAATTACTACTTGAAGAGCTGCACGAGGGGATCTGTGGGAACCATACAGTAGGAAGATCTTTGTCACACCGAGCCATTAACCAGAGATATTGGTGGCCGGGGATGCAGAAGGAAGCCCTAGAATATGTTAAGAAATGTGACCAGTGCCAAAAGTTTGCCCTAAATATTCATTAGCCAGGAGGGGTTCTCAACCATTTGTCCAGTCCATAGCTGTTTGTCTAGTGGGGCTTGGATATTATAGGCCTTTTTCCCAAGGCAACAGGAAATAAGAGATATCTGTTGGTCGGCATAGATTATTTCACCAAATGGGTCGAAGCTAAGCCATTGGCCAACATCAGAGATCTGGATGCTAAGAAATTCATCTGGAGAAACATTGTTACATGATTCGGGGTCCCTCATACCCTTATTTTCAGATAATGGACTCTAATTTGATAGCAAAGCCTTCAGAAGATACTGTTGCAAACTGGGGATCACAAACAGGTACTCAACTCCAACTTATCCTCAGGGCAATGGACAGGCTGAGGCTGTCAACAAGGTCATAGTCAATGGGCTTAAGAAGAGACTAGATGACGCCAAGGAAAGATGGGTAGAAGAGCTGCTACACATCTTATGGAGTTACTGGACTACACCACGACGGTCAACAGGGGAGACACTCTTTGCCATAACCTATGGGGCCAAGACTGTTATCCCTCTAGAGGTAAGCTTCCCAACACTAAGGACGAGCTCCTTCACTCCAAGTAGTAATGATGAACTATTAGGGAAGAGCCTAGATTTGATCGATGAACGAAGAGAAAGGGCAGTGATCCAGTTGGCCTATTACTACCAGAAGCTCAAGCAGGGATATGATTCCAATGTGAAGCAGAGACCACTAGCACCGAGGGACTTAGTGTTGAGGAAAGTTGTGGGTGCTGCCAATAGCCCATCCTGGGGAAAGCTGGGACCCAATTTGGAGGGACCATACTGAATTACTTCAGTAGCAGGGATAGGTGCATACTACTTAGAAGACTTAGATGAAAAAGCTGTACCTAGCCCATAGAATGTAAATAACTTGAGAATGTATTATTATTAATAAAAGCATTCCTCTGATTCAAATCTTAAGTCTATTATGATTATATGTCTTGTATTTTGGCAACCATCTAAGTGTTAGACAGAACCAAGATCTTGCATGGTCCTCGGACTCAAACCTGTGGGGAAACTAACTACTTTAAGAAAAATCTATGTATTAGACAGAACCCAGGTCTTGCATGGTCCTCGGACTCAAACCTGTAGGGAAACTAACTACTTCAAGAAAAATCTAAGTGTTAGACAGAACCAAGATCTTGCATGGTCCTCGGACTCAAATCTGTGGGGAAACTAACTACTTTAAGAAAAATCTAAGTATTAGACAGAACCCAGGTCTTGCATGGTCCTCGAACTCAAACCTGTGGGGAAACTAACTACTTCAAGAAAAATCTAAGTATTAGAATTCATATTATAAGGTTATTGCCTTTTATAGTCTATTCAGCAAAAGCAGGTCGTAGTAATAAGGTGGCTTAATTGTTAATCAAAGTCTAAGTGGAAATTATCATTGTGGACTTTATATTTTTTGGCTGCTGTTTCAAAAATGGAAAACAAGTCACACTGTTGAGATTGTTTAGCTAATAATCAAAGCACAAGTTATATAAATAGCAGAACCCATCATAGCAACAATTAACACATGAAAAGGGAATTGCATACATTTAGTCCAAGTGTTCTATTACAACAGTTCAAATATCTAAAAAAAAAAAAAAAAAGAGAAGAGAAAGAAGCATGAGGCAAAAGCATAACATAGGCAGCCTATTTTTTCAACTTGATCTTCATTCCCCTTTTGGGAGGCTGGTTTGAAGCGACCTCAGGGTCCTTGGAGCTTTCACCTGGTGGAATAGCCTGTGGAGGCACCACAAGGAGAGTTGTCTCCTCGGCATGAGGGGCCTGGGCATCAGCTTAGGGCTTTGCAGCATCTTGAGGTGCTTCCTGGTCAGTGCCTTTGTCTGTTTTAGTTACCCTAGAAGGCTTAGCTTCCTTGGCAGGCTTATCAGGGGCGGTTATAACCAGAGCAGCTTCATGTTGAGCAGTCTTAGCCTCCTCAAGAGCAACCTCAGCCTCAGAGCTAGATGGAGCAGTTTCCCGGATGGCAGGAGGGTAGTATACATTATCCACTTTCCACAGATCTGATGAAGCCTCAACCCTAGCTTGTTTGAGGGCTTCATTCCAAACCTGGGAACAATAGAGCCTGCATACCCTAAGTACTTGAGCCTTGAGAGTGGCCTGGGTCTCAGCCACTCCCAAGGCAAAAGCCTCATCCTCGGCTTTCTCGTTAGAGCTTTCAGCCTCTGTTCTGGGGAACTCTGCCTCTTTCTTAGCCCTCAAGGCTTCATCCCTGGCCCACTCCATAACATTCTTAGCCCCCTCTGCCTCGACCAACTTCTTCTTCAGATCAGTGATTTGCTTATTGGCAATCTTCAGCTGATCCTTAGTTTCGAGTAGGCGCCTCGTCTGGTCTTTGGCCTGCTTTTGAGCGCCAGTTAGGCCTGATTCAGCACTATCTCTTGCCCTTGTCATCTTCTTCAGATCCTCCCTTGCTTTCAAGAGATCGGCCTCGAAGTTTTTAAGGGTCTGCGCAGCATCCAGGGGCTTGTCACGCTCGAGCTCCAGGGCTCGGCTCTAGTTGTTGGCTGCCTTTTCCAACCTATAAATGGCCTGGATAGCCTGCCAATTGAAACAAGTGCACGATAAGTTGGAAACCAAAGAACAAAAATCAATGGAATCACAAGTGTTAGAAGTTTTACCATGCCCAAGTACCTTTTGAGGCTGAGGAAGACCTTCTGCCTCCTCAAATTCCCCAATTTGGCCATATCGGCGGGGAGTAGCAGGGACCTCTCCAGCGTATCGGCCATATGAATGCCTTCACCCTCTCGGAAGTTCCTGAGGGAGGCATTGTCTATCAAAGGTTCCCTATGGAGCATTGGGGCAGGGAGCCAGGCCTGGGGCTCGAACTGTATGGTGACTTCTTTCTCTTGGCCCTGGTGCTTGATTTTTAGTTGCTTTGAAGCTCGTTGGGCTTCATCTTCCTCCTGAGAGGAGTGAGATTTCCCCCCATCCATTGGCTCTTTGCCTCTGGAAGCCCTTTTCCTTTTTGGATCGATGGGCTCGGGCCAAGGAGGCAGAGTCGGCCAAGGAGGAGAAAGTTTGGACCATGGAGATGATGGCTTTGACAGGGTGGAAGACGACCTGGTCTGAACAGGCTGAAGCTTGTGTGGAGGAGGAGGAAGCTCGGATTGTAGCTTCCCCGGCGTGTCCTTCCTCAGTTGGCCCTTAATTAGGTCGAACAAGTTGGTTTGAGGTTTTCTCTTAAAACCCATTTCGGCTTGAGAAGAAGTCCTTATTGATGGGAAGTTCGCATCAGTTAAACTGGGGTCACCCAAGTCACTAGAGGGATCCTCGGATAGATTAACTTGGTCGAACACACCAAATTCGTCCTCGGACAGACCCAAATCAGGGACCTCTTCTTCTCTTTCTACTGTTCCTCCCTCGGCCTCTGCAGCTTGATGGGATGAAGAAGGGTCTATCACTGGAATGCCTTTTGGGATAGGAGATCCTTCGGGAATTAAGAACCCGTGTTCTGCTACAGTAATTTTATGAAGCTGAGGATCTTTGGCTCTGATCACGTACTTTAGAGCCGAGAATGATTTCTGGATGGGATCGTACCCAAGGATCTTGTGAGCGGCTCTGATTTGGTTGTCAACTTCGTTCACAAAGACTTCCGCCTTAAGGATGGTTTCCAAATCTTCCCGGTTGACCAAGTGAAAGTGTCGTTCAAAGGCGTGTGGATCTGCAAAAAAGAAAGCATATTCGTATTAGCAACCGAACAATGCAAACTGGGATATCACAAAAGATCAACCCTCTCCTACTTTGAATACCCCACCTGGTGCCCCCTCCTCTGTCGGACAATGAAGGCCGTCATGCCACTCCTCGGACACGATGAGAAAGTCCTTATTTAACCCCTTGCTAGACTCGGGGAGGCACTGAATAAGCCGAACCATATCGTCCTTCGTCTTCATATAATAGGATTTACCCTTTAGGTGTTGGAGGTTGTAGCACCAGTTTATATCGTGATGGGTTAACCTCAACCCTATTTTCTCGTTTAAGGCGTCCATGCAACCCAAGATCCTAAACACGTTGGTGGTGCACTGGGTGGGAGCTAATCGGAAATGCCTAAGGTAGTCCCTCGTCACCGGTCTCATAGGGATTCTCATACCACCTTTTATGAAGGCGATTACGGGAATCACTACTTCGCCCTATTGCCTCCTAAAATGCCACTCCCCTTCTTCACAGTATCTCAAACCTACATTACTGGGTATCCAATAATCGGCGATGAATTTCTCCATTGCCTCTTCAGACTCAACCAACTTTTTAAACCTACCCATCCCTAGAAACGGCTAAAAGACTCAGGGAAGGACGAAAGAAAGAGAGGAATAAGAGGAAAAGAAACTTAGAAGAGAGACAACATGAGTTAGAGAGTGAGAAGAAAACTTACAGAAATGAGGAAAAGCTCCTCGGACTGGCTTTTTATGCTGAAAAGAGACTTGAGTTTGGTTGGAGATTTGAACGAACTCAGGATATGTGCACAAGAACTCTTGAGTGTAAAAGTAAAGAAGCAAATCGGTTCGAATGGGTATTTATACCTCTAATTAAAAATAACTGTGCGGGTTTTCCCACCCATAAAGTTAAAGAAATCTCCACCGTTAGATTACCATCACACCGTTGAACGAGGGGAACACAGAGCCGCCAGAATTTAATGAGGGTGCGCTCCGTATACCGAAGTGCCAGGAACGTGCCTTGGACAGGCGAAAAGACTGTGGCATTGACGGAGGACAAGACTTGACAAGCCTTAACAAAGGCCCAAGGACATCAAAATCCTCTTCTCCGTTCGAGGAGCCAGACAACAGAATTTTGTGGGGCTATTGTGGGGTCAAAGAATTTGGCAACCCCGGCCCACTTTATACTAAACCCAAGGCCCACGCCGAGGAGGAAGAAACGTCCGAGGACGAACGAAGAAATTCCAAATTGCCAAGAAACACCGCCGAGGACGATCCTGTTCTCGACCAATCGAGACCATAGAAGGGAAGAGTGGCATGCCATCAAAGGCAGCCTCCCAGAGCATTCCAAGATAAAGGACAGTACAATGGGTCAGCCATGGGAGCATGGTGGAGGAGCAATTCAAGGAGAAACTGTTACCTTCGCATTAAATGCCCACAACTAACGTTCTGGCCGCATTAATGTGGAAATGACCCCTGAACAGTGCTGCCTTGGTTGCTGCAGTTCACAGAAGGTTTGGGAAGGCAGCTGATGGGACAAGCAATCAAGTAGTGACCTGCATGATCAACAAATGGAGGGCCAAGATCAACTAAAATGGAGTATATAATGTAAGAAATCCTCCAGAAAGAGGGATCAGGAATTAAAAGCAGAGAGTACTGTAGCAACTTGTATCATCTTTGAAACTTTTATAACCAAGCACTGAAGAAAGAATAGGAACAACAAGCTCACCAGATAAGGGCCGAGGACAGAGTTTCACACTTTAGTTCACGTCCTGTTGTTCAATCCACTCATAACCATGTCTAGTTGTTGTAACCCTCACTAAGGCCTAGTTCTTAAACTCATTCTCTATAAGTTTATTGTATTGGGTTAGTTGGGCTTGAGTCCACTCATCCAATAGAAGAAGTGCTCAAACCCAGTCCTTACACCACCTAAGAATTTTAATTAAAACAAAACCCTCGTAAAAAACTGAAAATATTAATTGAAAGCAAAAAATGATTATTTTTTAGAAAAATCCTCAATTTCTTTTATTTTTTCTACTGTATTCTTAAAACATTTTCTTAGCTACTAACCACAATTACTAGCAACACAACAATCTAAAACTAAGCAACAATCACACAGTTATTAAAACTCAATTTTTTTTTTTTTTTTTTTACAATTATCTCTTTTTATCTATTTTCCTAGCAACTTCACAAGAAATTATAAAATCCACATGGTGGACAAGTAATGTGGTCCTCCATTCCACTAAAAAACTTCCACTTGTTTAAAATTGTTAGTTAGAAAAAAAAATTTAAATAGAAATTAATTACTGACTTAGTAATTTTAAATAAGTGGAAGTTTTTTAGTGGAATGGTAGACAAGTGACGTGGTCCACCAGAGAACTTTATAATTTCTCCAACTTCACATAACCATCAAAACCACCACAGTCAGATTTGACCATTTATAGCCACCATCAACATCCAAACCATTGAAGGTTGAACCACCCAAGACCGAAATCCTCAACCATCGGAAATTACCTTTTCATTTCCAATCCAACAAAACATTCCAAACAGCAAGGCCTAGAACCGTATCCCTACCACCGTTATCGAACGGACGAGGCACACTCCTCCTCCTTGCGTCGCCCACGACAGCGTCCTCTGCATCTGCTGTTCCCCTTTTGCATCTACTGCCGAAGCCTTGCACGAAGTCACTGATGTCCGTTCTTGCTCCACCATGCTCAGCCATGGTTATTGGAAATAAATATTTGGATTTCTGCTGCGTGTGTGTGAGAGGGAATTGAGAGAGGGAGAGGTAGGGAAGCTTATATTATTGAAAATAGATTAGATTTCTGTGTGTGTGTGTGTGAGAGAGAGAGTGAATGAGACATAGAGGCAGAGAAGTTTATATTGTTTGGTTTTAGATTGTGGTGTTTCTGGTTATTGTGTTTGGTATCTCAGAAAATGCAAGATGGAAGAGAAAATAAAAGAAATTCAAGATTTATTAAAAAAAATCATTTTCTTTATTTTTGTTCTTTCAATTAATGTTTTAAATTAAAATGCTGAGGTGGCTTTTTTTATATTAAATGATTTAATATTATATTATTATGTTAACCACGTGTGCGTCTACAATACAAACCGTTGACGCACACCGTTTGCCACGTAGATATTTTCCGTTAATGAGTTAACGGTAAGGACTAAATTAACTGCAACTTGAAAATAACATGGACTAAATTGACTGCTACAAAAATGTAGAGACCAAATTGACTGTGACCTAAAAAAATAGAGACCAAAATAGTGTTATTCCTTTTTTTTTTTTTTTTTTAGTGACACGTAACCCAACTTAATTACAATAAAGTACAATCCCGTGAAAATTGATATTTTTATGCCTTCCTTATTTCTTATAAATTATTACTAATGTCACCCCTCAACTTTTGGAAATAAGCAAATAGCTCATCGTCGTCCACTTTGCTAGTAAGACTCAGCGGAGTCGGAATCTTTTAATTCACATTATATTAAAACATCGAAATTATTAAAAGGCACTCCCTCCAATTAAAATGGGGATGGCAAATGACCAAATAATTTAGGGGTATAAGTGTACCCTCAGTTTTTTTTTTTTTTTTTTTTTTTACTTATTAAAAAAAAACTTAAATCAATAAATAGCCCTTATTTCTCTCATTAATTCGAAACTCCTCTTAAAACCCATCATAGATCCGATTGGCATGAAATCGAATTGGTGGCACACAAGCAGGCCTAATTGACACGAAAATGAAAAACCTGACATCACTGATTAACTGAGTGCAAAGACAGTGTTAGCAAGGATTTCAGGGTTTCTCTTTCAAATTTAGGATGGTTTTATTTTAAATTTTGGCTTGATAGTGTAACCCAATTCTTTTGGTTGATTAAATTTGGGATTTTGGAATATTGGGGTTTCATGTATAAATTTTTCACGGCTAGTTTTTTGTTATCACAGTTGGTGTTTAAAAAAATGTCCGACTAAGTCACAGTAGTATAATGATGCATTCTCAAAAAATTGGTTTAGTCGCAAAGGTATAATGATGCATAATGGTTTGTTTTGTGGGTATAAAAATGTCATATGCAAGTAATAGTAATATAAACCAACAAAAAGAATGTTTTTGTTTTTCGTCTGGAGCTCCATTGAGAAGGTCGTTCACAGAGGAAAATTTTGGAAGAAGATTTTTCAGTTGTGGTAAATACATAACAAATACATCTTATGGGTTCTTAATTTGGATGGCATGATTCCGAAATATTTTTCCATGGAGGAAGAGTAATACGTTCTACTATTAGACTAGTAGTGAAAAAAAAAAAGATTAATTACACTTTTCCCCCTTCAACTTTGGGGTCATTTGCAATTCTCCCCGCCTTAACAGGAGGGAGTGAATTTTAATCAATTTTCGGTATGGAATAAGAGCAAAGTGGACAACAGGAACTATTTACTTATTTCCAATAGTTTTAGGAAGGACAGTGGTTGATTTTATATTTTTGAGGGACATTTGCGTGACCTTTAAGGGAAAAAAAAAAGTACAATTAACTCTATTTTCAAGAAAAATTTTGGTGTCACACCCAAAATTACAAATTTTGGTTTCACATTCAAGTTGTGGGTGGTGGAGAGGGTGATGACGATGGTGGGTCCATGTGGAGACAACCCTCCACCAACCATAACTCGTCATATGAGTAAGTTGTAGACAAAATTATAATTTTGAATATGGCACTAGAATTACTCTATTTTTCAGTTTTTCACACATTCTTTACTCCCACCCTCATTTGCCTTCAATTTTCCATTCATCTTGGGAAGTTGAATTTTGTATGGGCACGATGAAAAATGGCATCCACATGTATTCTTTTTATTTCCTGCCTCGTTTTCCACACTACTAAACAATGGAAATGGCTCTCTTTCGTCAGAGCCTTTGAGATGTTTACTTTAGAATATTTAAGAGAAGTCAAATATTGTGATTTGTGAAATCCCTGAAATTTTTGTCCATTATATTGTCTAGAAAGATTGACGAATTAGAAGTTCAAATTAAGTTCTACAGAGAAATGAATTCCACGAGACCAAAAAAACAAAATCCCACAAGGCAACCATGTCTAATGATTTATAATTTATCCAAAGTAAGGTGAAAGAAAAAGACAACAGGGAATAAAAGTCACATGGATTCACCAACGTTTCCGGATTGCCAGCTAACATGTAATGATCAACATCCTCCGCATGGATCATATTATATGCTTAACTAAATAAACAATATATAACAACCACTTAGCTCATTGTCTTCCTCGTGGTTCATAAAATTTACACTCTGTAAATCTATAAATTTTTGTTGGGTTAGTGGTTTTATATATAACATGACAAGAGCTAGCCATAACACTTATGCACTGCAAAACAAAGGTGTCAGCTTCAGCAAAACAGGACGTAAGTTTCTTGCATTTTAGTTCAAGAGCAAGGCACTTAAGAAGGTTGATTCCCTAAAGGTAAGAAGTGATTTTCTGGTTTTCTTGTAACTCAAGTATTAATCATTGTCTTCTTAGAGTTCCGTACTTACAAATCAAATATACAATTTGTTTGTCTTTTTCTTTTTCCTGTCCTGCTTGGTTTGTAATGCAAGCATATGTAAATATAGTGGTTGGAGAAATTTTACTCCAAACTAGTTAGGAGGTAAAACTTTTTTCCTTCTTAACCATACTTTCAACTTATATTTTCAGCTTTATGTTTCGGAATTTTAGGTGTATATTTGTTTAATGCAAGCTTTATCTGTACTAAGTTTTTAGACCTCTTAACACAATATGTTTAACGTAATATTAAGCCAAGTTGATTATCAAGTTTGTTAATTAGATCTAGGTTAAACCAACATGTGAAAAACAGATATAATGCGGAAAATAAAGAACACACAGATCTGATGACTCAGGAAAACCTAACTGGTAAAAAACCTGGGAATGATTTAATCTAGATATCCTCAAGGTAAAAACAGATCCACTATGAAAGAACTGAAGTTTGTACAAAAAGATTTAGACCACTAACATCTTATTGCTATTTCGTGTAGAAAACTTACTACCACGACCACGTGACAGCTCTAAGTCCACGGACTACTTCTTTCCTTGATCTATATAACCACAAGTTCTCCTACTTGTGACTTTGAGACTCCACTCAAAGGTTTCAGATCTTCTTAAAAGTTCTTTATACAGTAACTGAAGCAATCATCAAAGTTTTGACGTGAATCTTGATCTTGATAACTCTATGTGTGTGTATGAAGGTAAACACCTCTCAAATCTCATAAAAGATTTAACACACAACTCAATAAAGACCTGTAAAACGTAGTTAGAGTTTTTCCTTTTATATTTGGAGTGAAACACTTAACCGTACACGTCATATGGGCTTAGGCTAGTTTGAGAATTTTGCAGAAAATTACTGATGCACGACTTTCGATCGATTGAGTCTAATTTTCAGTTGATCGAGCCTTGCAGATTTTGAATAGTAATTCCTATAATTACTCAATTCCAACTTTACATCAATTCAAACTTTGAGCAATCCTAAACCTAGACTAAATGTTTTGATCATGTTTTGAATAGTAAATGTTTTGAAATTTTAATACATTAGTTCCTAAAGTCTTAGAACCTAACAGTCTTCATCTAAAAATTTGCTTCTCCCCTCTTCCTCTCTCCTTCTCTGTCGCAATGTAATTTTTGTAATGCAAAAAAAAAAAAAAAAAAAAAAAAAAAATTGCAAGTCAAATAGTTAGGGAAATGCAATAGATTTTCATGTGACTGGTAATGACATTGTGGATGGAAACGTTCAAACATATTTGAAAAAAATTAAGAAAAGATAAAGAGGAGGAAATATGTGAGAGAGAATGTTGGAGATTTTCGTGTGACTGGTAGGGTCTGTTTGGTTGGGTGGATTTTGAGGATAGAAAAGAGAGGGAAAAAAAAAAAGAGAAATTTTTTTTTTAGGATGTTTGGTTGGTGGATTTTAAAGAGAAAAATTAGTAGGGTTTAAGTATTTTCTCCTAGTCTCACCAAAATGCTATTTTCCCAAATTAAAGAGAAAATAGCAGTGAAAACTGAAACAGAAAAGGACCAAAAAGCCCACGTGACCACGCATAGTTCAAAGGGTGTTTTGTATGTTTTTTTTTTTTTTTTTTTTTTTGGCTTTTTGTCTTTTCTGTTACTCATTTGTTTCCTTTTTTTTCTTTTTAAATTTCCTTTGGTTTTCTACTTTTCTTCTTTCCGTTTTGTTTTCATTTGTTTCATTTTTTTTTCCTTTTTTGCTTTATAAAATTTAGTGAGCGTTTGATTCAGCTGAAAATGGCGTCCACGTTTTGCATTTTCAGATTTTTTTTTTCTCCCCTGCGCGTGAACAGTAACATCACATGGGTTCACTGTGCAGGGACAAAAATCACTGTTCACGCACTGTTTATCACTGTTCACAGCACTGTTCACGCACTAAAAAATATTAAAAATGGGTCCTACGGTACTATTTACACATTTAAAAATTATTTTGCTACAGTGTTTTCAGTTTTCAGTTTCAGCAACAATAAGCTTAATCCAAACGGACCCTTAGTTTGGTTTTCTACTTTTCTTCTTTTCGTTTTGTTTTTTTCCTGGTAATTCTCATTCACTTTGTTTTCGTTTTCTTTTTTTGGTTCATCAGTTTTTTTTTTTCCTTCTAATTTGTTACTTTTATTTTATTTTTATCTAAGAAGAGTAAGAAAATTAAATTTGTAATATTAAAATTTTCATTCTCTCATTTTTCTTAAAAAAACAAAAGAGTTTTTCATTCCTCCACTTTTCCACCTCCCCAACCAAACACACATGAAGAAAAACTAAATATTTTCTATACTCCCATCATTTTCTATCATCCCACTTTTTTATCTCTCCAACCAAACAGACCCTTAGTTCTATGTGTTGTAATGAGTTGATTGAATAACATACATAGAAGATTATCCCTAGGCTAATCTTAGGCTAGAAGAATGGAGGAGTGAGAGGGTGAAAAATATTGAGAAGATATAAGAATAAGAGGATAAAAAAGATTTTATTTTTCCATTATGCGAATTTGACAAAGTGATAGAAAAGTGAAAAGATAGAAAGTAAACTACTATTATACCATTATTGTAGTTTGAAATAATTGGGTAACAGGGGTATTAATGTCTTTTGAATCTCAAACAGATTTTCTTTCCCATTTTTCTTCCAACTTAGGAGGATTAGTCCTTGAATTACAGTACTTGTAGTACAAATAAAAGTAGGATTTCTAGAACAATAAACTGAAACTAGGATTATATAAAAGAATTGGCTTTCACTGAAACTAGGATAATATACAAGAATTGGCTTTATACTCTAGAGGACGGTTAGAAAGTGCAATACCAGAACGCGGTCAACTAAACTACAAATTCCATATTTGAGAATTAGCTAGGAATCTATGATAAAAAAGAAAGGCTGTATTTCACATGAAAGAAAAATAGGTTTGTAGGATTAACGTTAGTGAAATTTATGATGAAAACAAATTTGTAATATTGTAAGATATGGCTGTTAACTTGTTGAAATTATTCACCTGTTTAATTGTTCTTTCCTGTTAGGCTCTATAAATTGGATTGCCTCTCAACAACATAAGGCTTCTTGTTAGAAGTTTCAGCTCTGAAAGAACAGGAATGGCAAAGGGTTTCTGGACTGTATTCTGCGGGAATTCTGAGTGTTCAAGTGAAGTTGGAAAGAGATGCAGTTATGGTTTTCTATCCATAATCGATCCAAATACATGCATCAACAATTGTTTGGTCATTTCTGTTAATTTCCTATTTCTGCTCATGTTTGTATATTTGGTACTGTTTAGATCATTCTTAAGGAAGAGAATAGAGCCATTACAGTCTAAACGCTTCTCTCCAATTCTGATTTTTTCGGCCATTTTTAATGGTGGTCTGGGTTTGGCTTACTTGGGATATGGGTTTTGGATATGTTATAAGGAACTCAATGCAACAGGAACCATCTTACCTTTGCATGGATGGCTAGAAATGCTATTCCAAGGGTTCACATGGTTGACGCTGGATTTTACAGTAATTATTGGCAGCATACGCCTTCAGCACACCACAACTGCAAAGCTTTGTTCGATTGTAGCCTTCATGTATGCTGGATGCCTCTACTTTTCATCTCTTTGGGTTATTATTGTGGACAAAATGGCAACTATGGAGATGATATTGGATATTTTGTCCCTTCCAGGAGCAGTCCTGCTTCTCTTGTGTGTTTTTTGGGGACACAAGCATGTGGAAACTGATCCATACTTTAGTTATGATACTTCCTATGCACCTTTGCAAAGTGAAGACGACAATGCCAAAGGTGAAAATTATTCTAATGAAAATGTTACTCCTTTTGCAAAAGCTGGATTTCTTAGTACTATGACATTTTGGTGGTTGAATCCATTAATGAAGCAGGGTAAAGAGAAAATTCTTGAGGAAAATGATATTCCGCAGTTAAGGCAGGAAGACCAGGCTCAAACATGCTATTTAATGTTTAAGGAGCAACTAAGCAAGCAGAAACAGAAAGCAACATATGAATCTCCTTCAATGTTCTCTGTAATATTTTCCTGCCATAAAAGAGAAATTTTAATTTCTGGATTTTTTGCATTGATCAAGGTCCTCACAGTATCCACTGGTCCATTGTTTCTTAAAGCCTTCATTGAGATCGCAGATGGCAAAGGAGCTTTTAAATATGAGGGCTATGCACTGGCAGGAGGACTCTTTGTGGCAAAGTGTTTAGAGTCATTCTCTGAGAGGCAATGGTTCTTCCGAACCAGATTGATTGGTCTCCAGGTAAGATCCTCCTTGTCTGCAGCTATTTATCAAAAGCAACTGCAACTCTCAAATGCTGCTAAAGTTACTCATTCTCCTGGCCAGATAATGAATTATGTCACAGTAGATGCCTATAGAATAGGTGAATTCCCATACTGGTTCCATCAGATATGGTCAACAATCATTCAGCTATGTATTGCTTTATCTATTGTTTACTATGCTATGGGGCTGGCAACTGTTGGAGCTTTAATTGTAATCATACTGACTGTGATTGCAACTTCTCCATTAGCCAAATTGCAGCATAAATATCAGACCAAGCTTATGGTGGCACAAGATAAGAGGCTAAAGGCCATTACAGAAGCTCTTGCAAATATGAAGGTCTTGAAGTTGTATGCCTGGGAGAAACATTTTAAGAATGTCATAGAAGTGTTAAGGAAAGAGGAATCCAAGTGGATACTACCAGTTTTATCACAAAAGGGGCATTATGTGTCTTTATTTTGGTCATCTCAGATTTTAGTATCAACTGCCACCTTTTGGTCATGCTACTTCCTTGGAATTCCACTCTCTACTAGTAATGTATTCATGTTCCTATCAAGTCTACGCATTGTTCAGGAGCCTATTAGGATGATCCCTGATGTTGCAGGAGTGTTCATCGAAGCAAAGGTTTCATTAACCCGAATTGTCAAGTTTCTTGAGGCGCCTGAGTTGGAGAAGAGAAATACAAGGCGAAAGTGCAATGGGAAAGAGCAAGAGCACTCCATATTTATGAGGGCCAGTGAAATATCTTGGGAAACTGATTCAGAAAATGTCATACTAAGAAACATTAACTTGTTTGTGAAACCAGGAGAAAAGGTAGGTATTTGTGGAGAGGTTGGATCAGGTAAATCTACCCTTCTAGCTGCAATTCTTGGAGAGGTGCCAAACATCAAGGGAATGGTAAGTAATCATTTATTCCTTATCCATGGAGTAGACTAAGCCCTCAAGTAGAGAATTGTATATTTTAAATTTTTCATGAGACTTAGGTTTCCCTCTTACTAATATCTAAAGCATACGATATTTTCCTGATTTATTATTTATGCATCAATTACATGTAGATTTCATAATTCTTAAACGATAAAAGTGTTAATAAAGTTTTCTGGATCTATATTTTCAGGTGACTGCCTATGGAAAGATAGCATATGTTTCTCAGACATCTTGGATCCAGACAGGATCTATACAAGAAAACATTCTGTTTGGGTCCCCCATGGATATTCTTAGATATCAAGAAGTGCTTAGAATATGTTCCCTAATAAAAGACCTTGAGATGCTTCCATATGGTGATCTCACAGAAATAGGAGAAAGAGGAGTTACTCTGAGCGGTGGACAAAAGCAGCACGTTCAACTTGCACGTGCACTCTATCAGGATGCAGATGTATATCTCTTGGATGATCCATTCAGCGCTGTTGATGCACATACTTCCACCACACTATTTCATGTAATAGGATTTTTCTAGTAGTACTCTTTTATTTATTTTTTTCAAGGAAAGAAAAATCTAATATGCCTTGTGTCCAGGAATATGTGATGGGAGCTCTATCTAGGAAGACAGTCTTGCTGGTGACTCACCAAGTTGACTTCCTACCTGCATTTGATTCTGTTTTGGTTGGTATTCCAGTGAAATTGTGCTGTTTTCTCTGTGTCTTTCATTTATTTATTAATTTTGGTTGGGGTTACTTTCACCACTTTGGTTCTGATACCTTAAAAATAACTGAGATTTCATTTTCCAATTTTACTAAACATTTTCAATTATCTGCTGGAAGTGTAGTGAAAAACTCTAGGACTAAATAAACTTCATTTTGTTGGCAGTTTATAACTAAAGGGGATATATTAAGAGCTTCTAAATATGATGAGTTGGCGGCTTCTAGTCAAGAATTTCAAAATCTTATTAGTGCACACCATGACACTGTTGTTTTTGAGAGACAAGCCAAGTATGCTTCTTTTAGAAAATTTGAACCCTCCAAAAGTGAAATTAAGAAGAATTATAACAAGAAGCAGTTAACGTCATCTCTAGGAGATCAATTGATTAAACAAGAAGAAAGAGAAACTGGAGACACTGGTTTTAAGCCTTACATACAGTATCTGAATAAGAACAATGGCTTTTTGTACTTCTCCTTGACAACCATATGCCATGTCATATTCATATTTGTTCAAATTATTCAAAGCTACTGGTTAGCTGCTCACATCCAGGATTCTCATGTAAATAGAGTGGAGCTTATCACAGTTTACTCAGTGATTGCATGTATCCTAGTACTTTTTTTGTTTCTTAGATCCTTTTACGTAGTTACTTTAAGTTTTGGGGCATCGCGTTTGATCTTTTCTACACTGATGACCTCTCTTTTCCGGGCGCCAATGTCGTTTTATGACTCAACACCTCTGGGAAGGATTCTCAACCGGGTAAGAGTTCAAAACTGATGTTATATGCTTTCCTTAAGACAAACACAGTTGGGCTTACACTAATGGTTACTTTTATAGGTATCATCTGATTTGACTGTCATCGACCTTGATGTGGCTTTCAAATTAAGTTTCGCTCTTGGCGCATCTATGCTTATGTACACTAGCTATGCAATATTAGCTCTTCTAACCTGGCCAATCTTGTTTCTCATAATTCCCATGGTTTATCTGACTATACTGTTACAGGTAATACATGCACCAAAAACAATTAACAGAACGATTCTTTCACAAAATTTTTATATTTATTGAAAGGGAACATTCCCTTGTCCATGCCTCTGGTAATTATTTTGACATATTGCATGACCTATGTATTTACTTGGGGTGTGGCATCAGTTCATTCTCAATTCTCCAATTGGTGGTTTAGTACTTGGTTTTCCAATAGCTTGACATTTAAGATGTTAGTATTTTTGAAGACACTGGTGGTCAAACTGACGTAAGTTAAAACTCTGGATTTTCTATGTTTCTGAATGTTTACCACATTCTTTGATGTCATAATGAAATACTTACAAAAAAGAAATCTCCATCCACATCCAGAGGCGTCTTCCTTTTCCTATTATCTACAACCTTCTCACAAATAAATACTGAACTTGTTTTTGTTTGGAAATATAGAGATACTACTTTGCTTCTGCAAAAGAATTAATGCGAACAGATGGTACAACCAAGTCTTTAATCGCCAGCCATCTTGCCGAATCCATTGCTGGAGCCATGACAATTAGAGCTTTTGGAGAGGAGGAGCGGTTCTTTGTAAAGAACTTGAACCTTATTGACAGAAACGCAAGTCCATGCTTTCATAATTTTTCAACAAACGAGTGGCTGATCCAACGTGTGGAAATTCTATGTGCAATTGTTCTCTCATTCTCAGCACTTTCCATGACTTTGCTTCATCTTGGAGTTTCTGCCTCTGGTTAGTAATATCAACTTAACCCAATTGAATTCTAATAATCTTATATGTTTCAGTTAAATTCTTGCGGTTGTACTACATCTCATGATTATCAATTCTCTAAGCTTCAGATATGCATTTCTTATAAGCAACATGTAAATCCAACCCCTCCAACTAGTAATACAACCCATGCCTTTACACTTGGACCAATTACAACCCAGGCTGCCACTAAAAATACCATTATTCCATTTTCTCTCTCATAGTAATAGAAGTGGTCTGCTTCTCCTGTGAGTATGTACAAACCATCTTAACCGAAGCTCCTTCATCTTTTTTATTTTATCATTTGGGCATTCCTTAGGATTCCTTGCATGAATTAGTCACTCCAAAATTTGACTTCTTTATGGTTCTACCCTCACATCCTTTAGCTTAGTCAACCAAAGGCATCTGTTGGTTTTGCGTCAGCAACATGCCCCAACTTGCTACAAAATTTGGGATTTATAAAACCATGGATAGGTAGTACAAGATACAATTTATTTTGCTTCTAAAATATAATTGAGCAAGCTATATTACTGATATTGGAGGCTAGTTTTTAAATCTATCTATACTGTATTTTCTGACCAACATTTACCATGTGATGGCAGGATATGTTGGCATGGCACTGTCATATGGTCTTTCATTAAATGTATATGTTGTTTTTTTTGTCCTAAACTGGAGCTTGCTAGAAACTTCAATTACCTCTGTAGAAAGGCTAGAACAATACATGCATATTCCTAGTGAAGCTGCAGAAGAAATAGAAGGTCACCAACCCATGCACAATTGGCCTGTGGTTGGACAAGTGAAAATATGTGATTTGAAGGTAAACCAAAGAAAAGAAATTGCAGATAGTATTACTCTATACATCAACAAGTTCTTGAATTATGGAAATGTAATTATTATTATTATATGGCATCAATCAGGTGAGGTATCGGCTCAATGCTCCGCTAGTTCTTCAGGGGATAAGTTGCATTTTTGAAGGAGGGCACAAAATTGGGATCGTTGGCCGCACTGGTAGTGGAAAGACAACTCTTATTAGTGCTTTGTTTCGTCTGGTGGAGCTAACTGAGGGAATGATCATTATAGATGGAATTGACATTTCTACAATTGGGCTTCATGATCTAAGATCACGTCTAGGAATCATACCACAAGATCCAACACTCTTTAGTGGGTCAGTGAGATACAATCTAGACCCCCTATCAAATCATACTGATCAGGAAATATGGGAGGTAAGGTTTTTATAACCTGTTTTAATTATTAGGATGGATTGAGAAATGTGCATTGCAATCTACCTTGTTAAGATGCTTTTTTGTATTATTACACTCTTTTAATAATAGCTGGATTCAATATTTATAGTCATATGGCAGGTTGCTGGAAATGTTATCAATTTCGATGTTCTGTCAACTTGTAGTGGTTAAAGGAAACTAATTCCCATCATACCGACATCCAAGAACTAATAACAGTTGTACTTTGCTTACTCTTGCTAATTAACTCGAGTATTTATTATTGTGTTACAGGTTCTAGGAAAATGTCAACTTCGAGAGGCTATTTGGGGAAAAGAGGAGGGCCTGGATTCCTTAGGTAAGAAATTGTGCATGTATGTTTTCATTTCCTTTGGTTAGAAAATCACAACTAATAATCAACATTGCAGTAATGCAAGATGGATCAAATTGGAGCCTTGGACAGCGACAATTGTTTTGTTTGGGACGTGCATTACTTAAAAGAAGTCAGATACTGGTGCTTGATGAAGCCACCGCATCAATTGACAATGTAACAGACTCTCTAATTCAGAAAACTATAAGAACAGAATTCACAGACTGCACTGTAATAACAGTGGCCCATCGGATACCAACTGTCATGGACTGCACTAAGGTGCTTGCTATCAGCGATGGTGAGTGATGTATCCCTGCGTTCTTGTAAAAGAACTATACCATCTTATCAATTATAGTGGATTTGATACATTACTTTGCATTAACAGGGAAAATAGCAGAGTATGATGAGCCACTAATGCTGATGAACAAGGAGGGGTCACTTTTTGGTCAGCTTGTCAAGGAATATTGGTCTCATTCTGCAAGTGGAAGTGTTTACTCAGAAGATTTCTAACGAAGCCTACTAGATGCAACAACTGGGTATAATAGTTTTCTCAATTTCCTAGCAAAGACTCTGTGCATCATGTGATTGGAAATACAAAATTAAGCTGCTGCTAGGAAATGCCCGTGTGCAGTTTCTTCAGGCCCTGTTAGGAATTGGATTGAAATATACCTTTGGTTCCTATACCCATCACCCAAATGTCATGTTCATTTTCAATGAATCTTATGCATCAAGTTAGTCCTTGTATTTTTCAAAACGAATCGTCTTATCATTTGAAATGAATGCAATTGTTGATATATCTGTTTCTTAGTAAAAAATATTGCTTAAGGCCAATGTTTAACCTTGCAACAATGATAAATTTATCAGTTAAACACAACAAATAAAAATATATACCCAACAGATGTATATATTTATATTAAAACCAAATCAACAGTCAAAGACTCAAAGCAATAAAGATACTGACCTAAGGATTGGTCACGGTGTAGAAAACAAATGAAAACGTTTCCAATGGAAAATTCATTACAGGATGCAAATAGTCTCATAGAAAATTCACAAAAAAAATATACCGTCAGCAACTTACATAACCTTTGCTAGCCTTAACTCTATGCAACCTCTGCAAATGACCCACTTGCCTTCAATTGTCGTAGAACATGTGTAATCTTGCTGTATAGTGATTTCCTTTCATTTGGCTATGTGGTTTCAATCTCACAAACATTCAAACTGGGATTGACATAAGTGGGCTAATACATACAAATACAATGAGTATTTGATCGAGCACTTGGCATGGCTCTTTTATGATGTTGGCTATTTTATGGGGATGCAAAACAAAGGCTCTAGATCAAAAACACAACTCTCTCAGTTGTTCAAATAGCCAACAACAAAAGAAAAGGAGAGAGGTCTTTAGGACCTACAAGGACTCTCTAAGTGCTCTCTTGTGCAAAAACTTGTTCTGTAGTATATTCAATGGAAATAGCTAAGAATTCACAACTTCTTGTCACAACTGTGACGTGATAGAGTGCGATTGGTGAAAAAAAATAGTAGGCCTATATGTAAGTGATGGTTAACTACTCACAGTCTGTCACGTCAGAATTGTGGCAAAAAAATTGTGGAAAATTGTGATCTAGAACTACTCATCTATATCTATATATTACTAAAAGCTGAAGTATAGCGTTTAATGTTGCTGCACTCACATTGCACCACATTAGCGGCCATGTCATTCCAATCTTTTTTTTTTTTTTTTTGTCCTACAATTTTAAAATAGTTTTTACAAATTTCAAAATAATAATAAATCTACATAATAAATCTTAGCCCTATAATTAATAAATCTGTATGATAAATCCCAGTCGACTTCTTATCTATTTACTTCCACCATAAAGCCCAATCCAAGGCCTTTTCAACTTAAAGGATAGATCTATCTATATATTACTAAAAGTTGAAGCGTAGCGTTTAACGTTGCTGTGCTCATGTTGCACCACGTCAGCGGCCATGTCATTCCAATCTTTTTTTTTGTCCTACAATTTTAAAATAGGTTTTACAAATTTCAGAATAATAATAAATCTACATAATAAATCTCAGCCCCATAATAAATCTGTATGATAAATCCCAACCCACTTCTTATCTATTTACTTCCACCATAAAGCCCAATCCAAGGCCTTTTCAACTTAAAGGATAAACAAGAGAAGCACGGCATGGGGAACAGGAATTGGAACAGGTAGTTCAAAATAGAGTTTGAATTTCTCCCACCTTTTTGTTCTACAGTTACGCATCGTTTCAAGGACAAACATACAGTTTGAACTTTTGTTCTATGGTTTCACAATGTCTTAACCTAAGGAAAACCAGAGATTCTAAAACTGTGAAGGGAAGGAATCTGATTCCATTTGAAACTGTGAAAATCTCCCCACCTTCCTGCTTTACGGTTTCACAGTAACAACTGCCTATTTGACTTCCTTCCTTCCGGTCTTCCTCTCCTCACAGTATATAAAGACTGACAAAACCTAGCTGATTCAATTGAGGTATCTCTAAATCCCAGTTCTTTTTGTGCTCCATTCTTTTGCTTGATGTTTTTTGTTTTCCTTTTTACATTTTGTTACAGCCTCTTTCGTGTTGTGGTGTGGATGATTGTTATGCTAAAATTTTGATTGCTGGGGCTTTTAATTGGAGCTCTAACTTTTGGTTCAATACTGACAGAAGCTGTACATTTTGTTACTGCCTCTTTTGTACTGTGGTGTGGATGATTGTTTTGGTTGTTGTGGTTTTTAATTGGTGCTTTGTCTTTTGGTTCAATATTGACAGAAGCTGCAGAAATATTGACAATAGATTATCTTTTGATTTATATGAATTGGTAGTAATGGTTTGCTGCTTGGTTTTGAACACACAACTTAGTTTTTGAGATTATAAGGAAGACAAACACACATTCAAAATTGAATCTTTATTATTGGTCCAAGAATTTGGGTCTTTGATAGAGATATAATTGATTAATTGAGAGAGAGAGAGAGAGAGAGAGAGAGAGAGAGAGAGAGAGAGAGAGAGAGAGAGAAGCCCAAGAAAATTGATACGGATATGTATGACATTCAAGAAAATTGTAATAAACAACTTTCAGCTTTAGCTCACAAATTTATTTAGAAATCCTCAAATGTTTCTTCTCTACATTTAAATAGTACTTTTAAACTGATTGTGTATGACCTCCAAAGTTTGCAAACATGGTTACTTTTGTGCATCAATTCTAGATAATCCATAGAAGTTATTTTTTGTTGTTGGAATGAAGCTATTAGTATGGGGATTGTTCAAATTTTTGGTAATGTTTTCGTTGTTATAATGAGCAAAAATGATCCATTAATGAAAAGTGAAAATTGAAAATAGTAGACACCGATAATGAATCCATTAGTTTGAATAAACGATGTAGGCAGTAGGCTGATCATTGATGAATTTAGAATTGTCTTATGGTTTGTCTTCCACCCAAAGTAAGTCATTTATCAATTCCATCTTTGTTTCCATCAAACACAAAGGCTGCAACAATGGCAACCCTACTTCCCCTTTGTTTACCAACAAAGAGCTTGAGGTCTGTGAAATCTTGCTTCAACTTCCTTCGGTAATCTTGCAATCTAAGTTTAGCCGCTACACATTCAAAGTCACTTGGGGTTGCACCAAACCAAGGTCGACATTACCTTCAGTGCCAGCAGGCATTGACAAGACTTCAAGAACTGAAAGTGAAAGTGAAACCCAGTTTCTTGCTTGCCCATTGAAGCCCACAAGAAGCCAAAGAATTTGGAAAGGAAAAGAGATGAGTTGTTGTTTGACATTATCAACCAGTTCACTAAACGTATAGAGTCGTTTAAGAAGGAGATAGCCACTGAAAAGAGTCATAATAATGAGAAGTTAAAAGAAAGAAAACAAGCAGAAGAATTGATGAGTTCTTGCATGGCTCCACTTGGTATCCCTGATCTCAATGTCCCTCTTGATGATGATTCTTCCCAGGCGTACTTTGATCTCAATGTCGACAACAGTACTCTTGATGAGGATTGTGTAATTGTGAAGTCTGCCCCAGCGTTTGATCTCAATGACACTCCTCTTGATGATGACGATTGTGTAATTGTGGAGCCTGCCCAAGTGTTTGATCTTGATGTGGCTAAGAAGCTTTGAGTGTTGACCGATGCAAAGGCTGCTGAAGCTTTAAAGAGAAGGATGAGGATCAATCAATAGGGTCAACAATTCTTTTGCTGCTACCAGACTACACTGCCCAAAACCCGTAAATGGATGATTTTGTTTTTTGTGTTTCTGGTTTTGTTTGAACAAGATTGTCCAATTTATCTAATCCGATTTTGATCAGTAATGTTGTACTTCCAAAGATGGTCCATGAACAGATGGTCTTTTTCTTTCTTCCACCAACTTCTCGTTTGGGCTATCTTATAAAATAAATAATAATTAAAAAAATAAATCATTTCAATCTCAGACTCTCAGAAGAGCAATAGCTTTTTCTTGTTTATCTGTTTTCCTTTTTTTAGTAAATATTGAATTATATTGGTTTTTAATGGGTTGTTATTGTGAGTATCGGGCACTATATTTTAATGTGAAAAATCTTATGTATCAATGTTTATTGGAGACCTTTCAAAAAAAAAAATTTTTGTTTATTGGAGAGTGTAAATAATGCCTTTTACACTGCATCTTTATTTTGCACTTTTTTATAATTCCCTCCTTATCTTCCACACACTTAAACAATGCAAATACTCTTTTCTGTCTTCTCTCTCTCTCTTACCAGTCAAAGCCCTTGAAATATTTGTGTAATCCCCAGCGTAGTTTCTGTCCATTAGAATGTGTGTAAAAGATTGATAAATTAGGAGTCCAATAACGTTCTACCGAGGAATGAATCCCCGAAAGTCGTTTACCGAAAAGAAAAAAAGAATCCCACTTCACAACCATGTCTAATAATTTACAATTTTTCTAAAGCAAGGTAAAAATAAATAATATATATAGCTAGATAACGTAGAAATTTTTTTTTTTTTTTTTTGAGAAAGAAGAGATAACGTAGACTTAAGTTCTTAAGGGAAAAAAAATTAGGAAAACGCCGAATGGTAGTCACGTGGATTCACCAACGTTTTCAGACCGCCAGCTAACAGGCATTGATCACAATTAATCCTCGGCATTGATCATATTATATGCTTACCTAAAGATATAACAACATGCCCTTATGCTCATTGTCCTCCTTGTTCATACATTTTTCACTCCATAAATGCAGAAATTTTGTTGGGTTCAGCTCGTCTCTGCTACATTTGCCTTCAATAAAAGTGGTTTTACATATACTTATGCAATGGAAACTAAAGGTATCAGCTTGAGGAAAACTGGAATGCTTGCTAGTTCAAGAGCAAGCCACTCAAGGAGGTTGATTCTCTAAAGGTAAGAGTGATTTTCTGGTTTTTTTTGTGACTCAAGTATATTATATATCACTGTCTTCTTAGATTTCGTACATATAAATCAAATAGTCAATTAATTAAATAATTAAACACTTTTTCTCCTTTTGTGTTTTCCTGTCTTGGATTGTAATGAAGCAGTAAATGTAGAGGGGTTCTTAAGTATACTGTCGACTTATTTTCATGCTTCCTCAATCAGTTCACTTATAGAACATCTTGGAATCCATATGTAGGTTTTACAATGTAGCTATTACTGTTCTGTCTCGTCATTGATGCTAACATTTTCAGCTCTCTTTTGGATTTCTAGGTGCATATTTGTTTGTAATCAGTTTCAATTTGTCTGAATCTAATAATTTTACTTCACACATTGAAAGTTTATATATTAAAAAAAGTGAATACTTAGAAAAAAATGTAAATGTAATTATTCTGTGAAGGAATGTAAATCAGAAATGTGAAACAATGGGGTTAGCATTTTTATAATGCAAAAAAAAAAATAATAATAATACGCTGCAAGTCAGTCATCAGTGTAGAAATGGAAACGCAAGCTGACACTATAAATGTTTTTGAAGGAAAAGTCCAAACCCATTTGAAAAATACTCAGAAAACGTAAAGAGGAGAATACGTGTGAAAGAGAGAATGTAATCAATGTATTGTTGACCTAGGGAAAACCTCACACCGTAACATCTTTACATTAATGTACGTATTACACTGAATTTATTAAAGAGAATGTGTACTGAGCTAATCCTAGCCAGGCTAAGTCTAAGGTTACAATAGCTACAATATTACAACTACAAGTAGGGTTAGGATTCTTAATATATACGATAAACCTACACAAGGATAATTACTACCTTGACTGCTAGAGGACAATACAATAGGCCTAGGTCCAACTTGTGTAAGCGTAAAACATATTCTGAAAATACATTTTTTTATGTCTTGGAAGCCTGAAAAAATCGCACATAATGCTCTTTTTGATGAAACAAAAACTAAATTGCTAGTTTCTGGTAATAAACCTCGAATCCATGAAAAGTTCCTAAAATCCAAGGTGATAGGTTTGGAATCCACTATAGAAAAGTTTGAGAAAAACTCTGAATTTTATTATTAATAATCTCTGAAAAACGTTTACATACTTAGGGCGTATTTAAGGGCTACGTAAATTAAACTTGATAGACAAGAAAATATATTCTAAAATAAGTCCTAAATATCTAATAATAATAGGAACCAAATTTGACCTAAAAAGCATTAAAAACATCCAAAAACAAGGAAATAAATACCCTAAACCTAAAATAACAAAAATTACATAAAAAATACAAAAATTAATAAATTACAAAAATTAAATAGTAGATTCTGTCCTACATCAATTTTCCTCATATTAGGATGTTTTGGGTGGTTGGAAATTTTGGTTAAACCGATATCATTTTCTGTTGATCTTGATCAGAAAAACACTTCCTCTTTAAGACTAAAAGTATTTTAGTCCTTTTAAAGTAGTAAAAAAAATTTCAAAAATTTTTTAAATAACCAAAATACTCTTAAACCTCATAAAAATACCCACAAAAACTTCAAAAATGAACAAAATCCCATTAAAACATCTAAAATAATAAGCAAATAAAAAGAATAAAGTTTAGTTACAAAATTGGTTGTAACCTAAGGCTACAACCTTACTCAATATCTTGTTATTAGAGGTGAATTTTGACAAATCCACCATTGTATTATATTTCCTTCTTATATCCTCCATGCTTGCAAAATTTCTAAAAAATTAAAGATCTACGTCATTAATAAATTGTTTAAATTGCAAGTTTTTGTAGTTTAAAATTATGAATCAAATATAATCTTATAAATCATATAGTAAATAATATCTAATTGTCACAAAATTTGACATGTATATTTAAAGTGTAAAAAACATGCAATGTAACAGTTATATTTTCAAAATATATAGTAATGTTAATGATATTAAGTAAGGTTGTAACCTTAGGCTATAACTAATTTTATAGTTAAATTTTGTCTAAATGAAAATTCTAAGATCTCTAAAATGACTGAAATACACTCAAAATCTAATAATTGTTTAAACCCTAAAAACAAAGACAACAAAATTTTTTTAAAAGATTTTATGTTAAAAAGTCTTTAATTTAGAGGAGAGCCACAAGTAGCAGCCTAACTAACTATTTCATTTTATTTTTATTTTTCTTAAACCTCTTTGGGCTAATAATTTTAGGAAGAAAAACTTCAATTATTTAATATGAAAAATAATTTGGAAGAAAATGGCCGGGGGGCTCCCCTTCGTCCCAACATTGATAGGCCCATCCCTAAATAGGCACAACTTGATTGGATGTGAAAATAAGCGTCGGAGACATTGGTAGAGAATAATGTCATAAGTGGCCTAAAGATAGCAACACCGACAATTATAAGACATAGGTTGAAACCTCAAGAGGTTGGCTTAGTAGTTTCTAAGGTTCTATGATATTCATAAGATTTTGAGTTCGAAATTTTTTGTCAGCATCTTGGGGCTACTGCAAGGAGATTTCTCTCTGTAATAGTCATATATTTAAAGAGATTGGATACCATCGATTATATAATAAAAAGAAAAATAAAAAGGAGACGTTGAGGAATGCATCACTGGTGGACTAGTTAACAACATATTAGGATTGCATGATCCCTTGTGAGACGTGTGAGTCTGTGAGTCAGTGGTTTTTGTTGTCCTAGTCTTTAAATTATGATTCAAAGAGATAAGAGAAGGTAGAGCCGTAGAGGTTTTGGGTTATTTGATTTTGGTAACGTGATAATGGAAGGTAGAGGGTAGATTGACATGTGAGATTGTTGAAGAGTTGGGAAGAATTACTATTTTGTTGGCTTTGTCACTTTGCAACTTTGCATCGATTTCCTGTTTAATAATGTTCGGTGATATTAATATATGCTCCCAAAATAGTTTCATAAGGAAGCAAAAACCACTTATTATATTCAATTATTCATTCATAAATGCGTAGTGCCAACCACAAAATAAAGGGCTAATTGTTTCTCAAAAAAAATAAAGGACTAATTACTAGAAAACCACCAGATTTGTCGTTTTAGGATAAATGGATGATTAACATGACCGTTTTAGTAACTGCAATGAAGTATCATATTGTCATCACCTTTTATTCTCATCCATGCACCCTAATTAATACTAATAATAACTTAACTACATTGACAACTTGCCAAATGCGCCGTAGTTCAATTAAATCTCAACTTTTTCTTACAACTTATTGAAATGTGAAGTTGTGAATGGTGAATAATTACTTGCAGTCTTTCACATAAACCTTCTTCTAATATCACTTTATTTTATTTTCTACCATTTGCCATCTTTCACTGCAACAAGTTATGGGTTTGTATTTATTCAAAATGATAATCAAAATCAATAATATTGGCGTCTAATTTAAAGCCTTGTCCTTATTTAGATGAAAAGTGATTGTGATGTGATAAATGAGCTATTTGTTTGGCTTTCATCAAAAGTCCAGGCCAAAAATTATTTTAATTAAATGACTTCTACCTTTCTCTCCAAAAAAAAAAAAAAAAAAAAAAAAAATACCTTTTTCTTTTTGAGAGAAAAAGACTTTTACCTTTATGTCTATTATTCTAATTAATGACAATTATGTATATATTTACACGATTACTATAACTAAAATCATATTTTGCACTATATGATATGAGTTTTGTTTTTTTGGGGTTGGTTTGACAAATTGTGATGAGGGTCATGCTATTTTAGATGGACTACTTATGTTGTGATCTTCTATAGTTAACTATTTGTTACAATATTCTACACCTTTTATTTGTCATGCTTTGTCTGATAAAGTCAAATCAGGATTCCTCATGACCCCAAAAGAGTTCTTTCCTAAGTATAGAAGTATAGAGCCTATAGAATATAAAAAAATTTCAAAAAAAGAAGTACAGAGTATAGAAATTTTTTAGCCTGCACTTTATTTCGAATGATAAAAAAGGAGGGGGGGGGGGGGGGGGGGGGGGGGAATTGTAATGATAGATGGTAGCACGTTTAGTTGCCACCAGCTACTGCCATAATTTTGAAGGAGCCAAATCCAGCTATCATGGCGTCCTTAAGTTAAGGGAGTGGCATATATAACATAGAGAAAGTCACACTAATTTTGTAATATATCAAATCATTACCTATGAAAAGTTTTCACATGATATCTGCCTCACTTAAATGTAGCTAAAGATTTATAAACAAAGTTTAGTTTACAAAATTGATTGTAACTTAAGATTACAACATTACTTAATATTGAGTAATATTTTTTTATTAGAGATGAATTTTAACAAATCTACTATTAAATTACATTTTCTTCTTATATCCTCCATGTATATAAAATTTCTAGAAAATTAAAGATCAATAGTTATACTATCATAAATTGTTTAAATTGCAAGTTTTTATAATTTAAAATTATGAATAAAATATAATCTTATAGATTATATAATAAATAATATATTCATTCAATTGGCACAAAATTTGACATGTGTATTAAAAGCGTAAAGAACATGTAATAACGGTTAGATTTTCGAAATATGTTATAATGTTAATGATATTGAGTAAGGTTGTAGTCTAAGATACAACTAATTTTATAGCTAAACTTTTTCTTATTATAAAAAATAAAATAAAAAATTATCGTAAACATTGGATCATTGAACAATAACATTTTTAATTTTAATTTATATTATTTTACTTGGATGAGCTATATATAGTATATAAACTCCTCAGCATCGAGCTATCACCATCAATCATGATCACATTCAAAATCAGTGAGTCCATTAATCTATAATATTATCTACAAATAGAAGATAATTATGTGTGCTTGCTATTAGATTGCGTTTCCACACAACAATTGTATGATAGAGAATTCTACTGTAAATGTTTTTATTAGACAGTTTCACCCTAAAAGATGTTAGAAAGCATTTAGGAAAACTGACACACTTAACAGTTTACATATACTAAAAGATAAACTAATATATTTTGATAATTTAATAGAGATGAACATGGTTCAAATCTCTTTTTCATCATTATAATTATGGAATTATAAAATAAAATAAAGAATTAAGGTTATCTTGAAATATGAAAATGTCATCAAGAGTAATAATCATGAGAGCAAAAAACTGCATGTGAATATTTTATTCCTAACAAGAGAGATTGTTGCAAGAAGGGATAGCGTAATCATTGGTTATGACTTATGACTATAAATATGGAGGATATATATATATATATATATTTTTTTTTTTTTTGGATAGGAAATATGGAGGATATTTGTTGTAAGACAATACAAATCCTCCACGAAAATTATACAGATGCTGTCATGCTGTGGTAATGGGCATCTTGGCCCAATTAATTGAATACACTGTCTAGACGGCACCGAATTGCACTGGTTCATAAATTCTCTTTATATATATAATTTAATAGTAGGGTCATGAAGAGGGATTTGATAAGTGAATGTCTTGTTTAGAAATATCATGAGCGGTCAATCAATTGAGTTACAAACCTACAAGGTTATTGGATTACAATTTTTATTGTATTATTAATATTTTAAAAATTTTACTATCCGGATTACAATTTTTTTTTCTTTATTCTAATTTGCCACGCTAATCATTAGTTTGTTTGGACGGAAATTATGTTTTTGGGAAAAATATTTTTCATAGAATAAATTTCCAAGGAAAATTCTTTTCTTTTTTTTTTTTTTTTTTTTTTTAAATGTTTGGTTGTGACTTAAAATGATTCACATGAAAAATTATTAATATTTCATGTAGACATATTGGTAGCAAAGCATATGACACAGACAGCGGTGGTGGGAGCATCAATGGTGTGGTGGTAGTGATCGTTGCAGTGGTGGCCGGGCATTGCATGTGGTGTGATGGGGCAAACTTTGACAAAACACAAAAATATGTAAAAATATTAATATTTTTTCTGAAACAATAGGAGCTTTAATTTCAGATAAGTTTTTGGTTGGTAGAGCAATTTTTGAGTATGTTTCAAGAAGAAATGTGAATGGTAATTGGTAAGTCGTATACACTTCTTTTCCCAGTTCCGCAAATAAAGGTTAACTGTAAATTTGAATATTCTTTGAGATTGACAAGACATCTATGATTATTGAAGTAACATACTCATGAAAACGACACACTTGGTATTTGAGGATAACTTGGGGTGAGTTGTATTGTAATAATATGAGAAAAAATGGCCTTTTTAGCATAAAAAAGCAATGACCGTTAGCTTAAAAGTAGGATCAGGACAATATAAATTGCCTTAGAGGGTTAGCTCAAGATTCTGTGTCACAGTCTTATCAGCTGTCTTACATTCAAAAATAAAATGCGGATTTAGTTGGGGCATTTATAGAATATATCGAAAATACTCAATGAACATAGAAACGTACTTTCACGGTTTGAGTACGTAAGATATTGGTTTGTACTGCATTTCCTTACGGTGTCCTTTTTTGTCATAGATGCCAAGCTTTTCAGTTAGATCATTCTGGACCTTTAGACATATGTTTGCTTCTGTAAAGCTTCAATATTTAAGTTTTTTCAGCATTTGTAGCATTGGAACGGTTGTCCTACTATTGAAGGGAATGCTTCAGTTTGCTTGAACTACTTTTGGTAATATTACTTAACTTGTAGTCTAAACATCTGATTCATTTCCAGAAGTTTGAATAAGAGATATGGAAAGCAAACTTAATAGCTTGTTGCTATTCATTTTCTCTTTCTTTATGTCCCTAACTCAAAACTTTATAATTACGTGGTTGAAGAATCAATCAGATCATTCATGTTTTTCAATCTTCCTAAGAAGATAGACATGAGTTTTATTACATAAGAAAGAACATGGAATAGTAACTATTGTGTTTGTCTTTCACTCACTTGAACTAGAATCACTGACTTTAGTTTCATTTAAATGATAACACTTCTGCATAATCTGACATATATTTAGTCTTTCTTTCTTTCCTTCTTTTGAAGTTGTTATCGCAGTTCCTTCATTTGGGACTGTCGTTGTTGTTGTGTTTGTTGTAGTATTGCAGCTCTTTCAATTCATGGGGATGAGTCTCTGGACTGTTTTCTGTGGGAATTGCTCGAAGATAGATGAAAGCACATGCAATTATGATATTATATCCATATTCCAACCATATACATGCACCAATCACCTTTTGGTCATTTTTCTTGATCTTCTTCTCCTTGTCATATTCTTATATATCATGGTTTATAGATCAATCTTAAGGAAGAACACAATACCCTCAAATTCTAAACACTTCTCTCCAATGTTGATATGCTCAGCCATTTATAATGGTAGTCTGGGTTTGGCATACTTGGGTTTGGGGATCTGGATAATTGGTGAGAATCTGAATGCAAAGAGAGCCATATTACCTTTGCAGGGATGGCTAGTATTGCTATTCCAAGGCTTCACATGGATGCTGCTTGATTTTGTAGTAATTATTGAGAAGCTACGCCTTCCAAATGTCGCAACAGCAAAGCTTTGTTCTATTGCCACCTTCTTGTTTGCAGGATTCCTCTGCTTTTCTTCTCTTCTGGTTGCTATTTTGGAAAAAAAGGCATCTATTAAAATGGTTTTAGATATTCTTTCATTTCCTGGAGCAATCTTGTGCCTCTTGTGCGCTTTTCAGGAATATAAATATGTGGAAACTGATTCAGACGTCAGTTATGATGCATTGTATGCACCTTTGCAAGGTGAGGAAGCTAGTGACACTGGTGAAAATTGTTCAAATGACAACGTCACTCCTTTTGCCAAAGCTGGATTTCTTAGTAAAATGTCATTTTGGTGGTTAAATCCACTGATGAAGCATGGTAAAGATAAAATCCTTAAGGAGAATGATGTTCCACAGTTAAGGCAGGAAGATCGGGCACAAACATGCTACTTAATGTTTGAAGAGCAACTGAGCAAACAACAGAAAGAAACATATGATCTGCCCTCTATGGTGTCAGCAATTTTTTTCTGCCAGAGAAAAGCAATTTTAATTTCTGGGTTCTTTGCTTTGATCAAGGTCCTCACAGTCTCCAGTGGTCCACTATTTCTCAAAGCCTTCATTGAGGTTGCTGAAGGAAAAGAAGCTTTTATATATGAGGGCTATGCATTGGCTGGAGTGCTCTTCTTAGCAAAGTGTTTGGAGTCATTATCAGAGAGGCAGTGGTTCTTTCAAACTAGGTTGATTGGGCTCCAAGTAAGATCTTTCCTATCTGCAGCTATCTATCAAAAGCAACTAAAACTCTCAAATGCTGCTAAGGCGAATCATTCTCCTGGGGAAATAATGAACTATGTCACAGTAGATGCCTATAGAATAGGTGAATTTCCATATTGGTTTCATCAAATGTGGTCAACAAGTCTTCAGCTTTGTATTGCATTAGCTATTGTATATTACTCTGTAGGGCTGGCAACTGTTGCAGCTCTAGTTGTTATCATCTTAACTGTGCTTGCAACTTCACCAGTGGCCAAACTGCAGCATAAGTATCAGACAAATCTCATGGTGGCACAAGATAAGAGACTGAAGGCCATTACAGAAGCTCTTGCAAATATGAAGGTCTTGAAGTTGTATGCTTGGGAGAAACATTTTAAGAATGTTATACAAGTGCTGAGGAAAGAAGAACTAGAGTGGATATTAGCAGTTCTAATACAAAAGGGGTACTATTTGATTTTGTTTTGGTCATCTCCCATTTTAGTATCAGTTGCCACATTCTGGGCATGCTACTTCTTTGGAATTTCACTCTCTGCCAGTAACGTTTTCACATTCCTTGCAAGTCTGCGTATTGTTCAGGAGCCTATCAGAATGATCCCTGATGTTGCTGGAGTGTTCATTGAAGCAAAGGTATCTCTAACTCGGATTTTAAAGTTCCTTGCAGCACCAGAGTTGCAGAACAGATATGCAAGGCAAAAGTGCAATGAGAAAGAGCTAGAGCTGTCCATTTTTATCAAGGCCACTGAAATATCATGGGAGACTAATCCAGCGAAGGCTATGCTAAGAAACATAAATTTTGCAGTTAAACCAGGAGAAAAGGCAGCTATTTGCGGAGAGGTTGGCTCTGGTAAATCAACCCTTTTAGCTGCGATTCTGGGAGAAGTTCCAAACATCAAAGGCATAGTAAGTAATCATTTCAATCCTTAACCATGGTTTAAATAAAATTTCAATTGGCACATAGTATATTCTTAATTATAATAAATAAATAAATAATGTGTGAAGAATTTGATATTTAGGATTTTTTTTTTCCTACTGCACTTTCTAGAAGATTCGACTCACACACTGATTTATAAGCATCAGTTACATGGTAGACAAATTAAATGAAAAAATAAAAATAAAATCTTGCTAAAGCTTTAAACTTCCAGGTTCATGTTTATGGAAAGATAGCGTACGTTTCTCAAACATCCTGGATTCAAACAGGATCTATTCAAGACAATATTCTTTTTGGGTCTCCCTTGGATTCACATAGATACCAAGAAGTGCTTAGAAAGTGTTCTCTTATAAAGGACCTTGAGATGCTTCCAGTTGGTGATCAAACAGAAATAGGAGAAAGAGGTGTTACTCTAAGTGGTGGTCAAAAGCAGCGGGTTCAACTTGCCCGTGCACTTTATCAAGATGCAGATGTTTATCTCTTGGATGATCCATTCAGTGCTGTTGATGCACATACTGCAACCAGTCTATTAAATGTAATGACATTTCTTAACCATGCAATTTATGCTACTAATTTTTCCTTTTCTAAGAGAAATCTAACATGGCTTGTCGCCAGGAATATGTCATGGAAGCTCTGTCAGGGAAGACAGTCCTGCTGGTGACCCACCAAGTTGACTTCCTTCCTGCATTTGATTCTATTTTGGTTGGTATATCAGTGACACTACTGCTGCTTTCTCATTAAAATTTCATATGGTTTTTTTTTTTCCTTTTAATATATAACTTTACACACAAGCAGTTTACATAACTTCAAATTGTTGGCAGTTTATGTCCGAAGGGCAATTTATTAGAGCATCCACATATGATCAACTACTGGCTTCAAGTCAAGAATTTCAAAACCTTGTCAATGCACACAATGACACTGTTGGTTCCCAGAAACATGCCAAGTATGCTTCTTTCCAACAATCTAAAACCTCTACACGTGAAATTCTGAAAAGTTGTGAGGAAGAGTTAAGATCAACTTTAGATCAATTGATTAAGCAAGAAGAAAGAGAAACAGGAAACACTGGTTTAAAGCCTTATATGCAGTATCTGATTCAGAGCAAGGGATTCTTGTGCTTCTCCTTGGCAGCTGTATGCCACTTCATGTTCTTAGCTGGGCAGTTGATACAAAACTTTTGGTTGGCTGCTGAAATTGAGGATTCTAATGTAAGCACAGTGAGTTTGATTGCAGTTTACTCCGGGATTGGGTCTATCCTGGTTTTATTTATACTCCTCAGAGCACTTTCTGTTGTTGGTTTAGGTTTTGGGGCATCACTATCAATTTTTTCTACACTTCTTAGCTCTCTTTTCAGGGCACCAATGTCTTTTTATGATGCAACACCTCTGGGAAGGATACTCAGCCGGGTAAGAGTTTCAAAAGTAATAGTTGCTATGCTTCAGAAAAACTTACTGGGACTTACATTGGTATTTACCTTGTAGGTGTCTTCTGATATGAGTGTCATTGACATTGATGTGGCTTACAAATTAAGTATTGCTCTTGTTGCCACCATGACTGCATACTCCACCTATGCAATACTGGCTATAGTATCCTGGCCAGTCTTGTTTGTCATCATACCCATGGTTTATCTGACTATTCTTTTACAGGTACTACAGATACCAACACTAAAACTGATTGTATGATTTCTAAAAAATATATTTGTTTATGATTGAAAGGAAACAAACCCATTTTCTGCATCTGATAAATATCCTCTCAAAATGCAGCACATATTAGTATTGGGTGTGGTATCAATACATTATCAATGCTAATTATTTAGGTGGCTTCATTGTTCTCCTGTAGATATTCATTTAAGATTTTTCTTCCCCAGAATACACAAGTTTGTCAATTGACCTACTTAAAGGACTTAATTTGTCCGCATTCTTTGATGTCAAAAAATGAAATGGGTACAAAGTTGGAACTCACCAACTCTCATCAAGTGATATTTGTTCTGATGCCATGCCCTGCTAAATTTAGAAGTGTCTTCCTATCCTGATTTCTTGTATATATTCTGACTTCTCAACAAACTTCGACACTTGTTTTTGTTTAAATACAGAAATACTTCCTTGCTTCTGCAAAAGAGTTGATGCGAACGGATGGCACAACCAAGTCTTTGCTTGCAAGCCACCTTGCCGAATCTATTGCAGGAGCCATGACGATCAGAGCTTTTGGGGAGGAAGAGCGGTTCTTTTCAAGGAACTTGGACCTTATTGACACAAATGCAAGTCCTTACTTCCATGGTTTCTCAGCCAACGAGTGGTTGATCCAACGTCTGGAAATTCTATGTGCAATTGTTCTTACATCCTTAGCACTTGCCATAAGTTTGCTTCATATTGGAGCTTCTGCTTCTGGTTAGCAATATGATTCTTCAACTATCAAAATATTTTCACTTGGTATTATGTAGTTGAATATCGTGCTTCCAATGCTTGTCCATTTCATAGTCATCAATGTGTGAGCTTCCAACAGAACATGTGTTTTCTAGAAGCAACATTTAAATTCAGCACAGGCCAACACTAAAACCATAAGGGTCCACAATAATAGCAGGCAGCATCATAAGAACAATATTGTTCTTCAACAAAATTTACTTGCTGGCCCAGAGAAACACATAACCCCTGCCTTGCCATTTTGCTCTAGTACAGCCAAGCCTTCTCTTAGTGTGCAAGTATTCATTCATCTTCATATTATTTCAAATCATGTCTTGTTTGTCCTCCCTCCCTCATTTTGAGATCTTAAACCTGCAGTAATTAACGCCTATAATGGAGCCTATTTTTCTTACTGCTGGTCTTTCTTGAATATGAACCATCTTGCTCAAGCTCCTTTGTTGTATTTCCATATGAGCAAGTCATAGGATTTCTGGCATAATATAATTTTCATTCCAGACTTATGCTCCTCCTGGTATCACATCCACCATCAGAAGCTTCATCAGCCAATGTCACATGGCATGACAATGGATTGGTTTTACTTGAAAAATCTGCCCCACGTTACTAGAACAATTTGGAATTTACAATCATGGGTTGTTAGTTTGAGATAAAGTTCATTTTTTATTGACAGAATGTAACTTTTTTTTTTTTTGGAGAGAAATGATAGAATGTAACTGATCATGCTATACGATATAACTAGTACTTAAGCAATTGTTAGTAAAAGTTTTCCATATATGGCATAATTGTATAACCTATTTTTTGCTTATCAAACTTTGGATGCAGGATTTATTGGAATGGCATTGTCATATGGTCTTTCTTTAAATATACATGTTATCGCTTCTGTCCAAAGCTGGTGCTTGCTAGAAAATTTAATTGTTTCTGTAGAAAGGCTAGAACAGTACATGCATATTCCTAGTGAAGCTGCAGAAGATATAGAAGGTCACCGACCCACACACAGTTGGCCTGTTAATGGTCAGGTGAAGATATGTGATCTGAAGGTAAATGTACACCCCAAAAAATTTACTGCCTTTTCCATTCACAACTTTTAGAAATATGGATATGTATTTACAATACTTTTATGCTTTTAGACATTGTTTTAGTTGAAATAGTACAATCAACATTTGGGGATGGTGTCTCATATCATCAAACACATTGAAATATTCATCACTTGTTGTTTGTTTGTTGAGAATCCATAGCCAACCTCAAAGTTTAGGGTCTGTCTTTGTTTTTTTTTTTTTGGTTTTTTGTTTGTTATTGTTGTTCTTGTTGTTGTGTTTACAATGTTAAGACTGCATGAAACAGGTAAGATATCGGCCCAATGCTCCACTAGTTCTTCAGGGGATTAGTTGTATATTTGAAGGAGGACACAAAATTGGAATTGTTGGCCGGACTGGTAGTGGAAAGACGACTCTTATCAGTGCTTTGTTTCGACTGGTGGAGCCTACAGAGGGAAAAATCATTATAGATGACATTGACATATCCACAATTGGGCTTCATGATCTAAGATCACGGTTAGGAATCATACCACAAGAGCCCACACTTTTTAACGGGTCTGTGAGATACAATCTTGACCCATTGTCAGAGCATTCTGATCAGGAAATGTGGGAGGTAAAGTTCTTGTATAAGTTATTTTGGTAAACATCGTTAGCATGGATCATTGTATGACACTGTTATATTGCACAATCTACCACATTAAGTGGCCTTTAGATGTTGTAGCATTGTTAGGATAATGAAATCCACACTGGATGTAAGTTGAGTAGTCCCAAACTGGGTTCCTGGAAAATTTTATCAAAACATAAAACTGTGTTAACATTCAGTACTTAACCAAGGAAGTTTTTCTTATGAATGTGCAAAAGGTTCTTGAGAAATGTCAGCTTCGAGAGGCTATTCAAGAAAAAGAAGGGGGCTTGGATTCCTTAGGTAAGAAGATATTGTGTGTGTACAAGTTGTTTAAGTTTAAAGGTCTTATAAAATCACAACTAACAACCCGGATTGCATTGCAGTTACACAAGATGGGTCAAACTGGAGCATGGGACAGAGACAACTATTTTGTTTGGGACGAGCCTTGCTGAAGAGAAGCAGGATACTAGTTCTAGATGAAGCCACTGCATCAATTGACAATGCAACCGACTCTCTTCTCCAGAAAACCATACGGAAAGAATTTGCATACTGCACTGTAATAACTGTGGCTCATAGAATACCAACTGTGATGGACTGCAATAAGGTGCTTGCTATTAGAGATGGTGAGTTAATATAACCCCCAAGCTCTTGTACCAGGAAAGAACTATTACATCTTATCTATGATACAACTAGTGAAAGTGATATATTATTGACATTAACCAGGTAAAATAGTGGAGTATGATGAACCTATGAAGCTGATGAATAAGGAGGAATCACTGTTTGGGCAGCTAGTCAAGGAATACTGGTCTCATTCTGCAAATGCCAGCATGCACTCAGAGGATTGTTAGTGAAGCTAGATGTAGCAACTGGTGGGGAAACTAATCCTACAAGATATCAGAAGGGTGTTGTTTAATACAAAGGCTATGTGACTATGCCTTGAAAAAAAAACATTATTAGTTAAGCGGATGTCCCACAAGTGCATCAACCAAGGCCACATATGATGTAGAACAAGTGTCCCTGGACTTTCTTGAGAAGTTGGATATTCAGGAGTCAAGGCGCGGGGCAATGTAGTGGCCCATTATTGCTTATTTTCATACCTAAATTTAGTTTTATATTATTTTAGCGTATTTTATTCGGGTAATTTAGTCTTTTAGCGAAGTTATAGGAATTGAAGAAAATTTTTTTGTAATTTTTATTTTTAGAAGTTACCTGCTGAGTGTTTATTTTTAGCAGTAAATGCAAATAAAACCGCCCAGAAGGAGAAGGTGTGTCGTTAGACCCAGGAAACACTCTCTTAACTGTCGGTGCTTGGAAGTTGGAACTGTTCGGCTTGGCACCAAACAAACAGACTGTCATTTTTTTTTATAAGGAGTGGTGCCCTTTTCCATGGTTTTAATATATGCACATCACATTTCAATTTTGTTTCAAAGCATTTTATTCTCTCAATTTTATGCTTCAAATTTCTTTTTCTTAAGGAAAATTTTGAAAAGTAATATTATAAACACAAACTATTTTATAAATTTTTTACAAATTATGGATGTGGTCAACTTCTTATTAGTTTTCATTTAGACCTACTATTATTCTATTAACATCATTTTTTTTCATTTACCAATAATAACTTACAACATCAATAGTTTGTAAAAAATTTGTAAAGAAGTTTGTATCTTTAACATTACTTAATTTTCAAATATAAAGTGTGTCAATTTTATGATTAGCTTTAAAAACCAAGCCAACTTAATTAACATAATTTTAAAAGTTTTTTTTTTTTTTTTTTTTTGAGGGGAACGTAATTTTAAAAGTTGAAAGGCAAAATTAACCCAACTAATTTTTGAGTAAAATACTTGAGCAACCTTGATTTTCAAAGTTAATTGAGACCCAATTAAATGTACTAATACATAATTGAAATTATTAAACATGAGCCAACATAACCAATAAGCAAGTGATCTAATATCTAAACCGATTCAAATTTTAATTAGACCATTTTAGCATATGATCCAATCAAACCTAGTAGGTTTTTCAATCTAAATGGATTCTTCAAAACCATATGGGAATTTTTATGTACTTCGATTAAATAGTTCGGCATTTTAGTCTTTTGAAAAAAAGAGGAAAATGTTATAATGAAATCTATGAATACAATATCTTACATGATGTACACAATTATTTCCAAACTAATATAATTTTTATGAAGTTATTACAAAGAAAACTATAAAATTTGAAAATGTTTTAAACTATTTTCATTTCAATTTTTTTGACATTATGTAAATATTTTTCTTTAAATAAATGATTTTTACTTCCATTTGCTCTGAACTTCTTAATATTACTTTTTCTTTCATAATTGAATATTTTGATTATTTCTTTAATAAGTTAAACTCTCTTTTTTAATGATTTATCCTGTTCATGTATATATTTATTTGAATATTGACTCCATATATTTATATATTGTAATTTAAGGAATTTATTTGACCATATAAAAAAATAGACTTTGTTTAGTTGGGAGGTGGAAAAGTGGATAAACAAAAAACTTTTTTATTTAGTTGAGAAAAAAAATAATAGACGATAGAAAATGATGTTTTTATAAATTTACTCTCACATAAAAAAATTAAGAGTTTATAAAAAAAAAATTAAAAACTTTTTTTAACCAAGCGACTCCACTATTCAAAATCCTCCCCTATTTTCTCGTCTCAATTTTTCATCCTTTCACAAATCACTCCAACCAAACACACACTTAAGGAATTCATCATGATTGAATGCTGGCCCCTTGCAAAAGCTCACTTTTAGATTTGCACATCTTTTCTGATCATGATTGAATGTTTGTGATTTTGGTGGTCGGTTGTTTATTCCCTATGTTGAATTTTCAACTCTTTGCGTAGGTTGGGACTTGATCTGCATTTTAGTGACAGGTGAGATGTTTCTTATAGAATTTTTAGGCCTTTGCAAATGCCAACTCTTGACGGTATTCACGGCTATAGAGATTGTAGAATGAGAAAAGATGATTGCTATACAATTCCCTGCCCATTCTATGGGTAGCATATAACATTATTATATTTGAGAGCTTTTAATGTTGCAAAATGTACAGCTTAGTGGAAAACCAGACTTCTTACTCTACTCTGTAGATTTTGACTTGAATGTGTATATTATCATGTTGTTTCCTGTAGAATTTACAGGCCTTTTCAAATGCTTACTCTTGGTGTTCATGGCTATAGAGTTTGTAGAATGAAGACGGTTGTCCTACACTTCCCTGCCCCTATTGTATGTATTGCATATAAAAGGTAAGGTTAATGGAAAAGTAGACTCCTTAAATGAATAAACATTGAATGCAGTTTACTAGAATTCTTGACACTAATCTATATAGAGCTTTTTTCCAAATTTTATTTCCTTTTGATGTTGAATACTGTAGAAGATTTGGATTGTAACTTTTTGGTTGTGACCATGTAAGTAAAATAACTAGTTTGTTAAGTCCAGCTTTTGAACTCCCCCATCATATGAATTTGTCCCTGCTCTGAGTCTTCCAGCAACAGAGTCTCTCTGTGCAATTTATGCTTGTAGTATTTCTTACTCTCAATCATATGCGAAAAAAATGATCATTGTTTGCTTTCCACATATAGTGTGAGGCACAAAATATGATCGAGTGTAATATGAATTTCACTATGAGTTAATAACATCTAAGCAGACAGACCCTGCCAGCGGTTTGAAATTGAAAATATGACAATGACATTATGAGTCTATGACTACTGCCATAAACTGCAAATGCAGCATTCACATATAAATCTTATTAAATTTTTGGGCTAAATTTAACACAATTTATAACAGGTAACTGGTAACGAAGGAACAAAAGGGAAACTAAATAAATATTTCTACAAAAGCAGAAAATAAAAAAGGGAAAAAGAAATATGAAACAACTATAGAAAACCTTCATTCTCAAGGACTGGCTGAGTTCTAGTTACAGCTGCAGAAGGCATCTTACTACTACCAACCCATCTGCTTTCAAGAATCAGATCTTCATCAGCTTGTCTTTCCATTACTTGAATCTTCTTCGTTTTCAAAATCCTCGCAGAAACTATCCCGGCGTAACCCATCAATACAATCCCTGGAATTCCAAGCACAAAGCCAACCACCCAGAGATACCACCTACTCTGCTTACTCTCTAATGGGACACCAACTGAAAAATGACCTTGATCTCTGAAGTCACATAAACCTGACAAACTCATTTCACTAAGATTAACTGTCCCATTACCATTAAAAGCTATGCATCTTCTCTTAGAGATCATGTCGCCGGAGAGTGTCGAACTGGGAAAATGAATCAATATAGGCTTGCCCATTGTGCTGAGATTGAGCTTTCTGACGCTTTTATCACTAACATTTGATGCATCAAAAACCATGAAGCCAACAACAGGAGTGATCAGTGAGTAACCTGGCATGCCATAGTAGTGAGAAGACAAATTGCCTAAGTTTTGATAGACTATAGCAAGTCTCTTTACATGAGGCACGGACATAGTTCTTGATGGAATGTGAATGAAGCTAAAATTAGCTCCCTTCTTCCACAATGTGTTGCTTCTGACCCGGACAATTGAAACTTCAGTGCTTGAAAGATTAGTAGGAAGGACAGCTTTGTATAGAGCACCCGTGAGAGGCCGGTGTCGAACCAGTGTTTTGAAAGCAAATTCTTGAAGAGAAGCATCCAAGGAATCATTAGCAAAGCTGTCTGAGCCATTGACAGATGAGCAAGAATACAAGGTGAGAATCAACAAGATTAAGTTCCAACCCATGTTGGATCCCAATTAGACTAGCTCAAAAGTTTATATCCTCAACAATTTCCATCAACTTTTCCACCTTCTTTTAGTAGGTTCATATACATTCAACGCTTTAGAACTTTTTAGGTCTTCCATTATAAGGGATGATGAAGAAGGATTAGTACTTTAATATTGAAAATATTTTGTTATTCTTCTTTGATGATACTTTTGGAGAAAAAGAAATAGCATGCTTAGAAATGGGTCCCATTATTAGAGGACTGAAGAAGTTGGTCTGTCAAGGTAGCACTTGACTTTTGACAGTGTGATCCAATTCGGAATTGTGGACATTTAGACAAAACGTCACAACCAGATACCATTTTAAGTCCTTCAAATTTTGCTTGTTAAGCAATTGATGGTTCATGATGGGAAATAAATTAAGAAAGGGACAATCTTCGTCCATGAATTACGGGCAGCGAACGTGTTAGCAGAGCTAATAACATGCAGTGATTGCTCAACATAGTCATAGGAAATTTAGCATATGGAGGAAGTGTCCCATGTAATTGATGGAACATAATGATGCCTAAAAATTCTCAGAAATTTAAAAGAGTTGGGCCCTCAATTTTTTGGGATTCTAAGAGAAATATTTTCAGATTATGCGCATCCTTGTTTTACTTAAAATAATAATGCTAAAAAATAAATTATTATATCATTTAATTGACTTGACTCACTTCACTTTTAACTTTTTGCACCAGTGGGTTCTTTTTACTTTCTTTTTCTTTTTTTCCTACTTGTTTCTCAGAAAAAAGGAAACCTTTTTTTTCTTTTTTAATAATTTCATTCATATTTGAATTTTAAATTACATAGCATCTTTAGACTTTAATGGATACTGCTCTTTGCCATCGGATTAAGACGTCAGTAAGTTTCCTTTGAGTATAACCAAGATTCAAACAAAAGTTATATATTTATTTATTAAAAACTTTATTAATTGAATTAACCGAAAATTCCATTATTTTAACATCTAACAATAAACTTTTTCTCTTGATTTGTTTGTAAAGTAGTCAAATTATGGAGTTGACTATTATTTTGTTTCCTAAATACAAAGTTCAAAACGCTGGGGATGGGATTTGAACCCAGATGTTTCACATAATTCTTCACATAATACTGGCGAACCATAGAACTTTTTGTACAGCAATTTATTAACTTACAATGATTGCATTGGACACCATTATATTATTTAATTGACTCCTTTGTTCTTCGCGACACTGCTTAGGTGTTTTCAACATTCTTGCAATCAGGCATCTTGGTAAAGCCATTAAAATTATGGAGAGGTGTAAATTCTATCAAGACAAAAAGTAAGTGACAGTAATCCGTAGTTATGGGGTCCATTTGGATTGAACTTATTGTTGCTGAAACTGAAAATTGAAAACTGAAAACACTGTAGCAAAATAATTTTTAAATGTGTAAAAAGTACAATGGGACCCATTTTTAATATTTTTTATTGCGTGAATAGTGTATGAACAGTATGTAAACAGTGCACGCACTGTTCATGCACAGTATTTTTGTCTCCAAAGTCAAATAATGCGGCCAAAAAAAAAAAAAAAAAAAAAACCAAAACGCAAACGCTGGACGCAGACGTGCAATCCAAACTGCACCATGACTATCATTTTGTTTCTAAGATACATGGCTTAAATCAAGAATAATCGTTTCTAATGTTTTTTAAAAGAAAATGTAGATATCAAAATGTATTGGAAAGAAAAAGAAACTAAGAAGGTCTCAAAAAAAAAAAAAACAAAAACAAAACAAAACTGAGAGAGAGAGAGAGAGAGAGGTACTCGCAGATAAGCAGAAGAGTTAAATTCTATGATAATTGTGATAGTGAGGTTTTTTTTCCTCTCTTTCTTATTATCTTATGATGAATAAGAATTTTTATTCAAACTAAAAGATAACACAGACAAACAAAACAATAACACTGAACAACATAATTATAAGAATTATGATTAAATAATTAGATTTATTATTTTTTAACCACTTAAACTTTTTGAACAATTAATAATTTAACATGATACCATAACAAGAGGTCCTGAGTTCAACTCAGTTTCCATTAATATGTTAAAAATTTTACGTGTTTGACTACATTTTTTTAAGGGAAAGACTATGCCCACACATAAAGAGAAATGTTAGAATTATAATTAAATTATTCAAGCAGCACATAAGCTGAAGACACCAAACAAAGGCAACACAATGTCACGACCAACACTAGACTAAACAATAAAATGAATTATGTAAATGGCTGATGTGGAATTCAACACACACTCAAACAATCTATCCATTTGAATCCACACAATTTGAAATATCACATTGTTCTTCAATTAAAATTCAACCATGCTTTTGCCAAGCATTGGCCATAAATCACAAGGGCTATTATCCTTCCCTAAGGGTCCATTTGGTTGGGAGGATGAAAAAATTGGAGGATAGAAAATGGGGAGATGGTGGAAAAGTGGGTGAATAGAAAAAAATTTAGCTTTCCCTCCATGTGTTTGGTTGAGGGAGTAGAAAAGTGGAGATATAGAAAACTCTTTTGTTTTGTTGAGTAAAATAATGAGAGGAAAGAAAATGTAGTTTGAATAAATTTACTCGCATGCCCCCTAGTACATAAAATTTTTTAATAGTTTATAAAAATTAAAATTTTTAATTACTACAAACTTACAAACTCACACAACTAATAAAACATCTAGCAGAGAAAAAAAAAAGGGAGAGAGCTAGAGAAAAAAAAGGAAGCAAAACAACACCAGCCAACCAATGTGGCACAATAACATACTAGGCAAAACAAAAAGAAGAAGATAGAGGAAGTAATAAAAAAAAAAAAAAAAGCAACATTAAATAAGGGGAAAGTAAATGGGTAATTTCCTATTATAGTATTATACGCATTCCCTCCCCACTTTTGCCCAAGGAGAAAACTCCCCCAACCCCATTTTCTCCCCCCCCCCCCCCCCCCCCCCCTCCCCTCCCCCCCACCCTAAAACAAATACCCACTCTCTCCCATTTTCGCTCCTATTTTCTCTCCCTTTATTTTCTCTCCTCATTTCACCCCAACCAAATGAACCCTAAGGATAATTAAATTAGGAAAATAAAACTATGATAAAGTACCTTATTGCATTGTATTAGACTCTCTAATTAAATTCAAACACATAATTTTTTTTTTTTTTGAGGGTCAATTCAAAACACATAATTGTATTGAATTTTATTGTCATTGTAATGTTTTATTGACCCATGCAATAGTAGATATTTGAATTTAATTGGAGAATTTAATGTATTGTACCTAAGTTTTATCCAATTAAATTCAACCGTGTGAGTTTTAAACCAATAAAACTACATGATTAAAGTTAGTTTGGAAAATTTCTTATAAGTTATTCCCTTCGTTAAATTGTTTTATAATAAGTCATGCACACAAAATTTCACTCTATATTCATTAGTCCTTGAAAAGGTTTTTTTTTTTTTTTTTTTTTTTTTTTTTTTTTCCAGAGAGAGAAATCCTACTCCAACCTAATTTAAATGTTTGTGTGTGAAGCTCCTTCGTGGATATTTGAATCCTAGAACTTACCATCTTAACTTATAAGAACTTGTACTTGTAGTGTGACTATCACGTCAATGGTACGCGATAGTTGACAAGGTTTTTACAACTGGACTAAACTAGCCAATTCGACTAGTTTGATTGTAAACCAGCTAATATTTCGGTTTGTTCATATTTAAAAATTTTGAAAAATAAAAAGGGCAATAATAAAAAACCACTGCCTACACTACAATTATATAATTATTAATTAAACTAGTCGCTAACCCGTGCGATGCACGGGTTTAGGATTTATCTCTTCTTTGAGTAGTTTTTGCTAAGAAATATGGAAATTCAAGCATATAGAACATGTTTTTAGCATCCATAAAAATTGCCACTAAGAAACATTACATATCTGAAACACACGGGCATGTAATGTGGTTCGAGCTAATTAATACAAAGTTAGAACATCTGTTTATAGATTATTCATGAACAAATAATTAGAAAGCTGGTATTACATTTTGAACATAAGATGATAGTAGTACATTTTTATCTTGTAAATTAACACAAATCAAACAATTAGAAAACATAAAATCATTTTTCAAAGATAGTCACATATTTGAATCATTTACTGAGTAGATAACTTGAAACTTTCTCACATCTTAATCCATGTGTGCAGTACATTGCAACTCATTGAGGTAATTTCTCTATGTTCTCCCCGGGGTTTTGGTGCTTCCATTTGAACCATTCACTTTCCCCTTTGATTGCTCATCATCCAAATTAAATGCTCCAATTGATATAAATAAAACTACCTTTTCATATACAGAGAAGACCTTGATGGTACATAAAACTATAATTCCATTGACTTTTGGGCTAAGCATCAGCTGCATTGTTAATATTGTTGTCATTATTAGAAAGATCCAAATGCCAAAGAAGTCACGATAATTTGAATTTTTATTCAGCACAAATAAGGTATATTCAAAAAAATTCGACTAAAGAATCAATTTTGACTAATTAGGAAATTTCAAAATGTCTTTTCAACTTAATTTGATTAATGACTTGTGCATAAAAAAATTAAAGACTGCAATATTCGACATTAGTTACATTGAAATCATCAAGAAAACGTAAGCCATAGTCATAATTTTTAAGGAATCCACATAAAACCCAAAAGCTTCACTATTGTCTTTTCCTAGAGCAAGATAAAGGAATATAAGAACCAACCAATGAAGGAGATTGAGCAAGCAATAATGGCACAATAAAAAGAAGGGATGAATATAAAATCTTAACATTGCTTTACTAACCTTTTCCTCTTCAAGTGTTGTATCCAAACAAATCCAATCTTTCTTGAACTCCATCAAATCAAAGGTCAAATCCTTTCTTGTACAATTAAGATACTCAAAAACTTCTTCAGATTGTAAATTTTCCAACATGAAGCAAATTCTAATTTAGCACCAAACAAATAAGATAAAGTAATGGAAATTTCTTTGCATTTCCATCCTTTTCATGCTTCTTGATTCTAGGCAAATCAAAGTATCCATATGACTCTGCTTGAATTAAACATGAAAGATCTAATTTCTTCCAATTAACTGTGCTTTCACCCCAAAAAAAAAAAAAAAAAAAAAAAGATTAAAAAATTGGTTGTTTGTGGCAAAACAAAATATATTCTACTAAAGTATCAATTGAACCACTAAACTCCTTCATCTCACCAGGAAGCTTCTTTTCTTTTTTTGATAAGTAAACTATGAAAGCTAATAACATTTATTATTCAAATATTTGCAGCTATGAATTTTCACAAAAAAAGAAGAAAAATTTAACAATAATGCCAATGGTCAGACAGTTCATTACATCTCACTCACTGGCTATGATAGTTCATTATTGTCTGATTTAAAGGTATGCGAGTGCTTGAGGTCAACTGCACATCCAATTTCTATTGAAAATATCAACTACATCTTACATGAGATTTACCTCATGGAATTCACTTGAACTAAAAGTAGCCAAAACACCAAAAATTCTACAAAATCTTGTTAAGTACCTACAAAGAACAAAAATTAGGAGCTAATTAATACCGGAACCTTCACTTACTAATCCAACAGATTTTGAGTGTAAATATGCTTATTAACAGAAACAAAGTAATACTAAAAAGTAACAGAAACAAAGCCCCATAAACACAATTTCACCTAATGAAATTCACTTGAACTAAAAGCAGCCGAAACACCAAAAATTCTACAAAATCCTGTTAAGTACCTACAAAGAAAAAAAATAAGGAGCTAATTAATACTGGAACCTTCACTTACTAACCCAACAGCTTTTGTGTGTAAATATGCTTATTAACGGAAACAAAGCAATACTAAAAAGCAATAGAAACAAAGCCCCATAAACACAATTAGAAATTTTCTAAAAACCCCTATTTATCGATGGCAAACCAAATCCTAACCACGCAGCCAAAGAAACCCATAGCCACAAACCAACAAAATTCTATGAACAATTGAAGAGGAGAGAGAGAGAGAGAGCAATATATAGAAAATAATATTAAAGCAAATTAAGGAGCGAGGGGATTCTTACCTTGATTTGAGAGATGTGATGGTGAGAACTGAGAAACGATGGAGAGGCAGAGAGCTAGTACACCTCCTTCTTCTCCTGGTGGTATGGCTCATTAGCAATCACAGCAGCATGGTCGGCTTAAGGCTGTCTTTGGAACATGCTAGAATGGTTGAAAAAGTGAACCAAGACAATGAGAAGCTAGATATTCCTATTGACCTGCCTTCCTTGGATCTATGGTCAGATCCATGCATCCAATTTGCTATAAAAACTCTAACTGGAATAGGCGTTGACAGTCCCAAAGGCACAAAATTATCGTAGGTATCAAACAATAGCCAGTATCACCTCTCAATATGGATTTGGGTGATTTATGGAGGGACACGTGCATATAATTTGCTGTAAAAACTCTAACTGGTGTAATTCTAGTTGATTGTATAGTTTGCCTATGAAAAAGGATTGCAATCCAAGAGTTAAGTCTAGCAGTGATCTTCTCGGTTAGAAGATTGCAATCTTTTGAGCTAAGCTTTCTAGTGATAAAGAGGTTTTTCAAAAAATATGATTGGGAGGTTTCCTACAGAACAAAAAGGATTTGTTGCTAAAGATCAGAGAGACCAATGAACTCCTTCAGGGCATCCCTTATAAGTTGTTTTGAAGGTAGATCAGCGACTACAAAGAGTAAATATCATCTATAAGACAGAATATTGTTCAGATTTATGCATTTTGCAGCAAAAAGTTGCATTTTTTTTCTTCAAATCCAGCCTAAAGACCCATAAAAAAAAGTCAAAAGAAAAAATAGAGTAAAGAAAAAGAGGAAATACCTTCAAATTAGTAGAGATTTAGAATCTAAAACTTGATAGCTTACCGTTGCAGGGGAAGAGATTGTCTCATATGGGAGTGGAGACAAATGAGAAGGATATGCGGCTAGGGTTTTTAGTTTTGGCGTTTCCTGTGTATGAGTGTTTTTATTTTTTTATTTTTTAAATATTGTGCTGGTTCCCACGTATGGGTGTTTTTAATTTTATTTTTTAAATATTGTTTAAATATTGTGCTGACGTGAAAAATTGTGGGAGTTTCAAAAACTTCGGTTTTATATATATATATATATATATATATAGATTATTTTTAATTTCATTACTTCTATTATTTGGTCGAATTAAAAAATAAAAAATTAGTCCCATTAGCTATCTAATTTGGTTTTTAAAACTTCATAGTATGTTTGGTATATTGTAATAGAATATGCAATGAAATAGTTATTTACATGGAATAGCTATTCTAATTTTTTTTTTTTTTTTTGAGAATCAGCTATTCAATTATTTGATTTGATTTTTGTAAACACAAATTTTCTCAAGATTGGAAATTTTCTCAAGTTTGGAAATCAAACAATTGAAAGTACTTCACAAATATAATTTGTATTGATTGGATAGTGAATAAAATTCTATGCTTTTGATCCTTTTACCAAAAAAAAAAAAAAAAGAAAGAAAGTAATCCTCTGATTCTATCTTCTTTGTAATCTTGACTCGAACACAAAATCTTCCTCACTTTGGTTGGAAGATGGATTAAACAATCTTCACAGTAAATCTCTGGCTTTGAGCTTGCTAGAGATTTATTATTTTTCCAGTCCTTTGAATGTTCTTCATGTTCTTCGGAGATTCTTTGAATTTGAAGGATTTTGGATTAAAGTTCTTCAGAGCATTAAAGGCCTGATTCAATGAACTTCAATGATTTAGGGCTTTACAAAGGCTATGGAGGCTTTTAAGCTAGATTCCAATAGAACTCCAAGTCTTGAAAGAATGATTCAAATGAATTTCTTTGAATATTCTTTGGACAGTCTTGAGGTAGAATTTCTCCAAAACTTTGACGTCTTGAAAAATTGGTGGAGTAAGAGGGATGTCCTCTATTTATAGTGGTTTCAGAGGATAAGTCTCACTTCGAAGTTCGAATTGATCTCCTTAGAGATAATTAGTAAACTCTGATTGGCCCAAATTTTGCTTATAGATAATTATCCTTATTTATCTATTTTAATAAATATTCTATTTTGATAAAAATAATAATCAACAAAGAGAGTCCTACTATAATTTGTTACTTGTAGATAATTATCTCTATTTTATTTGTATATTTGAATAAAGATAAGTATCCAGCAATTATGAATTGAATATTTATCTTTATTTTGTTGATCAAATGACACGCGAAAAATTTTAATTTGCCAATATGATATCATCTTGGATAACACATGTCATGTCATATCATGATTTGATTAAATTAATTTAATGACCCATAAATTTAGAATATATCACTAAATTTTGACATAGCATTTTATAATTGGCTTAATTAATTGTTTGCATCCTACAATCTTCATTACAATGAATAGTTATTCATTAAATTAAGAAATAGTTTTTTATTTTATTTTTTAAATACAAGATAGAAATTCTACTCTAACCTAATTTAAGTGTATACGTGTATGAAGCTCCCTTCTATAGACTTAAAACCCGACCCTTTCCCCCCACATCCCATAAATATTTATACTTATGAAATGACCATCGCATCAAGGGTACACGGTGGTTATCCTTTTTTAAAAATGATTGTAAGCTTATAATAGTTATTGATGGATAATGTCCTTTCTAAATTTACATTACTTTCACAACAAAGCTTCTTCTTTTTTATAGAAAATTTCACAACAAAACTTGGATAGCAAGCTACTAATAATAGGTAAAAGAATATATAATATCAATAGTAGACCAAATGAAACTAGTTTAACTTGCCACCCAAGTTTTATTGTAAAATTACTGTCAAAATGTTTTGCTCATATTGAGTATTCACATGCAAAATTTTTTGTCTATTTGAGAACTTACTTTTTCAATTTTATATATCCATTTTTCAAAAACACTTTTATCAAATTATCTATTATATTATCTATTTAATTAAAATATCAATTTTAAAAAAAATTTATTTCTCTATTCACATATCACAAATACCATGCACTCCCTACTTTACCGTAATCGAGAAAATTTACACCGCTACGCTAAAATGAAAAATAGACCATAAGGCTCCGTTCGTTTGAAGTGAAAATAGGAAGAATGGAAAATAAAGAAAGGAAAATAGGGTGGAAAATATTGTTTTCCACTGTTCGTTTGGGGAAGGAAAATAGGAAGGATGGAAAACTGGAGAAAAAGTTTTCTCTCCGGGCCCACATTTTTTTTCCTCCCAAATTGGGAGGAAAACTTGGGGAGAAAAGTGCTAGTGTAGCACTTTTCCACAAATGCCCTTCCTAGGTTCTCTTTTCTCTCTCTCTCCCTTTTTTTTTTTTTTTCAAAGTGACGTTCTGTGTTTTTTTTTTTTTTGTCCTTTTTTTTTTCCAACTGACATGCTCTTATGTTTTTGTCCTTTTTTTTTTTCAAAGTGACATGCTTTTTTTTTTCAACGTGACATTTTTTTTTTCAACGAGACCTGATCTATTGTCCCCATTATACTCCTCATTAATCTTCTTTTTTTTTGGTTGATTTTTTGGTTTTTTTTTTTTTTCGTATGACATTAATTTTTACATTATAATAATAAAAATAATAATATAAATTTATATATATAATGTGATAAATTTTATATTATTTAATGGGCACAAATAAATATATTTCTTACATAATATGCAACAAGAATATAATAGTCAATTTATATAAATTACATTTTCCATCCTTCCTTTTTTCTCTCCAACCAAACAAAAGAGTTTTCCACCCCTTCAACCGAACACACAAGAGAAAAAATTAAATATTTTCCATCCTCCCACAATTTTCTATCCTTCCACTTTTTTACTCTTCCAGACCCTAAATATATTACTCTCCGCGAACAATGTCGGTGATTTTTAAGGTAGTCTGACCAAAATTTTGCATTTAAATTGTTTCTCAAAAAAAAAAAAAATTTTGTTTTTGTTTTTGTTTTTTTTTTTTTTAATCTCTATAATTGGAAACGTTGGAGACTACCGTTGCGATTTTCTCTCTGTGTAACCGCTATTTCTGACTTGCAAAATATAAAACACAAAAAAAGAGGGGTTTTTTATCTGATCGAAGGAATTTCTAGGGTTTTGGGCATGAGGGATTCGAACGCGGACCTCTTCGATCCCCGAACGATCATGGACTCGGACTGCGCTACCGGCGGTGTCGGACCCGGGCCCGTTTCCGATTCGGACTTCGCGTTCGCCTTCAACGACAGCAATTTCTCCGATCGAGTTCTTAGAATTGAAATAATCCCCGATTTGCCCGAGACCAAATCGAACGGCGATGGTTGCACCAGCATCGCCGATTGGGCCCGAAATCGGAAGAGACGGAGGGAGGACATTAAGAAAGACTCTGGTAAGAGAATTCTTGATTTTTGGGGATTTGGGGCCTTAGAATTTGTGAAAATTTTGATGTGAGAATTATTCCAATTAGCTCCACTCGTAAAAATTAATTATATTGTTTTTCTTTTTAGGGATGGGAATTTGTGAAAATTTGATTGTTTTTTTGAGAAAATTGTTGATAATTATTCCAGTTAGGTATTGTTTTTCCTTTTTAGGGAGGGGAATTGTTAATTCCTGAAAATTTGTGAACAATTGAATGTTTGTTTGACAAAAATCTTTTGAATTATTCTAACTAGTTCAATTGGTAAATTTAAATATATTGTTTTACTTTTTAGGGATGGGAATTGTTAATTCCTGAGAATTTGTGAAAATTTTGATTGTTTGTTTGACGAAATTCTTGAGAATTATTCTAATTAGCTCAACTGGTAAATTCAAATATATATATATATATATATTTATATTTCCTTTTTAGGGATGGGAATTGTTAATTCCTGAGAATTCATGAAAATTTGATTGTTTGTTTGACAAAATTCTTGAGAATTATTGCAATTAGCTCAACTGATAAATTTAAATATATTATTTTCCATTTTAGGGATGGGAATTGTTAATTCCTGAGAATTCATGAAAATTTGATTGTTCATTTGACAAAATTCTTGAGAATTAAGTGGGTTATAGTTAGCATAAGTGGTAAATTTAAATATATTTTTTCCTATAATATGATATAAATTGTAACTCTAAGTACATCCAAACAACTGAAATGTTCACTCTCAGGAATTTTAATTCTTGTCTCAAGAATTTATAACTTTCGGGATTTGAAATTCTCAACAACCGAACAGACTCTATGAAGAAGAGGAGGAGGAGGAGGTGCCTTTTGAGCCATAACTTATTAGCTCAACTGATTTCTGTTGTAAATGTGCAACATTTCCAAGGGTACCCAAGAGCATGTTGTAGAAAATTCTGGACCATCGTGATGAAGCGGTTGAACCAGGAGCAGTGCCTAATGTGGTCTGAATTTCCTCATTTTGATTTGATGGTTTTATGGCCCTTGAAATCCATGGTTGTCTATTGAAACATTATAGTTTGATTATTTTCAGCAAATCCAAAGAAAGTGGCAACATACTCCACTTTCCAATTCTAAATAGCACACCTAAAAGTAGAACTCCAATAACAAGTACCTCCCTCTTTCAAATCCACATTTGAGAGGTATCGAAAACATCTTTTTCAATTGGATTTGAATTCGAAAAGTAAAATTGTGATGATCTTGGATTTCGCTGTATTGCTTGGCCATTTAATTTATGATCGCCCTTCTTCCGAATGCCAAAAGATGCTTTTCTTGGAGTTTAATGGTTTGTGGTGCTATAGAGAAGAACAGAATGCTTTGTGGAGGAGGGTGGTAAATTTAAAGTATGGCACCACTTGGGAGAATTGGTACTCTGTCGAGGTTTGGAAGCCAAATGGTGCGAGTCTGTGGAAGAATATTAGAAGATGGGACAACTTCTCGCATTTTTACATATAAGCTGTTGGTGATGGTTCTAAAATGCAGTTTAGGCATGATCTGTGGAATGGTGAGACTACCATTACGGAGAGATGTCCTAATCCTTTCCTAATTGCTAGGGATAGAGATGCTAAGGTGGTGGCTTCTCTAAAGTGCAGAAATTGTTGCTTTTGTTGGAATCCTTCATTCATTTGAGAGGTGCATGAGAGAGAATTAGAATCTATGACTCAATTATTGGTTGACATATATACTACAATGATTCCTTCGTGTGGGGGGGGGGGGGGGGGGGGGGGTGGGGGGGTGGATAAATTAGAATGTTTCCTTTTGAAAAATCAAGGTTTCCAAGTGAAGAGCTACTACAAGACATTGAGAGTGGGAGGGAATCTCTTCATTGGCAGAGCATTTGGAAAAGTGCACCCTTCCTGTGGTTTGTGTTATGAGGAAAGACTTTGACTATGGAGTACCTAATAAAGTGAGGGGTAATTATTATGAATAGGTGTTTTATGTGTAAAATCAAGGCTCAGGAATTGTGGTCTTCACTTTTTTGCTTGGTTGGTGTTTCTTGGGTACTGCTTTATTCCATGTTGGATTTTGGAAGGGACATCTTGGCGAGAGAAGCCATGGGGGGGATTTCAAAAGTTGTTAATGTTTTGCCTTTGGAGAGAAAGAAATGCTCATTGCTGTTAGGGGAAAGGGCTGCACACAATGAAGTTGATGTTCTTATTTTTCAAGACATTAGATGAATGGGCTATTCTCATACATTTCGACTGTGGACTTTCTAGAGTTCCTGGACACCATGAGTTCATTAATCTTTATTGTACTTTATTTTTTATTTTTGCTTGGGCTTTTCCTTTGTATACTTTCCATGTGCTAGGTTTGTGCTCCTTTCACACTTTTTCTTTAATGGATTTTTGTTTCTTATCAAAAAAGTTTAATGATCTGTTGTATACATGTTTCCTACTTTTCTGATGTTCCTGCCATTAGCAATAGAGTGGTTAAAATAACACTCAGGTACATGTTAAGCTGTTTCCAACTTCTGATTAGTGGTAGCTTTAGTTTCATATGCATTGATGCACATTAATAGGTTGGTGCACTTTTTGGTTGGAACATAGACAGTGGGTGGACCAGGGGAATACTTCTCTTTTATGTTAGTAATTTCAATTAGATGCTTCCTGTTAACTGTAACCGGAGATATTTAAGTACTTAAAAAAAATAAAAAAATAAAAAACCGGAGGCATTTAAGTGTTTAATTGTAAAGTTTAGTGCTGGTGCCAATGAGCTCTGGCTCAAATTACACTTCCTCCTCTCACAATTGTGGTTGGAGGGTAAGGTCATGGATTCAAAACCCATTGGATATATGTACAACTTACTAATAAAATAAAAACTTTATTAGGGAAATGGCTATGCAGGTATGGTCATGAAGCTACTCATCTTTGGCGAAGGTTTATTGCCATGAATTATGGGAAGGGGAAAGGGGGGTGGAGTACTAAAGTTTGTAGGAGGGCCCATGGGTGTGGTTTATGGCGAAGTATTATTGAAGGGTGGGTGACCTATTCTAAGCACTTGTCTTTTGTGGTGGGTGATGGTTCTCATATTCTTTTTTGGCATGATAAGTGGATTGGGGATAATTCTATCAAAACTCTTTACCCTGAGTTATTTGACTATTCAACCAATAAGGAAGCTTGTATTTATGATGTTTTGTGTCTTCTAGTGGGTGGAAATGACAGAGTGTGGAACTTACGATTTTTTAGGGCTTTTAATGACTGGGAGTTAGCGGCTTCTTTCTCCTTTCTTCACTTGATTCAATCTCAAATTCCTAGGGGTGTTGGTAGCAATAGTCTTTGTTGGGGCCTTAATGGTAGTGGGAAGTTTGATACTCAGTCCTTCTACCATAAGATTCAGGAGGCTCCTACTTCCATTTTCCCTTGGAAGGGCATTTGGAAGGTAAAGGTTCCTAAAAGGGTGGCCTTTTTTATGTGGATAGCAGCTCACGGCCAGATTCTTACATTTGATAATCTTATGCTTTGAGGTCCCCTTGGCAAATCAGTGTTGTATGTGTTGTTTTAATGAGGAATCCGTGGATCACCTTCTTGTATTTTGTTCATTAGCTCATTCTCTGTGGGTGCATATGCTTTGGCTGTTTGGGATTCATTGGGTCATGCCAGGTTCTATTGTTGACTTATTATTTTGTTAGCATCAATGGCTTGGGAAACATAATTTCGATATTTGGAATTTGGTTCCAGGCTGTTTGATGTGGATTATATGGACAGAATGTAATTGGCGTACTTTTGAGGATATTGAGAAATCTCTAGCTCAGTTGTTAGATTTGTGCCAACAAACTCTCTTAGATTGGTCTTGGTGTTGGGGTCTCTTGAACTGTTCTTCTCTTAACGAATTTCTTTTGTCTCTTAGCAAAGTTTCTTGATTCCAATGTTTCTTCATTTTTGTGTTGGTCTTTGTTCATTATTGTGAACACTCTGAATTCTTTTTTCTCATTCTTTTTTAATAATATTTCTTTCTTACCTAAGAAAATAATAATAATAATAAAACTAAAAAAATACTGATGAGTTCTGATTTTAATTGGTACTTATTCCTACCCAAGAATGGATGGAGAAAGATTGTGGGTTCAAAAACTACTAGGTGGGCAACTTCCATGAAAAACAAAAAACTCATTGCTAACTTTATGAGTCAGGGTAGCCAAAAAAAAAAAAACAGGTTATACCCAGTGCACAAAACTCCCACTTTTGTGGGTCTAGAAGAGGTCTTGGTAGGCAGCCTTATCCCAGTTATTTTTTGAAGAGGCTGATTCCCGAAATCGAACCCATAACCTATCGCTTGCCGTCGCACTAAGACTTGACTGCTAGTTGAGTAGCAAAGGTAGTAGAAGAATATTTGTTTTTCTGTTTGTCACAATTAATTATATTTCTACTAATGACCCTTGGCTCAAATGGCACTTCCTCCTCTCACAAGTACGGGTGGAAGAGGGTGAGGTCATAAATTAAAAATTGTTACAAGAGCTTATAAACCACATGGTTAAGCTTACACTTAATCCATGTGGGACATTAGGATCATAACATATCACCATGCTCTGCAATCGACGACCACGACAACTCACTCTAACAACATTGATTTGATGGTATCCCTTTCTATTTTGGCGGCTCCACTCACTTATCAGTTATTTTTATCTAGCTTCTAGGTCGCCCCCTTCGAGATCCGACCACAAAGCCGCAACTCATTTGATCTCATACTCAATAAGCTACACCCGATTAATTGGCTTGGTAGTTGGCTCTAATACCAAATGTTACAAACCTATGAGTTGAACTCACACTTGAAAATTGACTTGCAAGGGGAGGGTGCCCAAGAGCTTATAATCACATGGTTAAACTTACACTTAATCCATGTGGGACATTAGGAACATAACAAAAATCTACTAGGTGTACCCCCAAAAAAAAAAACATTTAATCATATTTCTCTCAAGATTTTGACTTCAAAGACTACTTATGCCTTGCTTGTCTTTCTGTCTACTTTCATATTGCCACAGACATAATGTTGGTTTTAATCCCTCTTTTTTTCTTCTTTTTCTTTTTTATTGAATATCAACTATACTGATTTGAAATATCATTGCTATTATTCCCTTAGCTGTGGATGTCCTTGTTCACTGTGAGGAGCAGATATTGACCTGCAGCATGCCAGATACAGAGGATGGTGAGGGTTATGTTAATCAAGATGAGGAAGCTGTAGCGATGATTGAAGAATCACCTTCAGGTGTTGGAAATCATTTGAATAAACGTGGTACATATTATTCCTCTGTTATGATCCATCTCTATCTGATGTTGAAGTCCTCCTATCTATTCAATTTGGAAAACTGATTATGATTATTATGTATTAGTTATACTGATTTTTTCGGGTGGTATTATCTCTATCTAGAAATAATGTTTTGCCCCATATGTAAGAAGAATATAAAGTGGTGCTTTTTCAAACAACCAGTAAGCTGCACAGATGTTTAGCATGCAACTTTACATTTTTGCCCATATTAAATATTAATTGACAGTGGTATGGCTTTCACTCTGTTTGAAACTTTTGTAGGTGATGAAGCTGCACCTGGCAATGACGGATTGTGGAGCATGGACTGCTCAGCAGTTCTTAGAGTCAAAACCATACACATAAGTTCTCCAATTTTAGCAGCAAAGAGTCCCTTTTTCTATAAGGTTATGGTCTTACTGTGCTGTATGCTGTTTTTGGTCCTAGGATACCTTTATTCACCAATTTGTTTCATGCCTCCTGCAGTTGTTTTCAAATGGAATGAGAGAGTCAGAGCAGCGACAAGTAACTCTAAGGATCCATGCATCTGGTAATTACGCATCTCTTCATTAGTTTGTTTTGGTTGCTTTTTTAATGGTAAGTTATCCACACACTTGGTGGGTCATGAATCTAGGACTTTACACAACCTCTATTAATTTGTTAGTGGTACTGGTTCAGAATGTTGATCTATTCTCGTATCAAAGTTGTGAACTTTTTAGTTTCCAATAAAATGGTTGAATTTCCATGCATAAGATTCCAAAAAACAAAAAAGGAAAAGAAGAAAGTGATTGAATTTTCTAGGTTTTGTTCTGCTTGTCACTGTCTTCTGATTTAGTTTACCACTAGAACCCATTCCCAGTTCTAATCCTTTTGTGTGCATGTGTGTGTGTGTGTGTATTTTACAAGACAAATATTAATTAATTACTCTTTTACCTTGTGTTATGTCACTGGAGCAGAGGAAGCAGCCCTCATGGATCTTCTTAATTTTATGTACAGTAATACTTTGTCAGCAACAACATCACCCGCTTTGTTGGATGTGCTGATGGCTGCTGACAAATTTGAGGTTGCATCTTGCATGAGATATTGTAGCAGGTTATTACGAAGCATGCCAATGTCTTGCGAGTCTGCATTGCTCTATTTAGATCTTCCTTCTAGTGTGTTAATGGCTGATGCAGTTCAGCCATTGACTGATGCGGCAAAACAGTTTCTTGCTGCACGCTACAAAGACATAACTAAGTGAGTCTTTCTCTTCCAGATTTCCTTTGTCTATCTGAATGGTGCTTAATTCTTGGATCTCTTCTCTTTGGTTTATGTTATGTTCAAATTGTAAAATTTTGTTTGAGCCCATTATTCTGTAGACATAAATGTTCAAATTGTAAAATTTATGTTATGTTCAGATGATGCATGATTAAACCAGATCATAATATTTAAATTTCAGTGGTAGTAGTGACTTTTAAGGTTCAAAATCACAGATGAGTTTTTGTTTTTTTTTTTTTTTTTTTTTTTTGGGTTTCATCCTACAGGTTTCAGGATGAGGTGCTGAACCTGCCTCTGGCTGGTGTTGAGGCAGTATTATCAAGTGACGATCTCCAGGTGCCTTCAGAAGATGCTGTTTATGACTTTGTGCTGAAATGGGCTCGAACCCATTATCCAAAACTTGAGGACCGACGAGAGGTACTTGGCTTACGCCTTGGTCGCCTCATCCGATTTCCATACATGACCTGTCGAAAATTAAGGAAGGTTTTAACTTGCAATGACTTTGATCCTGAGCTGACATCAAAGGTTGTGCTTGAGGCTCTCTTTTTCAAGGCTGAGCCTCCATATCGGCAGCGCTCCCTCGCTGCAGACGAGGCCAGTACCAGATATCATCGCTTTGTTGAGCGAGCATACAAGTATCGCCCAGTCAAGGTGGTTGAATTTGAACTACCCCGTCAGCAATGTGTTGTGTACCTGGACCTGAAGCGGGAGGAGTGTTCACTTCTGTTTCCAACTGGTCGGGTTTACTCGCAGGCTTTTCACCTGGGTGGGCAGGGTTTTTTCTTGTCAGCGCACTGCAACATGGACCAACAAAGCTCATTCCATTGCTTTGGGCTATTTTTAGGGATGCAAGAAAAGGGATCAGTCACTTTTGCTGTTGACTATGAGTTTGCAGCAAGGTCAAAGCCAACTGAGGAGTATGTGAGCAAGTATAAAGGTAATTATACTTTCACAGGAGGGAAGGCTGTCGGGTATAGAAATCTTTTTAGTATACCCTGGACGGCATTCATGGCTGATGACAGCCTCTATTTCATCGATGGTGTTGTCCATCTTAGGGCCGAGCTCACCATCAGGCAATGAGCTCTTTTTGGGTCTTGTTTTGTGGAGCTTTTGTATGTTTTCAATCCTCTAGCAACTCTCTCTCTAGTTTAACATATGCCCCTCGGAGCCTTGTTACATTTTTTTTTTTCCTTAAGAGGCTGTGTAATAGTTGTATTATTGATGCTGCCACAGTTGCTTTTTGGAGGTAGAAGGATAAAAGTGGGGATTTGTAGTATGATGGGTGAAAAATGTATAATCTTGAATGTATTGTTTCCCGCCCCTTTAAAAGGAAGGTGCTGTTAATGTATATGTATATGTAATTTCATTTTTTCATTTGCATTCTCTCATGAAACATTACCTTTCAAAATGGCAGAATTGTATCAAAACTGTAAAAGAGATGGTTGTACATCAATGAGTATATATTTGGTGATAAAGTGAGTAAGGGTATTCAAGCTCCTACTCTCTCTACTATTTTTGCATCTTTTAGCCAGTTCTCGCGTAGCTTTGTTGAAGTCTTTTGATACAAAACTGCATATTGTCCCGTTGAGTTGAGCTGCGTTGCCCGAGCCTTGGCTTCTTGTATTAGGTGCCCCCGAAGACTGCGAAGGACTTGTGAGGTGACTCGCACTCAAGATCAGTTGGATGATAGCACCCTTGGTTCAATGTCTTTTGCTCAATATAAAGTCATGTTGCCCCACAATATGCAGGCAGTTGTGGCGAAGATCTCCAAGTCAAGCTCAGTTGGATGCTCCATCGTCCCTTCTACCATCTTATTCAATTCCATTTGCTCTGAGAATCTTGATCTCAAAGCCGAAACCTAGACCTAGCAAAATAACCCAAACCCAATAACCGACCTCAGCTCGCATGAGAAAATAGGGTATGAGTAATGGGAATAGCAACTCATTTTAATCCATTGAGTCTATGACCCAAACTCGATTGGGTCAAACCAATACCCAACCCTTTCACCAAGCCTTGGTCGTAAAATTTGAACTTATTCTTTTTAAGCCGAAATGCAAAGACTCTCATAGTCCTAGGGAATGAGTCAGGTGCAAAAACACCTGTAGGATTTCAATTCTTCATTATAATTTCTTGAGGATTTCATATCTACCAAATTGACTTCCGGGATTAACTTTTGATAATTGTACAATGTTTATATGAAATTTTCTATATTGTAGATGAAAATATTAATGATATTACTTATTAACTTGACAAACAATTCTAAAATTTAAATATTTTCAGTGTCGAATCTACTATGAACATTGAGTAGATTTTTCGTAAGTTCTTTATAGATTTTATTCCTAGTTATTTACATTTTTTCTTTACTTACATGTGATATTCTTAAAACTGTTTGTATTGTATGAGTTAGGCCTAGTTTTTTCCTTTTAACTTTTTAGTTTCTTTGTTCATGTACAACATTATAAAAGCCTCCATTTTATTAAGGTACAAGTACACGTACAACTATAATTTTGCCAACTTTCAACAACTAAATAAATAAGTTTGTAACAAAAAATTAATCCAAATGCACGTGTCTCTATATGTTTTATTTTCTTCTTTTTTGTAATTACTTATTAGACTAGTAGATTATTATATTTAATTTTTTGGATTATAACTTAAGGATTTGTGTTATGCATATTTTATCTTTGATTTTTTTTTTTTTTTTTTTTTTTTGGGAATGTGCAAAAAAAATATGGGCCATTCTAAGTTGACCGGTCAAACTTCAAGTAAGGATCATAAGAATAACAATGCGTTTTCGGCCAATAGGTTTTTGAGCCGAACCTAGGGTACGTTTGGTACACTAAATTTAGATTACATTAAGAATAGTAATCTTTATTACTAGGAATAGAAGGCATTGTAATGGAATAATTAGTACTATTCATAGTTTGGTTGTTACATATGGAAAGCTTGTAAAAGATGATGTATAAGGAAACTTTATATTTTTGGAAATATATTAATTTTAAAACATGTTATATGTACTAAGGAATAGCTATTACATCCATTTTAAAGAGGAATGTCTATTCTTCAATTTAAAGAATAGTTATTCCAATGTAATAACTAATCCATGTAATAAAGATGTAACCAAATGACCGAATTGATATTACACATGAATAATTATTCTATTACAGGAGTTATTACAGCGTACCAAACGTACCCCTAGTTGTTAAACTTGAACCAAATAACTAGACCCATACTTCTCTTGTGTACTCACACAAGATTTATAGCAAAATCTAGAATGAATTGTGAAAGAACTACTTACCCTACGTTCACGGATAACAAAGAGATGAATTCTCTATATATTAAAGAGAGTTACAAATGTTTACACTTGTAAAATAACACAAAATAAAGCTCTACAAGACTCTCGAAACCAAATACATTAGCATTTTCTTTCATTATCGCTTATATAAATTGGCCTTATAGAGACGTTTAAGAATCAAATATGTCGATTTTGGGTGCACGTGGCCAAGAGCGTTGTATCTCAACTAGTTGACGCTGCTTGGTATTTCTAAAGGAAACATCCATAGTTCAAAATCTCTCCAACCAACTATCAAATTATCCACACAAATAAAATGGTGCAAGTGGGAATCTAAATTCTACAATAAGCCTCTTTTTCCATTTGGTTTGTTACATGTAGGATAAATCTAAAAGGAAAGAATCATAAATTAAGCCAAATTTTGCAGCAATATAACAGGAAAAAAAAACAGCCGTTCCCATATTCCACTCTACAGTCTACAAATCGATTCTCATTTTGGGAAAATTATTGAATCACACCCAATCTTGTGTCCTCTTTTTGTGGAACATGATCCATGCGTATTCAAGAATCATTTTCCAAAGCATCTCTTTTTTACCTTCTAAATAATGTATTAAATCATCTAGGGAGAAACATTCACTTCTCAAATTGCCAATCTAATTACTAAGCAGACAGTGGGAATAATTCATCCAATTATTAAAATCTTGATTCTGATTTGACATCTAAGGAAAGAAAAAGAAAGAAAAGACTATGTTCGCGATACTTCTTCCCTACAAAGTACAAGTTTCTTATTCAATAACAATCTTAGATATTGCTAAATGATGGTAATAGCCAACACTTTTTCTTATCAAAAAAAAAAAAAAAAGCCAACACTTTTTATGTGAATCTCTCATTTATTAAAGCATAGTAACTTGTTTATTCATTTTCAGATATTAATTATAATTATCATTGATTGAACAGCACAAAGCTAAATTCTTGTCTCCTTTAATTCTTAAACAATGAGAAAGAACCAACCGGAATCATTATAAACTAGTTTATGTTTTGACATTCTTTTATGTTTCCAGGCTCAGACATGAGGAATTGAAACGATGCGCTATGCTAAAAGTTAATTGTATTTGTGCAATGTAAGCAACAAGGGCATCTCTAAACAACTGGTAACTGATTAATTCCACGGATGATATTTTAGTTAGTATTAAAACAAAGATTGTGGGAAAGTATAGTGATATCAAGAAACACTTAGAATAGCATCTGTAAATACTACTCTAGCTTTACCGGAACTATGAGGACAAGGAATAACTAGACATTTTGTTTAGCATATTAAGTATTAACAAACCCTACATAGTTGTAACTTCGTTTATGGTCAATTCAGCATCTGCATGAGATAATACTAAGCAAAACGTAAGCTGGGTATTTAAGATTTAACTTTGAAGCAAATCCTTTTTGTAATCTACAAATACCAACAGTAATTACCACAACCATTAGTCTTAAAATTGTGACCGTGGGGTAAGTGTATAATATCTGTAAGGATCAGATTTGAGTTCCTAGCCCACCACGTGGATAGACTTAGGTCCAAAAAGCCCAAAGCAATGAATTTGTAGAAAGTGGGTTGAAAAACTGGGCTCTAGATGATTAAACTAACTTAGGATTAGGTTTGGATGATAAAATAATGCAAAGAGACAAGATTATATTGAATAAAAATCGTCCTCGGTGTTATCCGAGGTGATCTGTTTATGTATATTATACTCAAATTAGGTTACAAGTCTAATTTCCCAATATCACAGTGTTTTTCCCTTTTAAATTCTAGTCCCCCTTTCACGAAGAGTATTCTTTCTTATATAGTTCTTTTCTAAGCATCTTGATCTTACACTTGTTGATCACCTGCGCTACTACTTGAGTACATGTCTTATCAAACATCCTTACTGACCTTATTTGCATTGGGACAGCCAATATTACACTGTTCAGGTGTCTTCTCCACATTAATGTAGTCAGGAAAGTAGCTACCCAACATTTAATACGGTGGTAATAGCTTTCCCTTCAGATATTTTAGGACACTTCCCCACCCATTACCTTGGTAGGAACTATCTACCTCTACAAGACTTCTTAGAGCTTTGCCCTAATCATCGGCTAACCTTTGCCGACCTCAGCATTAGTCAGCCGAGGATGTATTAATCCTTAGTACACCACTTTGATCTATCATGGTTAAAATTGACCTCTATGCACCATACAGCCCTATCTAATAAAGATTCTTATCCTTGAACAGCAGGCGCATAGCCAAGAATTCATACTTGGGGGGGCCAAATTGCAACATTGACAGAAATATCATAATTCATAAATTTATAAATAAAAAATTATCAACTTTGATTTATTGTCATATTCTTAAATATTAATGGAAGTACAAAAGGCAGTCTATTTTACCATAAATATATACAAAAATTTGCATACTATTATTTTAAGCACCATCAACCCATCATTATCCATAATACTGAAAATTTTCTTATTTTTTAATGAATTATTCAGCTCCTAATTTCAAATTAAAAAAAAAAAAATGATGATATGGAAAGAGATAATATATTATCATATAGCAATACAACAAATTGAACAACTTAATAAACAAAGCATATTCATAAAACTAAATGACCATTATCATATATATAAAAAACATAAATCTAAATGCCCATTTGATGTTGAAGAAACAAACAAACCTGAAATACTGAGACACCAAGAAGAAGCTGGAACTGAGAAGAGAGTTAATGTGTTTAGAGCAATCAACAATGAGAGTAAAGAAACATGAGGCAGTGTAGGCTTGTATCAGCAGGAGAAAAAGTCGAAGTGATTACTTCTATTTTCTTTGAGAATCCCGTAGGTGGCTTCTTGAGATTGAGAATGATGAAAAAAAAAAACAGAGTAAATTTTTGTTTGAAAATGAGTGGTAAAAGATATACTTTGAGGGTGTGGATTATTGTCTATTGGATATTTGGATTGTCAACAAATCATTTGAACAATTGGGAGAGCTAACTAGTATTTTATTTGAGGACTTTGGATTATCTATTGGACTAAGTACAGATCTTAGAAAGAATTGGGGGGGCCGGTCATTATTTTCGAGGGGGCCATAGCCTTTTACTAATTTTTTGCTATTAGATTCATAGCCTAATAGTAGAAGAAATCAAAATTTTGGGGGGGCCATGGCCCCCACAAGGGACAATGTAGCTCCGCCCCTGTCGAACAGTCCTGTGTCCTCGGCTCGGGCCATAGGCCCAATCGTGCAAACCTATGATGGGCTCCCATACCCAATATTCCTACAATAGCCCTTCGAGATTCTTCTTTCTGACTCCTTAGGAGGAAAGGAGGATTTCGACATCATCAAGCCACGTTCCTGTCGCTTCGGCTTACAAGGCACGCCCTTCATTTAATACTGGCGGCCTCATGTTCCCCACGTTCTACAATGCGATGTAAATCCAACAGCTGGTGTCTTCATTAGGTATCGAGCAGGAGTTTTCCCGCTTTTAGGTTTCCCCTTTGATATAAATACCTCTTAAATCAACTTCTTTCTTTACTTTAGCATTCCATTTGTTCTAGCACACATACCTTGAACTTGCATACTTTTTTTGCGTACCTGTGTCCTTATAAATACTTACTACTTGTCCGAGGACCCTCTCACCTTTCTTGTAAGTCCTCTCAAACTTTTCTTCTTTGTTATTCTGCACTTTCTTCTTCTCTACGCCTTTTTCTTTTTCTATATCCTCGGCCTTATTCTCTTTCCTTAGTCCTTTTAGTTCTTTGTTCCCTCTGTAGAAATTGGTAGATTTAAGAGTTTAGTAGATTCCGAGGAAGATATGGCGAATTTTAGGGCCCAATACAGGATCCCTCCCTATGTTAACCTTAGATATTGTGACGAAGGAGAATGGTTTGAGCGAAGGCAAGAAGGTGAGGTGGTGATCCCCATGATTACATTTATAGAAGGCAGCATGAGGATCCCAATGGGGGATGTTATGAGGAGTTACCTAAGGTTCTTCCGTTTAGCCCCTACCCAATGCGCTGCCAACGTATTTAGGATATTAGGGTGCGTAGACACTTCAAATGAGAAAATGGGATTAAGGTTAACCCACCACGATGTCAATTGGGTATACAACCTCCATTACTTGAAAGGGAAAGGGTATTACCTGAAGACGAGGAAACCCAAAATTAGACTTATACAGTGCCTCCCCGAGTCCAGTAAAGGGCTAAATAGGGATTTTCTGATCATGCCTGGGGAATGGCACGATGGCCTTCCCTGCCCAACGCAAGAAGGGCAGCCAGGTGTGGTTCTAGGAGTATGCCAAACAACTTGCTCCCTATATTGTGCTGGGTTTGTGTTACTTCGCTTTTACTGATATGTACTTCATGAATTTTGCAGATAGACACGCCACTAAGCCGAATTTTGGTTTGGTCAACAGAGAGAGTTTAGACAAAATTCTCAAGGCCGAAGTGTTCGTCAATGAGGAAGACGGTTAGATTCGGGCAGCTCACCTGATTCTTGGGATCACGCCTATCTCACGCGCCTTTCAAGCACCCAAGTGTGTGATAAAGGCCAAAGATCCTCGCTTGCGTTCCATCAGTGTTGCCATGGAAGGATTTCTTCTTCCTGAGGACGTTGTAATTCCAGAGGGTACTTTCACCACCGAACCCATTCCTCTTCCTTCCTCAACACCAGAGGTTGTCCAAGGCACACCTAACATTCCTGAAGTTATTCCAAGATTAGGGGCTTCCTCATCCCGAAAAACCACTAGTGCCGCCATTTCATCTCGTACCTCCCCTTCTAAAGAGGAAGAGGTGATAGAATGAACGAGTTCGAGGACGAATTTGAAGTTTTCGATCAAGCTTTGTCCCCGGAGACTTCCTTTCCTAACCTTAGTTCACACTTTTCACCCTTAATAGACGAGATGGGCATCTAAAGGAAATCAAAAAAGAGCTTGCTGGAACTAATAGAATCCCAGCCTGGAAAAGATGCACCCAGCGAATCATCTCAGCCCAAGCTCCCCCCTCCTCCGCCAAAACTTCCTCTTCCTCCTCCTCAGCCATCCTTGCCATCCAGGGTTGAACTTGTGGATCCAAAGAGGAAGAGACAACAGAAGGGCAAGGATGTGGTAGAGGTTGGGAAGTCTCACCCTACACTTGAGGAAGAGACACAACGAGTTGCGAAACAACAAAAGATTGGGCCAGGAGGACAAAAGGGTTCAGAGAGGAGAAACACTCAGCCCTTTGAGTCTTAAGCCTGGCTTCCAGCTCCAATGCTCCATGGTGATCCCCTAAGGGATAACGCATCCATTAGGGACTTCCATGGAGGCACTGGGTGCCATGTGGCCTCGGCTTTGGAGGAGGCTTTACTACTTCCAACTGATATGGCCAAGTTGCGGTCTATCAGAAGGCCGAAGGTTTTCCTAAACCTCAAGAGATATTTGGGCATGGTATGTATCCGTCCTTCCTCTCTTACAACTTTATTGTTGGTGGTAAGGTTGCTAATCCTTTTTCTTTCAGGCTTTCCAAGCTAACTTTAGGGTTGAAGAGATAACCAACTCCTGCTACCGTCAACTGGACGATGAAAGGACTAGGCGCTCGTCAGCCGTGGAGTCCCTAAAAATTGCCGACCAGTCCAACCGGGATTTGAAAAGGAAACTAAAGAAGGAGGAGCAAACGAGAAAAAGTGCTAACTCGGCCTTGGCAGGTGCACAAAAGCAAGCTGAGGATCAGAGCCTACTCTTGCATAATGCTAAGGAACAGCTGGCTTTTTCTAAAGAGCAAGTAGCGGCCCTTCAGAAGAAGCTAGCTAAAATCCAAAAGCAGAAAGAGCATGCCGAGAGGGCTAGAGAGGAGGCCGAGAAAGCTCGAAAGGAGGCCGAAAAAGCTAGAGATGCAGTTGAACAGCACGGTTACGACGTCGGAGTAGTCGAGACCGAGGACACCCTTAAGGCAGAGGTGCCAGCTGTGTGTCGAACATACTGCGCTCTGACTTGGGAAGAGGCCCTTAACCAAGCTGGGGTTGAGGCCTCTTCTGAGTTGAGAAAGCCAGAAAAGGTCTTCTACCTGTTAGCCATAAGAGCCTCGGACCTTCCTTCTATCCAAGGTGAAGTAGCCTCCACAGTTGTTAACCCTGTTGAGGAGCTGCAGCCCTAGGATCCTCCTCCCCCCACCCAGCAGGAGCAAGCAAAAGAAACTGAAGCTCCCAGGGAAACTTCTGTTGGTGTGGGGAACCCTTCAGACAAGAGAACAGAGAAACCACAAGATAAGGCAACCTCTTAAAGTTTTGAAGTGGTCTTAACTTCAGTCACTATGTCTGCCAGGAAGATTCCAAAGGGAAAGAGAAAGTGACTCCTACTGAAGCAACTACTTAGGCCAAGAAGACTTCCAAGGTCAGGCTCCAGATAACGCTAAAACGATAAACTTTTATTTTGGAAAGTAATTGTTCTCTCTATAATGGGATTTTCTCTTTTCTCCATAATGTACTTTCCATTAGGTAATTTCTATAAAGTTAATGAAGTATGCATTTTACCTTCCCCAACTTGTACTGATTATTTTCTTTACAAGTACAATTTTCATTTCGGCCGTTTTTTGATCGAACGTAACCATATGTTACAAAAGTGTAACGTTGTCTTCATAAGGGAAAACATAATTTTCACATATCTTTTAGTGAGAATCAGGGTAGGTCAAGGCAACTAAACCCTCCATACTTTAGTAAGTTTTCTAACTTTAAGAAAGAAAAATATTTAAATGTTAATCAAACAAAAACCAAGTCCAGGGCACCCTAAAATGCTTTAAGTGATGCTCATAGACTTAACTTCAATTGACATCTTTGTTGGGTGATAACAGATCATGTGACCTAAAAAGGGATCCTGGAGTTTACTTCTTTTTAATGCCTGGATTAATGTCCGAACAACACTTCAATAGACGTCGTAATGTATTAGTTTCCACTGAATTTATGGTCCGAGGAGCCTGATATGATTTAGTTTCAATTTGATATTTAGATAAGTGTCATTCAGTGTTAATTTTTCCAAAGCAGGTGATCCAAGGAACCAGGCATAGCTTAGGTTCTGTTTAACACTTAAAAATTTTAATTGAAAGACATCAATTTTCCCAAGGTATGTGGTCCGAGGAGCCAAGCATGACTAAGGTTCTGTTCGATACTTAGATAAATATCATTTAGTGTTAATTTTCCCAAAACAGATGGTCCAAGGAACCAGGCATAGCTTAGGTTCTGTTTAACAATTAAAAAAAAAAAAAAAAATTTAACAGAAAGATATCAATTTTCCCAAGGGGTGTGGTCCGAGGAGTCAGGCATGACCAAAGTTCTGTTTAATACTTAGATAAATGTCATTCAGTGTTAATTTTCCCAAAGCAGATGGTCCGAGGAACTAGGCATAGCTTAGGTTCTGTTTAACACTTAAAAAATTTTAACAGAAAGATATCAATTTTCCCAAGGTATGTGGTCCAAGGAGCCAGGCATGACCAAGGTTCTATTTGATACTTAGAATAATGATATTGTTGACAGAAAAGTACTGTAATAGGCACAGTGAAGACGGAGAAAAACTTGTGTTAATAATAATATCTTCTAAGGTTATTTACATTCCAGAAACAAGGTATAGCCTTTTCCTCGAGGTCTTCAAGATAGAATGCACATATCCTAACTACTAATGTTATACGATATGGACCCTCCCAATTGGGTTCCAACTTCCCCCACATTGGGTTCTTGGTAGCTCCTACTACTTTTCTTAAGACCATGTCCCCCACTGACAGCAGCCTTAGCTTTATGTTAGCATCATACCCTTGCTTGAGTTTATGCTAATAATATGCCAACCGGACCATGGCATTTTCTCTTCGTTGGTCAATCAGATCTAAATTCTTCTCCAATAGCCTATCATTACTGTTCGGATTGAAAGAGTTCGTCTTCAGAATGGGGAATCCAGTCTCTAGAGGAATAACATCCTCAGCTTCATTCGTCATGGAGAAGGGAGTCTCTTCTATGGACCTACGAGGTGTAGTCCGATACGTCCATAAGACGTGTGATAGCTCCTCAACCCACCTCCCTTTTACGTCGTCTAGTCTCTTTTTAAGTCCACTCACAATCACCTTGTTGATGGCTTCTACTTGCCCATTCCCCTGTGGATAAGCTGGAGTGTAATATTTATTCTTTATACCTAGATTGCTACAATATTTCCTAAAGGCTTTACTGTTAAACTGAAGCCTGTTATTCGAGATGAGGGTGTTAGGAACTCCGAACCTAGTGACGATGTTTTTCCAAATGAAGCGCTTGACATCCACGTCTTTGATGTTTGCCAATGGCTCGGCCTCAACTCATTTGGTGAAGTAGTCTGTGCCGACCACTAGATACCTCTTGTTCCCCACCTTGGGGAAATGGCCAACAATATCCAAGCCCCACTGAGCGAAAGGCCAAGGACTGGAGAGGGGATTAAGGACTCCCCCTGGTTGGTGAATGTTTGGGGCAAACCTCTGACATTGGTCACACTTCTTCACATAGTCTTCTGCTTCTTTCTTCATCTTCGGCCACCAGTAGCCTTGGGTAAGGGCCCTATGTGACAGCAACCTTCCTCTCGTATGCCTTCCATAAATTCCTTCATGCAGTTCTTCCAGGATTAACTCAACCTCTTCTGGATGTACACATAGGAGATATGGGCCAGAAAAAGACCTCTTGTACAACTTCTAGTCCTCAGACAGGAGCCTTTCTTCGCATTTTTTCAGCTTAAGACTTATGTTCTGGCAGAACATCCTCCTTGAGGAACACTACAATAAGGTCCATCCAGCTAGGAGCCGCCCTTATTTGATTAACACGAGCTACGATACTTCCTGCCTCAGTAGGTCTACATAAGTCTTCTACGAGGATTACCCAAGGTAGATTTTTTGCCGAGGAAGTTGCCAATGTGGCAAGAGAGTCCACATGTGTGTTTTTACTTCTAGGGACTTGTGTCAAGTTAAAAGATTCAAATTTAGACTGTAAATGTCTAACCTAGTTTAAGTATTCTTGCATTCTGGGGTCTCTGGCTTCCAATTCCCCTTGGACTTGGCCAACGAACAATCTTGAATCAGAAATCAATTCCACTGCCTTTCCACCCATTTTTTGTACCATAATCATTCATTCTAGCAAAGTTTCGTATTCAGCTTCATTATTGGTAGCCGAAAATCCCAATCTCAAGGACTTTTCGATCGTAATGCTCTCTAGAGATATCAAGACTAGCCCCACACTAGATCCTTTATGGTTCACTGCACCATCAACATAGACTTTCCAGGACGCAGGTTCTTGCATGGAGATCATTCCAACCGATTTTCCATCCATGTTTTGCCCTTCTACTTTTTCTTCTGTTGGGATTTCAGCAAACTCGGCCACCAGATCTGCAAGGACCTGACCCTTGATCGAGGTGCGGGGCATATACTTGATATCAAAAACCCCTAGAATCGTCCCACATTTTGCAATTCTACCTATGTAATCAGCATTTTGAAGCAAAGATCTTAATGGTAGTTGGGTTAGGACGATCACCGTGTGTGATTGAAAATAGTGGGGAAGCTTGTGTGTAGCATGCACCACTGCCAAAATGGCCCTTTCCAATGGTAAATATCGAACCTCAGCCTCATGTAGGGACTTGCTCACATAGTAAACTGGCCTCTATACGCCATTATCATCCTGTATTAGCACCAAACTCACTGCGTATGCGGCCATAGCAATGTAAGCAAATAGCACTTCATCTACCTCGGGTCGAGACATAATGGGCGGCCAAGACAAATACTCTTTCAACTGTTGAAACGCCCTGACACATTCTTCAGTCCATTCAAATCCCTTCCATTTATTCAATAATTGAAAGAAAGGCCTACACCTGTCTGCCGACTGAGAAATGAATCGGTTCAACGCCGCAGTCATTCCTGTAAGCCTTTGGACTTCCTTGAGATTCCAAGGTTGTTGAAGATTGTTGATTGTCTTAATCTGGTTAGGGTTAACTTCAATTCCACGGTGCGTGACCATATAGCCCAAGAACTTCCCTGACCCAACACCAAAAGAACATTTGGAAGCATTAAGTCTAAGCTTATACTTCCTCAGGACATCAAAAACATTTCCAAGATCATCAACATGATCGGACTCCACCTTGCTCTTCACTACCATATCATCAATATAGATTTCTATGTTTTTCCCCAACTGAGACGCAAACATCCTGGTCATCATCCTCCGATAAGTAGCCCCTGCATTTTTCAAACCAAAAGGCATCACCTTATAATGATAATTTCTAGTGGGAGTAACAAAAGCTGTCTTCTTCTGGTCGTTAGAAGCCAATGGCATCTGATAGTACCCTTGAAAGGCATTCAGAAAGCTCATCCGAGGATGGCCTACAGTTGCATCCACCAACTGATCAATCCTCGGCATAGGAAAATGATCCTTTGGGCAGGCCCTGTTCAAGTCCATAAAATCTACACACACACGCCATTTTCCATTTTTCTTTTTTACTACCACTGTATTGGCCAACCATTCATGATAGAAAACTTCCTTAATAACCCCTGCCTGTTTGAGTTTCATGACATCATCCCTGATAGCATCTGAATGTTCCTTGGATGAACGCCGAGGAGGCTGTTTTTTGGGGGTGACCAATGGATTGACCTTCAGATGATGGCAGATAAAGATCGGGTCCACCCCCAAAGCCTCGTAGGCATTCCATGCAAATACATCTACATTCCTCTTAAGAAACTCTACCAATTCCCCCTTTTCCCAAGGTGGTAGCTAGAGTCCAACCTGGAAGAACTTCTCTAGATCATCACCTATGATAAATTTCTCTAAGTCCTCGCACCTAGCTTCCTCGGCTGGTTCCTTCACTAGCAACTCCAAGAACTTTGATTGCTATGAGCTTTCATTTACCGAGGCCGAGGACTCAATTGTTGGTTGGTGCAAGATTGTGGATACAAGGCACTACCTAGCCACGGATTGATCCCCAATCAGCTCTCTAGTCTGATCTCTTGACGGATATTTCACCTTTGGATGCAAAGTTGAAGAAACAACCCCTAGAGCGTGGAGCCATGGCTTGGCCACGATGGCCGTGTAGGGAGAGTACGCATTTACCACTATAAAGTCCATCTCCACTACCTCTGAGCCTGCCTGCATGGGCAACCTGATTTGACTCTTTGGGATGACAACCTTCCCATCGAAGCTCACTAAGGGCGAATAATAGGCGATAAGGTCTTCAAATTTTAAGCTTAACCCTTTATATAAATCAGGGTACATGATCTCTGCACAACTGCCCTGATCTACCATCACCCTTCGCACATCATATCCTCCTATTCTGAGGGTCACTACCAAGGTATCGCCATGTGGCTAAATGGTTCCCGCCTTATCGTCATCCGAAAAGCTTAAAGTTGGTCGAAATTCCACTTTAGCCCTCTTCGGCCCCATACTAGTATCCTCGGTAGGTAACCGAGCTACAGACATCACCCTCAAAGGTTGAGATCCAGTCCTTCCAGGTGCAGCAAAAATGACATTAATAGTGCCTATTGGGGGCTTTGTAGAAGCATTCCCTTGTGTTCCGGATCGCGACCGGTTATCTTGTCCGTTAGGGAGACACAGTAGGCGTTGCAACTTCCCCTCCTTAACCAGCTGTTCTAGATGATTCCATAACGTCCAGCAGTCCTAGGTGGCATGTCCCCTCTCTTGATGGTACTGGCAATGAAGACTTTGGTTGCGTTTCAAGGGATCACCACTCATCTTGTTCGGCCATTTGAAATATGGTTCGTTCCTAACCTTCTCCAAAACTTGTTCCACAAGATCCCTGAACACAGTGTTTACCACTTGGGGAGTTGCAGATTCAGATTGTCCACCAAAATCTCTCCGGGGTCTGACGTCGTTGTAACGTTTCGACCTAAAATCCCTCCTTTCTTGAGGGATAGCCTTGCCCTTCCCCTTATCTTGCTGTTGATCTTCCTCGACTCTCTTGTACTTGTCAATCCAATCCATGAGTTGACGTATGCTGAAAACAGGTTTCCCCGTCAAAGACTTCCTTAAACCATGATTAGTAGGTAAGCCGAGCTTGAACGTACTAATGACAACATCATCAAAATCACCTTCAATTTCGTTAAACATCTCCTAGTACCTATCCGAATATATCTTTAGGGTTTCTCCCTCCCTTATAGATAACGACAACAAAGAGGCCAAAGGCCGAGGAACTTTTCTACATGCTATAAAGCGAGATCTAAATGCTTGAGTAAATTCCTTGTAAGAATTTTTGAAACTCGCCCTCAAGCCATCAAACCACCTCATCGCCACAAGTCCCAAACTGGAGAGAAAACCTTACACATCAAGGGCTCATTCTTGGAATGTATGGCCATTTTTTTATTAAAGTGGTTGACATGATCTACAGGGTCTGTTTTGCCATTGTACATGGTGAACGTGGGCTAGAAAAATCGCCGAGGAAGTATCCCACCCTCGATCCTACGCGTGAAAGGCGTCCTAGAAATTTGATTAAGTGCCTTGCTCACAGCATCATTCCGCAAATCAACCGAGGATGAATTCCTCCGTTTACGCTCATGATGATATTCCTCTTCATATGAGAAAGACTCGTTGGGGGGCGTCCTTAATCTGTGCTTAAATCTAACATCCTTCTTACCATCAGAAGAGAAGTTAGTGTTGGGTTCTAAGAAATTAGGAATTAATGTATTAGAACTTCAATTTGTATTTTGTTGGCAAACCATGATCAAAACATTTAGTCTAGGTTTAGGCTTGCTCAAAGTATATTTATTTGTAAAATTGGAATCGAGTGATTGCAGAATTTATTGGACTAAATCTGTAAGTCTCGATCGATCGAAAATTAGACTCGATCGATCGAACCACGTACAGATTTATTTTTCTGCAAAGTTCCAGTTCAGCCTAAACTCTATTTAAACGTCTTGGGGTTCAAGTAAAACACTCCTATATATAAGGAAAACCCTAGAACGTTTTTGAGACTTTTTTTGAGAGAGATTAGAGTGCCTCTTGTGCCTCCTTTTATTTTATTAGGGTTTTGTACCTAAACCTCTCTAAGTCTTTGTTGCTCATATTTGCTGTTTATGTGAATCTCTTGTGAGATCATTGAGGAGCTTTCCTTCACATATACTTAGGGTTTCCAAGATTCAAGATTATGTCAAGAACTTGGTAATCATTCAGTTGCAGATTCAAGAACTTAAAGAATATCAAGCGTGGGTGCTTGTAGCTGATTGAGGAATTCAAAGAAAGAAGTAGTCCGTAGACTCGGAGCTTGCGCGTGGTCGTGTCAGGAAGTTTTACTGGTGGGTAGCATTAGGAAGTCAAGCGGGGAGCTTGTAAGTCCTTTTGTAAGAACTTCAATTCTTTCTTAGTGCATTCCGTTTTGCCTTGAGGATCGGTGGGTAAAATCCTCCCCAGGTTTTTCCGTGTGGTTTCCTGAGTGATCATATCTTGTGTTATTTATTTTCTGCTGCTTTATATGTTTTATATGCTTGATATGATTATTTGATTGTTTTAACTTAGAATTGTTTAATTTGACTAAGTAACAACTTGGCTAATTAATCTAGGCTACGCAATCTAATTATGGTTTAAGGGGTCTAAATTTCCATCAGTTAGAGTTGGATGGAGCTCATTTTCGCCGTTCATGGTGCAAGCCCTTCTTCAAATGATCAATCTCCTTCTGCATGTCTCTAACATTCTCCTTCTGGAAGACATGGCTTTTACCCTTAGCACAGCTTCTACTAGTATGAGTAGTATGTACACTTCCCTCTCGGTCTCTCTGCCGTTCGAGATCATGGAAATGATCTTGACGCTGAAACCCTATAGACTTTGCTTGATGTGGACCTTAACCTACCATTGTTGAAAATTGGATTCATTGAAACACTAGGCTTCCCCAAAGACGGCGCCAATTGTAAGGACCAGATTTGAATTCCTAGCCCACCACATGGATAGACTTAGGCCCAAAAAGCTAAAAGCAATGAATTTGTAGATAGTGGGTTGAAAAACTGGGCTCTAGATGATTAAACCAACTTAGGATTAGGTTTGGATGATAAAATAATGCAAAGAGACAAGATTATATTGAATAAAAATCGTCCTCGGCATTATTCGAGGTGATCTGTTCATGTATATTATACTTAAATTAGGTTACAAGTCTGATTTCCCAATATCACAGTGTTTTTCCCTTTTAAATTCCAATCCCCCTTTCACGAAGGGTATTCTTTCTTATATAGTTCTTTTCCAAGCATCTTGATCTTACACTTGTTGATTACCTGCGCTACTACTTGAGTATCTGTCTTATCAAACATCCTTACTGACCTTATTTGCATTGGGACAGCCAATATTACACTGTTCAGGTGTCTTCTCCACATTAATGCAGCTAGGAAAGTAGCTGCCCAACATTTAATGCGGTGTTAGCAGCTTTCCCATTAGATATTTTAGGACACTTCCCCACCCATTACCTTGGTAGGAACTATCTACCTCTACAAGACTTCTTGGAGCTTTGCCCTAATCACCGGCTAACCTTTACGGACCTCAACATTAGTCAGCCGAGGATGTATTTATCCTCAGTACACCACTTTGATCCATCATGGTTAAAATTGACATCTATGCACCATACAGCCTTATCTAATAAAGATTCCTTATCCTCGAACAGTTCCGTGTCCTCGGCTCGGGCCATAGGTCCAATCGTGCAAACTTATGATGGGCTCCCAGGCCCAATATCCCTGCAATATCATTTATTAAAAATTTTATTTTGAAAAGTTATAAAATTTCCCTTCTATAATTTGGTTCTGTTATGTTAGAAACCTACAGTTTCATCTCCATCAAAATTATCATATAGTTGTCATTAATATAAATAGGATCCGATTAATAGGTACTTTTAGGGTGTTTGTTACTTAACAATTTTAGAAAAGTTTCAATACCAATTTCATGAAAAATATAAAAAATTATAAACCAATACTCTTGTGACATCCATTAATTTTTCCCATATAAATATTAACTTCAAAACAAAAAGACATAAAAGGGTTTTCTTTTTTCTTTTTTTGTTACAATATTGCTTTCATTCCTTTTAAAATTTGAAATAAGTTTTTTTTTTCCCCCAAAACTTTGTAAAAATCTATTTTCAATAATTTAAGGACAAAAATAGAGACCAAAAAAAAAAAAAAAAAAATTCTTCAATAGTTTAGGGGTGAAAAAAAAAAAATCTATTTTAAAGTTTAAAGATAGAAAGTGAAATATGTAATAGTTTAGAGATGAAAAACAAACTATTTAAATTTAAGGGACAAAAAATGAAATTAATGCAAATTTTAGAGACGAAAGTAATATTTTAGCATTTAAAAAATAATCAATTGTTACAATATGTGGGAAGTTTATAAAAAATAAATAAATAAATAAATAAATAAAGGGCATGAGGGATTTGAACATATTGGTTATCTTCATAAAGAAGACAAGTAATGTTACCAAGTTACATACAAAGCTCTTAGCCCATACATTATAGTTGAGCATTAATAATATAAAACATTTTCTCTATTAATCTATTTAGATAGAAACTATCAAGGACATATTTTATGTAATTGGCTAATTTTTTGACAAAATGCACTTTACTTGTAATTGGGTAGATCTAGGATGAGTTTAAGACTTCAAGAAACATGTTGTTCAAGTCAAGTGTTAAATCTATGAATATATGACCAAGAAACAAGTGAAGAAGAGTTGTTCATTAAAGCTCGACAGCAATCTTGACAGAAAAACTTCTATTGAGATTTAAAGTCAAAGCTCGACAAAAGCTGTTTCTGTCGAGACTTACGAAATCAGAAATTCCAGATCTGATTTTTGGCCCATGCTAAAATATTTGTATATGGTTTCTTTTCTCAAAATCCTAAACATATATAAGGCTTATTTTAAACGCCGTTATACATAGAGAACACATGCAGAAAGTGACCTAGTTCATTATTCTCTCTGAAGAAGCTACTGCACCTTTATGTCATAGGGTTTTGTAACCAAGGAGTTTCTTAATCTTCATCGTTGATGAACTAAAGAATTTTAAAGCCAACATCTTCTTCAAGTTGCTGGTGTCAGTCACGTACTTGGATCCATGCATCATTGGTTAGTCACGTACTGGAATTTGTGCATTAAACTAGAAGATTGCCACTACAATACAAGTCCAATTGGGTATTGGGGTAAGGGTTCAACTGTAGATTGGTATTTCGGGATAGGCCAAAGGGTTTGGTAAGATTCATTATACCTGTAACCGCTTGTGATTGATAATAGTCGATTTGTGGGAGTGGTGACCTGAAAATCACCTGGTGGAGTTTTGCCTCGGTGGTTTTCCCCATTCGTAAACAAATCTCCTGTGTCAAATTTATTTTCTACTACATTTAGTATAATTGGTAATTTGTTTATGCTAACATGCTATTGCATGAAATTTGATCTAATTAATTAACTTAGGTAATTAATTAATTAATTGCAAGGGGTCAATACATTTTTGTCCCAACAAGTGGTATCAGAATAGGCACACTCTAATTAGGTTTTAATATTTGCTGTGAGATCCATTGTCGTGGCATTAATCAGTAAGAAAAGATCTTATGTTTCAAATACATCTTGCTTTTCTAACCTTTGTCTGCTTAAGTGTTTCAGAAACTGCAAGTCTAAAAGTTATTTGAAAGCTCTTTTATTAAATATTGAAAAGGATCTTAATGTAACCCAGAAAAGTCTAGACCGTCTCAAATTGCACATGTGTAGAGGTGTTCATCTAAGAAAGGTGAAAATCAAAGGTCTTACAAGGATATGGCAATTGAAGGAGAAAACCATTCCAAGTGATCTCTCAAATGAGCATGAAGTATGCTTTATGTTGAAATTGGCATTCAAAGTAATGGACACTTGTTTATGGTATCATGACAGTGGATGCTCAAGGTATATGATTGAAGACCGATCTCTCTTTAAGATTTTTGAGTCTAAGAAGGGTAGTAATGTTACTTTTGGTGATGGCAGCAAATCACAAATAAAAAGAAAATAAACTATCTCCTTGTGTGGACTGCTAGACGTTACAAATGTATTGTATGTAGAAGGTCTGAGAGTGAACTTGTTGAGCATAAGTCAGATCTGTGATCAAGACTTCATGGTGCTATTCTTAAAATGGAAATGTCTTGTTTTGAATGAGTCTGGAAAGAAACTCATAAGCGGAGTCCACACTCTGGATAGCTACTATGGATTGATACCTAATGCTGACATTGTGTGCAATAGTATTCGTTGTCAAATGAAGACTTATGGCACCAAAGGATGGGACATGCTAGCTACAAACATCTGTCAATTATATCTAAGTAAGAATCAGTGTTGGGAATACCAAAGCTCAACAGGGTTAGCAATGTTGTGTGTGGACCGTGTCAGATTAGGAAACAGACGAAGGCAAAACGTCCAAGCACTCAAACATCAGCTACATCCGGACCTTTGGAGCTACTACATCTAGATCTCAAGGGTCCAACTAGAACCGAATCTCTTGGAGGAAAGAGATACATAATGGTTGTAGTAGATGATTTCACCAGATACACCTGGGTCATTCTTCTCAAATCCAAGTCAGATGCTCCTGAGCATATTGAAGCTTTGTGTACAAGATTGCAAAATGAGAAGAACATGAAGATTGATTGAATTCGCAGTGATCATGGTAAAGAATTATAGAACTCATACATGGAATCTTTTTGCACTAAATCTGGTATATCTCAAGAATTCTCTACTCCTATTACTCCTCAGCAAAATGGTGTAGTAGAAAGAAGGAACAAAGTCATTTAAGAGATGGCTAGAGCTATGTTACACAATAAAGATGTGGCCAGAAATTTATGGGGAGAAGCAGTCAACACTGCATGTTATACGGTTAACAGAGTATATTTCAAACCCAGTACAAAGAAAACTCCCTATGAATTGTGGAAGGGAAGAAAGCCGAATGTAAGGCATTTCAGAATCTTTGGAAGTACTTGTTTCATTCTTAAGGATAGAGAAAATGTGAGAAAGTTTGACTCCCGAAGTGATGAAGGAATATTTCTGGAATACTCCTCCATAAGCAAAGTTTATCGGGTGTACAACAAAAGAACCTGGAAGGTGATGGAAATTGTCAATGTTGTTATTAATGAAGCTTCAGATTCTGGTTATGAGAAAAGTAGTGAGGAAATACCTAAGGCGATTCTTCCTTCAGAGCCTAAGGTTGTTCAAGAAGAAGTTGATCAAGAGCCCATTTCTAAGTACTCCAAGTGTTGTAGATGTCTCAGCAGATATTCCTACATCACTTGAGCCTGAATCTCATGAAGAGAAAGGACCTTCCTTAAGGACTATGCTGAATCACCCTCCTGAAGTTATTGTGGGAAATATGAATGAACTTACACTAAGAAAGCGTACAGTTGATAAATGTGTTACTAACTTTGTGTCTTATTCTTGCTATTTGTCACAGGTTGAACCCATTAAGGTTGAGGATGTCTTCTAAGATGAAAGCTGGGTTGAGTCCATGCATGATGAACTGCTCAAATTTCAAAGGAATAATCTCTGGACCCTGGTACCTAGACTAGAAGGAGAGTACATCATTGGCACAAAGTGGATATTTCGAAATGAAACTAATGAGGAGGGAAATGTGATTCGCAACAAAGGTCGTCTGGTGGCCCAAGGATACTTTCAAGTGGAAGGAGTGGATTTTGATGAATCATTTGCTCCTGTAGCTCGTATGGAATCCATTAAAGTTCTCCTAGCCCTGACTTGTCACGTAAAGGTCAAGCTTTACCAAATGGATGTGAAGACTGCATTCTTGAACGGGTTTCTTAAAGAAGATGTCTATGTTGCTCAGCCTAAAGGATTCATTGATCCATACTTTTCGGATCATGTGTTGTACCTTAAGAAGGCTCTTTATGGACTAAAGCAAGCAGCCAAAGCTTGGTATGACCGGATTACAGAGTACCTGGTCTCACATGGCTTCACAAGAAGACAAGCTTATCAAACTCTTTTTATCAAAAAGGAGAATGGCGAATTGATAGTAGCTCAATTCTACGTTGATGATATCATCTTTTGGTTTACAAAGGATGAACTCACTCATAACTTCTCAAAACTTATGCAGGCCGAGTTCGAGATGAGTATGATTGGAGAGTTGAATCACTTCCTTAGATTGTAGATTCGTCAACAAGAGTCAGGTATATTCATATCTCAATCTAAGTATGCCAAAAATCTTGTGAAAAAGTTTGGTTTGGAATCTGCTGGTCCAATTAGAACCCCCATGAGCCTTAATGTTAAACTCACTGTTGACTTGTTAGGCAAAAGTGTTGATTCTTCCTTATATAGAAGCATGATAGGTAGTCTCCTTTACCTTACTGCTAGTAGACCTAACATTAGTTACAGTGTAGGAGTGTGTACTAGATATCAAGCAAACCCCAAAGAGTCTCATATGATTGCTTTAAAAAGAATTATAAAATATGTCAAAGCCACTGCCAATTTAGGAGTGTGGTATAATAAGGACACAAACGATGTCTTAGCTGGGTATTCTGATGCAGACTGGACTGAGAATGCTGATGATGGAAAAAGTACATCAGGGAGTTGCTTTTATATGGGTAATAATCTTGTCTCCTGGATGAGTAAGAAGCAAAATTCCATCTCCTTATCCACTGCTAAGGTTGAATATATCACTGCCGGTAGCTGTTGCACCCAACTTCTGTGAATGCAAAAACTCCTTCTTGATTATGGTATTCATCAAGAACATCTTACCATTTATTGCGACAATACCAGTGCCATTAACATCTCTAAAAATCCTGTTCAACATTCTCGAACAAAACATATAGAGAAATGACACCACTTCATTCGGGAACTTGTTGAAAATGGCACACTCACTCTTGAGTTCATCCACACTGATGATCAGAAGGCCGACTTGTTCACTAAGCCTCTTCATAGCAAACGTTTTGAATTCTTACGCCAAAACATTGATGTAATCTCCATGGAGTGATCTCTCCTATTTCTCTTCATTTCTAATGCATTTGCATCTAGTCTTATACTTTGTATATTTACATGTTTTTGTTTGTTTGTTTTCAGTTTTGTTACTTGTGTACCTTGGATGGCCATTGAAACAAAGTTTCTAAACTTTGTATCTTTTGTAACTTAGATAGGCATTTCTATACACAACTAAGCAAGTGAGCTTTGTGGCTCATGTTTGTGATGAGTAAGATTAAGTTATCTCTTATATCTCATACTCATATTACTTTATTTGACGGGAAAGACTAGAAAATCCTAAGAGAAATGCATAAATAACCATCTCACCACTAAAAACCCGTCAATCATTTATAACATCTGTGTGCTTTGGCATAGCAAAACCGTGATGTTTTAAGCTTACAAAATTGGGTAATTTCTTCTCTCTCTTATATGCCCATGCATGCTATGCTCAAAAGAAAAATATGCAAAGAAAATAAAAGCAAAAAAAAATCAAAATGCTTTTAATATGGTTACAAGCGTGTTTCTAGGAGATGTGAGAGTTATTGGATGTATCTCGAATGTGATAATCTCCATAAAGCAGCTATGATTGTGTGTAAGTGTATTTGATTTTCTCATATCTCAAATCTTCATAATATGAGACACTTGTGCACTCTTGCTATGTTTCACACACAACACGCAAATTCTTTGCTACTTTTGATACATGTGCAGGTACAATGGGATTTGGCCATCACAAGGAATACATGTGTTGATATATGCTCACTAAACTGTTTCAACTTGTTTTTGAAATATAAAATTGGTTACACTTGTTTAGTGCGTGTGTGAGTTTTTGGATCTATGAATTCTTTGCATCTATATTGAGTTGAGTTTTGAGAGCTTAATATGTGGCTTGGATGTTTGTTTGAGTAGCTTGTTTGTTGCATTCATCTCCTTGTGTTTTTCTCTTCTTGAAAAACCTTCTTTCTTCAAGCTCGACAGCTTCTCGACACATCCTCGACAAATTCCTTTCTATCGAGCTTTCTTCTTCAGGTCTCGATAGATCCTCAACAAATTCTTAATCCATTGAGGATTTTTCCTGTGCTCTCTGCCTTCTCGATAGAATATCGACAGCTTCTTGATCCATCGAGAATTCTGGGTTCCTACTCAACAGCTTCTTCGATCCATCGAGACAAATTTTTGTGCTCTCTGTCTGCTCGATAGATTCTCGACAGATTCTCGATCCATCGAGACACTCTTCTTGCCATCGACAGATCCTCAATAGTACCTCGACACATTCATTTCTGTTGAGTTTTAAAGCTCGACAGATTCTCGATAGAAACTTTGATCCATCGAGTTGCATTTTCTATTGAAGGTTGAGGTGCGATTTCATTTTTCATTTTTCATTCTCTCATCTCTTCCTTGATAGAATCTTTCTCTCTCTCGATCCAAAACTCTCTTTCTCACCAAAATCCATCAACCCACTCCTTTCTTGGCCTAATCCAAGCTCAAATCACTTGGTAAGACTTCTCAATCCCTATTTCTACATGCATTCATGCATTTTAGACCTAGGTTTTGAGTTTTTGGAAAATTTTTGGGATTTTTGAGATTTTTGTGAAATTTATGGTTTGGGGTTTATGAAATTGCTATCACATGCTCATGCATTGCATATTCCTTGCATTATAACTATGTTTCATGCATTTTAGGAGTGTGTGCTTGATTATTAATGTGAGTGCTGATAGGATTGGACTGGGTTTTTCCTATGATGCTTTTAATTTTTGCACGACACATGTTCATGCATTCTTCATGCATACGTTCTTTCTTTTCTTTCCTATTCTAAGCATGTGTTGTGTTCTGTTGTGTTCTCTCTCTCTCTCGGATAGACTGCATCATGGCACCCAAACAACACAAATCCATTCTGGCTTGGAACCCTCTTCAAGGTGGCAGGTCATCTTCTTCTTCTATTCCTCCCGTACCCTCTCTTTTTCAGTTCTGTGATGAGAAGACCAAGATAGACTTCTCTGAGAACTTCCAGGCCCGTGGCGTTCATCCGGAATGCCTGGTCATTTTGTCAGATTTCTCCAACACTATGCTACCTGATGTCATTCGAACTCGGGGATAGGAATCTCTATGTGAGAAACCCGTGCATTGTCCCATCGTGTTTATTCACGAGTTTTACTCTAACATACACGGCATCGATACCGCTATGCCTCAATTTGTTACTACATTCAGAGGTACACGTATCGTAGTTACTTCGGATCTCATATTCGAGGTACTACGAGTCTCTAGGGTAGCGCATCCTAACTACCTTGGCTGTGATCGTCTCTGGACTATGTCTAGAGACAAACTCATCTCCCATTTATGTGGGACTCCTTTTGTTTAGGGTGGTAAGCTCAACACCCTATGCTCGAGTTTTGCAAAAGGCTCGAGATTCCTTAACATGGTGATGACATTCACTCTCACACCATTGTCTCGCTATAACTCCATCACTGAGCCTTGTGCTCGTTTTCTTCTTTCTTTGATGGAGGATCTTACCATCTACTTTCCCTCTCACTTCATCACGTCTATCATTGATGTGTATTAGGACACTACTACTCGTGATAAGCTCATCTTTCCTTTGGCTATCACGCTGATCCTTTAGCACTTCTACATTCCTATTCCTCTCTCTCCTCTTTTCACCATCATGGGTGCCATATGCGCTGGTTCTGTCCGGCAGAGCGAGGCCCATCTTCGACCGAAGTGGCCACGAGTGGAGACAACCAATCCTATAGCTTCTGCTATTCCACCCTCTTCCTCGGCTCTTTCTACCTCGCTCCTTCCTCCTCCGCAGCTGGTGTCACTCTTGATGCCATTATGGAGCAGCTATAGCGGATGTATGTTGATTTTGGTGGTCGTCTTGACTATCTCACTAATGAGATGTGTCAGATGAACACTAGGATAGGACGCATTGTACGACGTCAAGCTCGCATTGGCAACTATGTACCTTTTCCCTCTCCTTCTCCAGAGGCCTCGCCTGATGATAAGGTTGATAATGATGAGAATGATGTTGACTCTTCCGATGATGACGAGATGATGACCTCTCAATAACTTACCTTTTGTCATTCGTGACAAAAAGGGGGGAGTAGTTTTAGATTTGAGAGTAGTCTTAAGCTTAGGGGGAGAGTTAGTATAAGACATTTTTGATGGGGGAGTGTGTATAGTATTGAGAGATGCAGTGAGGACTTTATGCATTTTCTATTCTTTATTTACATTAGCCTCTTGTATACCGGTCTTGTGACCATTTTATTACATACATTGTATTTTATTCTTATATATATGATGATGATGTATGTTTCATTCACCTACCTCTACATGTGTTGTTTCTTTTCTATCTTTATACACATGTTTCTTTATGTACGCAATCCTTATTTCTGTTCACACGTGATGCCTTGATGAGTTTTGTTTAAGCGTTTCAGAAAGACAGGTTGTGAATGTCTATCATGCCATGAACTCTTTTCTTGCAAAGTTTTTCAAGAGTTTGTAGTAGGGATAGATTTACTTTGTAATACAACAAGAGTTATGAGTTTAGTGATTTAAGACTTCTCTCATGATTATTTGTTTTGTTGTGGTTTTGTCACGGATTTCCAAAGGGAGAGATTATTAGGGACATATTTTATGTAATTGGCTAATCTTTTGACAAAATGCACTTTACTTGTAATTGGGTAGATCTATGATGGGTTTAAGACTTCAAGAAACATGTTGTTCAAGTTAAGTGTTAAAGCCATGAAGATCTAACCAAGAATCAAGTGAAGAAGAGCTGTTCATTAAAGCTCAACAGCAATCTCGACAAAAAGACTTCTATCGAGATTTAAAATCGAAACTTGACACAAGCTGTTTATGTCGAGACTTACGAAATCAAAAATTTCAAATTTGATTTTCAACCCATGCTGAAATATTTGTATATGGTTTCTTTTCTCACAACTCTAGACATATATAAGTCTTATTTTAAAGGCTGTTATACATGGAGAACACATGCAGAAAGTGACCTAGTCATTATTCTCTCTGAAGAAGCTACTGCATATTTACGCCATAAGGTTTTGTAACCAAGGAGCTTCCTGATCTTCATCATTGATGAATTGAAGAATTTTGCAGCCAACATCTTCTTCAAGTTGTTGGTGTCAATCACGTACTTGGATCGATGCATCATTGGTTAGTCACGTACTGGGATTCGTGCATTGAACTAGAAGATTGCCACTATAATACAAGTCCAATTGGGTATTAAGGTAAGGATTCAACTATAGGTTGGTATTTCGGGATAGGTCAAAGGGTTTGGTAAGATTCCTTATACTTGTAATCGCTTGTGATTGATAATAGTGGATTCTTAAGAGTGGTGACCTAAAAAACACCAGGTGGGGTTTTGCCTCGATGGTTTTCCCCATTAGTAAACAAATCACATGTGTCAAATTTATTTTTCGCTACATTTAGTATAATTGGTGATTTGTTTGTGTTGCCACGCTATTGTATGTAATTTGATCTAATTAATTAACTTGGGTAATTAATTAATTAAATGCAAGGGGTCAATACATTTTTTTTCCCAACAGAAGCAACAAAACCTAGATTTATTTACCAATATAATCTTAGATAACAATTATAATAATATTTTTGCATTATAATGAGTTTGGATGTAAAATTGTAAGAGCACATTTGATACACTGAATAGAGATTACGATGAAATGGTAATCTTTGTAACAGGGAATAAAAGTTTTCTCTTTAAGAATAACTGGGAATAAAAGATGTTGTAATGGAATAGTTTAAGAACATATTTTTATGTAGTTGGCTAATCCTTTGACAAAATGCACTTTACTTGTATTTGGGTAGATCTAGGATGTGTTTAATACTTCAAGGAACATGTTGTTCAAGTCTAGTATTAAAGTCATGAAGATTGGACCAAGAAACAAGTGAAGAAAAGGTGTTTAATAAAGCTGGACAGATAGCTCGACACATGTGGACAGATAGCTCGACAGCTGCTCGACACCTTCTCAACAGCTAACTATCTATCGAGCTCTTAAGGTGTTTTCTTATCACAATCTCGACACCTTCTCGATAGCTGGTGGATCGATCAAGAAAGCTCCTGTCTTCTCGACACCTCCTCGACACCTAGCTATCTATCGAGGTTAAATAAAGCTCGACACCTCCCGATCTATCGAGGTTACGGGAATTCAGATTTTCAGATCTGATTTTGGGCCAGACTTATGTATTTGTGTAGGGTTTCTTTTCTCACAACCTTAGACCTATATAAGGCTTATTTTAGAGGCCGTCTTATGTGAGATAAAGAGAATACAAGGAGAACATATGCAAAAGGTGACCGATGCCTTATTCTCTCTGAAAGAAGCTACTACGTCTTTGCGCCTTAAGGCTTTGTAACTAAGTGCTTCTTGATCTTCATTCTTGACGAAGTGAAGAACTTTACAGCCAACATCTTCTTCTAGTTAGTGATTGAAGTCGCATATTGGGATCCGCGCAATTGGTTAGTCACGTACTGGGATTCGTGCATCATCAAAGGGTGGCGTTCATATATTGAAGAGTTCAGAGGTTCTGAAGCGATAGAAGGTTTTTGCTGTGAATTCATCTACAGGGATTGTAGAGTCTAGGGACAAAGGTTTTGTATTAGATCTAAAACTTCTCTTTACTATAGTGGATTGCTTTTCGGGAAGGTTTCCCCCCAGGTTTTTTACTGTGAAACTGGTTGGTTTCATTGGTTTTCCTAGGTCATCATATCTTGTCTTATTTACTTTTACGCTGCATTCATTATTGACATCATATTGATGTTTGTTTGTTTTAACAAGTTTTTTTGATAATAAATCTAATTAACAACTTGGATTTAAAACTTGTTAATTTTATCAATTGGGGTCTAAATTTCCCAACAAGTGGTATCAGAGCAGGTTCACTCTGATTGGATTAATTTCCTGAGTGTGATCCTTGACCCCTGTTGTCATGGATAGAGGACAATCTCTTTTTATTCCTCCTTTATTTGATGGGACTAACTATGCATATTGGAAAGTACGCATGAGAGCTTTTTTGCAGTCTTTAGATGAGAATGTATGGCAAGCTGTTGAAGTTGGTTGGATTAAGCCAAAGGAAGCGCTGGTGGATTGGGATAATGCAACAATCATTGCGGCAAATTTCAACAGTAGGGCCTTGAATGCGTTATTTTGTGGGGTGACCAATGAAGAATTCAAGAAAATATCATCCACAGAAGTTGCCAAGGAAGCATGGACCATTCTTGAGACTACCTATGAAGGTACCAAGGCAGTAAAGACTGTGAAGCTTTAAAGACTCACTAGTAGTTTTGAAGAAATAAGGATGGAGGAGGATGAGACATTTGATGAGTTCTATGCTAAACTCAAGGATATTATGAATTCTGCTTTCAACCTTGGAGAATTTATAGCGGAATAAAAAATTGTTAGGAAAATCCTTAGGCCCTTACCTGAAAGATTCCATGCCAAAATCACTGTCATTGAGGAAGCAAAGGACATTGATCAAATTCCTTTGAATGAGCTTGTAAGGAACCTTCAAACCTATGAGATGGGATTAGGCTCAATGGAAAAAGGTGGAAAGAGTAAAAACTTGGCTCTTAAGGGTATAGAGGAAGAGATTGAGGACTCTGAAGATGAAGATGAAGATGAAAGTGAAGATAAGGATGAGAATCTAACCTTCATAACTGATGAGATTATCAAGCTTCTTCAGTTTAGAAAAAAGGATAAGGGCAAACCTTCTAAGAAATTTAAATCCTCTAGGAAGGGTAAGAATGAGAAACCCCTTATTCAATGCCATGAGTGCAAAGGTTTTGGTCATATGAGGATAGAGCGTCCAAACTACCTCATGAAGGAAAAGACCGAGAAGCTAAAAGAGAAAGGGTTGATTGCTACTTGGAGTGATACTGAGGATGACTCTTCTGATAAGTATGTGGATGAATGTCGTCGTCACATTATGACCTTTGTTGCCTCAACTGATAAGGTGATTGTGGAGAGTGCTAGTGACAATGAGAATTCTTCTAATGATGAAGTATCCAAGAAGATGATCCTTCAGGAAGCCTATGATAAGCTATGCACTGAATTCATAAAATCTGAAAAGACTTCTCATCTTTGTAGAAAAGAGCTTAATGAGGTAAAAACTGAAAAAGCAGATCTGTTAGTCAAACTAGATAAGACTACAAGGCTAGTTGAGACTCTTGTTGTGGAGAATACCTCATTAGAAGAGAAGGTCAAGAATCTTGAGGTTGAGCTTAGTCAAGCTAGAACTCAAATAGAGAGGATGTCTAGTGCAAAGCTTGATGAGGTATTGAGTGCTCAAAAGCCTAGTTCTGACAAGACTGGCTTAGGATATGTTGTCTCCTCTAGCCCCTCCTTTTCCACGGCTTCTGGATCAAGGACTGTATTTGTTCCCCAATCTGAGAAATGTAATAAAGGTATGAAATTCAAAACTGATTTAACTAATTCTAAATCCTTTGTTAAACCTCATGTTTGTCACTATTGTGGTGTTTCTGGACACATCCGTCCTAATTGCTTTAAGTTGTATCCTCATAAGCAATTGTCCAAATGGTCACAGGTTTCCTCTCAAGGACCTACACCTTTGTTTGGAGAGTTATTAAAAGTTTTGAACTTTTTAACTCAATTTAAGGAGAATTTTAATTCTTCTAAGTCCTTTAGTAGATATACTAGGACACGTGCATTTTCATCTTCACGGCCAAAAACTCGTGCTGTGTGGGTGAAAAAGGAGCCTAAGACTTAATTGTCTTTTCTGTTTGTCCTCTACTTTAATTCTTTCTATCTAAAGTAGGACTTTTTGCTTGATTTCTTATATGTTTTTGGAATCATGCTTTCATGCATCTGCATCTTTCTATCATGCCTTCATGCATATGCATCTTTCTTTCTGTATATGCATCTTTCTTTCTGCTTTCATGTTGTTTGTCTGTTTTTGTTTGGTTGTTTAGTTTTTATTTTATTTTGTTTTCAAAATAAAAATAAAAAGAGAAAAATCAGAAAAATACAAAAACAGTGTGTGTTTGTGTACATTGGTACTTGTGTATCTTGGATGGCCAATGAAACAAAGTTTTCTAAACTTTGTATCATTTGTAGTTTAGATGAGCATCTCTATGCACAGCTAAGCAAGTGAGCTTTGTGGCTCTTATTTGTGATGAGTAAGATTAAGTTATCTCTTATACTTAACACTCATATCACTCTTTTTGACGGGTAGGACTAGAAAATCCTAAGAGAAAGGCATAAATAACCATCTCACCACTGTTGCCCGCCAATCATGAAATACACCCGTATGCTTCGGCATAGCAAAAGTGCAGTGTCAATGACATTTGTGTGCTTCGGCATAGCAAAATTAGAATATCAAATATCAATGGGTATTTCTTTTCTCACTCCTTTATGCCCATGCATGATATGCTTAAAAAGAAAATATGCAAAGAAAACAAAAAGCAAAAAGATCAAAATGCTTTAAATATAATTGTAAACGTGTATTCTAAGAGATGTGGGAGTTATAGGATGTACCTCGAAGGTGATAATCCCCATTAAACAGTTATGATTGTGTGTAAGTTAAAGTGATTTTCTCATATCTCAAATCGTCATAACATGTATATACTTATGCAATCTTATGATGTTTTTCACACACGACACGCAATATTCATTGCTACTCATGATACATGTGCAGGTACAATGTGATTTGGCCATCACTAGGTTTACATGTGTTAATGTATGTTCACTAAACTGTCTTGACTTGTTTTTGAAATATAAAATTGATTAGACTTGTTTAGTGTGTGTGTGTGTGTTTTGGGATCCATGTGCTTAACATTTTTCTTGTTGAGAGATTTGTTTTTCCCATGTTTTGCATCTTTCTTTTATTTTGTCATCCATAGCATCTTGTTTCATTACATTCATGCATTTATATGGATTTCTTTGTAATCCCTTGATCATCCTTGATCATCTTTATGTTTCTCAGGTGAAGCTTTCTAACTTCTTGTACTCTTTGTCAATCGTGACAAAAAGGGGGAGAAATTGTGGAGACTTTGTGGTTTCTTTCTTTAAGATTCTACAAGTTAGGGGGAGAAATACATGTCTCTATAAGGAAGAGTTGTGTTTCATCTTGTTAGGGGGAGTGTTTACTTCCTTCTTCTTGTACCTTGGGTCTTATGACCATTTTTACATACATTAAACTTATCTTCTTTATATGCTGATGTATGTCTTCTTCACCTACCTCTACATGTGCTGTTTCTTTTCTATCTTTATACACATGTTTCTTATTATTTGTATGCAATCTATTATTTTTGTTTCACACTAAGATGCCTTGATGAGTTTTGTTTAAAGTGTTTCAGAAATACAGGTTGTTAAAGTCTACTTGCCATAAACTCTTTTCTTGCAAAGTTTTTCAAGAGTTTGTGTTAGGATAGATTTTACTGTATGTAACAAGTTAGTATGAGTTGAGTGATTTATGACTTCTCTCATATGCTCATTTGTTTGTTGTGGTTTTGTCACGGATTGCCAAGGGGGAAGATTGTTTAGGACATATTTTTATGTAGTTGGCTAATTCTTTGACAAAACGCATTTTACTTATATTTGGGTAGATCTAGGATGTGTTTAATACTTCAAGGAACATGTTGTTTAAGTCTAGTATTAAAGTCATGAAGATTGGACCAAGAAACAAGTGAAGAAAATGTATTCAATAAAGCTGGACAGATAGCTCGACACCTGTGGACAGATAGCTCGACAGCTGCTCAACACCTTCTCGACAGCTAGCTATCTATCGAGCTCTTAAGGTGTTTTCTTATCGCAATCTCGACACATTCTCGACAGCTGGTGGATCGATCGAGAAAGTTCCTGTCTTCTTGACACCTAGCTATTTATCGAGGTTTAATAAAGCTCGACACCTCCCGATCGATTGAGGTTACGGGAATTTAGATTTTCAGATCTGATTTTTGGGCCAGACTTATGTATTTGTGTAGGGTTTCTTTTCTCACAACCCTAGACCTATATAAGGCTTATTTTAGAGGCTGTCTTATGTGAGATAAAGAGAATACAAGGAGAACATATGCAAAAGGTGACTGATGCCTTATTCTCTTTGAAAGAAGCTACTGTGTCTTTGCAGCTTAGGGTTTTGTAATTAAGCGCTTCTTGATCTTCATTCTTGATGAAGTGAAGAACTTTGCAGCCAACATCTTCTTCTTGTTGGTGATTGAAGTCGCGTACTGGGATCCGCGCAATTGGTTAGTCACGTACTGGGATTTGTGCATCATCAAAGGGTGGCATTCATATATTGAAGAGTTCAGAGGTTCTAAAGCGGTAGAAGGTTTCTGTTATGAGTTCATCTACGGGGATTGTAGAGTCTAGGGACAAAGGTTTTGTACTAGATCTAAAACTTCTCTTTACTATAATAGATTGCTTTTCGGGAAGGTTTCCCCCCAAGTTTTTTACTGTGAAACTAGTTGGTTTCATTGGTTTTCCTGGGTCATCATATCTTGTCTTATTTACTTTTCTGCTACATTCATTATTGACATGATATTGATGTTTATTTCTTTTAACAAGTTTTATTGATAATAAATCTAATTAACAACTTGGATTTAAAACTTGTTAATTCTATCAACTGGGGTCTAAATTTCCCAACAATTTTCTAAAAACATAATATTTTTAAATTTCGGATAGAGTTTTTTTTTTATGATTTTTTATTTTTTATAATTGTTATGTGTATATAGGAATTTTGTATATTTAAAAATATATTAATTTTATAAATTACTACATCTACTAAGGAATAATTATTCCCCATTTTAAAGAATAACTATTCATAAAGAATAAATATTTCCTGTAAATAAAAATATAACCAAACTACAAAATAGCTAAACCACATGAATAGCTATTATATTTTAGTATTAACATACCCTCATAAGTTAGCTATTATATTACAGTGTTAACATGCCCTCCTACGTGTCTCATGCATCTCATTTTCCTCTTTCTTGTGTGTGTTTGTTTCTTTAAAAAAAAAAAAATTGTCTCATGCATAGTCATTTTGCAAGCTTTTTTTTTTCCCTTTTTAAATTTTTTTCTTTTTTAATGCTATATGCATATCTTATTAACCACTAATGAGTCGTCCCTTATCCCAAATTAATAAAAAAAAAAAAAAAAAAAAAAAATCTAATAGGAGTACTTTTCATCACGAAACCAAAATTCATTTGGTCTAAATTAACTGGAAGTTGTTTTAAATACTTACTCTTTTTTTATCGTCAAAAAAAAAAAAGTTGACTTAGTATTTAAATAATGGGTCGCAGCTAAAAGTAAAAATAAAAAATAAAAAAATGCTAGAAAACCTCAAAATTGCTGTTGGATGTGAAGCTAATTATCATCAGATGAACTTACAGTCATTTGTGATATTGTTGCCTATACCAAAAAAAAAAAAAAAAAAAAAATTGAAGATACAAAATTAAAAAAATAATAAAAATGTAATTTAGTGATGTGGCGTAACATACCATTGGATACAACTGAGATTTTTTTAAGTGACCATATCGTACTCTAATGTGAAGAATAAATATATAATAATAAAAAATTTAGTAGTTACTGCCTATTGTAAACAATATCAGTGAATATGCAAAGTTACTAACATTGCACTATTATTATTTGAAAATAAGAAGAAAAAATGTAATAATATAAGTGTAAACAACCCATTTTGTACCAATCAATGATCTTAATTCCTCAGCCCCAATGACGAACTTGAAAAATGTCAACCAAGGGTTGTTCGGGGCAGTTTTTTCGATGCCCATATGATATTTGGGAAGCCAAGACTGAGACTCGACTTTGGGCTTGGAATATGGCCCAAAGGCTATCGGTGAAGTGTGAAAGGCCCATTTTTGCTCAAGATCTGGATTGCATTCAACAAAGATTATAACAAGGCCCCAAAATACCTCCTGTAAAGATAAGCTAGCACAAAGGATGGCCCACCACATTAAGTGCTTAAATAATAGTCTAGCGGTAGATGTTTTACAAATAAATTAGTGTATTTGCATAGTAAAAATAATGCATTTCCTCCGTAGTCGGTAAATATATAAATGGGTCTATTATAACAAATACACAGAGGAAAAATGGTCCAGCAATGAATATGACAGACCTCCAACGATAACGTTTGATTAGCTAATAAATATGTTTACATGATAAAAATTATATATTTTCCTCATTATTATTAAGTCAACATGAGGGAAAATTTCCATAGTATCCAAGACATTATGACCTTCAATGTAATGGCAATAAACAATGATTAAATATGCCATAATTACAAGTAAAATAGAAAAATTAGGATGGAATGAAGGGAGAGAAAGACCCCTAGCTTAGTGCAGTAAATATTTAACCAAGGTTCTTATGCCTGTGATGGAATATGTGGAAGGATGTATAGTAAGTGATGGAAACTACTCTTATATGAGTGGGTAAGTAGATATATGGTGATTGGGAATAAAATGGTAAAGGAACTTGCTAATTTTGGCCATGGTGGGGAGAGACTGATTTTAGCTAATCATGAGACATTTATGGTGTTGGGTTTTGTTAAAAAAAGGAAAGGAATATTTGTGAATTGATGGGTATGGGCATTTGTGAACTAAAAAGGAACTTATTTATGGATTAAGGGTTGAAAGTAGCAAGATTGATGGAGACTTTAAGAGGATTTCGTCCCCCTTGATGAGTAGATGGTGTCTTCCTTTAATAGTGAAGCTTAAGGACCAATTAGCAAAAGTAAAAAACGTTGGGTCTAATCAGCAAGAGAATTTCCAGAATATCCATCATGAGATTTGGCCAAAAATGGTGGGATCTCCTTTTTGAGTGTTTGTCTCCTTTAGGTAATGTCAGATGGAGCTAAAATCCATAGCATCTAACCTAGGATTTGGCCAAAAATTGTGTGATTTGCTTTTGGGTATTTTATCTTCTTTGGGCAATATCCAACCTAGATAAATATTTGGGTAATCTTGCATTAAATGCTAAGATTTCTAAGGTTGGCTTCAGCTAATGAGATTAAGGTAGGTATTATGGTAGAATCTTGGTGCTGCAACTAAAATTTGAGCTTCAAGGAGTAGGTGCTATTACCCCAAGCCAGGTGTCAAGCTTTCAGCCTACTTCAGGGAGCTCTACTGGAGATCTTTTTATGCCCTTTAAACCATATGTTCCCAAATTTTCCCCTTTAGGAATTCATGGGCTTGGTTCATGAATTAGTTTTAGACATTTTTAGTACTAAAGAAACTAGTTTGCTAAACTTTGGATGATTTGGTCATGGCTTCCTCCAGCGGTAATTGAAACTTAGGAAGGAAGAATGGCATTTATTGCATTTCAACTTTTTGGTGTCAGCCCAACCCTTAGTACTATTCACATCAGAAATGGCAGTGACAGAGAGCCTGATGGGACAGGTGGGTCAGTTTGCACACATGGGCTGTTTTGGCTGAGACTTCATATTGGGCTTGGCCATAAGGGCTGAGTACTTTGATGGGCCTTTGATTTGATGGTTCTCTCCACTTGGGCCTATCCTTTTGCTTTCTCATTGTGATCCCTACAAAATGGACAAAACTACCATATATTGCCATGAATTTTTATTCCACATGGGCTTTAGTTGTTAGTAAAAATAAAATGTATTCATGAGCTTTAATATTTATGATAGGTTTTGGGTATTAATTTCCTTGGGTTTTAAATAACAATTTAATTTTTGCCATAGATTATTTTGTAAATGATATTTTCTTTGGGGCTTTTAAATAGTAACCTCCATTGTTTCTTGTGAATAATATTCACCGTGGATTTTAATAGAGACAATATCCATGGGTTTCAAATAAAATATGATAATAATCACTAGAGTGGAATAATGTGATATTCTCATGGGTTTTTCTATAGATAATCATATTGGGCTTGTAAGATAAATAATTACCATGAGTTTTAGAAATGTTGTGCTATAATAGTGACCATAAATTCCATGGGTTTATAATATGGTATGAAATAAACAAATGTCATAGTTTTAAAATAAATAATCATAACTTTCCATAGGTTTTTATAAGATGATTGTCATGGGTTTTGAGAATAGATAATTGCCATGGATTCTATGGGCTTGTAATATCATAGTAATGTTTAAGAAATTAAAACATTGTCCATCATTAGAATTTTAAGTGAAATACTTATGATATAGTATTTTGCCAAGTATTAATAATCTCGGGCTTTTAATAAAATAGTGCCAAGTAGTTAGCTTGGGCTTTTAATATTGCCAATGTGAATTGGGTTTTTGATATTGCCAATGAGAACTAGGCTTTTAATATTGCCAACGAGAATTAGGTTTTTGATGTTACTAGAGAAAACTAGGAATTTTTATATTGTTAGTGAGAACTGGGCTTTTGATATTAACAATGAGAATTGGGTTTTTGATATTGCCAGTGAGAATTGGGCTTTTAATGTTACCAATGAGAATTGGGTTTTTTAATAAATAATTTGCCATGAGATTGAATCATGGGCTTTGCTTGCAGGATTTGAATTTAGATGAAATCGCCATAGGTTTAAACCATGGGTTTTGATCATGAATTTGAATTCCATTGATAAAATTGTTTTGCCATGGACTTGAATCATAAGCTTTTCAAATATTGCTAAGCATAATTATTCTTGAACTTTAAATAGAATGGAATGTGTGCATTGGGTTCGTAGGGCCGATTTTGGGCTTAGCTATATAATGATAATAAAATTGGATACAATATAAGTTTTTTGGGCTTTTTGTGATAGTTTATACATGACCCAATTTAGATAATAAGATATGAAATATTTGTGGTTAACATAATAAAAGGGCAAAAAATATTTGTGAAAGCCCAATAACTTGTTAGTGTTGTTTGAAAATAAATAGGTGGTATTTAAATAAAACTAGGTGTAAAAAAAATGTACCCTAACAAGGGTTAATTGAAATATTTTGATAGTTTGGATGTAATTACGACTAAAAAATGCATTGCTTTTATTAAAAAAAAATGATGTTAAAAATTGTTTGCTCACTCTTTTGGATGTATCTCTTGAACCAAAACAAAATTTTAAGTTAGACTTGTTTCATTGGAAAGTAGACGTCTGAAGTTTCAAAATGAATACAAATTTGACCCAAATTGTATATAAAACAAGTACCAAATGTTCATTTAAAGTTAGGGAAATAATGCTAGCAATGTGGCATGCCTCTGCATGTGAGTGCGAACATAACTACGTAGGGGTGGCAATTCATGTTTACGCATCATGTTTGTATCTCGTCAATTTATGAGTATAAGACGATCTAAGTTAACTCAAACCAAATGAGTTTATAGATCGTGTCATGAGATGTATGTGTATTATCCAGAATTAGCATGTAACTCATGTAAACGCATGGATGTATTTAAGGTTAAACACAATTTTTATTATGAAAATATAAGTAATTAGTCAAGTTATTAAAAAAAATATAGCATGTAACACATGCATACATATAGATACATTTAAAATTTAACACAATTTTTATCATAAAAATAAAAAATAATTAGTCAAATTATTTTTTTTAAAAATTAAACATAATTAGTCACATATTAAAATTCTTACCTAAATTTAATACTACTTATGAAATTTTTTTTCTAATTTTTAATAAGATAGAACGTATGGTAATCTTTGTTGTGTGATGATTTTTATTGAGTATATATGATTGGTTTTTTTAATTTATTTAATTTTATAGTTTATTAATATTAGATTCTTAGAATTTTGCACTCATTAACCCACTTGGCACAAAGTGGGTTCCAGTTAGCTCAACTGGTAATCTCTGATAGTTGAATAAAAAATCTGGGGTTCAATCCCCGCCTACACTAAAAACCAATCGGTGTCTTAGTCTGATGATAAATAACAATCATCAGGAGCGGATGCCATAAGTTTAAACTATCTCAAAGAAAAAAAAAAAAAAAAAAAAAAAAAAAAACTCATTTGGCACAAATATTAAAAAACTTAAGTGGACACATGGCACAAACTTAAGTGAATACATGGCACAAACTTAAGTGGATAATTATGGTATGGTTCTCACATAAATTTAAACACATAGCACAAAATTTGATTCTAATTTTAAATTCTAATTGAACTTTGTCAAGTATGTATGTGTGTGTGTGTATATATTTATATATATGCGTACACTATATATATAAAACAAATTTTCTTCAAAAACCTATCTTTTTAATTTCAACTAATCAAACATTTTTTTTTATTTGAAAAATATAAGAATTTTTTTTTTTTATATTCCCAAAAACAAGTTTTTGAAAATAGAAAACAAAATTGTTACTAAACATAACCTTAATATCTGAGTATACATGCCCGATTGAGTGTGCGTCCCTAACCCATAATTGGCATGAAAAATCATGTTTTGATTAATATTTTCGATTTCTCACATGATTTACAATTCAGTTTCACTCCAGAATTAGGTTAAGTAATGATAATTGATTGTTTCTATGATTTACTTATTTGGCTCTTCCATGATTGGTTAGATATGAAATGATTTGGATATGACTTTTGTTGATGGCTATTTGGAAGGTACCATACCAACGCACAAAAATGTGGGTAATGTATAATTCTCCTTGAATAATTGGCAAGGGAGTAAAAAGAAAGTGACAAAAAATTTGGAATGTACGTCCCCTTTACCTTTAACGGAATTAAACTATATTTCTATATTTGATTAGTTTTTTTTTTTTTTTTTTTGAGAAAGTATATTTGCTTAGGTTAATTTAAGGTTGATGATGCCGAAAATCATCAGTAAGTCACATAGTGCTCACGTGCTCCAGACAACACCTGCGAAACAAAAACAAAGAAAACCTTAGGAAAGTACCGGTGTAGTACCGGCCAAAGACTCTCCGAAGGTTAAGTTAGGGAACTTTCAAAACTCTAGAGTGCCAGAGCTGGGAGAATTATGCGTACCTTGGTTTGCGAGGGTCTTGGGGTTTTTATAGTAGAATGGGGTTGATATTCATTCCTTGGTTTAGAAGTTCTTTTCTTGTGGGAGAGATCTTCTTTAATTCGCATATCTTACGGGATCTTTTCCTTATAGGACTCTCTTGATTAGGGTTAAGCATGGTGCACAAGATATTTCCTTATATGCTTATGCGTGAAGGCCAAGCCATGTCAGCCTCGTCAAAGGCTCTCTTATCCTCTTCAGCTTCCCTTCATCAGATTCATATCCCATCAATATATTCTAGTCGTCTCATTTAGATGGTTGTTGTCTTTAGGGTGCAGCCGTCAGTTTTGAGGTGGAACCGTCGACTTTCACTCTGTTGTTTAGGCCGTGAACGTACAAGCCAGGCTGATGAGTTCATTATGACCATCGCTTCCACCTAACATGGACGACTTTATCAAAATCACAAATTACCCTTATCATTTACCCCATACTCCATAGCCCCGTCGGCTTTAGCCAACGGGTTATGGAGTTCAATTCATAGCTCTCTCCTTTTTATTATTTATTATTTTGTCTGTCGAAAAAAGAGAGGGCATTTATGGATGATTCCTCGAGCAGCCTTTCTTAATTGCTTGGACATGTGGCTTAAGCAGATTGGCTCCGTTTCTGGATGAGGGTGTCGCTTCGTCTTCCGAGCACTTTTCATCCTATATATATCTCAGTTTCTTCCCCATTTTCTCCCATTTCATCGTTGATCTTCAGAGAGAGAGCTTGTTATTCTGAGAACTTCGCTCTCGTCATCTTACTAACTGCGTTGCCTTTGTTCTTTTGCTAAGACCGTCACCTTTCAAGGAATTGTTTACTTCGTAAGTCACCTTTTCCTTTCCTTCATTCTATCTCTTATCTTTGTTTTTCTAGTTGATTGTTTACCTCTTATAGAAAGGCCATCAACTTAGGTACTTAGAATAACTCCATCGCTTGTAAGTAAATAGATGTCTAAAGAAGCGACTAGTAAGCAGTCGTCAGTCCGTGAGGGAGCAGACTACAACAAGGTCTTCCAGACAGGTCATGAGCTCGATGAGGGTATTTCCTGGCTGTCAGAGAGGGAAACGTCAGCCCATTCTCCTGACGAGGAAATGGAAAGTTGTGTTGGAGAGGGAAGTGAGGAAGAGGAAATAGATGAGGAAGAGGTTGAAGGTGATGAGGGAGAGGAGGATGACGAGGACGAGAGTGACGCTGACGAGAGAACCCTTGAAGTTGGAAGTTCAGGAAGCCCTGGGAATGGGCATGCCCGTTCGTTTATCCTTCCTAAAATGTGGATTGTCAACGATTTCTTACTGAAGATGACGGTCAATATATTTAAGAATTTGAGGGATCGTTTCCAGATCCCTGACCATATCTTGATCCATCTCCCTAGGAAATTCGAGAAGTGCTACTCAAGGAAAACTGCAGACGTTAGTATGTACGACGCTATGTTCACAGCAGGACTAAGGTTGCCACTAACAGCGTTGCACCTTCAGTTGGCTAACTTTCTTGGATTATCTGTCAGCCAAATTGCTCCAAATGCCTGGAGGATCTTTATAGGGGTTGAGATTTTGTGGGGTCATCTGAGTGGTGGAAACCGTTAGCTCTCGTTGGATGAGTTCTTTTATTGCTACAGACCTTGACACATTGTCTTGTCCCAAGGAATATATCACTCAGCTACAAGGAGGAAAAGTTTAAGGCTCATGTCATACATGCCCGACTTAAATAGGAACTGGAAGGGTAGATACTTCTTTGTTCAGGGGACAGAGTGGGTATGCCGTCCGGAAGAGTGGGTTACAATGCCCCATGGTTTTGACAATACTTGGGGCATTGTCAAGGATTCAGGTCTAGCATCGTCAGTTTTTTTTGCTTTGCCTTTTCCATTTAATTGTTGAGTGTTTTGATGTCGTCGTTTCCTTTTTCAGCCAGTGTTCGTCCAGTCATAACTGATGAGCAGGAGGCCTTCATCCGTCAAGTCCTTGAAATTCCGTTTGAGTAACGAAAGTGTAAGGATTTGATCACCCTCGACATGGTGCACGCATATTGTGGTGGTCTGGAACCAACACCTGCAGCTCATAGACTAAATACCTATTCCCGTTGGCGAAAGTATTTTTTTAAATTTTCTCCCGTCGTTTTTCTTTTTGTCGTCACTAGGCCTTACGCTCGTCACTTGTCCTTTGCAGAAATGGAGGCAGCCAGACATAGGGCGCAGGTGAGGGTAGTTGCTACGCGCAAGAAAGAAGAAGAGAAGGCAAAGGGGAAGGAGGGGGCATCCTCGTCAGCCCCAAGGCCATCGGTAAGGGGGTGCCTAAAAGGAAGGCTGACAGGAAGGACGACCGTCCTCCTAAGAAAGCGTCTATCACCCCCGGGGATAAACTTCTGAAGAAGCCGTCGCCCCCTAAGCCAAGCCACAGGGCTGGCAAGGGATTAATGACGTCGTCAGGCCCCGTCACTCAGGGACCTGACCGTCGTCTTCTCACCCACAAGTACTACGCCGTTGAGATGATTGAGTCGATCATCAAGGATAAGGATGTGGACCTTTGTGCTGAGCAAATGACAGAGGAGCTAGGGGCGTCAGTCCTCTTTAACCTTGCTCGGGTGCGTTTTTTCCTTTCTATCTTTCTTCAGTTATTTATTATTCAATGGTTGACGGTTGTTCTGCTTTGTAGGAACTGGTCTGTATGAAGGTACTGTAGGATAGCAGTGTCGCCCAAGAAGGGGTGATTGCCCATCTTCGCAAGCATAACGAGACCTTAACTGACTAGCAAGAGCAGTATAAGGGGGCCCGTCATACTCTTAATGTGGAGGTGAAGGAGCTAAGGAAGAAGCTGGATGAGCAGGGTCGTCAGAAGAAGAAGGAGCAAGAAACTAAAACGACGGTAGAAAAAAAGCTGACAGCCCTTCTAGGGTAGGTGGAGACGGCCAGGGCTGACGCCGTGAAGGAATTCAAGGCTTTATAGCCATTTATTGATTCCTGCGCTGTCTACTATGGTGACGGGTTTGAGGATTGCCTTAAACAGGTCAAGTTCATCTACCCTCACTTGGATTTATCCAAAGTCACCATGGACAACCCCCTACCGTCAACTCCTGTTGGCGACACTATCCAGGAGGAAACCGATGACTCCACAGAGTCTAATCCAAAAGATGATAGCGTCGTCCTTGCTCAACCTGCTGTGGATCCTCCCATCACTTCTTTGGTCCCATCCACTAAGCCTTTGAACGTTGAGAACCTTTAGCTTAGGACATTCAAGAAAAAGACGATAAGAACCCTCCGAACGCCCCGGCCTCATAGTTTTCTATTTTTTGAATTATTGTATATTTAGTCTATCTTTCAGACAGTGTTAAATGCCTTTTTGTTTTTGGGCCCTTTTTTATTTTGTAAAGACCTTATTTTATGTATGGAATGCTTTTTACATCTGTTGCTTTTTTTAGTGTGTGCTGATATTGATATATCTTTGCTCATTCTTTTCTCATCTGTCACTCTTTACATAGCCGTGACAAAGACCTTGTCTTGTTTGAGGACAAAATAAGAAACTCGTCTTCTTATCTTTAATAAATTAAGGCATCAAACTTAATGAGTATTAACAATGAACTCGTCTGCTAGTGGGTTTTTGCAATAAACTTCTCCATTTGGAGGCTTAATAATTTTAACGAACCCTTTAAGGTATCCTGAACTTTTCCACTTATGGACCTAATAATGAACTCATCTACTTATGAACTTTATCACAAACCCGTCCACTTGTGGACTTAATAATATTAACTCACCCTCATGGGATGAACTCATCCAATTATTGACTTAATCATAAACCCGTCTACTTGTGAGCTTAATAATATTAACTCATTCTCATGAGATGAACTCATCTAGTCATGAACTTAATCATGGACCCATCCACTTGTGGACTTAATAATATTAACTCATCCTTATGGGACGTCCAATCATGAACTTAATTATGGATTCGTCCACTTGTGGACTTGATAAACACGTAGAATAAACATGTAGAAACAGATAAATACGACAGTCATATCTGAATAAACTCCTCTTATTATGATAAATGCATGTAGAAAAATTGTTCTTTAAAGAAAAAGACCCGCCCATTGGGCTTAAAAAGTACTGTAGAAAAAATTAACTAAAATAAATTGGAAAATGAGGAGTGTCACTTTTCATGCTATCATATCTACTAGTAGTATTTTCGGAGATGCTCGGTGTTCCATGGATGGTGCAACTTCTGTCTGTCTAGTGTCTCTAGGTGATAGGTGTCTTTCCTTTATAATGACGTGATTCTACAGGGTCTCTCCCAGTTAGGGTCGAGCTTTCCTTGGGTAGGGTCTCTGGTGGCGCCCATTACCTTCCTCAAGATGAGGTCTCCAACCTTAAAGTCTCTGTGTTTGACTCAGGAGTTATAGTGCTTGTCCATGAGGTCCTAGTATCATGCGAGTCTCTGTTCAGTTGTTGCCCTGACTTTGTCTAGCAGATCAAGCTGAAGATGCATAGCCTCATTGTTCTTTCTTTCATCATGATTACCCACTCTGTAGCTCGTGAGTCCAACCTCTGCTAGGATGACTGCCTCGCTTTCATAAGCTAATTGAAATGGTGTTTCCCCAGTAGGTGTCCTTGCTGTCATCCTATATGCCCATAGTATGCTTGGCAGCTCTTCTGGCCATATACCCTTTGCCCCCTCGAGCCGAGTCTTGATAATTTTAAGTAAGGATCGGTTTGTGACCTCAATTTGCCCGTTGGCATGTGGGTAGGCAGGGGAGGAGTAGCAGTTCTTGATTCCCAACTGTGAGCAAAAATCCCTAAACAAGTTGTTGTCAAACTGCTTCCTGTTATCTGAGACTAAGACTTTGGGGATCCCATACCTACAGACGATGTTTCTCCAGACGAAGCTTCTCACATTCTTCTCCATAATGGTAGCCAAGGCTTCTGCTTTTACCCATTTAGTGAAATAGTCTATACCGACTGCAAGGAACTTCAGCTATCGTATTGCTATTGGGAATGGACTCATGATGTCGAGTTCCTATTGAGCGAATGGTCACGGGGCTGTCATCGAGGTTAGTTCTTCCTTCGGCTATTTAATGACATTGCTGAACCTTTGACATTTGTTGCAGGCTTTGACATAAGTCTGGGTGTCCTTCTATATAGTAGGTCAGTAATATCCAACTCGAATCAGTTTATATACCAACGACTGCGACCCTAAGTAGTTGCCACAGATCCCTTCGTGTACTTCTCTTATAACATAATTCGCTTCTTCGGGGCTTAAACATCTTAGGTACGATCGAGAGAAGCCCCTTTTGTACAGGACGTCCTTTATCAAGAAGAACCGTACCGCCTGAACCTTCAGCTTTCTTGCAACCTCCTTACCGTCGGGTAGTGTGCCGTTTTTCAAATAGGAAACTATTGGTGTAGTCCAATTTCTTTTTGAGTTCACTTCCTACACGCCGACGTCATCTATCAAGGGTGAAAGCTGAACAAAGGAAAGTACTTTACCAGGGATAAGCATATATTCAGCTGACGCGACTTTGGCAAGGCGATCAGCTTGCTCGTTCTCTTCCCTGGGGACTTGGAAGAACTTGGCTTGCAGTTCATTGACTTATCTCTGCACTTGATCCAAATACTTCTTCATCATTTCCCCTTTGCATTCGTAGTCGCCATTTACCTAACTGGTGACTACTTAAGAGTCGCAATATAGGATCACACTTGTTACTCCTGTAGCTTTGGCGAGGTCTAGTCCTGCTACTAAGGCTTCATACTCTGCCTAATTTTTTGTGATAGGGAAGTTGAGCCGAACCATGCATTCGATCTCGTCTCCCTCAAGGGAGCGGAGCCCTACACCGATTTCGCCTGCGTGCTTATTAGACGACCCATTCATATGGATGCTCCAATGAGGAAGTTCTTCTGCCCGCTGGCCTTCCACATTAGTGGACTTTACAATGAAGTCGGAGACTACTTGTCCCTTTATGGCAGTACGCGGGCGGTATTGTACGTCAAACTCACTTAGTTCTATAGCCCATAGCACCATCCGTTCGGCAATTTCAGGACTACTCATTGCTCTCCGTAAAGGCTTGTCAGTCAGGACAACGACAATGTGGGCCTGGAAGTATGGCTTTAGCCTATGGGTCGTGGTAACTAAAGCGAAGGCAAGCTTCTCCATCGGTAGGTATCTTTCCTCTACGGCTCGAAGTGCTTGACTTGTGTAGTACACGGGCTTCTGTACCCTATCTTCTTCCTTGACTAAGGCCACGCTGGCGGCAGCTGGGGATATTACCAAGTAGAGGAACAATTCTTCCCCAGGCTGGAAGGGACTTAGCAACGGAGGGGACGAGAGGTAGGCCTTCAAGTCTTCGAATGCTTGCTGACATTTTGCCGTCCATTTGAAAGACTTCCTCAACGTGCGGAAGAAAGGTAGGCACTTATCCGTTGTCCTCAATATGAACCTATTCAGCGCGGCTACCTTGCCGTTGAGGCTTTGCACCTCCTTTACGTTTTTTGGTGGTGCCATTTCCATTATGGTCTGAATCTTGTTAGGATTGACTTCAATGCCCCTCTAAGACACCACAAACCTTAGGAACTTCCCAGCCATTACCCCGAATGCGCATTTGCTTGGATTGAGCTTCATGTTGTAAGAGCGAAGGGTATTGAAGGTTTCCTACAGGTCGTCCAAATGATCGTCCTCCGTTCGGCTCTTCACCAACATGTCATTAACATAAACTTGGACATTTCTTTCGATCTGATGTGCAAACATCTTGTTCATGAGCCTTTGATACGTTGCGCCCACTTTTTTGAGGCTGAATGGCATCGCTTTATAGCAAAAGAGGCCTTGGCTAGTGATGAACTAAGTTTTCTCTTGATCTGCTTCGTTCAGCTTGATCTGGTTGTAGTTAGAGAAGGCATCTATGAAGCTCAGCAACTGGTGTCGAGCTGTAGAGTCTACTAGGACGTCAACTTGTGGGAGGGGGTAACTATCCTTAAGACATGCTTTGTTTAGATCCGTAAAGTTCACACACATCCTCCACTTCTCATTGGCTTTCTTAACCATCACTATGTTGGCCAGCTAGTCAGGGTAGTAAACTTCTCTAATGAAGTCTGCCTCTTGCAACTTGCGGACTTCTTCTGCTATAGCTTGGTCTCGCTCTTAGGCGAACACTCTCTTCTTCTGACGAATAAGTGGAAAATCAGGCGATGCGTTTAACTTGTGCACCATGATTGAGGGATTGATCCCAGGCATGTCTTCATGACTCCAAGCGAAGACATCCTGATTCTCCTAGAGAAAAGTTGTGAGCGCTTGGTGGACCGACAAGCTATCGAAGGTGCTGATCCTGGTTGTTCGTTCTGGTCAAGAGTCGTTAAAAAGTATCTCTTCAAGTTTTTCAAAGGGCTCTGCCACTGTTCGATGTTCTTCTATGTTCATGGCCTGGAGATGGTCGTCCATTTCCAACATAGCTATGTAGCACTCGCGTGCAGCCACCTGATCTCCACACAGTTCTCCTACTCCATAATCGGTAGGGAATTTGATCATTAAATGGTAGATCAAGGTTACAGTCTTTCATGAATTGAGGGTAGGTCGTCCTATGATGGCATTGTAAGCGGACAAGCAGTCGACCACAAGGAATGTGCTCTAGACAACACCTGTGAAACAAAAATAAAGAAAACCCTAGGAGAGTACCAGTGTGATACCAGCCCAAGACCCTCTGAAGGTTAAGTTAAAGAACTTTCACAACTCTAGAGTGCCAGAGCTAGGGGAATTATGTGTACCTTGGTTTGTAAGTGTCTTGGGGTTTTTATAGTAGCATGGGGTTGATATTTGTTCCTTGATTTAGAAGTTCTTTCCTTATGGGAGAGATCTTTTTTAATTCGCATATCTTACGGGATCTTTTCCTTATAGGACTCTCTTGATTACGGTTAAGCGTGGTGCACAAAATATTTCCTTATATGCTGATGCGTGAAGGCCAAGCCATGTCAGCCTCGTCAAAGGGTCGCTTATCCTCTTCAGCTTCCCCTCGTCAGCTTCATATCCCGTCAATATATTCTAGTCATCTCATTTAGATGGTTGTTGTCTTCAGGGTGCAGTCGTCAGCTTTAAGGTGGAACCGTCGACTTTCGCTCTGTTGTTTAAGCCGTGAATGTACAAGCGAGGCTAACAAGTTCATTAGGACCATCGCTTCCACCTAACATAGACGACTTTATCAAAACCACAGAATCACCCTTATCAAAGGTTAAAAATTATCATGACTTTGGAGTGGAGTTGTAGTATGCCTTTGTGTTAGAACCTCTTTCCCTCTCTCTTATGTGTGTGTGTGTGTGTGTTTGTTTGTTTCTAAAAAAATGTTAATTTAAGGTTTCAATTAAGTTAATTTAAGGTTTCAATTAAATTATTGCTTAAATGATGGCATGGACAAACAAATAATTAATATTGGAATACAGTTCTTCTACAAGCACACACTTTGTCACAAGTTTTATGGATGTTAATATGTGATTGAATTATATCACTTATATAATGTGGACTTCTCATTTTGTACCCATTAATAAATTTTGGTCCCCGACCTCAATAATGTGCTTGACATATGTCAACTAAGGGTATTTAAAGAGTTCACAATAGTTTGGAAGTAATCACAACTTAAAAGTGATCAAATTGCATTGAAAATGGTTCTAAAAAATGACATTTGCTCACTGTTTTGATTCTTTCGAACATAACTTTTTATCCACAAAGAATTTTTGAGTGATATTTGTTTCATTGGAAAGTAGACATCCTGGGCTTCAATTTGAACATAAATTTTATCTAATTTGGATTTATATTGAGTAAGGTATGACTATTTTAAATCAGGTCATTAAAATTGTCGGGAATTAAGGCATGCGTACGCATGAATCATGGGTGCATGCACACCCTCGAAAGATGCATACGCAGGCCAATTTTTGGGCAGTGGAACTTCATTTTTAAGGACTCAAAAAATCATTCTTTGATGTAGGCTGGCCCCTAGACCCTTGGGAACGTCCAAAGACCATTAAAAAGCTCCGAAAATCCTAATTTTAACTTATAAAGACTCATCTTATGTCTCCAATCATAACCCTAGCCAGAGAGAGTTATTTTTGGCCTCCATCTTCTCTAAAACATTATTTTCCCTTTCAAAACCCTAACATTGCACCTAAGAACTTTTTTTTTTTACAAAATTAAAACCTCTCTTTAGTTAGTTCTAAGGCAGAAAGTTTGTTTTCCAAATTTTTTTCTAAATCCTTTTTCAAAATCTTTTGTTCTTGAGTTTTGATTACTAAATATTTTTGTATTCTTTAATTATTCTTGTTCCCTCAATCTAATATTTGTGTTGTAGGCACTGAGGGATCGGTTAAACTATCTCAATCTGTGATCCTAAAGCAAGGTGAGTCTCTTTTTCATGATTTCTCACTTTGCTACATAGGATTCACATGGTTCTTTGTTTGATGTTATCATAAGTGTTCTTATTATGTTTGATTGATGTTATGATCTTTTTGATATGCTCTAATCTGATTTTCGGCTGTTTATAATCTGTTCTTATTGTTCTTGGTTTGTTATTTTAGTTTTATGTAAAGTTTAACATGTTTATTTATTTAATGTAGTTTAGTTTAATTGTTTGATTTTTTTTTCTTAATTATTTGTTTATGTTGACGTTTGTTTTATTTGTTTCATTTTATTTTAGTGTTTAGGGTTCTAACATGCTTGTTTGATCTCACATGTTATATCTTTGTTTGATGAATCTCTAAAAATGTAATTTTTCGGACCTGTGCTAAAGGATATGTACACATCCATTAAGTATGCGTGCAGATGGTTCAACCATACGTACATATAATTAAGTATGCGTGCACACCCCGAACTCAAATTAGGGCAAAATTCTTGTTTTTGTTTATTTAGTTATTTTTCACATGATATTTGATTCTGTTTGACTATGTTTAGGTTAATTAATTGTGATTAATTATTTTCCATGTTTGTTTAAATCTTTTTGCCATGTTTGGTTTATTTTGTAATCTTTCCTTACGTGTCTGATTTAATTGTTATCTTTTCCTTTTTAGTAAATGCTTGATTGTGTTTTATTTGTTTCCTTCTATATTGTGACGTGATCTTTAATATGTTGTGTGTGTTATTTCCTTAAGTGCATGATGTATGTTTAGGTTAAATATTAGAGCTCTCTTAATAAACTCTTTAATTAAATATGACCTAACAACACATCATGGAGATTGGCCCATAAGCCATAAGCCGGTAATTGGGTGCCTAACACCTTCCCAAGTTGTATTCAAACTTCAGACCCATAATCTGGTATGCAGACCCATCCATATAAGTGATTGGCCCAAAAGGCCCAATATGGTTCTTAGACCTAATCTAGTTAGCGACTCCATTTTTCTCCACCAAGGTCCACTCGGCTGAGGTCTATTCCCTTGTGCCCACACATATCAATCCACCAGTAATACTTGGTGAATTTTCTCACCAAAAAAAAAAAAAAAAAAAAAACTTAGTGAAAAATAACTTAATCACAAATTAACTCCCAAATAAATTGTGGCAAAGTGTGTAATGGATGAATTTCAATATTAAAATAACTAACACATAGTTTATAAACTTTAGGGAATTTTTAGTAATTAATTTATTTTTAATTTTATTTATAGAGGATATAAGGAGTGTTTTGTTTTTGTTTTGGATAAAATACAATTTTGGTCTCTAAACTTTATTAAAAATTTGTTTTTTGTCTCTAAACTTTAAAAGTTCTTTGTTCCATCCTTAAACTTGATAAAGAGTTTTTTTAATAGTTTAAAGACAAAAATAGGAATTAAAAAACTTTTTCAATATTTTAAGAATGAAAAAAATATATTTTTTAAAAATTTAATGACAAAAAATAAAATATTTTCAATAATTTAGGGACGAAAGACGAACTTTTTAATAGTTTAAGAAAAAAATGAAGAACTTTTTAAAGTTTAAGGACAAAAAAAAAGGGCTTAATTGCAAATTACATATCAAAAGTTTGAGAGTGTTTGGATTTTACACCCTGAAATTTTGAAATTTGAATTTTATCCCCTGAAGTTTGGGGGGTTTAGATTTTACACCTTAAAATTTCAAAATTTTTATTTTATCCCCTAAAGTTTAGGGGAGCTTGGATTTTACCCCAAAAGTTTGGGGGTGTTTAAATTTTACACATTGAAGTTTCAAAATTTAGATTTTACCTCTTGAAGTTCTATTCTATTTGCATCAACAACCCTTCCATCCATATTTTTCATTAAATGCCACATAAACCTGCCACGCATGTTTAGTTTATCCAGTTCTGTTTGCATTAGCAACTCTTCCGTCCACATTTTCTATTAAGTGCCACATAAACTTATCACACATGTTTAGTTTATCCAATAAAATGATATCACATCATTTTTGTAGCCTAAAAGAAATTAAATAAGCAAAAATGGCATGGCAAAATAAAAATAACATAGCAACATTTTATTGGATGAGTTATGTGACACTTAGCATAAAATATGGATTAAAAGGATGCTGATGCAAACATAATTTAACTTCATGAAGTAAAATTTAAATTCTGAAATTTCAGAGTATAAAATTCAAACATTCCCTAACTTCAATGTGATTCAAATACCTTCTAATTTTAAGAAGTAAAATTCAAATTCTAAAATTTTATGATGTAAAATTTTAATATTCACTAACTTTAGAAGCATAATTTACAATTTAGCTTAAAAAAAAAAAAAAAAAAAAACTTTCAGTAAATCTAAGAAGATAGCTTTTAGTAAACTTTTACCTTTTATTTTTTAAATAAATCTAAGAAGACAACTCTTTTTCACAACTTTATACTGAAGTGAATGAAGAAAATTAAAAGAGATATAATTTTTTTTTTTTTATAGGATAAAAGAGATATAATTAATAAACGGTTATGTGAACGCAATTCTTTTTGCTTTTTCCCCTGAATAAGGGAATGGTGAGCAATGGAGTGACTCATGGCTACATATTTGATGCACATTATTAAGCAGACCTACTGGACTTTTAGGGTTTGGCTTTTGTCTAGGTCTTTGCTAATGTCCTTCAACACATGACTAGTACAGTAGTACTCCTGCTAGAAAATGTACAGTATTTTTTGATTTGACTATTGAAAACAATTTCTCATTAAATTATTTTTAGACATTTCGTAGCAAACAAATTTTTTTAAATAGGTGAGGCCTAGCTTGAACATTCTTCAGAAGAAAAAGTGAGAAGAATAGGAGAATACCTTGAGTAGCAGACTGATGATTAAAGTAATAGGTTTTTCCCTGGGTGAAAATGTTAAAACTGTTTCTGGTTGATTCAGTTGAACTATGCAAAAATAAATGTGAGGCACCAGAAAACATAAAACTTACCTGGAAAATTGTCTCTCTTTATAATTTGACAGATAACATTATTAAAATTTGGTTGTCCCTCCCAAGATATTATAAATTATAAAATATCCCACTGATGGAACTGAGTTTCTATGCACAGTGAAATGACAATAAGTTTGAAAGATGAAACTACAAATGAGAGAGAGAGAGAGAGAGAGAGAGAGCAGAAAAATCTACCCAAACCCAAATAAACGAACTCCAAAGCATATATTTATTCATCCAGGTGCAGATGCAGTAGAGGGAATAATGGGAAAATATCCAAAGGACCATACCATACCATGTGGACAGGTATATGAATTATTCTGGCAAAAAACCATCATGACAACTATATGGGATTAATAACGATTAATAATTGGGTAAACTAATTATTATTAAATTTTTTATTTCACAATTTGTTGACTCATGCTATTTTGAGTGGTTGATGAAAGGTGGTGGATTGCACAAACAGTAATGATCTGAAATATCAACTATTTGTATAAATTAACAAATTAACATTAACAAATTGCACAAACACTCGTATAAATTAACAAATTGTGAAATTAAATGTGCAGACGGAGCTATCTCTAGAATTATTCTGAGTTTGAAAAAAAGTGAACAACTGTAGAAGCACAACTGCACAAAAGTCATTTCATGGGACATCCCCATTTGTCCAAAAAATAAAAGCAAGAGTTGGGAGCTTAGGGCTGTCCCACTGCTAGCTTGCATTGGTACTTGTCTCCCTGCTAATTATGCTGACGTACCTTGTCCGTTACCCTATCTTCGCCCGGCTGTGAAGGGAGATCTCCTTTGCAGTGTATTCTAATTTCTGAAAAAGACTATTTCTTTAATTTATTTTTTTGTAAAAATTTTTTTAAACAATTTTTTTTTCGAATAATACTTTTTGGAAAAATATTGGTCTTTTATCTTTAACTTAATCTATCAATTTTTTTTTTAAAATTTCATATATAATTTTTTAATTTTTATTCTTACATAATTTACTTTTTAAAATACAATATTCAAACACAATTTAAGAAAATAATTTGCTTGAGCAAGCAGCCAACAAATTTTTTTTTTCTTGATAACAACCAATAATAATATTGGAAAGGGACCAAAGGGTCTTGATCTCATATATTTATAACTAAATAAATTTAAAAAAAAAAAAGGTTTCAAACACGTTTATATTTAAGATATTTAATCTCAAACCCATCTTATGTATTTGGGAAAAAGTAATGAAATGGGGAACGGATGCAAAATTTTTTATAAAAATAATAATTTGTTAAGGTAACAAACTGTGATTTAAAAAAAAAATCACTTTAATATAGATTCATTATTGATATGACTTTTACTGTTTACTAATGAACAATTATGAAAAAGTTTAGTGTCATTGGACTTATTGATTTAAGAATTCTAAATTCTTTCAAAGCTGTCCGTTTATTTTATTATATTTGGATGCAAAAAAAAGCTAAATTCTAAAATATCGTTTAAAACATGCAAACATCAATAAAAATATCATAATATCATTATATTGATTAAAAATAAATTGAACAACATTTAATTCAATTTGTATAAAATTTTTCCAATTTTATGTCTACCAACTTTTTTGGTAGCTAACATTATTTAAATCATCTCAGAGTAAAAATAGGGAAATGATTTTACACATTACATGAATTTTTATAATACTAAAGAATAAAATGAATAAGAGAAAGGCACGGTGGGTAAAACCGTAAAAGTTATAGTAAACCATCCATTTTCATAAATAAAATTACTCTTAAGAATATTTTAATTGTTAAGTTAATTATTTAGTTGGGTTGGAGTTGAATTACCAAGATCTAAAAGGCTATATCCAATCCCATCTAAACCCATTTAGGTTTCAAATTTTGAATTAAAACAAATTCCATATATTTTTAAAAGTTCCAAGAGGCTTGGGACGATCAGAGCCGCCACCAAACCCCTCCCATTAACAAAATGTTGAGTGTGTTTTCACTGTTTTGTTCTAAAACAAAATTTTATTGCCGAAAATACCTTGTTTTTCAAGGTTATTTGGATTTTTTGGAATACCATAAGAGTAATTTTAAAAGTGATTGGTTTTCACTTTTCACATGAATTTATTACTAACATGATTTTATTGTTTACCACTAACAATTTTATCACCTCAATTGCTAAAAATAAGTTAGGCTAAAATTCAATTTAGTACCTTAACTTTTATTTTATTGTCAAATTAGTATGTAAGATTTATTTTTTGTCTATTTAATCCCACACTTTATAAATATGAGACAATAAAATGTGTCTATTGTTGTTTGATAAGTATTTTTTAAAGATAATAAAAATTTAAACGACTTCATTTACTAAGAGATGGATAGAATGGCTAAATTGACCCATTTTGAAAAAGTGGGGGAGTAAATTAATAAAAATTAAATTTTAATAACTAGTTTAGCAATTGAAGCAAAAATTGAGGGACATAATTGAATTTTAACCAAAAATTTTTAACTAAAGTTGCTTTAATAGATTTATTGGTAAAATACAAAAACTATCCGTGAGATTTGGACTAATGCCAAGTATCACCAAAACATTTTCAAAATATTCAATTTGCTCTTAAGCTTTTAAAATACAAAAACTATCCGTGAGGTTTGAAAATTACCCTATTCTCTCTGCTTCTTTCTCCATTTCTGGTTTCTATGTATCTACCATTAGTTTCCTAAACAGTCTCTCTAGCATATAATTTCCATAATGCATTGAATGTAAGACTCATGTAGCTAAGAATGCTATTGGCAAGAAGCAGAAGACTTAAAAGAATAAAACACTTTCAAACAATGTCAAGTGTTGTTTGTGCTTACACTTTGTTTGGTTGGTAGTGATTTGGGGGAGGATGGTAAAAAGAAAGGGGAAAATAGATGAGAAAATGGGAAGAAAGGTTGTTTGGTAGGGCTTAATTGTTTTATCCCCAAGCCCATCAAAATTTCATCTCCCCAATTGGGGAGAAAATGGGAAGAAGAGTTCTTATCTACCCGTTTTCCATCCTTCCACTGTACGTTGTTGTTGTTGTTGTTGTTGTTTTTTTTTTTTTTTTTTTTTTTTTTTTTCTAAATTATTGAAAGATTTTTTATTTATTTAATAAACATGAGAATAAATTTATAAACTACATTTTCTATTATTTCATTTTATTCTCAACTAAATAAATGAGTTTTTCATCCATCTATTTTTTAAATATTTTTCATCCTTTAACCAAATAGAGCCTTAGGGAGAAAATTTGATATTTTTAAAAAGTCTTAATAATACTTAGTATTAGCTAGCTTAAACCTTAGGATCGTTTGTGTGTTTTATCCTAGATTTATTGTTTGATTAAGGTTCGTGACTTGCAAGTTGCAACATTGTGGGTATTTGATTAAAGTTCATGGCTTGCAATATTGTAGAAGCATAAAATCACCTTCGGCAACAATCGTTTCCTTTTCCTTTTTTCCGCGATTCTTTTTAATCATTATTTAGGAAATTGCTTTGACGAAAACCTCTAGCAGTAATTTATATGCATTGGTCTCTACCAAAAAAAAAAAATATATATATATATATATATATATATGCATTGGTTGTCTCCACAAAAAAAAAAAAAAAAAAAAAATTACACATTTGTTACATAAACAAACAATTTTATTTTATTATTATTATTATTATTTTTTTTTTTTGAGAAAGTAACAAACAATTTTGTGGTCTTGTCAAAATAGTTGGTAGAAATTGGGCTATTGGCTTGAAAGTAACCAGAGTATTGGAAAAATAGAGTAGACCCAAATAATGCAAGTGTTAAATATTTTTATTTATTTATTTATTTTGATGGGACGTAGATATTGTTATTGATGGTTGATACAATTCCTCCGTTTTTTTTTTTTTTTTTTAAATTTTTTATGGGAACAATTCCTCCGTTTTAGTCAATGATTGGTTACCGCTATTTCATTGTTCTTAAAAAGATTTAATTCTATTAGAGGAAAATTTAGAGAATTAAAAAAAGAAAAGATTCTTATTTTTATGAGAATCAAAATGAGATTCATTTCCATAGCGATTTTTAAGGCCAGCATGAATGAAAGTTGTATGGAGGATGACGAGACATAAAGAAAACTTTGCCTATGCGTGTGAAATGTCAAAATATAGATCAAAATCCTACCATTAAACTTGGGTAACTCTAGCGATTAGTTTCCTACTAGGGGAAGGACATCTTGTACGAACGCTGGCCAACATTGTCTTCAACAACGCCATTGAAACTTTTTCTGGCTACGTACTGGAGAAAGTAAAAAAACAAAATGATGAATACTATAGAATTTTAAAATCATGACAAAATAACATGATGATATTTTTAATTTGTTTTTCCTTTCTGGTAAATGAATATAAATTGCACAGTATAGTAATCCCTAGAGGGGGCATCAATTATTTAACAAGATACAATTCTGATGCTTTTTTTTTTATGCAAGTAAAAATACATAAATAAAATTTTTTTTTTTTGGAACTCAAATAGCAATGTTATCTCTAGATTTTTCATATTACTCAATATTTTTTTCTTTTTCAGAAAACGATTTAGTGAGTGAACTTCAGAATTTCCAAGGGCTAATCAAAAGCTCATGAGTCGTGTATATAGATTCCACTGAGAATACTATACTATATATTAATTAAGAAAACCTATGGTAGATCTAAGAAGAGACTAGATGGATGGATGGACAGATGAGAAAAAAGTAGTGATTGGACAATGGAAATGAAACGGTAATGAGAGAATGGTGAAGAGAGGGGTACCCATTTCTCATTCAGGTCATAGGCAGCCTTTTTGGCTTGATAAGACACTGATTTCAGTAAGTGATTGAGAATCTGATGTGATAAAATATTAAAATTTTCTCATTGCCATCATAGTCCTATTGGCTCTTTAATTCGTGGGTTCCCCCTATTCCAATGTCTGTTTCTCCTATGTCTGTTTCTTAATGCATCCCTCTTTAATTATTTCACTTTGAATATAAGCTTTTGGCCTTATATTAATATCATTTAAAAAGACTAATTTCTGTAAGATATTAAATCCGATCGACTTCACTTTGGATATCTAGTCCTACTATTCGTTTCCTAGTATAATACAAATCTATCATGGGGTGTGTATAATGTAATATAAAAAAAATCAAATTTTAATCCCAAACTTTGAGGTGAATTGTGTATACACAACAGCCTAATCAGTTCAGCCATTTAAAAAAAAAAAAAAAATCAAGTAATAAAAATATAATGGATGATTCTAAAAGATATCAACCATTTAAGGTAAATTTTTTTATAAAAAGACATGAAATTCCTCCCTAAAATATGTCTATTAGAAATTGTTCCAAATTGTTGACTGAGAAAGTCTTGTTTATGTTTGGTTTGAGAGGAGTGTGTGAGTGTTGTTTGTGAGTTTTGATTAAGAGTTATTGTAAATTTGTAATACATATATTTGATAGGGGTCGCTCATTAATATGCATAGACTTAACCGAACTACATTTAATATTGTTGTCTTATGTGTATGTTTCTATTTATTGTTTGTGAAAATATGCCTCTGTTTGTCAAAAATCCCACCAAACTAGAATTAGAGCTCAAAGGACATTCTAGTGTAATTCAATAAAAGATTTAACCTTTTTGGCACAAGTTGGCAATTGGTTTGATGTACGCACACTCAAGTTTTGCTTTAAAAGTGAAAATAATGATAAATTTGTTCAAGGGAAGCTTTGATACTGGAATCATATGGGGCAATCCAAACTTATCTGATATGATAAATGAAAGCAGGGTGGATATATATTTTTATATTTTTTAGTTATATGAAATAAGAAAAACACTCAAGAATTAAAATGATAGATAAACTCACCACCAAAACAAACCCAAAGGGATATAGATATCACCACCCCAAAGGAATTTAACTAAGAATACATAATTAAATTGGCTCACCACTTAATGGGATACAAAATACCACCACCCAAAGAGATACTGAAACCGAAATTCACCACCCAAAGGAATCCAACCAAGGGATAAGAGTTAATTTAGAAAAAAATTGATCTTTTAAAAAGCACAAAGGCTAATTCTAAAAACACTCTATATTCTGATTTTATTCAATTCAGCCAAACGACTTATACAATGCTTAGAACAGCCCTCTAAGCATGGGAAAACGAAATTTAAAACATTACATTTTCAAGACCTTAACTCATAGAAACTATAAACAAAATAAATGATTTTAATTTTCTGCCTAGGAGAACGAAAACATAATAGCTATATTCCCTAGAAAAAAACCCAATTAAATGCTATTTGACTTGTTAGATAAAATAACCTATTAATCTTCAAATATCTTCTAAATTATTGGGAAATTCGTTCCAAAATCATGGCTTTATTTGCTGGGCTTGAAAATCAACTTAGTTGGGCTTAAGAGACTAATTGGATTGGGTTGTAAGCTTATTTGGATACTCCTCATGCCACCATGTTTGTGGCTGCCACTTTACTACGGTGTCAAGCTTGATTGGATTAAGTTCAAACTTTTATAAAAATAAGGAAAATTGCATAGTGGAATTTGAATCATGCAAGATGGAGATTTCAAATTTGTAATTTGATTTGGTTTAGGTTTTCTTGAAGTGGAAATAAGAATGTATATTATCTGCTAAACAAGCAATTTAGTATTGTTTTGGTCCACTAAAGAAGCTACTCCAAATCTACTAAGGAGTAGGTATTGAATTCTTATATATATATATATATATATATATACACACACTGATGGGGTCCAAACCAAATTTAGTTCGTCCGTGATGGTCGTCCATGACTAGATCACATCCATAGGGTTTTATAGGAAAAGAAGCCTAAATAGAAACACTCCAAACATGGATAAGGTCCCTCCATAAGATATTGTAACCGTCCAAATTAGGATAGTTGTCCATGGTCCACAAGGGTACGGATGACCAAGTATGATCGTCCATGGCTCACAAGGGTATGGACGACCATACAAAACTTAGTAAATTTCAAAGGAATTCTTTATAAACTCTACACAATCAAACCATGATCAATCATTCTGGAATGTGGGGAAGATTCCCCCGAAACTCGCTCCATTTTTGTCCATTAACTCCACTCATCTCCCATGATGATGGTAGATCTGAACAAGTAGACCCACTTCTAACTCTCTATAAAAGGATTAAGTCTTATTCAACGAAGGTAAGTTCTACTATTCATAGTTTCCCATCTTGGTGTTTTAAAGAAAAAACTAACTTAACCGTCGAAGGGTTCTTGGCCGGGTTATACCTGTCACCCTTGACAGGTCATTAAGCCATCACCATAGCTCGGAGCATTTCAGCTTATTGATTTTCGAACATCATCATATACCATATTGCAAAGGGTCTATATATATAGAATGAGTTTCTTTGAAAAATAGCTTGGTAGTTCTTGTAGGGTTAAAAAAAATACTTACACGTGTGAGTTTAGAGTGGTTTGTTTTGTTAGTGTAAGAACACTATTAGGTATATTAGGGCATTGGGATTGTGAGTATCTCATTTGTGAGTTTGTTTTAGTTGTAATGGGATATGAGTTATAAATATGAGACTTGTGAGTGATGTGTTATCAAAGTGTGTTGGGCTTTTTTTTTCCTTGGAGATTTGGTTGAGTATGGTGTTTATAATCCATAGTATTGATAGCGGATTTTGGTTGGTGTTGCCCATGGATGTAGGCATGAAGTTGGCAAAAATATGTTAAATGTTGTTGTTTTATTTGGATGTTTTAATTTTTCACTTGAATATGGTTCCGCTAGCCACAAATTCCTGAAAAACTAGTATTAGAGCTAAGTGTGGAGCAATAGCAAAAAGGAGGACTAGCAACCTGATGGAATTTGGGTTAGGGTGGGGATATGTTAGAAATTTTCTCAAACTTTTGTTTGGATTTCATCTACTTATTAGGTTTGCTTGGTCGGGAAGGAAATGAATTTTTTTATTTATTTTTTGGTGGGGGAAGAAATGATTTTCCTTGGTACAGAAGGAAAGAATTATATTTATTAAAGAAGTAATTGGGTATTCTTTATCAATTAAATAATAATATTTTGGAGTGCTATATAAAGACCTTATTGTATGTAAAGGGTTTGGTGATTTTAGTCCAAATTAGTCATCTTATGTGAGGTTTGGTGTGGTAGTGTTTTTGAGGTTGAGAGATACCAACGCATGTGATGATTTGTTGAGTTTGTGTGCATATGAAACAATTTTGGGTATATTGAGGAGTGAGTTTGTGTTTGCGAGAGATTTTGTTTATTTTTGTTTATGAGAGTTTGTGAGTTTGTTTTACGAAGTTTGATTTTGAGTGGTTATAATTTATTAATCAGAGTTAAACGAATCACGTTTAAATATTGTTTTCGTGTTTGAATGTTTTTATTAAATCATATAAATTTGTTTCCATTTATTCGAAATCACAACAATGTTAGAATGGCAGTATATGGATGAACTTGCCATGACAAGTGCAAAACCTTGAAGACCAATTACATTCGATTTTTCTTACATGCGTAAATGTTTTAAAGAAAATTATTTAAAATTAATAAAAAATTAAATAGTGATTTGATTACTGGCGCTAAATACCACCCCACGCCTCCACACTCAAGTGTGTATATATATATATATATATATATGGATTTTACTTTAGGGCACACATTAATTTCTATTTTTGAAAAAAAATTTCTCGAGAATTGAAAAAGTAATGACAGCTTTTTCAATTCTCAAAAAAATGTTTCCAAAAAAAGAAAGATTAATGTGTACCCTAAGGGCACACATTAACCGGACCCTATATATATATATATATATATATATATCAATCTCCATCATTGCAAAAGAGGAGCTTTAAAGTTGTCAGCTATTTAGCTAATACTTAATACACAAACTTGCCTTATACCTGGGTAATGAAGAAAGTGAAACAGCGAAAGACACTATTAGTCTTGTGGGGACATGATGTTCAGAGCAAAAACTCCCTAAATTAAGCAAGGATTTGAGATACATATGTTGTGCTTGGTCGTGACATTTAAAAAAATGTCATTCACATGCAGTGAACAGTAGAGTTAGTTCTTTTTTTTGGGGTCAAAACAGTAGAGTTAGTTCAAATCCTCCAGTTTATGTATATTACTTTGCACATATTACTAAACTACCTATAATTGTGGCAAACTTTTTACACTCTCTACATGTTTTTTCGCAGAAAGTTGCATGGTCTTTGCTACAGTATTTATAATTTGATTGCCAAATTGACTTGTCTTCCAAATCTGTAAAGCAAAGATACACATATATATTTCGTTTTGACTAGACACATTTTGTTTCAGACAATGCTGAACTGTATCTACCGGCTTTGGTGCATAAAATATGACTCTTAAATTGTCTTTGCACATCTGCACAAAAAAGATGCATCTATATCTCGTTTTGACTTGATAAGTTTTGCTTTAGACAACGCTGATGAACTGCAATGATTTGCTTTGGCGCATATAATATGGCTTTAAGAACTTAACACGTGTCATATACATATATATTAGTCACTTAAAGGATTGCCTTTTCTTGTAGTGAGATCATAATTTATCACAAATGTTTGGACAAGTTTGCAAATATAATATGGTAGGAAGTAAAAAGGCTAGTAGCTAGGACTAGTCTAAATAGGTTTGTACCTATCCAATGTATTGTTCATAGAACAAGAGGAAACCCTAGGATGATAACACTCTGCATTTTTTTGGGGGGGAGGGGGTTTTTTTTATTAAATATATGGTTTGGTATCCATTCCACGTAGAAGGTTTCCTAGTCAACAAACAGTGGATACAGGATGCAAATACGTATTGCATGACAATTCCTTATCATTATAAAACTAATATGCTTGTAAAGCAATTTCAATCCTATAATATAGCTAATCATAATCTCTACAATTGCCACTAACCATGGAAGAGAGTGAACTGGGCTACTCTGCTTTGATAGACTCGAATCAAGTAGGACCAATGAAAGATATTATACCTTTTCAAATTTGAAGCAATAACAATTATTTAAAAAAAATTTACTTGTCATTTCACTAAGAATTAGTTTTTTTTTTTTTTTTTGTTGAGAAAACACTAAGAATGAGTTCTATTATTATTATCTCACTGAATAAATGTGATCTATAAGTAATGGTTTCCTCAATAGCAAGCATATCTACATTAATGATGATTATTATTAATTAGCAAGGATTTTTTGTTGACAGCAATTAGCAAGGAATTATAAATGTAAGAAAAAAAAAAAAAAAAAAAAAAAAAAAAGGAATTAGTGCTAACTTATTTAAAGTATAGCATCCTGCATGCTTATTAAAAATGCATAAAAAAATGTAGAGAGTAGATGCAAAGGAAGTGATGGGGTTCTTCACAATGCAAGAGATTGGTAGGTCTACTGTTCTACATGACAATGTGAAAGCAAGCAAGAATATGAATAACTCCCTTTTATCTTGTTTATTTGTTTTTTTCCCCCAGTATTTAAAAACACATATTAATTAGTCTGATCTCAGCCTTTCTTTTTCTACTTTTTAGCTTATATAAAGCCGTTCCTTCACTAAATGGATCTATGAGTCGCTTGCTTTGTTGAGCTGGTGATAGCTGAAGCTCTCTCTACCCTCCATTCTCCAACAACTTTTAGAATTCTTCTTTATTTTTTTTTTCTTTTGAGAAGTCACTATCCTCACCTGTCCGTGTTGTTGTTGGTGTTTTAGGGTTAGGTTGCCAAGGGGAGACAAGGGCAATCTTAACACTTAATTAAGAGAAACCCACATGGATCTGTGCTTTAGTCTTGCATATAAAGCAAAGGTTCATTTCATTTTCCATTTGTTTTAGTATTTGTTCTCTTTCTTCTTAATTATTAATGGTTAAGAGAGCTCTCTTCAGTCCACTCATGGGTGGCAGTGGGATTTCAATTAGCTGCCGACTCATTCATCCAAATACTGTGTTAAAAGGAGAGAAGAATACCCAGTAAATGAGTGAATGATGCGGGAGACAGATTGAATCTTAAGCTTCCTGTACTTGGACTGAAGGGAGCTCCCTTTCCTGTAATCTTTATTTAATTTAAACATCTTCTTTTTGTGCAAATCTCTTTCCTTGTTTTGTTTAGTCAATATTTAAATTGAAGTGGGTTTCCTTATATACTATTAAAGATTAGTTTCAACAATTACTTTTCTCCTTTCGGAACCCCGAGCACACTTCTTTTGTTGAGGTAATGCCACTATTTGAACTTATCCATATTAAGTTTGATAAGTCTGGCTGTAAGATTATCATAAATTTTTTGTCATGTTTATCTTGTTTGGTATACTAGAAAGGGAGCTCGACTTAGGAAAATCAACAAAGGTAAGCATATTTAGAGACCCTTCTTATCTCAAAAAGAAAACAAAGAAAAAAAAAAGACCCTTCTTGCTTTTGTGCATAAATTTATGGACTTCCACATCATTTCCTCTTTTGTTAGTTACACTAAAGATTTTATTGACTAGGGTTAAAGTATGTAAGATGGTTATTATTTTCTTGTTAATATGCTGTCCATATATATTCTTCTTGAAAACTAAGCTTTATTAGGGTTTTGTCAAGCGGCTATATTTCTTGCGTTGCTAGTGGAGCTCTAAAGAGGCAACGCATGAGAGAGAAGCTAGCTCACAAGCTCTCACGCTCTACGACAATTGCTTCTTGGGTCTTGCTCTTTTACTGCAACAAGTTCCTAGACATGTCTCCCGGAGGGTGCAATTTCCGAAATATCCTCGCATGTGGTTCCAAGTCCAACAATGGTAGTGCAAAGCAAAGTTTTAACCAAGAATTTCCATCTCATATGGCTGCTGCTCATTAATTCTTTTCGTTTTACTGTTGACCTCAAGATAATATGAGGCAAATAAATATTAGACGTCAACCATGAATGTAAGGTTAATTGGTTAGGTATGGAATGGACTGTCTAGTTTTTCTCTTTGTATAAAAGACTAAGGATCATTCTTTTCTCCTCTCTGTGGAATTTGTGGTATTTCTTTCTTATGAAGTTTAGAACAAGGAAAACGTTGCATTTATCTTGATGCCCTCCAGGAAGAGCAAAATTTGTTTCTATGCGTGTTAGACTCTGATCATGTGCCCACGTTGACATCAAAGATGCAATTGCAAGTACCTGAGAAAGGGTGGGCTGGTATAAAACTAATTTGGCCACAATCTCTTGCTCTCTCTCCCCTTGGTACACTAGTAGTTTAGCTACTGAGAGATGAGATGTACTTTCTTTTCTTTCTTTTTTTTGAAAGGGATGAGATGTACTTTCATTTGTGTAGTTGGCAACAAAACAAATCTTATCCTGCTCATTGTAAATTCTTTTTTTGATTGATTGATCATTGTAATTTAATATAAACAAAGGCAAATCTTGTATGCTTTTAAGATCTGAATTCAACTCATTGCTCTTTAGTGATCCACTAATTATGGACGGATGAAGTGGTAAGAATTAAGAATTGAGTTTAATTAGGATCGGCCACAAACCTAAATTGATAAAACCCTGTGTATACTTTTGCAGGAAAACACCCAAAAAAAAAAAAAACACACACACACACACACATTAGTTGTCCATTAACGTTAATCTTTTGCTGTCCATCTTTATTTGTAAAGCAATCGCATCAGTTTTTTTAAAAGATTTTGTAAAGCAATCACATCAGTTTTTTTAAAAGATTTTGTTTATTTTATTTTACACAATTTTTTTTTTTTTTTTCTATTTTGCATTATTATTTTTACAAAATATTTACGTCAATTCATCTATTATGAACTATATTTTATATTTTATATAAATAATATTTTTATGAGTTGGAGAGAGAGAGAGAGTAAGTGGAAGAGGGAATGTTGGGGTGGGGGTGGGGGAGGAGGAGGAGAGGAGAAAAATAATGTATAAAAGGGTTATAATAATCGTACGTGTGTGGTTATTATAACACTTGTGTATATATGCATAATTTTATTCTCGTTGATGTAGATATCTTTTTGTTAAAATGTGTAATATAAGCAACTTTTTGTATTTTGCAAGAGTTTGAACTAAAAGTCATCTCCTAAGGTATTTGACAATTAAGATGAAGCTCCTATCACCAATAGCTGACTTTGAATGAAATCCTAAAATATAGTTTAATTTTGTGAAGTGGATTTATCAATCATGTAGCATTAATTACCATATTAATTAACTGAAAATGTTGTGGTTTCTTTCAATGGTGCTCGATCACCTTCGCCCCATGACTATGGTCAGTGAATGACAAAGTGCCTGACCTGCTGTCATTCCTTTTTTCAAACGAATCTCTGTGAAGAGAGAAATAGAGAAATTCCAACCACAGATGTTACTACCCCAAGTTGTACCTCTTCACAGCCCTTTGGTTTTACCTTTCTTAAGCTTTCAAACACTATACTAATTTTGGATACAAGCTTTTTCAGCTAGTCTCTTTCCCACTTTTTCAAAATCCAACGGCTCTTTTCTCTTGGCATGATTGATCATTGCACCATCTTTAACAAACATAAGTGCCATCGTTTTTTGTCATTATTGTTTTATAACTGTCTTAATGAAATGGGAATTTTCCACGTGTCAGAACACGGGTGGTCCCAAGGGTGATTCAATATAAATTGGTTCTCATAGTTGGGATTTGACAATCTTAAGGAATTTTCCAATAGGTTATTAAAATCGCCATGTGTTGTAAAGTTTGATATCCTTTATTCTCTGGGGCCTGGATGTTCCAACCCATTTGGAAAAGGTATAGTGTGATTACACTGGATTATCTCCCTATATCAAAATGTCTTGTCCAGCATCATCTTTAGATATGAAACAAGATCTTCTTTTAGGCTTGTAAATTGCAATCTGACTGTGCTTCTATTTGCACTGGAAGGATCTGCCGCGGTTGATAAACTTATATAAAAGTAATTAAGCACCTGAGAAAGGATATATAATATACTTTTTTTTTTTGGGTGAAAGGATATATAATATACTTATATATTAGTTTGTCATTCCCATGAATGACAGATAATTGTTAGCTGGTAGCCATGTTAGGAAATTTAGATCCCATTTGATTAATTTTAAGCTTAATTTATCAACTTAATTAATTATGCCAATTATGCACATGTCCGATTCAGTTTATGATGGGTACAACCGTACCTCAAACATAAAGTGCAACAAAAAAATAAATCTAGACACAACAATATGGTCATGAAGGGAAACCTTGATCGGGAAAAACTTTTAGAAGATTTATCGATCACCACAAAATAAAAGAATTAACTAAGTAGAATGGAAGTATATCAATACAAGAATATCACCATTTTAGAATTGTTGCTTACAATAAAATTACTCATGTGACTATATACAATTTCAACCCGGTTGGATTCTTCTATCTTGTGAATCTCTTCAATGCACGAATACCCAATTCATGTTTAACAATACAATAATAACCTGATTGGAGTATGTTATTTGTGCTACAATTTTTCTTAGAACACTTGATCTTCAATATGGTGCTAGAGATGATGCTAGGAACAAACCATTGGCACACAACAGTCACAACAAATTTCTTTGTTTCTTGTGTCTGTAGTGTAGACCTTCAAACATATTTTTATATACTAAAACTAACAACTTAAATAAAAATTGAATAGTGTTTAGGAAATGGTTTGCCAACATTCTGTAATATTTGACCCTAACAAGCCAAAAAAAGAAAAAGAAAAAAAGACAGATAATTGTCAACTATTCATTCAAAATCAATAAAAGCATTAATCTACTAAGTATATACCAATTGTTTCTTTTTCTTTTTCTTTTTTTGAGAAGAATATACCAATTGTTTCTTTGGTGTGTGCATAACAAACATAACCGATAGTCCACTTACCAGTATAGTAGATTACCTATCACTCAATAAATATCAAATATATATATATATATATATATATATATATATAAAAGTAAAGACCTTGTATGGAAGAGCATGAGATTTTGCCATGTGGCGTATTCTTTTAAAAGAGAATTGAAATACTCTTAAGTAACATTAGAGATAAGAACAAATTTAAAAATATGGACTCTTTATTTCCCTTGGTTCAATGTTTGAAGAATACTATTTTTTTTTTTATTTGGTTCAATATTTCAAGACTTTTCATATCTCTCTCACACACAAAACTCTTTGCATTTTCATTCACCCTTTTCACCCTACTCCTTTATATACACATGCCCACTGCCTTTCACGCTATGCTATCTCAAATACACACATACCAAAATCAATGTTGTTTACCTTCAACATTTCAACGACACCTATATAACTCCAACGTTGTCGTACCGTTTGATTCTAACTCGTATGAGTAGCATTTGATCAAGGAAGGGGGCTAGCGTTTTTTATTCAGTGACGATAGCTTACAGTTTTGATATTGAAGTCGAATGTTGTGAATTTAGTGAAGGTTGTGATTAGCGTTGAGTCTTTGGGTGTTTGAGATTTTGGTGTGGGAAAGTCATAAATGTATTTTGTTTTTGTATGAAAGAGAAAGAAAAAAGAAAAAACTTTCTAATTGATTATCTAGGAAGTTAGCTATTTTTTTAAAAAAATATTGTTTTAGAACTCATGATTTGAAAGTTTCTTTGTAGGTTGTTTACTGTTATTTTGTGCGATATGAGCCTTAGTGATAAAAATAAAAGTCAATGATGATTTCAAAGTGCTTTTTGTATTTTGTTTTATAAAGGATATGGAAGCCCTACTAAAGACAATAAAATTTTGACAAATGGATGTGCTTTAGCAAATTTCTTTTTGTTTAATCACATCCTCTTTATGTTGGTACTTACAAATTATTTCCTTAATTTCATTGAAATAATGATTTGGGCATTTGAGATTAGGGTCTCCATATTTGGTTGTGAGAATGGTGTAGTTGAGGAAATGTAAGGGAGGTTACTTAAATTTATATAATTTTAGGATATAAAAGTATTTTATATTTTAAATACTTATTTATAGATTTCAAAATTATCTAATCAGTTTTTTTTAATAAAAAAACTCTACTTTAAGTAAATATTATAATATGTTATAGTCTTATAGTGTTATAAGTTTTTTAAAAATAAAATATGAATTAAAAAAATAAAGTTTCAAAGTATAAAACAATATTGTGGGCAACCATAAATATTATACCACAAAATAAATATTATATGTAGGTCGTAATATATATATATATATATATATAAATGATTTTAAATGAAATTGTAAAGCATCCGCGCATCGTACAAGACATCATCTAGTTTTTTTTTTTTTTATTAAGGTAAAATGTTATTTTGGTCCTTAAATTTTATCAAAAGTTTGGTTTTCATCCCTAAACTTTAAGAAGTTCATTTTTTCTCTTTAAACTATTAAAATGTTCATCTTTCATTCCTAAAATATTGAAAATGTTTTATTTATGTCCTTAAATTTTAACAAAAGTTTGTTTTTTATCCCTACACTATTGAAAAAAGTTTTTTTTTTTTTTCATCCATATTTTTGTTTCTAAACTATTGAAAATTTTTTTTACAAAGTTTAGGGATAAAAAAAAAAAAAAAAAACTTTTAAAGTTTATAGACAAAAAACAAACTTTTGGCAAAGTTTAGAGACCAAAATAGTATTTTACCCTTATTATAATAAATGAAACTTTCTTCTCAAGTTTCTTGTATACCTAGCATGATCAATTGAGAAATGAACACTCTCAATTTTTAATACAAATTCACACCTCAATCACAAATACAATGATGAGTGATTTTTCTTTCAAATGCGAAAGAAACCAAAACTTAAGTTATTGATTTAAATCAATATATTTCATTTAAAAATGGATCAAAATTTGAAATGTAAACGGTTCATTTTATTAAGAATATTTTTTTTTGAGAAAATTTATTAAGAATATTTAAGAATGCAATATAATGCCAAAATTTTAAAATAAGATTTTAGATGACGGGAAATATACAGTAAAATTTTTAAAATCTAATATTCATGCATTTAAAAACTAAAATTTTTAGATGACGTGATATACACCGGCATGTATAATTTTAAAAACTAATATTTACGGTAAAATAGTCATATATGCATTTCAAAACAAGTGGAAAAGATCCTACAACCATTAGATTCTATGCATCATTCTTGAATTTAAGCATTGATATAAATATTTTATTTATTTATGTTAGATTTTAGATGTTGGATTAAGGATAATATACTGTGAAAATTTAAAATTTAAACTTTGGATTGATGACCAAATTATTGATCTTTGATTCAAAAATTTTGGTAAGTAGGGAGAATATAAGAAGAAAATGTAATCCAATTATGGATTTGTCAAAATTTACTTTCAATAAAAAAATATTGAGTGATGTTGTAGTCTTAAGTTACAACTAAGTTATTGCCAAACTTTGTCCTTACATTAATTTTATGGGACAAATATAATGTCAAAGATGGTTGCAATTATTGTATTAAAGTTTGGTTAAGATTGTGTCAAGGTGCTTAGGAGTGAGAGAGGGCAGCCACAGTACGTAGATCTGAAAAATTCCTTTGAGTCTAAGGCAAATCCATCTCATGTGTTATTTCTAAACCCAAAAAAGAAAAGAAAAAAAAGGGCCCTATTTACCTTGGGCTTTAAACCATTTTTGAAGCCACAAAGTTGGGTCATACACTTCAATTTTAGCACTGTGAGGAGAGGTTTTTTTTTTATTTTTTTTTTATTTTTTATTTTTTATTTTTTATTTTTTTTTTAATTATTGAAATGAGTACCTCTTCTTTGCCGTACGGTTCTATGTGAGATGAGGTGTTAGCATTAGGTTCAAGGGTATAAATTAGTTGTTGCTATTGATATATGTAACAATCCTTTCACATTATATACTATATAATAAAAATTAGGTTGGAGAAGTCATGATTGCACCAAATGTCCATTTTCTATTCTTAAATCATTTCCATTTACATTCTTAGGATCTATTTGAATACTACTTATTGTTGAAAACTGAAAACAGTATAGCGAAATAATTTTTAAATGTGTGAATAGTACTGTGGGACCCAGTTTTAACTTAAAATTTGCTGAATTTCATACTTGTTGGTCTTGTGAATAGTGCACGAAACCCATAGAAAAACATCAAACGCACTAAACTTTCAGTTTTCAACAACATCCAAACTCACACTTAATGAATCTCTATAGCTATTGACAAAAAGGAAAAGAAAATTTAATAAGTTGTGACTAAAACTTATCTAAGCACAAAAAATCATTTCATTATGAAACTAAAAGATCTCTAATACACTATATGAGGTTGTGATATTATATAATTACTAGTCATTTACTTATGTCACCAAAATGTGCCCAATAAAATTACATGTTATATAAGTTCATGTTCAATGCATATCATTCTATATACTATATAATAAAAATTGTATGCTACACACAATTGTATACCAAGTCAACATTCTAGTTATTTATTTATTTATGATTATTCCATTTTTTCTTCTTCTATCATGTGACACACTATAAGTGTATTTAAAAATAATTAAAATATTTAATTTAAGTGAGAATTTATGAAGAGCTTTTAGAAATCATAAACATTATTCAATTATTTATTATATATTATTTTAATAATTTACCATATATATTTTTTGTTTTAATTATAAAAGTTGGGTCACTATAAATAGAATAAATTATTGACTTAGGTATTTAAAAAAAAATATAATGCTACTATGATTAAAGCCCAATTATCAAAGTTTCAAAATATTTGAAAGAAGTTTCACTACTTATTTTACAATTTACTATAACATTTGGTTTTTGATAACTGAAAATAATTTAATTGAAACTAATTTTTTTTCTTTAATTTTAACTATTTATTTTACAATTTAATTTTAATTATATTATTGAAATATTTTTCTAGTAAATATGAAATTTATGCATGTAGATCCACATGAATATGAGGATAATATTTGTATGCTTATATGTAAGATACAACATGTTTATCTTCAGTTAGGGGGAAAAAAAAGAAATAAGAAAAGATATAACATCCTTTTCTTCAAGATATAGGTATATAGATTGTCAAATAAAAAATTAAAAACATAATGTAGATATGGATTGCTTTTTAGTTTACGTAATGCAACCATATCTTTATATATGATGTTAATTAATTAGCATCTTCTTTTTCTTATTGTTTTTTTTCTTAATACATAATTAGCATCTTCAAGATTATCTTCTTTGCTTATCTAATGGAATCATATCCTTATATTCTCAAATCATCTACATATATTGGTCTCCTTGTAGTCTTGTACTTTTGAAAAGTTTTGTATTTTTCAAGCACTATATATACTTAATTGATTACATTTGTAGTAAATCCGAACCCTTCTGAAATCTTACTGAGTAAAATCTCTCTGGTCACAAGGCATTTAAAACGCACAATTTTGCCTTGGAAGTGGAACCAAAAAGTAAATGATGATAATGATAATAGGAGAAATAGCCCATTCCTGATCAAGAGAAAGCCCAATACCTCACCTACCTTTTAACCATATTTTTGTTCTTTAGTCACTTTCCCGATCAATTTGGTTTTATGTCATGACGATCTACAATGAAAGCTATTTTCTTACTTAGACAATTAAAGGAAAAATATAGAGAAGCTCATAAAGATTTTCATATGGTTTTCATTGATCTTGAGAAAGCATATAATAAGATCCCTAGAGGGGTTATATGGTGGGTTTTGGAGAAGAAATGAGTTCCTCTAAAGTATACTAAATTGATTAAAGATATTTATGATAGAACTGTAATTAGTGTGAGAACAAGTGAAGGAATCACAAGTGAGTTTCTTATAACTTAAGTTTGTATCAAGAATCAACATTAAGTCTATATCTCTTTGTACTAGTGATGGATGAGCTCACTAAATTGATTCAAGAGAAAGTTCCTTGGATATGTGTTTTGCAAATGATATAGTTTTAATTGATAAAACTAGAAGTGGAGTTAATTCCAAATTAGAATATGGTGAGGTGCACTAGAATATAAAGGTTTTTGTTTAAGTGGGAATAAGACATATAGTACATGGAATATAAGTTTAGTAAATGTAGAAATAGAGACAAAGGGCAGACATGATGGCCAAAAGACACTGAAGAATGTGAGTTTTTGATATCTTGAATCAATAATTTGGGATTAGGGTTTTGTTGTTGTTGTCACTTCAAGATCAATGGATCATGCAAAACGAAGTGATATACAGATAAAAGTGACACTTTCTTTGTTTAGTTAATTTTAAGAGAAAGTTTATGGACATATTAAAATCTTACAGTAGTCTGACAATAACTTTGTTTTGAGTGTCGTAGTTTACGTGCAATCATCTTTTATTTTGTTTTTAATTTATAGTGAGTTGACATTTTAGCATGTTATGAAAAATGATGCGAAATTTTGCTGTACCATCTCTTAAAAAAAAAAAAAACTCTAATTTTAAACTAGAAAAGCGTTTAAACGCCTAACTCTTTTGTAAATATAATGTTCCCTTTTGTAAATACAATGTTCAACTTGACCCTTAATTTGGGGAATCTTCCTTTTTCAGCAGCTTGAGAAAGGTGTAACACTCTCTTATAATCAGAAAGATAAATTTGCTCACATACAGTTTATCGGACTACCATTTTATAAGCTAATGCTTTACTTAAAAAGGGAGTTTCTTGGCGCAGCAGACATGATTAGATTGCTACATGCTGCTAAAGGTTGCGGTAAAGCCCTCCTACCTCCTTTTTTGGGTTTTTAAGTATAGGTTGCCTAAAATGTTAATATTGATCATTGTTGACGAAGACCAACACATTCCTGTGATTACCAAAATAAGTGCTTTCAAGCATCATGTATTATTCCCTTTGTTAAAAGCACCACTGTGCAACCAATTGGAACTTTCAAGGAAAATTCTGAAATTTTCTAGGAGACTATAGGAATTTATAAGATGTTATAAATATTTGGGTTCAAAACTCTTAGCCATTATCTTTGGGTCACCTCATAATTTTGCATCTCCAAAAAGTAAACATGACAATGCATGGATTGGGTCGAATGGATACCGAAAGGTAGGGGTGGTAATTCATGTTCGCGGGTTGGGTTCGTATTGTGTCGAACCATAAGTATTCGGTTATATGGGTTGACCCGAACTTGATCTATTTAGTAAACGTGTTAAAAATCATCAACCCTAATACGACCTGTTTATTAAATAGGCCGACCCAACACGATACGTTTAACCCATGTAAATAACAAGTCTTGTAAAAGTCAATACAAATGGTCCGTTTAATAATCTGTTTGATTAATAGCTCATATCTGAATGACCTATTATCATTTCCCATATATCTAAAATTAAAATACAATTATTACAACCATAAATACAGTAATAAACATATAATTACAACAAAAAATTAAGTAATAATAACAAAAGCTAATACCTTTATAAGCGTCAAACATGCTGGTTCACATGTTAAACCTGAACACAACCAGTTTATTAAATGGGTCAACATATGACATGAACTTGTTTAGTCTCAACCCATGACCTGTTTATAAACGGGTTAGCCATATCAAGTTCGTAGGTCGTGTCAAATTTTGCCACCACTACAAAAAGAGATGACAATAGGTACCATACCGATCAAAAAGATATTAGACTAAAATGGGAACATAGTCATTTCTATGACCCTTACCTAGCCTTTGATGGGTGGAGTCAACTTAGTGAGCCCATATTTCTTTCATACAAATAAAAGAGAAAGAAGGTTGAAAAGAATTTAAATAATATATAAATCTTAAGTTTATAGTGTAGTAATTTATTCTAATAGTATATTAATCCAATAATTGCACACAAAATGAAAAAAAGAAACAGGTACACTTATCATACATGAATTATTAAATAAAATTAAATCACCTATGAAAATAACTATATTGAGCTTAAAAATAAAATATATCATGTTATGTAAAGAAAAAGAAAGGTAAATAATTAGGAAAAAAAATCTATAATAAACTTAAGAAGTAGATTTGATTATAAAATTATTTGTATTTAAGATTTCTTTGATTTCTTTCCCTTCCTTGATTTCTTTTCTGCTTCAAAATGATTGTATGTAATTGCTTCCTCTGCTGGTTGTACTCTCTGTTGTTGTTCAATTTCTTGCTAAATGAAAGTGAATGTGTTCATATAAAAAAAAAAAAAAAATTACACACTAAATTGATGAGTCATTTCATTAGTATTTTCATTTACAATATAGAAAATCTAATATAACTTTAGTATACAATCTATATTGAAATTAAGTTTATAAAAAAAAAAAAGTTTTAATCTCAAAAAAAAAAAAAATGTTTTAAATTTTATAATAGATACTTAGCAAACATTTCAGACAGATTAGGTTAATTATTGGCTTGACCTAGTTGGTTAGAGTAAAAGTTGAGTACGGAATCAAATTAAAATTGAATTACTCATATCCTAGCACTCCAATGCACTAGACATAAAATGATTACATATTGGTCTCGTTTTATGTTCAATGCATAGACTCAAGCTTTGCCTTTTTTTTTTCCCCTTGCCTTTCAAAAAGAAGCAACCCTTCAATCTCATAAAAAAACTACAGAATCACGAACCAAGTTATGGCTAAAGGAGTTATTATGTTGTGCTGTAGTTTGGAAATAGGACATTTGCAGTTCCCATGATTCTGCGTTTTTCGCTAAAGTGGGTTCTTGCCAAACTAGTATTCAGTATATAGTGCAGCCATTATATTGCTACCTGTTGTGTGACAAGGAAACAAGAAAGAAACTAGGTGCTGTTTAGAAAGTGATCGAGTTCAACGTTTTCGGCTAAAGTGGGTTCCTGCCAAACTATTTCCAAATGCTGTACCTTGCGCCACACAAGAAAGTGTAGCCAGAATCCCTGCCATAAACAGGATTGATTTCATGGCACACTGTTAGCTGCTAGATATTATTGGGTTTACATTGAAAAGTGAAAAGTGAAAAGTGAATGGGCAAATGTGCTGGGATGTTTTCTAGAATAGCTTTTTCTTTTATGTCAGAGAGGGGAGTTGAAATGGGGAGCTCAGGTTTGGAAAGGAAAGTTCTGGAGATGTTTGAAGTTGGGCCCTATGAAAGTTCTTACCAGATGGGTTTCTTAATAGGCCAGAGGTTCTCCATCTGGCCAAACCCCAAAACCACAGCCGCTTCTCAAAACATTCACTGATAACAACCAAAAGAAGTTTCCAAGTTATTGGGATGAACTGATCCTAGGAACAGTTGAGGGAAGTGAAGTGCCTTTTCTTCATGTAATTTTACGTCATTTGACTTTCAAAACCAACAAATCAGTTTCCAAGTTATGTTAGTATTGTGTCAGTTACATCTAGTTGTTCATGTGCAGATATTACTAATCAACTTCAGGAAAGAGATTGTTCCCTCCATTGCTTCCAAAGACTACGATAATTTCCAACGTTGATAGCCCAGATGAAGGTTCTGATGTTCTCATCGTTAGTGATTCCATGGCCATGGCTGCACATTATGAGGATGCAAATGTTGCTCTGGTTGGCCATACGTATGGTTTACTATATTTCCATCCTATTTAACCTAGTCAAGTCAATCAAATTTTGTTATTATTATTATTATTAATTTTTTGAATTTTGATTGATTTATAAGTTGCCCTTTCCTTAATGTGGGTTTTGCAGCTATTTTTTTTTTTTTTGATCAAGGGAATGCTGTCAAATGAACTATCCTTCATTGCTTACACGTATGCAGGGGAGCGCCCAAGCTGTTCATTTGGATTCGACAGTCATGGATTGGTAAAAGTTTTCTCATTCAACAAGAATCTCAATGAGACTGATGGCTAGCTTTTACCTAATCTGATACTCGAAACAATCTGAGAAACGAAATTTAAGTCATATTCTCTACCTGACACCCCACCCACTAATTTTTTTTTTTTTTTTTTTTAAATTGAAGAAAAGAAGAAAAAAAAAAAAACTTCACCCATCAAACACACAATCCTTGTTTTGGTTCTAAATGCTTTAATTTCAATTTAGTTGAACTTGATTAGTTGTCAAAGTACTTTTTCCCCCTTTTGCTAGTTTCATAATACTTAGTCATATACATGTAATAATTTCTTTAATTTCTTTAATATATGTATTTTATAAGTATATATCTATATAATATTTAAAAGCTAAAACATAACATTTATTATTGTTATACTCGACATGCATAAGCGTAACATTTGGATCCATTTCGGTCCACTTCGCTTCATTTAGTCCATTTTGCTCAATTCAATTCATTTTGATCAACTTTGGTCTATTTCGGTTCATTTAGTCCATTTTTAACTAATTGGGCATAAAATTGATTGTATTCGAAATTATTTTTCTTAATTTTTGGGTTGAAAAGTATAAAATTTCATCTATTTGGGCCAAACTCTTTAGTTTTGGGTAAAAAAAAAAAATAGACATTATAAATTAGATATATGGACCTAAAAAAAGTAATAAAAATGATAAATATTCACAATATAAGCATTTAGTTTTTTCTTTTTCTTTTTTTTCCAAAAGAAGATTATATACCTTAATTAAAATTCAAGTTTCAATAATATAGGCATTATACTTATATTTGGAAAGAAAATAAAATGCTACAATTCCAAACTAATATAATAATTTAAACACAACATGTTAAATGTGTTCTAATGTGTTCCATTGAATAAGAGTGTACATTTAAAAAAAAAAAAAAAAATTCTTGGATATGTTCAAATTAGTCAACTGATAATGGTATATTTTTTAAAAAAAATCATTTTAATAACATGTGCTCCATTTATATAAAACAATATTATTATAATAATGTTATTTAAATCTTCTTATTATATTAAATTATTACATCACTATGTATTGTTATTGAATATAAAATACATTATATGTTTCATTAAATAAAACATATAAAATAATTTAAAATAACACATGTACTATTTAACCTACAAATTTTAAATTATATTTTTCCCAATTTAAGAGGAGATTATATTTTGCGATCAGTTCACATTAAATTTGGTACCCCCACTACCCCCAATTCAAGAGGAGATTGTAGCCGGTAGCATTGGGCGGAACTTCATTACCAAGGGTCTCCTTGAAGCATAATCAGGCATTGACGATGCATTATGTTAATGTTAATTATGAAAAGCATCAGCCTTTCCCTTCTCATAAAATTATAGTTCACGTTAATTATGGAAGTTTATACTTATATCATGGCTCTTGTCTCTCTAGCGAATTCATTCATCAGAAGTTTCTTTGGGACATAGGCTGTGTTTGGTTCATGTAAAATATTTTCCGAAAATGCTATTTTTGGGAAAAGGAAAATGTATTCAGGCTGTTTGGTTGCCTCGGAATTAGTTTTACGGAAAATGCACACTATTTTCCAAGTCCCGCAAAAGAGGGCGTGCACACTATCATCAGTATTAGAAGATGCAAGCCCTCTTTTGCGGGACTTGGAGATTCCCGACCCAGTGGTGGATGACATGACTGCATTCTTCCCTTTCTCGACCACACCTTCCTCCACATTGTCTGCAACAAACTCAGCACTGTCCCTATTGTCTGACTCATTCTCAATATCCACATAGGACTTAGAAAAGCCACCCGTGGCTGTGTCCTTCCCCACAACAATAGCTAATTCATCATACATCTCAATTTTTTTGTTTAGATACTCTGTATGCTTTCGATGTGCCTATAAGGGAAAAAGGAACGTATAATAACAATGCAATAATCACTTCACTCATAAATTCAATATTCAATTCAATATAGATGCCATTAAATGATTTAGGTCAATGATAAACAAAAAAATCTGTTAGGAAACAGGAGACATAACTCATGATTTTGAAGATAAGTATAATAGAAAATACAATGTACAAATGCTAAGACCAGATTTTACAATAGATCCGCACATGAAAATTATATTTGAAAAACCTTATAAAAGCAATGGAATCCTAAAAAGAATGACACTATAAATTTCATATAAAAGGAAAAAACATATATTATCATTTATATTAATAAAATATAGTTGGAAGCCATACCATGACTTCTTCTTAGTATGTCTTCGCGTCGCATGTTATCATTTTTAGGTTATCATCCCAGCCAAAGCCACTTTTCTTTTTAATAGTCTGAATAGTGGGCCACATGGTCCTTAGAGTTCGCATCCGATATGTCAACATAGGAGGGGTGGCACTCAACTCCAAATTGGGCAATTATCTCCTTTGCTACAAGAGCAAAGGAGGCTGCCTTGAAAGTACTAGACGGCTTGTTGCCCTTTGCCGCCTCCTGTGCAAGTATCTTAAGCGTCGTTTAATGCATGGGCGGCAGCTACCTAAACTGCTTGCTGCTACTCACCTTCTCTTTGCCCTTTGACTTTATTACATATGAAAATTGTATAGTGAGAGTAGCATTTAGTAATTATGCTCGGAATAGGAACAACAAATCAAACACACATACAAGCACGCTTATAGATGTGCACAACAGAATGAAACATGCTAACACTGGAAATAACAATGTAATACCATCAAATGACAATGTAATGCTGAAAATACTTTTTCATTACACCACCAGAAGTCTATAGTAAATAAATTGTCTTTACAAAAAAAGAAAGAAAGAAAAAACACATATTACAATCATAGAAATCTAAATAAAGTACTACTCTCCACTCCTGGCATAATCAGACCACATAGCTTGGCATATCTCATCTCTTTTAGCATTCCACGGTCTACTATCTTCAACAGACTCTCGACGTGATTGTGTTTCTTGTTGAGGGTCACTAGACTCTACTTGGTTCATTGCATCTTCCATAATATGGTCATTTGGTTCAACCCCCATAATGTGATTATGAACCACACAACATGCTAACACTACTTTCACTTGGGTTTCAAAAGACCAAAATGGTTATGCAACCAACACTCGAAAACGTTTCTTCAACACTCCAAACCCTCGCTCAATGGTAGTTCTCAATGAAGAGTGTCGGAGGTTGAACAATTCTTGCTCATTCTCAGGAGGACGATCACTAAACTCTTTCAAGTGATATTGCACACTCCGATAAGGTGACAATATTCCATTTTTATTACCATACCCACCATCACCAAGATAATATTTATCTACATATATTCAAAAATAAAACCAAAAAGGTGAAAATATTTATTAAACTAATAAATCAAAAAGGTGAAGTAATTGTATAATACCTTGGGGAATTGAAAATCCCCCTGGCCTAGCAAATGCATCATTTAACACACGTGAATCATGTGCACTGTCTTCCCATCTAGCCAATACGTAAGTGAACTTTAAATCAAAACTAATGGCAGCTAACACATTTTGCGTGGTTCCATCTTTGCGACCACAAAATCTTCCTTGTATTTTAGGTGGCACAGATGCACGAACATGTGTACCATCTATTGCTCCAACACAATCCTAATTTTCGATGGACATAATGGTTTAAAATTACACAAATCTTCACAATTTACAAAAATACACAAGTCGCAATATTTACCTTAAAATATGGGTAGAACCTTCTGCTATTCATTATTTCTGGGGGTGTATCTTCGCTACGCAGTCTTATTAGAGCTCTATATAATTTCAGGACCCCTCTAAGGATGACCTTGAAGTATCTATGAACAATCTCAGTTGATCTATAGATTCGACTACCCATTACATAGAACCTCACATTATGACCAATAATGTGTAAGAAAATGAACACTTGCTCCGTAACAGACAAGTGAATAGTCGGGCGTACGTGCTCTCCCTCAGTGAGGATGTGACATAAGTGGTGGAAAGCTATAGGCTTCATCCTAAGTTGATTCACATAATGTCTCTCACTTCCATGCAGAATACTATTTATGTATTCCTCTCTCTCGGCTGCATGATTATCATAAGGTGCCCTAAGCAGTCGTCTACGTCTACGCCGCAATTTCCTTAACAGTGCAACCCCCACAAGGAGGATAGATGCAACTGAGGCAAGAATTACGGCTTTGGTTTTTTTCTTCATCTAACAAAATCACAAACACTGTGGTCTAAGAGGTATGTAAACAAGCATGCCATTGATTACACACTAAATAAAAACAGCCACGAACAGAAAACATCCAAACCAAATAAGCGGTTTAAAATATGTCAACCTGATATTAATTAGCATAACCCAAAACCAAAGAAGAAAAACTAAAAGAATTATAAATAAGTTTTAAGTTGGGTCAGTTGGCCTCGGTGGAATCAACACATGTGTTTTAACTATAGTTAAATGTAATGTGATGTGCATTATCTGTTCATCTCCATATATATAAATAGTTAAATAAATGAAGCAAACTTTTGTTGGATGATATTATTTAACAAACATATTGCACTGCTGACTAATTTCAAGTGACCAATGTGATAATTAAATGCCTTGTCGTGACCCTAATGGTTACAATTGAACATTTTAAGTGTGTGTGTGTTGTTTATTATTATTATTATTATTTTTCTAATTTTTAAAGTTTGGCTACCCTGTGCATGCAATATGTGAAAAAAGAATCCAAGGAGAATGATCAATTGCCCATAATATTCATTAGAAAGCTAAGACCCAATAGGTCTTTCTTTATTTGCTACAAATGCATGCAATTGGCAAGACCCAATATGCTCAATATAGAATCTATCTATCCATGAATAATACACAGTTTAAATAAAAAATGGATAATTAAAAAAATTAAATAAAAACTAAATAATTATATAAATAAATAAATAAATATTTATATAAATAAATATATATATATATATATATATATATATTTATAGATCGAATCTGAGAAGTGGGTCGGAGGATGGGTTGTTTATGCGACGGTGTGTGGATTTTCGCATATCTGAGTTTGAGGGGATGTGGATCGGACTTGTGTGGATCAAAGGTGTGTGAATCGGAGGTGAGGTGAGGTTGGAGGTGTGTAGATCGGAGGTGAGGTGAGGTGAGGTCGGATTTTCGCATATCTGAGTTTGAGGGGATGTGGATCGGACTTGTGTGGATCGGAGGTGAGGTGAGGTGAGGTGTGTGGATCGGAGGTGTAAAATGGTCAAAACCATAAACAAACGCCGTCGGATTGAGGAATAATCAACCAGAGAAGGAAAACTCACCGTGGGTTTGCATTTGGCGCTGAACGAAGAGTGGGTGGAGCTTGGTGATTGGACTACTGTGAGGGAGAGGATCCAGTGGTTGAGCTCGGCGTGTGTGGATCAGTGAGATGATCAAACTACCGTGTGTGGATCGGTGTGAGCTTGTGGAGTGAGATGTTCTCTCTTCTTTCTCTCTTTTTCTCTATCTCTCTCTTTTGCGCGTCTGCCCCGAAAATGGTTTGAAGTGAAAATAAAAATGTAAAACCATTTTCGGGTCAAAGGTTCATTTTACACGGTCAACTGAAAATATTTTCCGGAAAATTTATATTCCATGCGCAATCAAACACCCACATTTACGGAAAAGTATTTCTGGAAGTGATTTGAAGCCAAAACAAACATAGCCTATAGTTACAATCTGAGTGATTTAAGAACACTTAAATTCTCAACATTGAAATTGCATCAAGGAATAGGATTTCAGTTAGAGAGGTTGGAGTAACCCCATGTTTTTTCATGCAAACATGTATCTCCATCTTCCAGTCTAGTAGGTATGCATGTAATAAGCAAGACTTAGGTACAGTATTTAGGTGCTGTTCCATAAGTTCTCTTTTTAAGATTTTGCCATATGGATTTTTTCTCATGTGATGGAAGTGTATTTTTTAGTTAAATAAACACATGGCTGAATCTTAAGAGGAGAACCTAAACAACAACACCTAAAGTACCGTACCTAAGTTTTTTCCACATGCAATAAGACACATCCAGATAAGTGGCTGCATCATTCTAGGCTGAAGCACCATGCCTCCACACCAAAAAAGCCAACTACATGTTCACCATTTTACAAACAATTCTTAAATCCACTTAAGCAATCAGATAGAGCTAAACAAAAAGTTTAAATTGATCAAATTATCAATTTCAGTTTTAAAAATTAAATTAAATCATGGGTTTTGTATAAAGGTAAAAGATGACCACTTCATAAGAGCATCCGTAGCAGCTGGTGTAAAAATTATGCCATTTTGCCACACCAAACACCTATTTTATTATTTTACCACATCATTTTACAATATCTTATTTATCAAATGTTCTATCATTCAATTCTATACATTAAAATAATATTTACTACACATTAAAATAATATATTATCTCTTTCCCATTATCATCAACAACAGCAACAACATCAACGGCACAACCACCAGCCACCAATACCAAATAAAGAAAAAAAGCTTCATACCCCTCATCTGGGGGTTTGAATGAAAAGCATAAGCAAATCCAAGAACTGAAAAATAACAAGATTGCACCAAAAATTAAGCTCAACACAAACAAAATCCTTCAGAGCTAAGACTCACATCAGAATTTGCATATGCACAGCACAACCCAATCAAAACCCTTGAGAATCAAAGTAAACCAACATCAAAAAATTGCATCAAAATTGCGAACAACCCAAAATAAAATCATTGACCCATTTTAGAAATTGCATCAAAATTATCAAACAACCAAGCAAAAAATGAAAATTCTTGAAAAATAAGCAAAACCCATATCAAAATTTGCATAAAAAATCATCCAGAAGCGAAAATTCTTCAAAATCAAATCAAACCCACATTAGAATTTGCAGAGTCAAATTGATCGTGACAAACACTTCGGCGGCGGACCTCGCCTTCACGAACCCAAGCATGATCATGATGAACACTCCGGTGGTGGACCTCGCCCTTACGAACCCAAGCATGATCATGATGAACACTCCGGCGGCGGACCTCGCCCTCACGAACCTCGCTTACTGCTCACACGCCGATCTTCATGGCTTCGCCGTCCCTGGCACCAAGCTCTACCTCGCCTCCATCGCCGATTTCTTTGTTCTTTCTCTGACAGGATGAAGATTTGTTTGGTTTGTGATGATTCCAGTCCTAGGTTTTGTTTTGAACTGGGAATTGGGGTTTGATTTGAGGTGCAAAGAGAGAAGAAAGAAGATTTTTGGGTTTGATTTGAGGTGCAAAGAGAGAGAAAGACGTTTGAGGTTGAGGGAGGAGCTAGGAATCTGATCTGAAGAGGAAAGAACACCGGGTAGGGAGAGAGAGAGACCGATTGTGAGGAGAGAGAAAAAATGAATTAAAGAAGTGAGAGGAGAGAGAAAAGTCGAATAAAAAAATAATAAACCAAATGCAACATTTCGTCCGTACCGTGGTATATTTGTAACGTTACTGTTCAATGTTGCAAAAATTATAAGATTTGGAACATCTGATAAATGGAGCTTTTTGGTGTTTGGTGTGCTAAATGTGCCAAATATTTGGCATTTGGCACATTTAGCACATCTACTGTGGGTGCTCTAAGCAGACAACAAAGAGCTAGCAGATGTGCTACCAAAAACATTACTTATTGGAGATACAGCTTATGCAAAATACCCCGTCTACAGTATAGGTAACTTGAAAGGTATTCGAAAACATTTTCTTCGGCTTTTGCACCATGCAGCACCATGTAAAAAAGTTAATAATAAGGGATAATTACACTTTACCCACCTGTGGTTTGCCTCTAATTTGACTTGCCTACCCGTGGTTTCAATTTTGACACTTTACCTACCCGAGGTTCAATCCGTTAGTGCTCCGTAACCCACCTCCTTGTCTGCCGTTACTCTAACACGTTTTCTTTCAAAATCAAAATGCAAAACAAATCAAAAAGTTAGGGTTTGGTAAAAAGAAAATAGCTCTTGCTGAGAAAATATAATATTTATAGTAGTATATTCAACAAACACTTTGTTTGTAATTTGTTTTGTTGAGAAAATAGTTTGTTGGGGACGTGGCTTTGTTTCTTGGCATCTTTGTCCGGTTTCTTGGCATCTTTGTCAGCTTTCTTTTGATGGGAAGATAGAAAATTTTTATTGATAATAAAATGGTATACAACTTAAGCCCATTGGACAAACACAGGGCATCAAACAAGACAAAAGATTACAAACTGCATCATTGTACAAATAAGGACCCAACGGGTAATACATGCATAAACAGCCATGTTAACCTTCGTGTACAGCAGGTTGATCTCCATGTGTAGCTTTGTTCTGTGCAGCCACAAAGTGTTGGTACTCTGCTAAAAATCCAAGGGCGCCATCCAGAATCTTTCTTGGGTGGAGTTGGACTTGCTCGAAATAAAATTTATTTAGAGCATTCCACAAAGCCCAGGAGACCGTGGCCCATTTTTCCAGTTCAGCTTGAGGCAGTCTTCGCACCATCAAACGGAATAGCAGAAAAAAATCCTGAGCCTCGTTTGAACACTCTGAATCCTCCCACTGCATAACGCCCATACATTTCTTGCAAATGGGCATTTCTTTTGGATTTTGTTGTTGTATGTCCATTTCGTTGTGCTTGGAACTAGTAATAGTAATGCCACTGGTGATTCTCTTAAATTACAACCCAGTAATGTCAACACCGATTCAATCAATACCCATTTGCCCGATCCCCATCAAATTCAATCTGACACCCATTTGGAAACTACCCGGGTTCGCAAGAGCAAGAGCAAGAGCAAAAGCAAATTAAACCATATTTTCTATAAATATATTACTATAAATATACCACTATAAATATCATATTTTCTCAGCAAGAGCAAGAGCTATTTTCTTCTTACCAAACCCTAACCTTTTTGATCTGTTTTGTGTTTTGATTTTGAAAGAAAACATGTTAGAGTAACGGCAGATAGGGAGGTGGGTTACGGAGCAGTCACGGATTGAACCTCGGGTAGGTAAAGTGTCAAAATTGAAACCACGGGTAGGCAAGTCAAATTAGAGGCAAACCACAGGTGGGTAAAGTGTAATTATCCCTAATAATAATAAATAATTTACCCTATAAACTTTTACATCTCGTATGATGTGGTAATTGTATGGTGCAATAACCAAATCCAAATCCTTTCTCTTGAATACTCTCCTCCTGAAGACCCTTTATGCCATATTCTCAGGTCCAATAGTTCACACACTGTACGGCAGTAATAAATCTGGATGAACAAATATTATCGATTTTTGAAGGGAATCCAAAGAAAGGAGAAGTTTCTCACGTCGTCACATCAAAAGAGTTCAATATGCCACGATAAAGGCTCTCAACTTCCTACTTCCTTTGCTAGAATTGGAGGAACTCTTTTCCTAACCTTAAAGCGGTTCATAAAGGCCTAGCATGTGGCCATCAATACATACAAGACCTTAAAAACTTGAATAAAAAGACTAAAAAATAAAGTTGAAATTTTAGTGTGTTTGGGATAAGCTTATTTTCTTCCACTGTTAATTTGCTTATTTTGAGTATTGTGTAAGTGTACAGTTGTATCCTTAAAAAATAAAAATAAATTGAAAAAGTTGTACCTCAGCTTTTTAGATGAAAAAAAGTAGAAAAACATAATTTACCTTTCCATGGATCTCATGTTTGATGGAACCATTTTGTTCAGCTCCAAAATTCCATCAATTTTGTCACCGTACTGTTAATATCCATTCGCATGCTGTAAAACAGGATTAGTATTTGGCATGTTCAACCATAGTAGAAGCCCAAGCATTTGTAAGAAAATTGTAATCTTATAATGTAGTTTTCCCTTTTGCCCCTTAGCTCAACTAGAACTTCAAAATTTTGCAAGACCAGAAAAGAATGCAAAAATTATTTGGTACCTAACAAGGGAATCACCAAATAATGCAAAATAAAAATTATCCTTGAACTTGAATGGACTGTTTTGATTACACGGTATATATATATATATATATATATATTTTGTTGGAGCATTTTAATATTAAATAATTAAAATGAATAAATGTTACAATATAAATGTAAAGCTATGGAAGTGAATATGGAAGATGAGGAGTCAATGAAAATGTTTAATCCCACATTGAAAAGAGAGAGACTATTTTGTTCTTTTTAATTGTGGTGATTAATGGGCTAACATGAATTGTCTTAAATATTGGGCTAGATACGTGTGCAAGGGAGAGGTGAAGGGTGGAGGTCAAGTCAGAGACGGTTTGCACCGGTTACAAAGTTTAGCCAACAAAGGGCTTGAATCTCCTTAAAAAGAGCGAGTGCCGCGCCTCAATCCAAATAAAAATAACACAAAATTTTAAGTTCTAACATCATCATCACATTGCTTAATAGGAACATTTATAATATCTCACTATATAACAATAGTTTTTTTTTTTTTTTTTTTTTCCCAAAGAATTTCAATCTATAGCATCCGTTCCAGATAATGGCTCTTTATTATTAGACTAAGACACTAATTAATTTTTAGTGTAGACAGAGATTGAACCTCAAATTTCTTATTCAACCATTAGAGACTTTTCCAGTTGAGCTAACTAGAACCTACTAAGTCTAACCATCTAAGTAATATCTCATTGCATTACAAGCTAACAAGGTCTATAATTAAAATATAAAATATTTTTACATAACATTACTTATCATTAATAACAAAGTTTCATTTTTGTTTTTATTTTTTAAAAAGGAGCATATTTGTATCAGCCAAAATTTGAATACCAATCGAATTGGCAAAAATGATGTAATGACTTAAGGAAAAATGCTAGCCACATCTGCGTTATACCTTAAAAGAACTAATTACAATTGAAGTTCTTTGTAGTTGTGAACAAAGCCCAATTCAACCTAGTATATGCCTAATGTGGGACTCATCATACACCTATTTGTTTTTAGACCCCTTAAAACACAATTGGATTAACCTAGTTAATTAGCTAAGTTATTACTTAGTCCAAATTCCAGTTTTAAGTTAACACAATCATATAATCAAATCAATGTAAAGTGTGGAATATAAAGAACACAAAGATATGATAACCCAGGAAAACCAAACTGGTAAAAAACCTGTGGAGGATTTAACCTAGCTATCCTCAAGGTAAACCTGAATCCACTAATGAAAGAATTGAAATTTTACAATAGCGACTTAGACCACTAACATCCTATTGCTACCCACCAGTAGAAAACTTACTAACACGATCACGTGTAAGCTTCGAGACCACGGACTTCTTCTTTCTTGGATTCTCCAACAAGTACAAGTACACTCGCTTGTGTATCTTTAAGCTCTTTAGTGCAGCAACTAAATGATCATCAAGCTCTTGAAGAAATCTCCTTCTTGATAATCCTAAGTTTGTGTGAAGGCAACCACTTCTCAGATCTCACAAGAGATTCACACACACAGCAAATAGAGCAACCTCGAAAACGTGACTAGGATTTGCCTTTTATACCTAGGGCAAAACATAAAACCCTACACGTTATATGGGCTTAGGGCTAAGTTGGAAAATTCTGCAGAAAAAACATTCTGCCTGAGATTCAATCGATGGAGCCAGGCCGAAATGCACACTTAATTCTGCAACAGCTCGATTCCAACTTTACATAAAAAACACAACTTTGAGCAAGTATAAAACAAGACTAAACACCTGTTTTGATCATGGTTTGCCAACAATACACATTAAAGTTCTAATATATTAGTTCCTAAGTACTTAGAGCCTAACAAACTCTCCCTTTGGCATCCATGACAAAACAAAAACACAATACTCAAAGTTACAAGTAAAAGCCCTTTACAAAAATAATGCCCATTACAAAAAATTCAATCCTAATTACTATCCATCAACTGCAAGTGTAGACAGCAGCACGACTAAATCAACCTGTATATTTCCTGAAACACTTAAACAAAACGCATAAACACATGTGTGGAAAATATAAGTAAAACAAAAATAAATTCAGACTTCACAAAACACAAAACAAAGACATATATCATGAATAACTCATAAATATAAATCAAAGAGCAGTGAAACAAGAAACATATCTAACAATGTATCTCCCCCTAACATGAATAGCCCAAAACAATACACCAAGAGCCAAAAATGATACATACACAGTGAAGCACCGAGATATAATCTAATAAACTTCACAAGCTCCATAGAAAAAAAATCTCCCCCTAACAAAAAAACTCTACAAGTGTCCAAATGTACTCTCCCTTTTTATGACAGAATGCTAAAGGGCAATCAGGATCCATCATCAAAAGGAGGTGGCGAAGGTGAACGTCGAAGATGAGCCAAATCTGCTCGCAAAGCACGAAGCTCATCAAGCATGTCCACCAAAATCTGACCATAAGCCGCCTGAACGGTCATGACAGTCTCCAAGGTATGACGAACATCAAAGTCATCCGAAGGAGGTGGAGGAACATCAGCAGTAGCAGCATCAACAGGATTAGTAGACGCCTCACCAGTAGTAGGACCTATAGAAGAAGGAGAGGGTACGGTTTCAGAAGGCTCAACACGAGGGCATTTAGAGCTCTCTCTCAAATGAGAAGCCCTCTGCCTAAGAAATGAGGTACCGATGGGAGCAACTATGTGTACGGGCTCAGAAGCAGGAAATCCTCTAAACCAAGATACAACAAAATCCTATGAATGAAAGCAGGATGAACAAGAGCATGAGCGGTAGAAGAACTCTTATAAACTTCATTTAAAGAACAAAGAAACAGATAGGGAAAACTAATAGGAGCATCTGTAACAAGAGCGTACAAAAATGCACATCGCTCCAAAGGAATGGTGTGTAGATGAGAGATAAGCCACAAAGAATGATAGGCTATCCTAAAGAAAAGGTAGTGAACCTTAGTAAGCTCAGCAGTGGTGATCCGAGGATCAGAACCCTACTGGATAAGGGTCCTAGTGATGTAAGACATGATGTCATCCAAGGGAGGAGACTCATTATAGGGATAGACAAGGTGTTGGACCAATGGTACCCCAAGAGCATCAGCTACTACCGTAGGAGTAATGGTGAACTCTACACCTCGTATCAAACTCTTTACTAAAATATTGGAATCATAGATGTAGACAGAGAGATTTGAGAAGAACTCTCTAATCAGGGTAGCAGGAGGTGGATGACTAATATCCATCAATGGTAGCCAACCCTTACGCTTAAAATTAGCCCTAATGGCTGGATCTTTCTCATCTAACAATACTTTACGCTCAGCCCATATCTTTCTCTTAAGGTTCAGTGTCTCAAAGGTTTCCTCATTCTTTGCACTCGGAAATCTCACCCGATCAAAGGTAGGAGGAGTAGGTGAGGGAGCGAACCTACAAGCTCTAGTATTCTTAGGCATGGTGCTAGGGTTTGGACAAGACATAAGGACAGAACCAAAAAGAAACAAAAACAAAACAAAACCAAGGGCAGACTGCAAGTTAGCAACAATATAGAAATAATAATCTATATGATGCATAAACAGATAAATGTCATGATGCATGCTCTACTGCAGTGATAAAAAGTTCAATTTGAGTTTAGAATCACAAAATTTGCTTGAGCATAGAGTTTATAACAAAAAACCCCAAAATTTTGAAAAACCACTTGTTCAATTTGTAATAAATTGACCAATTGATCATCACATAAGTTATAGAACAGTTTATTATGATCAAATTAATCAATCCAACAAGCCAATTTCAGCAATTAAACCCAATTTGAACAAAATCTCCAATTTTGGTACATTCAAGCCCTAGAATTTTCAATTTTTCACAATTCACAAAATTGATCAAATCAAACCATTAAGAACATGTTTAAAACATCCCCCAACAAAAACCCATTGATCAATTTCAAGAAATATGGCTTAAATCAACAAAAACCCCAATTATGCATAGGTTCGAAATTTTCAATGAAAATGCATGAAACTTGAAAATGAAAGCAAAAGGAGAGGTAATATGGTCTTACCGGCCTTTGAAGAGAAAAACCTTGCAAAAGAAACGGAGGAAAATGACAAAAATTTGATGTTAAGCCTTGTCCAACTTGGAGAGAGAGAAAAGTTTGAAAAACTTTTGAAAAGTGAGTTTGAACAAGTCAAAATCAGTTTTAAAAAAAACTTATTCACGATTTTCGATTGATCGAAATTTTAGGTTCGATCGATCGAAACAGACAGAGGCTCACTTAAAATTTTAATCGCAATTTCGATTGATCGAAAAACAGCCTCGATTGATCGAAATTCTAGAAAAAACACATTTTTGAAAAACATAGCAAATTTTGTGCAGAAACTTCTCAAAGCATTGAATTTTATGAATAAAATGCTAGAGTATGAGATGAAATGTTTTTCAAAAACACAAGTTTTAAACCTAGTTTTCCTAAATTTAAGATTTTCAAACATTCTCCCTTTAAATTCTCAAGCATCATATGTTTTGCTTAAAACTCAAGGTATTTTCAAACTTGGTTGGTCAAACCAAAAACACACACAATAACATGTACAAAGTTTAGCAAAGAGTAACTTGAGTAGTGTGTGCAACTAGCAAAATTTTGAGATACATGTGAGGTGATATGTGAATGGAAATCAAACACAAAGTCTACAAAATTCATCACATAGAATTTGAAAGAGACTATCACCTAAAGAGTTACATCATATAACTCCCACATCTCCTAGATCATAAGCTTGCAATCATGTAAGTTTCTTGATTTGCATCATAATGTACACACCAATTTTAATTGATCAGAAACTTATTAAAATAGTCGGGATAATGTACACATAAATTTTAGTTGTTTGATTTAACTTTAAGTCCAATAATGTACACACCAATTTTAAGCATTTAAACTGAGGCTACACCTTATGTTGTTTTTATGCATGTGCTACACTTTTTCGAGCACAAAATCTTACGATATGCATTAAGGTGTTCATGATTGGTTAGTGAACAGTGGTGAGATGGTTATTTATGCCTTTCTCAAAAGGATCAAGTCCGACAGTCAAAGACATGTGACTTCAAGATCAAGACAAAGTGATCAAAAACCATAAACATCTTTCCCACACAACATGCACTACAAGACTTCAACTAGTAAAGTGCAATAAATAAGCTCATCCATTGCTAAACAAGGTACAAAGATATGTTATGTGAAAATAAATTGACCAACCTTGTTTTCAAAACCAAGAAAATAAATACAAAACACAATTTTCTTCCCTTTTCCCTTTTATTTATTTATTATTATTATTTTTTTATTTTGAAAAGAAGGAACAAAAAACAATCATAGAATGAAATGCATGAATGTTATGCAATGCAAATCCTAGAAATAAAGAAAAACAAAAACCAAAGAACAATGGTCACAAAGAGTAGAGCAATGAAGCACAAGAACCATGTCAGAAATACTCAATTAGATTGAGCCTTTTGCATTCAAAACTTTTTAGATGCACCATGAGCATTGGAGTTCATATTTACATAGGAATGATTTCCAACTCCAGGATTAGAAAAAAGGTTTAGAGCCTTTACCAATTCACCAATGAGTACTATAGGATCTTGTGCTTGAGGCACAGGTATTTTTGGTTTGTTTTCTCACTTAGCAGCTTGTAGCTTGTAACAGTTTGGATGAATGTGCCCAGACTTTTCATAAAAATGACAAACCCAAGTAGGCTTACCATGTAAATTGTCCTTAGAAATGGTAGAATCCTTAGGTTTAGACTCTTTCAGTTCAATCCTAATCTTCCTAGGAGGTGTGACCTCTACAGGTTTAACAGTCTCACTCACAGGGGGTTCAGAGGAAGAAGAATGAATAAAGTTTGTGGAATGGGGTGCAGACACAGAGATGCTTTCAACAAAACCTAATCCAGATTTGTCAGAAGGAGACTTTTGAACACTCAGTATATAATCAAGTTTAGAACTAGCAGATCTAGCAACAGATAAATCAAGTTCCAAACTCTTAACTTTATCAAGCAAAAGCATATTCTCAGTTTTCTCATTATTCAAAAGTTCATTAGCATCAAATAGTTTCACAAGCAAAATTTTCTTATCAAGTTCAAGAGAAGCAATTTTCTTCAAGCCAAGATCAACATTCATAGCATCATTTGCAGCAACTTTGCAAAGTTTATTGTAGGCTTCTTGAAGATCTACATCGTTAGAGAGTTCCCCATCAGAAGGGCTCTCTTCAACATACACACTTTCATTGACTACAATAGTAACAGTGAAAGCAATAAAGTTTCTATCATCGTCAGAACTAGACTCATCATCAGAAATTTTATTATCACTAAGGGTTACAGCCATAGCCTTACCCTTAGACCTCAAGTATGTAGGACATTCAGATTTCATGTGACCATATCCTTGACATCCAAAACATTGAGGACCCATAAAATTATTAGGAGATTGACCTATTTTCTCTCTAGGTTTTTCAGTGTTGTTAACCTTAGTGGGATCATTGTCGGGGACGTTTTTGCGACAAGGGCCAAAAATGTGAAAACAGCCCAAATCTCCCCTTGGGTTCTTTAGAAGTATTTGTTTATGGAGAATCAAGCCCAAAATTCACAATGTATAAAAAAACAAAGGCTAATGGTGCTTTGACAAGAGAGAATCAAAATGCTAACAACAAAAATGCAGAAAACCATAAAAACATAATAGGTCTGAAATTTCGACCTGCAGTCACACAGAAGAGGGAATTGAGGGAGGTCGTGAGGAAGAGAGGGAAGGTTCCCCTGTACCCATATTTCCACCCCTAAGGTTCGGATTTGTGAGATTGTTGACTGGCTGAATGGGTTTTTTGCTCTGAAATTTCAGGTCTCTAGGTAGAACGTGACTGGTTGTTTTTTTAGTTGAAGAAAGACTCTTGTATTAAGCTTTGGGTGTTACTCTCAGAGTAAAATGTCCTCCCTTTGTTTTGAATCTGATTGTGGAATTTATATTGAGTTTAGGGTGCTCTAAGTGACTGGTTTTTGGCTAATAGAAAAGGCTTTGGACCCCAAGGTGTTAAGCAATGAGTGATTTTCAGGTTTGCTTTTGTTTGAATAAAAGGAAGGATTACTTTTATCATCATTAAGGGAAAGCTTGACTAAACCCTCATTGGCTCCTCATTTTCAGTTGTTTCAGACTTTTGGGAAGCTTAACTAGATGAGAGCTAGCAGCTGAAGTTGGCCAATGAGAGCCAACCATTTTTAAAGGAAAAAGAAGGTTCGGACAGAAACTTTGGGCCACAGTCACACAGAGCATAAAAGCTGTTTTGGGGTGGAAATTTTGGATACAAGACCTCCTCCATGAGCCTGAGGTGCTACCAGTGTCCCTTGCCCACTTGGTAGCACGCATGGGCTGGGCTCATGCAAAAGGTCCGAAAGGAACCAACCCATACCCTCCAAACCACACTTCCTCAATTTCCCCGATATGTCGCATGGGCTTGGGCCATGCTTAAAAACATAAATAAAATATAATACATAAATTGAGCCCACAAAGAAGTCGGGCTTAGTTGAATCGGGCTTGTACGAAATGTGTCACGAAAATGGGTATCAACATTAGCCCCCCGAGCACGCATGGCGCTTGCGGCATGTGGTGTGAGTAGTTGATGTTTCCCATTACTTTGTAGATGTTGTGAGTTTGAGAATTAGTACATCCAAACGCTTCTTCTTTTTTTTTTTTTTTTTTTTTTTTTTTTTGTTGTTGAGAAGGTACACGTAGATGAAGCTCGTTTGTAGAAATGTCGTGCGTCATAGCGCCCACGAGTCTACGAAAGTCAAGTTGTAACCAAGTGATAGGTCCAACACGAAATGGTCCTTGCCTTCCATGCCTCACATGTATATAAATTTCCTCGTGTATCAATGTTATTGTACCGCTCGCTTACTTGAGCTCGTACTGAAAAATAAAGCCTTCCCTTAATTCAGCAAGTGGGCCCAGGTCGTTTAACTTGCTCCATTAAGTCACCAAATGCCAACATAACCATCTGAATTAGTCAGTGCTTATTAAACTCCAAGTCTCCAACGCCATATCAAGCTTTTCATTACTTTTGTTTTTTATTTCCTTAGCACCGTTGCTTTGCAATATAGATTAGGCTTTGACTATTCCTTTCTTGCTTTTGTATTTCTTTTTTCTTTTTCTTTTTTTTTCTTTTGTTTTTCTAAAGCCTTCTATCAGGGGTACATAAGTACATTCCACGCCACTTACTTCTTTGCTTCTTCATTAGATTGCTTCAGTTGCTTCTCTCTTTTATTTCTCAGCCACTTTCGTTTTCGCTTCTTTCAACACGCCTCCTTCAAAATACCATATGTCGAAGACCCAAAAGAGCAGTGTGGCCCGTGGGTAAGGTTTTGATGTCGACAAAAGAGGAGATCTTTGTTGGCGACAAGAAATAAGAAATAACTTGAAGAGCTTGGCACCAACCATCATTCTAAGAATCAGGATTTAAGTGAGCCCAAAGTGCCCCTGCCGTAGGAGAGAGACGTTTGCTTGTAGAAAGCAAGGAGCTTTGCTGAAGACGACTAGAGGAGGTTCGTGGCAGCCCTCTGCCCATGCTTGTGGGCTTGTTGGTACCGATGGTGGGAAAGTGGCATAGACAGCAAGGAGGAAAGAACCTTCACTGCTAAGGAGCAAAGTTTTGTTGTAAGAGAATGATGCCGAATAAGGTGACTAGGTGTTGATTCCATTCTTTGCACAAGCTTGATAAAATGCGAATTCATGATGCCCACCTTGGTGAGCTGATTTTTCTTTTTTTTGTTCGCTATGCCTTGGTTGTGCTTGTTGATATGTTGAACGTGCTGTTCAATTCAATTTGTGGGGTAGCTTTTCCTTGGAAAAATGATAGTCTCATTGCGTCGATTCATGAGCTTGAGCCATTGTGTTGGAAGTAGAATGAGTAGATAACTGATTGTAATTTTGACTTGGGTCTATAGGAGAAGATGATGATGAATGGGAGGTTATCTTGAACCTCTATGCAAATCGGATCACATTAGGGATGCTTCAATATTTGAGTTGCTTGATTGCTGGTTAATTTGGCGAGATTGTGTTTGCCAAGATTTGTTTCGATGAAGTTGTAACCACGAGCGATAAGTGATGTTGCTAGCCATATAGCGCATTTGAGATGGAATGGAGCAAAAATATCACTTGGCGATGTAGTATAAGGGTGTGCCATAGTTGCTGTATGTGCTAGCACTGGCAGCCCCCAGTATTGTGTTATCGTGGCGAATGCAAATAAAAATGCAGAGTCACCAGTTGTTGTTGCTTCATGTTTGTTGTGATGATGAGGAGAGTGTTGGCGAAACCATTATTAATGATTCCATAGAGTGTCTATTATTTGATCGTGGTATTGCCCATCTATAATAGCCCTCGTGTCTTGGGCCTTGATAGGACTAGATTGACCATGATAGCAAGAGAGGTCGCCTTGTAAAATAGATGTTGTGTACGCTAAAATGATGAATGGCGTAACTTGTGAGCAAGTAGGAGATTCCTCTTTGTTGCGTAGCTATAAAAAAAATGTTCGATGAAACGTCGTTATGTCGAGATGCTTTCGCTTGTGGTAATGTCGTAGCTCCATTTGTTTGAGAATGAAGCCGCAAATTTCTTTGGCAACATAAAATATATTGTGGGAAGTCAAAACTCATTGCCAACCCCTTTTCATGCCAATAGGGATTATTGAGTGCGCCGCATTGCATTGTTGAACAGGAACTTTGTAACTCACTTGGTAAGTCACATGTCTTCTTCATTTTCTTTTCTTGATTGCATATAATAGTATATTGAGTGAGCCGTACTATGATTTCTTGTAGGATGACTTTGGTTTAGAGAATCGTGGTGCTGTCGTTGGGACTCTCATCCATGAGGCCAATCTCATTACCAATGCATCATTTTCTGAGGTTGAAGCTACTGCGGACAGCAACATAGAGCTGCAATAGATGGAACCATGGCCGCTGTTAGTAACTTTGAACCCTTTTGGTCCATTTCTCACTTGCGACTTCGAAGTAAAGAAGAAAGCGACTGCAAGCCAACGTCCCAAAGATGGTGATGTTGGATAGGGACTACAACATCGCTTCAACTTTTTTCTTCTCCTCTTGCTTTCCCCCTTTTTTTTTCGATTGTCTTGTATTGAGCCTCAAGCTTTGAAATTTCGAACTAGTTGAAGTGTGTAATATGGGCTGCTGCGTTGGAAACATTTTCTCTTGTATTTCACCCTTGTGGACAGCCCACTTATGTATAGAGCAGCTCCTGTCTAATTATATTGGTGAAACTTTGAATTTGTACTATCATGGTTAGTAGGCACAATTTGTATTTCGTACAAAGAAACATATATACGATGTCTCAACATGTAATTTGAATTTCGGAATGAAAAGAATGATTTGTACCTCAATAGTGTGCATAGTTTGTATTTTGTACTTTGAGGATGAGTTTCTACCTTTCTTCAATAGGCTATGAGCATGTTTTTGTTGCAAAAACAACTCTTGTATGGCTATGACCATTTGAATATGTTGAGAAAAGCTTGCTTGGAAGGGTTGAGTACACCTTGTGACGAAGTAGCATAATTTTGATAGATTATATGCACTTAGTCTCTTGAGAATGACTTGTGGTTGATTGGATAATTTGTGAATATGGCTTTGCCTTCGCAATGGCAAATCAGGAGACCTGTTGCTTGCTTGCCGTGTCTTTACGAACAGGCTTTGGCTAAGTGCACGTCTCGCTGTCTGTGCGCCATTTTTTAGTGCTCTATTGACGGGCAGATTTGGTTTCACATACAGCAACTCATATATATATTGAAGCTTGGCTCGCCGCTTGGTAGTCGACTTATTCTCAACATGTATTAGGTTGCTATTTCATTAGTTTCAAGAAGCCCCCACATATGGGCTGCATTTTTGCGCATTGCAGCTCATGGTGCATTTGTTTGTCACCATTTCATAGGGCAATCGCGTTCTCACATACATAGGCTTGCTAATTTCTTGAGGAAGGCTTTTATCCTCGCGTATAGCAAATTACCATGTGGCAATGAGATAGTGATTTGTTGCGTCGATTTTCCCATAATGTTTTAGGGATGATTATGTCCACCATGTAATGGACTGCTATTCTTGAATTATAAGATATTGTGTTGGCTCAAATACCGCTTCGTAAGGCTTGCCGTTAAGAAATGTTGGCTTTCCCTACTTTGTCGAGGTCTTGCCACATATGAATGATATGACATCTTACCGGCTTCCTAATCATTCGGTAGAGATTTCCTTTTGAGGACGCATTGGCTTTCCTACCTTGTTGAGGGCTAGTCGTGCCCTCACAAGTAGGGGTATCGCCATAATAAAACGTCTCATAGGCTTCCTAGCTAATTGATAAGGCTTACCATTGAGAGAGTATGTGTTTGGCCTTCCCTACCTTATTGAGAGTATTTTTACCCTCGCATGTTGAGGCTTTGCCGTAAGAGTAATTTGTTGGTTTTATTGCGCTTCACAAGGTTTCTCATTAGAAGAAAGTTTTGGCTTTCCCTACCTTATTGAGAGTATTTTTTACCCTCGCATGTAAAGGCTTTGCCGTAGGAGTAATTTGTTGGTTTTCTTGCCGCTTCGCAAGGTTTCTCATTAGAAGAAAGCGTTGGCTTTCCCTACCTTATTGAAGGCATTACACCTTCGCATGTAGGGATCTCACCATGCTTCGATAACATGATAATTTGTCGGCTTCCTAGTATTTCATAGGGCTTGCCTTTGAAAATTGGTATAAGTGAGATGTATTGTTGTCGCTTATGAATGAGATGTCAAAGCGACAAATGATATGCTTCTTGATGAGTTTGGCTACAAGCATTCCCATCGCTTTTCTTGAGTGCAATTGCTTCCGCCCACTTAGTGAACTATTTAGTGGCGGCAAAGACCCGAATGTACTCATTCAAGGGTGAATGGATAGGTCTGATGAGTTCAAGCCCCCGAGTATAAAAGGCTATGGAGCACTCATGTCTTGAAGGCTTATATGGTGTGTGCGTATAAGCTTGGAGTGCACTTAGAAGTGTGGCGACTTTAGCGAATTTGGTTATGCCAAACCAATGGTATCCTATTGCCAAGAGTTGTTGGTAGGATTTATTCCTCCCTTAGTATTCACCATATTCCTCCAAGATAAATTCCAAAAATGGGGTTCCTCATTTGCTATATAAAGGGCAAAATATAATTCCTCTTTGTCGAAGATTAGTTGTGCCGCAGACAGCGTCTCCATACTCAGCCAACTTGGCTTCTTATTTTGGGACAATGATAAGCTAAGCGTCAGAGATGTTGGTATAGGGTTGTTTCATTCCCAGCACAACAGTTTTTCTCCCACGCTTCAGTTAGCCTCTTTGTCGAAGATACACGGTACCACAGACAGTGGCTCCATACTTTACTTGCTTGGCTTCTAACTTTTGGACAATGATGGGCTAAGAACTAGGGACGTCGATATAGGGTTGTCGCATCCCTAGCACAAAATTTTTTTTTTCGTTAGCCTCTATGCCGCTTATGTCGAGCTTTCACATCAATACTAAAATTCCACTCGAAAATCTTTGGAATGGATTTCCAGCAACTAGCTTGTGATTTTTTTAGTTGTTTGACATCAATGTTTAGAGCGAGCTCTAGTAAAGCATTCTTCAAAGGTGCGCGCGAACTCTCCTTATTAGTTGGCTTGGCCGCGGATTTCAATTGCAAGAATTGAGTGACAAGAACAATTTTCTTGATGATGGCAACGTTTGAACTTCCATCTTCATGTATAATCTCAAATTCAAGAAGGATTAAGGTGTTGACATGGCTTAGAATGCATGAGCGTGTCATGGCTTCGGTGAGAGGGAATCAAGCTTTCCTTCTTTGTCGGATGCTCCGAGAAGGTTTCCGTTTTGTCCCCTAGTGTAATTATCATTTATATTAGTAAATGATATTCATGGCTAAAGATTAATACAAATGACTTGTAGAAAATATTTTGGCAACAAATCTAGAGTATTGAAATGGTTTAAACGATATATAAAATAATTAATTAGCAAAGATAATGCTTGAGAGTCTTAGCTTAAGCATGCTTTGACAGTTGTTCGTCGCTCGTATGACTTCAAGACTTGACGATTGAAACGTCGCTACCTCATGGCGTGGTATATGAAATATCTTGCGACTTGCGGCGGGCCATTTAGCTATAGCCTTTAACTATTCGGTGAAGACTTCATTTTGTGGTGACGCCAAAAATATTTGCTTGCGAAAGGTCGCACACAGCAACAATTATTGTTGTGCCAATATGAGTCAATCACCCACGACAGCCCCCATAGCGTGCGCCGATTGACCATGATTTTGGATGTGTGAGCTTGCCATGGCTTAGAGTGCGTGAACGTGTCACAGTTTCAATGAGAGGAAATCAAGTCCAGCTTTCCTTCTTTGTTGGATGCTTTGAGAAGGTTTTCGCCTTGTCCCCTAGAGTAATTATGATTTCTATTAGTAAACAATAGTCATGGCTAAGCTTTGGCACAAACGACTTAGAGAAAATATTTTGATTAAAGGTTTAAAGGATCAAAATGGTTTAAACGATATATATATAAAAATGAATTAGTAAAGAGAAAGCTTGAAAGTCTTAGCTTAAGTGTGCTTTGACAATAGCATATCGCTTGTATGACTTCAAGACTTGGTTTATGAAATGATGCTACTTAAAGACGATGTATCGAATATCTAATGACTTGCGGTGGGCCATTTAGCTATGCCTTTAGCCATTTGGTGAAGGCTTCATTTAGCGATGACGCAAAAAATATTTAGCTGCGAAGGGTTGCACATAGCAGCGATTATTGTTATGCCAAAATGATTTAATCACCCGCGGCAGCCCTCATATGCTCAGTGCTAACTCAGCAACAATACAACTTGATGTATGGTACGTCGCTACCTCAAGACTTGGTATATGGAACATCTAGCGCCTGGCGGTGGGCCATTTAACTATGGCCTTTAGCCATTTGGTGAAGACTTCATTTAGCGATGACGCAAAAAATATTTAGCTGCGAAGGGTCGCACACAGCAGCGATTATTGTTATGCCAAAATGATTTAATCACCCGCGGCAGCCCTCATATGCTCAGCGCTAACTCAGCAACAATACAACTTGATGTATGGTACGTCGCTACCTCAAGGTTTGGTGCATGGAACGTCTAGCGCCTTACGATGGGCCGTTTAGCTACGGTCTTTAGCCATTTGGTGAAGCTTCATTTAGCGATGACGCCAAAAACATTTAGCTGCGAAGGGTCGCATATAGCAGCGATTAGTGTTGCGCTGAAATGAGTCAATCACCCGCAACTCCCATATGCTAGCGCGTGAGGGGTTCTTGATTTTGAAATTGATGTTTAGAGCTTTGCATTGTTGATTATTGGTTGGAACCATCATTCCCTTCGCGGTTGGATTTGCGGCTCACCATTTTTGCATTTTCCAGCTACAACAAAAATGTTCACGAATATTATATAAAGCAAGAGATGTGGGATAATTCCTCCATATGAATGATAGCTAAAAAATACACACACACACACACATATATATATATATATATATATATAGATGAGTAGAAGAAATTTTTTTTTTTTGAATAAGAAAGTTAATTCTCCCTCCATCCTTCTCTTCTTGGATGGTTTCTGGAGGTTGGAGCGATTTCGTCACATGATTTAGAGCATCTCCAGCAACTCAATGAGCTAAGGATAGAACTTATTTCAGCTCAACTTCATCATGCTCTTCTTGCGTGGCAAAGTATCATACGATTTCTCTTAGAACGACAAGTTGGTGCGAGAAACATCATCTTTTTGCTGGTTTCACATCTTCAGATACATGACTTCTCTTGTTTCAGCTGCTTGACTCCCCAGTGGAGTCGCCAAAATGTCGGGGACGTTTTTGCGACAAGGGCCAAAAATGTGAAAACAGCCCAAATCTCCCCTTGGGTTCTTTAGAAGTATTTGTTTATGGAGAATCAAGCCCAAAATTCACAATGTATAAAAAAACAAAGGCTAATGGTGCTTTGACAAGAGAGAATCAAAATGCTAACAACAAAAATGCAGAAAACCATAAAAACATAATAGGTCTGAAATTTCGACCTGCAGTCACACAGAAGAGGGAATTGAGGGAGGTCGTGAGGAAGAGAGGGAAGGTTCCCCTGTACCCATATTTCCACCCCTAAGGTTCGGATTTGTGAGATTGTTGACTGGCTGAATGGGTTTTTTGCTCTGAAATTTCAGGTCTCTAGGTAGAACGTGACTGGTTGTTTTTTTAGTTGAAGAAAGACTCTTGTATTAAGCTTTGGGTGTTACTCTCAGAGTAAAATGTCCTCCCTTTGTTTTGAATCTGATTGTGGAATTTATATTGAGTTTAGGGTGCTCTAAGTGACTGGTTTTTGGCTAATAGAAAAGGCTTTGGACCCCAAGGTGTTAAGCAATGAGTGATTTTCAGGTTTGCTTTTGTTTGAATAAAAGGAAGGATTACTTTTATCATCATTAAGGGAAAGCTTGACTAAACCCTCATTGGCTCCTCATTTTCAGTTGTTTCAGACTTTTGGGAAGCTTAACTAGATGAGAGCTAGCAGCTGAAGTTGGCCAATGAGAGCCAACCATTTTTAAAGGAAAAAGAAGGTTCAGACAGAAACTTTGGGCCACAGTCACACAGAGCATAAAAGCTGTTTTGGGGTGGAAATTTTGGATACAAGACCTCCTCCATGAGCCTGAGGTGCTACCAGTGTCCCTTGCCCACTTGGTAGCACGCATGGGCTGGGCTCATGCAAAAGGTCCGAAAGGAACCAACCCATACCCTCCAAACCACACTTCCTCAATTTCCCCGATATGTCGCATGGGCTTGGGCCATGCTTAAAAACATAAATAAAATATAATACATAAATTGAGCCCACAAAGAAGTCGGGCTTAGTTGAATCGGGCTTGTACGAAATGTGTCACGAAAATGGGTATCAACAATCATTCTTCCTAAAGTTTCTAGGTTCAACAATGTTTTTACCTCTTGCCCTTTTGTTGCTATTTCTAAGGAAATTCTTAAAGTTCTTGGTAAGGTAAGCAATCTCTATAGCAAAGAGCTCATCATCAAATCCACTAACATCAACATCATCAACTAACTTAAGAGCCATTGATTTAGTTTTGTTAGTTTTGGGTAGGTCCAACTCATAGGACTGAAGAGATCCTACAAGTTCATCAACAGGGATGGAGTCCACATCCTTGCTCTCAGTGATGACAGTCACTTTGGGTCTAAAATCTTCAGTTAAAGATCTAAGAATCTTCCTAACAATTTAGGTTAATCATAGATTTCACCCAAGTTGTATGCAGAATTAACAATGTCATTAAGTTTAGCATAAAATTCATCAAATGATTCATCATCAGACATCCTAATGCTCTCAAATCTAGTAATTAATTGCTGCAACTTATTAATTTTGACAACCTTTGTGCCTTCGTGCACAGTTTGGAGGATATTCCAAGCAGTGTAAGCAACCTCAACATTAGAGATTCTCTTAAATTCCTCCATAGAAACAGCGTTAAAGATATCATTAATAGCTTTGCTATTGAACACGGCTGCTTCTTTTTGAGAAGTTTGCCACTTACTAATAGGAGTAGTGGGCTTCTCCCATCCGTATTCAATGGAGTTCCAGACTCTCTCATCAATTGATTTTAGCAATGATTTCATCCTTACTTTCCAATAAGCATAATTATTCCCATCAAAGTGAGGAGGAATAACTAAAGAGTGTTCGTATTCTATGACAACAAGGGTCAATGATCAGCTCAGAGATCAAAAGATCTACAACAAGAGAGCAACCTGCTCTGATACCACTTGTTTGTTTTTAGACCCCTTAAAACACAATTGGATTAAACTAGTTAATTAGCCAAGTTATTACTTAGTCCAAATTCTAGATCTAGGTTAACACAATCATATAATCATATCAATGTAAAGTGCAGAATATAAAGAACACAAAGATATGATAACCCAAGAAAACCAAACCGGTAAAAACCTGGGGAAGATTTAACCTAGCTATCCTTAAGGTAAATCTGAATCCACTAACGAAAGAATTGAAATTTTACAATAGCGACTTAGACCACTAACATCCTATTACTACCCACCAGTAGAAAACTTACTGACACGACCATGTGCAAGCTCCGAGACCACGGACTCCTTCTTTCTAAGATTCTCCAACAAGTACAAGCACACCCGCTTGTGTATCTTTAAACTCTTTAGTGTAGCAACTGAATGATCATCAAGCTCTTGAAGAAATCTCCTTCTTGATAATCCTAAGCTTGTGTGAAGGTAACTACCTCTCAGATCTCACAAGAAATTCACACACACAACAAATAGAGCAACCTCAAAAACGTGGCTAGGGTTTGCCTTTTATATCTAGGGCAAAACATAAAACCCTACACGTTATATGGGTTTAGGGTTGAGTTAGAAAATTCTGCAGAAAAAACATTCTGCCCGAGATTCGATCGATCGAGCCAGGCCGAAATGCACACTTAATTCTGCAACAGCTCGATTCCAACTTTACATAAAAAAACACAACTTTGAGCAAGTCTAAAATAAGACTAAACATCTGTTTTGATCATGGTTTGCCAACAATACATATTATAGTTTTAATATATTAGTTCTTAAGTACTTAGAACCTACCAATACCCACGCATAACACACAATCAATTAAAGTAGGGCATCACAATCTCCCCCACTTAAATCCCTAACGTTCTCCTTAGGGCCCACTTTGTGGAGTAGTATCTCTAAGCCCATATGGGGATACTAGGCCAGTTTTGATACCATTACTGGCATGCCCCAAACCCATACCAAAGTCTTAAAATAATGGAAAAAGCGTAATTAAATATCCACAACCTGGAATGTATCAAAATTTTTTCTGAGGTGGAATGTGGAGGTTTCTCGTTCTGGTACTAATACGGTATTTTCCGGCCGTTATGCCTTGAACAAAATGGAATTAACAACAATGGTATAAACATTCAAATTTCTTTGAAAGTTGACACATTAGTTTTTTTATCTTTTTGTTTTATTCTTGTTAGGTTATAGAATGACTACATTTAAATTAACTAATTACCCAAGTTGATTATTAGTCTAAATTACATGGAAAACCAATTGAGACATAATCAAATCACTAAAGCAGAAAATAAGTTTGGCACGATGATTTAATCACGTTAGGAAAAACCCTAGCAGGCAAAACCCTATCTAGTGAATTTCAAGTCTCAAAGAATCCACTAATAAGAATAGAAGTTACAAGTACAAAGAATCTTACCCTATCTAGAAGTACCTACCTACAGTAGAATTTATTAATCGATAAAGAAGCACAACTCCAATCCCCAATTAGACTACTTCATTTAACATATTTCTCCTTCTATTTTCTGAACTCACCAGTTCAATAGGAGGAGGCTAGGGTATTAATATGAAAGCCTTAGGTTCTCTATCTCTACCACCTTATTTATAAGTGGAGCTTAATGGACCTTTTAAATAGGCTTTCCAACTAGGTTACATAAACCCACAAATAATAGTCATTTAAAATAAAACGAAGTTGGCTAAACTAGAAATCTCTTGGCTAAATAGATCAAGAGGTATTGAGCTTCATTTATTCTTGATAGATTGACAGGTATCAAGACCTATAGTTTCAACTTTCTTGAGTAATCTTGTATTTTCAATTCATACCCCTTGATTATGAAAGTTGTATTTCTTGAAGCACAAAAAACTAAGACTTAGATAAATCTAAATTGTGTTTTAATCTTGGATGTGCCAATACATAAAAATATGACAGAATTTTTAAAATTTTTGTTTGTAATTATACACATTCAATGGGTCTTAAATCCATCATCCACGAACTCACTTTTTACTTTATTCTTACTTGGTAAAGAGATGCCAATTGAGCTTGAGTTCATTGCTTGACACACTAATGTTTATATAAGGTGTAAAAGACCGGACTTGTTAGTTCAAGTGAGTAACTCTCCATACACTAACTTTGTGGGGGTCCGGGGAGCTAGGTCAAGGAGGAGGGGCTGCATTATAGTATATAATATTTCTAACTACTATATACATATGTAATAAACATACCAATGTTACCCCCACAGCATACCTTGGAATCTTTCCATACTCCTTAAACTACTGAATATACATCCTTTGGAGACTATATTTCCCACTAGAGCAGAAGGAGGTGCTGCATTATAGTATATAACATTTCTAACTACTACATACATATGTAATAAACATACCAATGTTGTCCCCACAGGGCCACAGCATACCTTGGAATCTTTCCATACTCCTTAAACTACTGAATATGCATCCTTTGGAGACTATATTTCCCACTAGAGCAGATGTATCTTTTATTTATTTATTTATTTTTTTTTTTTTGAGGAACGCAGATGTATCCTTCTTTAGGAATAAAGAAGCCCAAAAAAAGAAAAAAAGAAACGCCATAATCAAATGAGGTGGTTTTAGACGGTATACTTAAAAATAAACAAAAATTAAAAAATAAATTACCCCTACTCTCCAATTTCATACCTAACCAAATACTTTTATTAATGCACACAAAAGCGAAGATAAGGAAATCCTTTATTGATGTTGACTTTCATCCCCCGAGAAAGGAGTCGAAATGGAGAGTTCAGGTGTGGAAGGGAAAGTGCTGGAAATGTTTGAAGTTGGGCCCTGTGAAAGTGCTTAACAGATGGGTTTCTTAATAGGCCAGAGGTTCCCCAATCTTATAAGAAGCAGGCTGGCCAGAGACCTCATTCTTCAAGACCAGCTATTACCTTTTGCCCAAACCCCACAAGCACAGCCACTTCTCAAAGCACTCACTGATAATAACAAAAAGAAGTTTCCAAGTTATTGGGATGAACTGATAGGAACAGCTGAGGGAAGTGGAGTTCCTGTTCTTCATGTAATTTTTCATTTGAAAATCAACAAAATACTTTCGTTTTATTTATCATAGTACAGTATCAGTTACTTTCTAGTTGTTCATGTGCAGATAATACTAATCAACTTCAGGAAAGAGATTGTTCCTTTTCTTCCAAAGAACAAGTTAATTTCCAATGCTGATAGCCCAGATGACTGTCTGATGTTCTCATCATTAGTGATTCCATGGCCACGGTGGCACATAATGAGAATGCATATGTTGCTTTGTTTGGCAACACGTACTTTGTTATATTCCATCCTATTTTAAAGTTTCACAAAAAAACCTTGTCAAGTCAATCAAATTTTATTGGTTTTTATAGCGAGTGTTGGGGACACCAACTTTGGCACAACTCTGTGCCATATGGCGAGTTGTGATTAGTAAGGGTGTGTCTTTTATAGCTTAATCATTTCTTATGTGTGTTTGCAGCTATTTAATAAAGGGAATACTGTCAAAAAACTATCCTTCATTGCTTACACGTATGCTGGAGAGCTCCCAAGCTGTGCATTTGGATTCAACAGTCATGGATTGATAAAAATTCTCACTCACCAAGAATCTGTATGAGACTGGTGTGTTATACCCAAACTAATACTGGAAACAATCTGACCAAAGAAATTCAAATCATATTCTGCCTGTGACCCCACCCCCTAAAATTTTCAACAAAAAAGAGAAATGAAGAAAAGAACAGAAAATCTACCATATAAGTATCAAACATACATTCACAGTTTCAGTTATGGATGCCTTAGTGTCGACTAGGCTACAATGTTCTCACTTCAACTGAATTGAATTTAACTAGTTTTCATAATACTTAGATGATAGATATGTGTTTATAAAATAAATAAAAAAAAAATGATATATGTCAGTAATTTCGTTATTGTGTATACTTCAGGCATTCACACTAAATTCAGTACCCCCAATTAAAGACGAGATTGCGGCCGGTGACATTGGATGTAACTTCATGATCTCTAGGGATCTCCTTGAAGCATCAGGCATTCACGATGCAGTAACTGTAAGATGTTTTATAGCCCTTCTCATATAACTATAGTTCATGTTGATTATGGAAGGTTATATCATGCCTTGTTACTTCAGAGAATTCATTCATCAGAAGTTTCTGTGGGACATAGTTACAATCTGATTGAAATAAGAACACGTAAATTTCTCAACGTTGAAACTGCATCAAGGAACCGGATTTCAGTTAGTGTCCAGCAGGTATGCAATGAGGCATATCTGGATATGTGGCTACATCAATTTATGCTGAAGCACCACGCCTCCACACCAAACAAGCCAACCATATGTTCACCACTTTACAAATATTCCTCAAATCCACATCATCAATCCAATGCTGGCTCTGACAATTTTGCTGATGTGGTGAACCTCCTTGCTCACTTGGAGTGGTGGCATGGTAGCTTCTATGACAGATGCAGTTTTAGCAGATATAACTAAACAAAAAGTTTTAATCGATCAAATTATTTACTCCAATGGAAAAATAAAATCATGGATTTTGTTTGAAGGTACAAGATGACAACTCCATAAGCAGGCAAAGAAGAGCACTTGTGCTACCAAAAAAATAAAAAAAAACGAATTCCTTTCACTTCTTGGAGATATGGCTGACGCAAAATACCCAATCTACATGACAGGTAATTTGAAGGGTATTTGACTACCTTCTGTAGAATAATTACTCTCCTAAAATGACCCCTTATGCCATATTCTCAGGTCCAATACTATACACACTATGTACGGCTGTAATAGATCCGGTTGAACAAACATTGTCTATTATTGAAGGGAATCCAAAGAAAGGAGAAGCTTCTCACGTCTTCACTATGTCATCAAAAGAGTTCAAGATTCCACAATTGGAGGAACTCATTTCTTGAGCCCCTTAAAGTGGTTCATAGAGGCCTAGCATGTGGCCATCCATACATCGCATGGCTGCAACCTGATCCCATGCATATTATAATAGACCTTTTATATCTTGAATAACGAGACTAAAATTGAAGTTGATAATGTCTATAGAGATTTAAGGAAATTACCTTTCCATGAATTTCATATTTGATGGGACCATCTAGTTTAGCTCCTAGGGGCGGAGTTAGAAATTTTTGTTTGGGGGGCCGATTTGTGTTACTAATTTGTTGTTTATACAAACTTCTATACACATACACAAACACATACATCTACACACACATAATTTAGCATCTTTCATAGTGAAATCCTTAAAATTAAATGTTTTATAGAGTTAAATTCATATTTCACCATCTCCTATAGTGAAATCCTTATATTTTCATTTTCAATATAAGTTACCAAATTGTTTACCATTGTGAGTAAAAAAAAATTCAATTGAACTAATGAAGTGTTTAGACATAAATGACCCAAAAATTTAAAAGATACAAGAATATATTTTACAACAAAAAAAGAATTTGAGAAACAATACATTCTCTATAACTACTCTAACCAATTGGACAATTTTCCTTAAGAAAATTATTGAACTAACTCAAGTATTTGGGGAGTCAATTAAGTCCTATTTTTGGGGGCTAATTTTTAAAATATTAAATATTTCTATATAGTATAAAAAAATTTTCAAAAATTTTGGCCCCCCTAACATGTAGCTCCAAATAGTCAATCAGAACTTCAAAAAATTGTGACACTAGACAAGAATGACAAAACTATTTGGTACCTAATAGGTAAATCACCAATAATGAAAAACAATGGCTCCCAATATATATATATATATATATATAATGAAAAACCAAATTATCAATGAACTTGAATGGAATGTAATGATTACAGGGTATAGACATACAAAGTAGTTTGAAAGTTGACAGTGTAGTTTTTTTTTAATTGGTAATTACACAAACTCTTGATCTTATAGCCTCATTCTTGACCTTTTCCTTACAAGGAGAGGAGATATCATTTGAACTCGACCTCATTAGCGGAAACACCATTTTTTTACATAAGCTGTATACTGTATAGTTAAGTAAACATACTTAAATACCAATACTACGTCACTAGATGAAGCATATTTGGGAAGCCATTTCAAACTAGTGAATATGCATCCTTTGGAGACCATACTACCCACTAGAATGTATGTATCCTCGGAAGCACCTCATAGATACGGGCATGGATACAGGTACAAATACGGTATGGTAACACAACTATCAATCAATATCAATATATCTATATATTACTAAAAACTGAAGCGTAGCATTTAATGTTGCTACGCTCCAGTTGAGCCACCTCATCCTCCACCTCATACTTCTAAAAAAAAAAGAAAATCCTTTTTTCCTTTATGATTTTTCTCTATTTAAAAAAAAAATATATATATATATATATATAGATCATGGGCAAAAATGTTGATGCACTATTAAGATTACTATTCATCTCCTTCTCAAAAAAAAAAAAAAAAAAAAACAGATGACTATTCATCTGCTACTAATCTACTACATATACTAAATCATCTCAATTGTTATCCATACAACATGAGTTATTATCTTCAGTTACAACTATTCACATCCTTCCATCAAAAATTGGAATTTGGAAGCAAAACGGTTTCTTTGTAATGCAAAATGTAGAGTTAGAGTATTCTATCCAAATCACCATTCCACTTTCAATAGCTAATCCAAATCTTATATATTCGGTCTGTAAGTTCTCTCTCTCCACTTTAGTTTTTTTCCCCCCAAATTTCTGTACTTAGCCAATGCCCAATGAATATGCAAGACAAAGGTGTGCAAACTATCAAGAATTCAATTCCACTATTGATTATTGCTTACAATCCCAAATGAATTTATTGATTCTTTATTGAAATTTTGGGTAATCAATTTCTTTTACATATCACTCTTGATTTTTGTTTAGGTGTGTTTCACAATGTTGAATTATCACTATATTTGTATCGCAACTTCTAATGACTTTTTGAATGGTTAGTATTTTTTTATTAACGTTAAGACTGAATGCTAATTTGCTCACAATTTGCATGATGTTATATTTCTAAAAGGTAGCCAACCAATCAAAGTAACTCATGTTTTGAATATATATATATATATATATTGTATTTTTTTTCATTTAGTCACAATACAAATTGTTTTTTTACCAACCATTGGCATTGGCACTATTGGGTTCTAAGACTTTAGGTTTAAATGTATTAGAACTTCAATTTGTAATGTTGGCAAACTATGATCAAAACGTTTAGTCTTGTTTTAGACTTGCTTAAAGTAATGTTTAAGTGTAAAGTTGGAATCGAGTGTACTGCAGGATTTACTGTGTAAATCTGCCTGGCTCGGTCGATCGAAAATTAGACTCGATCGATTGAAGCTCGTGCAGATTATTTTTCTGTAGAATTTTCCAACTCAGCCCAAGCCCGTTTGACGTGTAGAGTTTTATGTTTTGCCTTAAGTATAAAAGGAGAAACCCTAACCACATTTTCAAGTTGCTCTTTATGCTGTGTGTGTGAATCTCTTGTGAGATCTAGAGGTGTTTGCTTTCACATACACTTAGGGTTCCCAATCTCAAGATTGATGTCAAGAGTTTGGTGATCAATTCAGTTGCAAATTCAAGAGCTTAAAGATATACAAGCAGGAGTGCTTGTGCTTGCTGGGAATCCAAGAAAGAAGTAGTCCGTGGACTCGAAGCTGTCACATGGTCGTGGTAGTAAGTTTTCTACTCGAGGTAGTAACAGAATGTTAGTGGTCTAAGTTCTATTGTACAAACTTCAATTCTTTCATAGTGGATTTGTTTTATCTTGAGGATAGCTAGGTTAAATCCTCCCTAGATTTTTTACCGGTTTGGTTTTCCTGGGTTATCATATTGTTGTGTTCTTTATTTTCGCACTTTACAATAATATGATATATTTGTGTTAACCTATATCTGTTGAATTTGACTAAGTAATCACTTGGCTAATTAATTAGGTTAATCTGGTTGTGTTTTAAGGGGTCTAAAAACAAACAAGTGGTATCAGAGCAGGTAGCTCTTCTGTTATAGATCCTTTGATCTTGGAGCTGATCCTTGACCCTGGTTGTCATGGAACATAGACACTCTCTTGTTATTCCACCTCACTTTGATGAGAATAATTATGCTTATTGAAAAGTAAGGATGAAAGTATTCCTAAAATCTATTGATGAGAGAGTTTGGAATTCCATTGAATACGGATGGGAGAAGCCCACTACTCCTGTGAGTGAGTGCTCAGAAAGAAGCAGCCACTTTTAATAGCAAAGTTATGAATGCTATCTTTAATGCTATTTCTATAGAGGAATTTAAGAGAATCTCTAATATTGAGATTGCTCATACTGCTTGGAATATGATAGGCCACAAACGAATTGACCCATTGTGATTAATTGACCAATTAATTTAACCAAGTTTATTAATTAGGTTAATTAACATGCAATTGCGTGGCAGTACAAACAAATCACCAATAAACTAAATAAGCTGAAAATAAATAACACGGTGATTTGTTCACGAATGGGAAAAACCCTAACAGCAAAAACCCCACCGGGTGATTTTCAGGTCACCACTCCCGAAACTCCACTATCATCAAAACAAGCGGTTACAAGTAAAGGAATCCCAAGTACCTTACCAACCTACAGTTGAACCCTTACCCCAATACCTAATTGGACTTGTTCTGTAGTGACAGTTCCCCATTTTGATGCACGGCTCCCAAGTACGTGACTAACAAGATGCGCGGATCCCAGTACGCGACTTTAATCACCAACTAGTAATAAGGGTTGGCTGCAAAGTTTTTCAGTTCATACACATAATGAAGATCAAGAAGATGCTTGGTCAAAAAACCTAAAGGTGCACATACACAGCAACTTCTCCAGAAGAGATGAACTAGGTTAAGAACTTCATCTTCGGTCACAATTTGCTTGAACAGAGTTTTCTCAATGCTTATGCAATTTGTGAACTCTTTTACGGCTCTCAAAGCAATCCTTTTATATGTCTAGGGTTAGGAGAAAAGAAGGCCCAAAGACACATTCACAGATCTCAAGAAATCAGATCAGAATTCTGATTTTTATAAACCTCGACAGATAGAAGCTGTCGAGTAGCTGTCGAGCAAGTGTCGAGACACGGGGCTGAAACAGCTTACTGAAACTCGATAGATGCAGCTGTCGAGCCAACTGTCGAGCTTTAATGAATCTGCACTTTCAGCTTGTTTTCTTGAACAGACTTGAAGGCTTCAATACTTGATCTTGAAACATGGTTTCTTGAAGTATTTCAACACATCCTAAATCTACCCAAATACAAGTAAAGTGCGTTTTGTCAAAGGATTAGCCAATTATATAAAAGTATGACATATGTTCTTAACATGTAAACCACATATGTCCTAACAATCTCCCCCTTTGGCAATCCGTGACAAAACCACGACAAACAAATGAGCATATGAGAGAAGTCATAAATCACTCAACTCATATTCACTTGTTTAATACAATAAAATCTATCCTAACACAAACTCTTGAAAAACTTTGCAAGAAGAGAGTTTATGGCAAGTAGATTTTGACAACCTGTATTTCTGAAACACTTTAAACAAAAGTCATCAAGGCATCTTTGTGTGAAACAGAAATAATAGATTGCATACAAGTAAAGAAACATGTGTATAAAGAGAGAAAAGAAACAACACATGTAAGAGGTAGGTAAAAGAAACAACATACATCCACATATAGAAAGAAATAAGTACAATGTATGTCAGAATGACCACAAGATCAAATGTACAAGAACAATGTATCTAAATAAGAAAAAAAAGAAAAAGATACATGATATCCTTACTACATCCCTCAAGTATCAACACTCTCCCCCTATAAAAAATGTCCTATACTAACTCTCCCCCTAAGATAACTACTCTCATATCCCAAAATTATTCCCCCTTTTTGTCACGAGTGACAAATGGTAGAGTGTCAAGCAAACATCTCATTAGAAGAGCTAGCATCTCCATCATCATCTGAAGCGTCATCATCATCATCACCATCATCATCATCAACCTCAGCATCAGAATCAGAAGCCACTGGAGGAGGTGGCGAAGGAGTAGCCTCAAGAGCAAAACCACCCATGGTCACCTGACGTCGTGCAATATAACCAACACGAATGTTCACCTGATACAACTTAGTAGAGAGCGTATCAAGACGAGCATCCATGCGTTGCAGCTGCGCCATGATGTCTCCAAGAGATACATCGCCTATAGAAGAGGAGGGAGCAGATGTAGACGAAGCAGATCGAGAGGGTGCTGAACGAGATGGAGGCGAACCGGAGGGAGGAGCTACTGACTCCTGTTGCGTCCTAAACTGAGCCTCACTACGTTTTATAGTAGCGACATCTATGGCACACATGACAGGGAAGTGATCAGAGGAGGGAAAAGGAATAGAAAAATGGCATAAGATCCTCGTGATAGCAGAAGGAAAAATGAGCTTATCACGGGTAGCCGTATTCCTAAACACATCTATAATGGAAAGAATGAAATGTGAAGGAAAATCAATAGTGAGGTGCTCTAATAAAGAAAGAAAAAATCAAGCACGAGGCTCTGTGATAGAGTTATAGTGAGATAGTGAGTGCAACACAAAAGTCATCACCATGTTCATGAATCTAAGACCTTTAGCAAAAGGCCGACATGGTGTAAACTGACGCTTACCCCAACCAGATGGGTGCTCAAAGAAAGCAAACATCATCTCGTCTTTGGACACAGTCCTCAGACGCCCACAACCGGGGTAATCAGGATGCTTTACCCTCGGAACTCTAAGCACCTCCGCAACAAGCTGCGGTGTGACAACAAAGCGCGTACCTCGAACGTGAGTGTGAAAGAGAGGTACTGAAGAAATAATCCCGTGCATGTTGGAGTAAAACCCTTGAATAAGCACGAGAGGACAAGTGACCGGGACGCCACACAGTGACTCCCATCCCCGACTGTGAATGACATCGGGAAGGTCGATGTCGGCGAAGTCCGCCAAAATGACTCGGCGTTCCGAATGAACACCTCATCGAGAGAAGTTCTCCAAGAATGCTTTACAGACATCCTCATCATGGAACCGAATGTTAGAAGGAGTAGGATCAGAAGAAGATGATGCCCCGGAACGAAGAGGGTTTCGAGACAGAGCAGACTTACGTTTAGGTGCCATAGACACTGCTAACGTAAACAGAATGAGAAAGAGGGAGAAAGAGACAATCAGAAAAGTCTCAAAACATTTCAAATATATCAAGATATATTGAAAATGAGTACGTATGCATGGGAAATGCATGAGCATGTGACATGCAAAAAAAAATTCATCATGGGCTCAGCCCAATCCTATCCTACCGGCACACAAACATATTGCACACATCTAAATGCATGAAAATACTGTTATAATGCAAATGAAATGCAATGCATGAGTTTTTGAACATATTTAAATGAAAACCCATCCCAAAATTTCAAGAAAAACTCATCAATTTTGAAAAACCCCAAAATTTTTCAAAAACCCTAAAACCTAAGATTCAAAACCATGAAATGCATGAAATATTAGAAGAAAAGAGATCATACCACTTGATTTAAAGCAAGGAAGGCTGAAAATCAAGTGGGTTGAAGGTTTTGAGTGAGAAAACTGAGTTTGGAAGTTGAAAAGACGCGGACGGATTGAGAGAGATCGAGGGAAATGAGAACCGGATCACGCGAGGGGAATATATAGAACCTCAGTAAATCTCGACAGATACAGGTATCGAGAGGTGTCGATACATTTGTTGAGGAGGTGTCAAGAAGAATGGTCATCGACAGATACAAGTGTTGAGGAGGTATCGAGGAATAAACACCAGAATCTAGAACATAACCTCGATCGATCGGCCAGGTGTCGAGAAGCTATCGAGGAGATAGGAGATTTCTCGATCGATCCACCAGGTGTCGAGATTGTGATAAGAAAAAGCTTGAGAAGCTCGACAGATAGCTAGGTATCAAGGAGGTGTCGAGCCAGCTTTTAAAAACAGTTTTTCGAGAAGTGAAAAACATAGACATGAATGCAATCAAACATGCACATCAACAATGATCCAATCAACATAATAGGCTCTCAAAATCATCTTTCAATGAAAAAATTTTAAGCACATGGATCTCCAAAAACACACACACACACACTAAACAAGTCTAACCGATTTTATATTTCAAAAACAAGTCATGACAGTTTAGTGAGCATACATTAACACATGTAAACCTAGTGATGGCCAAATCACATTGCACCTGCACATGTACCATGAGTAGGAAAGAATATTGTGTGTTGTGTGTGAAAAACATCGCAAGATTGCATAAGTGTATACATGTTATGACGATTTGAGATATGAGAAAATCTCTTTAACTCACACACAATCATAACTGTTTGATGGGGACTATCACATTCGAGGTACATCCTATAACTCCTACATCTCCTAGAATACACGCTTGCAATCATATTTAAAGCATTTTTTATCTTTTTTCTTTTTATTTTTTTTGCATATTTTTTTTTTAGGCAAATCATGCATGGGCATATATGAGAGAGAAAAGAAATACCCATTGATATTTGACATTCTAATTTTGCTATGCCAAAACACACAAATGTCATTGACATCACACTTTTGCTATGCCGAAGCATACAGATGTCATTAATGATTGGCGGGCAACAGTGGTGAGATGGTTATTTATGCCTTTCTCTTAGGATTTTCTAGTCCTGCTCGTCAAAAAGAGTGATGTGAGTGTTAAGTACAAGAGATAACTTAATCTTACTCATCACAAACAAGAGCCACAAAACTCACTTACTTAGTTGTGCATAGAGATACTCATCTAAGCTACAAAAGGAACAAAGTTTAGAAAACTTTGTTTCAATGGCCATCCAAGGTACACAAGTACCAATGTACACAAAATACACACTGTTTTTGTATTTTCTAATTTTTCAATTTTTATTTATCAAAAACAAAACAAATAAAACTGAAAATAAACAAACAAAAAAATGTTATCAATGCAATGCAAAAACTAGACTGACTCAAAATAAAAGCAACACACACAAGAAATGCAACAAACAAAAACAAGAAGATAGAAGAAAGTGATTTACTTAGAGTTCTTTTTCTTCCACACCTTGGAAGAACCTTTCCTTTGGTTGAAACCTTGAACCGGCGGCGAAGGGGAAGAATTAACCCCGTTCAAGTTCGAAAGAAACATGAGGGCTTTCAGAAGATCTCCAAGAGGAGCAAGAGAGGATTGAAATTGATTTTGGCTTCTAGATGCTATCATGCTGTTACTCTGTTGAGTGGCTAGCCACTTGTAACAATTTGGCTGAGTATGATCGGCAACACCACAATGATGACAGAGATGTTGCTTCTTCTTGAACGGTTTAGACCCCTTAAACTATAACCAGATTGCGTAGCCTAGATTAATTAGCCAAGTTGTTACTTAGTCAAATTATGCAATTCTAGGTTAAAACAATCACAAAATCATATCATGCATATAAACATATAAAGCAGCGAAAATAATAAAGAACACAGTGATATGATCACCCAGGAAAACCAAACCGGTAAAAAACCTGGGGAGGATTTTACCCACCGATCCTCAAGGCAAAACGAAATCCACTAAGAAAGAATTGAAGTTCTTACAAAAGGACTTACAAGCTCCCCGCTTGACTTCCTAATGCTACACACCAGTAGTAACTTCCTGACACGACCACGCGCAGGCTCCGAGACCACGGACTACTTCTTTCTTTGAATCCCTTCAATCAGCTACAAGCTCCTCACTTGTTTATCTTTAAGCTTCAAAGGCAGCAACCAAGTTGATCATCAAGATGTTGAAGTGATCTCAATCTTGAAAACCCTAAGCTTTGTGTAAAGGAAAGCTCCTCTAGATCTCACAAGAGATTTACACAAAACCGCAATGTATGAGCAACAATACAACTTGTGCAACTCTGAAAAACGTAGCTAGGGTTTGCCTTATATACCTAGGGCAAAAACATAAAACCCTAAACGTTTAAAGAGTTAGGGCTGAGTTGGAATTCTGCAGACAAACGCATCTGGGCCGACTTTCGATCGATCGAGTCTAACCTTCGATCGATCGAGCCAGGCCGAGAAGCCCCAATGCTTCTGCAGTCACTCGATTCCAACTTTACAATATATAACCAACTTTGAGCAAACTTAAACAAGACTAAATACATTGTTTTGATCATGGTTTGCCAACATTACAAATTAGAGTTCTAAATACATAAAATCCTAAGACCTTAGAACCTAACACTTCTGTTTGAGCTTTTAAGAGTTAGCCTTCTTAGCCTTAGGGTGTTTAGCATCTTTCTTTTCTAGCTTAGGGGGTGCTTCTAGGATAGATTTACCCTTGTCTAAGTTCTCACTAGCTAATTCAGTTTTGACATCAGTGTTCTTAATTTTAACAATATTAGCAGGAGGAACAAAAACAGTAGGAACAAAAACAGTAGCACTAGTAGAAGCAATATTAAAGGAAGAAAAATCATACTCTAAACCTGTTCGATTTGAAGCAGATTTCTGAATGCTGAGCATCTCATCAAGCTTTGCACTCAAGGTCCTCTCCAACTGAGCCCTAACCTGAAATAGCTCCGCCTCAAGCTTCTTAGTTTTCTTAGCCAAGAAATTGTTTTCAAACCTCAGTGCTCTAATGGTTTGATTTGCCTCATCAAACTTAGTGGATAACTCTTCACGGTCAAGTTCCACATCACTGAGCTTCTTGGTGGTCAGCCTATAGAGTTTCTCGTGTTTCTCAAACAGCTTGTATAGTTTTTCATAGGCTGAATGGATATCATCTTGATCATCCATCTTCTCACACTTGGTGTCCACCAATTTTTCTTCTTCTTCTACTTCATCAACAATCCCTTTAGTAGGATTGACTGTGGCAGTGAAGGCATTTAAGATTTCGTCATCCTCACTATCGGAATCATCTTCAGGCTCAGTGTCACTCAAGGTTGCAGCAAGTGCCTTACTCTTCCCAATGCTCTTAAGATATATAGGACACTCATTTTTCATGTGTCCAAACCCATGACACCCAAAACACTTAGGTCCTGCAGGAACAATGCACTGACCACCTTCCTTTACATCCTTCTTCCCTTTGTCTTGGCTCTTAAACTGAGAAGAACTGGATTGCCTGCGGTCCTTGTCGAAGTTCCTTCCATTGGCATTCTTCATAAACTTCTTGAACTGCCTTGTAATGTAGGACTTCATCTTGGAATCTTCATCATCGGAAGACTCATTTGTCTCACTGCTCTTGGCCTTCAAGGCCATGCTCTTGCCTTTGCTTGACTTGACAATCCTAGATAACCCTAGCTCGTAGGTCTGCAAGTTTCCAACCAGCTCAGTCAAAAGAATCTTGTCAATATCCTTTGATTCTTCTATTACTGTAATCTTGGCATGAAATCTCTCGGGTAGAGATCTGAGCACTTTCCTCACAATCTTAGGTTCATGAATAGTTTCCCAAAGATTAAAGGCTGAGTTCACTATGTCCTTGAGCTTGGCATAGAACTCATCGAACGACTCATCCTCCTCCATTTTTATTTCTTCAAAGCTTGTAGTAAGCCTCTGAAGTTTTGAATTTTTGACAGCCTTGGTTCCTTCATAGGTTGTCTAGAGGATGGTCCAAGCCTCTTTAGCAGTTTCAGTTGAGGATATCTTCTTGAACTCCTCATTGGTGACCGCACTGAAAAACGCATTCAAAGCCCTGCTGTTGAAGTTTGCCGCCTTGATCTTGGCTTCATCCCAATCGGCTGGCGCTTCCTTTGGCTTAGTCCAGCCAATTTCAACAGCTTGCCACACATTCTCGTCTAAGGACTGCAAAAAAACTCTCATGCGTACTTTCCAGTAGGCATAGTTAGTTCCATCAAATAAATGAGATATAATTAACGATTGTCCTCTATCCGTGACAAACAAGGGTCAATGGATCAAACACAGTAAAGATTAAAACCTAATCAGAGTGTGTCTGCTTTGATACCACTTGATAGGCCACAAACGAATTGACCCCTTGTGATTAATTAACCAAGTTTATTAATTAGGTTAATTAACATGCAATTTCGTGGCAGCACTAACAAATCACCAATAAACTAAATAAGCAGCGAAAAATAAATAACACGGTGATTTGTTCACGAATGGGGAAAACCCTAACGGCAAAAACCCCACTGAGTGATGTTCAGATTACCACTCCCGAAACTCCACTATTATCAAAACAAGCAGTTACAAGTAAAGGAATCCCAAGTACCTTACCAACCTACAGTTGAACCATTACCCCAATACCCAATTGGACTTGTTCTGTAGTGACAGTTCCCCCTTTTTATGCACGGCTCCCAAGCACGTGACTAACCAAATGCGCGGATCCCAGTACGCGACTTCAATCACCAACTAGTAATAAGGGTTGGCTGCAAAGTTCTTCAGTTCATACACATGATGAAGACCAAGAAGATGCTTGGTCACAAAACCCAAAGGTGCACATACACAACAACTTCTCCAGAAGAGATGAACTAGGTTAAGAACTTCGTCTTCGGTCACAATTTTCTTGAACAGAGTTTTCTCAATGCTTGTGCAACTTGTGAACTCTTTTACGACTCTTAAAACAATCATTTTATATGTCTAGGGTTAGGAGAAAAGAAGGCCCAAAGACACATTCACGGATCTCAAGAAATCAGATCAGAATTCTGATTTTTATAAACCTCGACAGATAGAAGTTGTCGAGTAGCTGTCAAGCAGGTGTCGAGACACGGGGCTGAAACAGCTTACTGAAGCTCGATAGATGCAGCTGTTGAGCTTTAATGAATCTGCACTTTCAGCTTGTTTTCTTGAACAGACTTGAAGGCTTCAATACTTGATCTTGAAACATGGTTTCTTGAAGTATTTCAACACATCCTAAATCTGCCCAAATACAAATGAAGTGCGTTTTGTCAAAAAATTAGCCAATTACATAAAAGTATGACATATGTTCTTAACATGTAAAGCACATATGTCCTAACAGAATATCCTCCAGACTGTGCATGAAAGCACAAAGGCAATTAAAATCAATAAGTTGCAGCAATTAACTACTAGATTTGAAAGCATTAGGATGTCTGATGATGAATCTTTTGATGAATTCTATACTAAGCTTAATGATATTGTTAATTCTGCTTATAATTTGGGTGAAATCTATGATCAACCTAAAATTGTTAGGAAGATACTTAGATCTTTGACTGAGGATTTTAGACCCAAAGTAACTGCCATCACTCAAAGCAAGGATTAGAACTCCATCACTGTTGATGAACTTGTAGGATCTCTTCAATCCTATGATGAGCTCTCTGCTACAGAGATTACCTATCTTGCCAACAACTTTAGAAACTTTCTTAGGAACAATAACAAAAGGGTAAGAGGTAAAAACAATGTTGAACCTAGAAATTTTAGGAGAAATGATCCCGCTAAAGTGAATAACACTAAAAAACCTAAAAAAAAAGTAGATCAACCTTCTAATAATTATGTGGGTCAACAATATTTTGGTTGTCAAGGGTATGGTCATGTGAAATCAAAATGTCCTACATTCTTGAGGTCTAAGGGTAAGGCTATGGTTGTAACCCTTAGCGATGATGAAGTTTCTATTAATGAGTCTAGTAGTGATGAGGATGAAAACTTCATTGCTTTCACTGCTACTACTGTAGTTAATGAAAGTGTTGCTGTTGAAGAGAACTTTTCTGATAGGGAACTCTCTGAGGATGCAGATTTGCAAGAAGCCTACAATAAACTTTGCAAAGTTGCTGCAAAGAATGCTATGAGTGTTGATCTATGCTTAAAGAAAATTGCATCTCTTGAACTTGATGAAAAAAATTTAATTGTGAAACTGTTTGACGCTAATGAACTATTGAATAATGTGAAGATTGAACACGTGCTTTTGTTTGATAAAGTTAAGAATTTGGAACTTGAATTATCTGTTGCTAGAGAACAAACTAATAGGTCTACAAGCTTCAAACTTGATCATATGCTGAGTGTTCAAAAGTCTCTCTTAGACAAAACTGGTTTAGGTTTTGTAGAAAGTATCTCTGTGCCTGAACCCCATTCCATAAACTTTGTTCCTTCTTCTGAACCCTCTGTGAGTGAGGTTGCTAAACTTGTAGAAGTCACACCTCCTAGGAAGATTAGGGTTGATCTTCAAGAGTCTAAACCTAAGGCTCCTAACCCTCCTAAGGGTAAGTTGCATGATAAGCCCGCATGGGTTTGTCATTTTTGTGGAAAGTCTGGGCACATTCGTCCAAACTGTTTCAAGTTGCTAAGCGAGCAAATAAGCCAAAAGTACATGTGTCTTAAGCACAAGATCCTATGGTACTTATTGGTGAGTTGGTAAAGGCTCTAAACCGTTATTCTAATCCTGGAGTTGCTCAGAATTCTAATGTGAATAATAACTCCAACGCAAGAGTTGTATCTAAAAAGTTTGGATGCAAAAGACTCGATTTAATTGAGTCTGTCTGACATAGTCCTTGTGCTTCATCATTCAACTATTTCTGACTTTTGTTCTTTGTTGTTTTTGTTTTCTTTTCTTTCTATGATTTGTATTGCATAACATTCATGCATTTCATTCTAGGTTGTTTTTTATATTTGTTTTCAAAATAAAATAAAATAAAATAAAATAAAAAAACACAAAAAAAGAGGAAAAGGGAAGCAAAATGTGTTTTGCATTATTTTTCTTGGATTTGAAATCAAGGTTGGCCAATTTATCTTTACATAACATGTTTATGTACCTTGTTTAGCTTTGATGAGCTTATTTATTACACTTTACTAGTTTGAGCTTTGTAATACATGTTGTGTGGGAAGACGTTTGTAGTTTTTGATCACTTTGTCTTGATCTTGATGTCACATGTTTTTGATTGTCGGACTTGATCTTATTGAGAAAGGCAAAAAGAACCATCTCACCATTGTTTACTAGCCAATTATGAACATCTTAGTGCATATCGTAAGATTTTGTGCACGAGAAAGTGTAGCATATGCACAAAAAGAATATAAGGTGTAGCCTCAGTTTTAAATGCCAAAATTGGTGTGTACATTATTGGACTATAATTAAATCAATCAAATAAAACTGGTGTGTACATTATCCTGGCTATTATTAATAAGTTTCTAATCAAATAAAATTTGTATGTTCATTATGAGGCAACTCAAGAAACTTACATGATTGCAAGCTTTTATTTTAGGAGATGTGAAAGTTATATGATGTAACTCTTTAGGTGATAGTCTTTTTCAAAATTATGTGATGAATTTTGTAGAAATTGTGATTGATTTCTATTCACATATCACCTCACATATATCTTAAGCTTTTGCTAGTTGCACACACTACACAAGTTACTCTTTGCTAAACTTTGTACATGTTATTGTGTGTGATTTTGTTTTGGCCACCTAAGATTGAAAATTCCTTGAGTTTAAATGCAAAATGTGTTTGAAGTTTGAGGATTTAAGGAAAATTGATTGAAAATCTTAATTTTGGGAAATCTGGGATCAATATAAGTGTTTTTGAAAAGCATTTCATCTCATACTCATACATTCTATTCATAAAATACTATGCTTTGAGGTGTTTCTACATAAAACTGTTATGTTTTTCAACAAAAAAAATTGTGTTTTCCAGATTTTCTATCAATCGAATCTATTTCTATCGATTAAATCTATTTCTCGACCGATCACTGCTCGATTGGTTCTGGATCATCGAATGTAATTTTCGATCGATCGAATCTAATTTTCTATCAATCAAAAATTGCATGGAGAGTTTTTTAAAAACCTTTAGCTTTTCACGTGTTCAAACACTTTCTCAAACTTTCAAAGCTCTTTCTCTCTCTACTTGATCGGTCTAAGATTCAAAGCTCAATTTTTGTCGTTTTCCCTTAAATTTCTTCAAGGGTTTTTTCCTCTAAGGCCGGTAAGACCTTTATACCCTTCTTTTTTCATTTATTTTCATGTTTTCATGCATTTTGTCATGCATTTTGGGGAAAATTTAGAACCTATGAAATTTAGGGATTTGTGTTGACTTAAGACTATTCTTTAGAAATTGATCAACGGGTTTTTGTTGTGGGATAATATAAAACTGATATTTGTGAATTAATTTGATCAATTTGATGATTTGGGAAAAATTGAAAATTCTAGGGCTTGAAACTACCCGAATTGGAGTTTTTGTTCAATTGAGCTTAATTTGATGAAATTGGCTTGTTAGATTGATTGATTTGATCATTATTTTATGTTATCTATCTTGTGTAATGATCAATTTGGTCAATTTTTTGGATTTTTTAAAGTAGGTTTTTAAAATTTGGGGTTTTTGATATAAACTCTATACTCAAGCCAATTTTGTGATTTTAAAGTGAGATTGAACTCATTCTAACTGCATTAGAGCATGCATCATGTGTTGATATTTTTCATGCCTCATATAGAATTGTTATTTCTATATATTTCTGTGCTAACTTGCCGTCTACCCTTAGTTTTTCTATTTTTTTTCTCTCTCTTTTGTGTCTGTCCTTATGAACCTTAGCATTATGGTTAGAAAGAATAGAGCTCATAGGACCCCCTCTCTTCTTCTGTCCCCCTACCTTTGATAGTCAGAGGTTCCTGAGTGAGAAAAACTAGGAAGCTTATAAGAAGTTGAACATTCGTAGAAATGTCTGGGCTGAGAGGAAAGTTTGTTAGATGAGTTAGATGATGAGATGAGGAGAAACTTTGACCGTAGGGGCTGGTTGCCTTTGTTGGATGTTGATCATCCTCTAGCTACCTTGACCAAAGAGTTCTACTCAAACCTCTCTGTCCACTCCTATGATTCCAACACTCAGGTGAAGAGTTGGATATGGGGTGATGAGTACACCATTACTCCTTCAGTAGTGGTTGATGCTCTTGGGGTGCCACTAGTCCAGCAACCTATTTATCCATACGATGAGTCTCCTCCCCTTGATGACATCATGTCATACATCACTGGTACTTCTATCCAGTGGGGTTCTGATCCTCGGATCACATCTGCTGAGTTGAATGAGATTCATTATCTTTTCTTTTGGATTGCTTGTCATTCCTTGTGGCCTATCTCTCATTTGCACACCATCCTTATCGAGCGTTGTGCGTTTTTGTATACCCTTGTCACAGACGCTCCTATGAGTTTTCCTCATCTTTTCATTCGTTCTTTTATTGAGGTTCATAGGAGTAGTTCTACTGCTCACGCTCTTTTCTTTCTTGTTTTCATTCATCGGATTCTTTTGCATTTAGGATTAGAGTAGTTTCCTGCGTCTAAGCTTGTTCATATCATAGCTCCCATAGGTGCCACCTTTCTTAGGCAAAGGGCTTCTTAGATGAAAGCAAGCTCTAAACACCCTAAGGTTGAGTCTTCTAGTGTCGCACCTCCTCCTCCCTCTTCTACAGGTGCTACTTCTGCTGAGGCGTCTATCGATCCAACTGCTGCTGCTGCTACTGTTCCTCCACCTTTTACTTCGGATGATTCAGACATTCGACGTATGCTGGAGACTATCATGATTGTTCATGTAGCTCATGGTCAACTTTTGGTGGACATGCTTGATGAGCTTCGTGCCTTGCGAGCGGATTTGGATAGTCTTCGTTGATTGCCGCTGCCACCTCCTTTTGATGATGAGTGAGTGCCCTTTGGCAATTTGTCACAAAAAAGGGGGAGTACATATGTAGGGGAGATTTTGTTGTTAGGGGGAGATTTTGTTATTAGCGGGAGATTTTTTGTGTTTTGGAGCTGTGGAGCTTTAGATTGTATCTAAGTGTTGTGTATCTACATTTTTGGGTCATGATGTATTTTTGTTTTTTTTGGGTTGTCTATGATAGGGGGAGATACTTTGATGTATTTATATATGTTTCTTGTTTCACATTATTTATTGATTTATATTTATGAGGTTATTCATGATATATGTCTTTATTTTGTGTTATGTGAAATCAAGAAGTTATTTTGTGTTACTTGTATTTTCCATACATGCGTTTATACATTTATTGAGTGTTTCAGGAATATACAAGTTGATTCAGTTGTGCTGCTGTCTACACTTGCAACTGATAGATAGTAGTTAGGTTGAATTTTTTTTTGTTGGGCAATATTTTTGTAATGGGCTGTTTTTTGTAAACTTTGAGCATTTTGTTTAAGTTTGTGTTTTGTCACGAATTGCCAAAGGGAGAGTTTGTTGGGTTCTAAGACTTTAGGTTTAAATGTATTAGAACTTCAATTTGTAATTGTCAAGCCCCAAACCCGATACTCGGATTTGTGACCATGACCGGCATGCTAATACCAAGCCTAAGCCTGATATTAACACGAACCAACTTAAAGTTTTACAAAAGCTTTCCTCTTTCTTTACATTCTTGTTTCTTTACTTAAAAGATATAACTTTTCCTGTGACATTCAGAGCATCTACACTGTACTCAAAAATAATATAATCCACCAATCATTCCATTTCTAAATCTCACATAATACATCTCTTAATACCTTAAGGTACAACTTTCATTAGATCCTCAAATTCACATTATTACAGACTAACATCAAATTGCTAATTTAGAATCTATACATTTAAAACTAAAAACTAGCTCCTTCCAAACCTTGACTAAGGCTCCCTCTGCTCCAAAATAAACCTGTTAACTGAAAGAGTGGAAGGGGTGAGCTACACAGCTCAGTAAAGGTAAGATATATGAGAATTTAATAAGGATGCATGTGAATCTATTCATTTCATTTTATAATTATTCAGATAGGAGAACATATTTTCATGCATAGTATTTTATACTATATTTAATAATAACTTATATGCTTCTTGTAGGAAAATAATTGTTCTCCTTTTTCTTATCAGAAAAATATTATCGAACCCTTTCGGATTGAATTTCTTTCATTTCTTACAAAGTCACCATATATATTTTCATTACAAAATAATCATTTTAATTTAAATCAGATAATCGGTAACTTTGTCTTTATAGCATAACAGAACTTCAGAAAATCTTATCTTTAATGAATAGCGTTCTTTTCATTAGAAACTTCTTCTTTTCATGAGAGCTTTTAACTTTTGATAATGCATTTAAACAAAATAATTCTCTCATGCTTAATAACATAATATAGCTGTTCATAAATAACTTATTGGTTAGTCCATATCTGATAAGTCTATACTTATGAGCGCGGACGTACCGCCATCCTCATTACATACTTTAATTGAGCGCGGACGAACCGCCATCCTCAATGCATTCTTTAATTGAGCGCGGACGAACCGCCATCCTCAATACATACTTTAATTGAGCGCGGACAAACCGCCATCCTCAATACATTCTTTAATCGAGTGCAGACTACCAGAGGACATAATCCAAAAACATTTCGTTCTTATTCATCATACTGAAATTCATAGTATGCATTACCTTTTACAATAATAGCATTTCTATTGTTTTCTTTAATCATCATGTTCGTGGAATTAGTAATAGTATTAATATGCTTAAATCATATACATAAGGTTTCGAAAGCTCACGAACATATCTTTGTCTGATAATGCTTACATGCCATATCTCTAATCAAAACCTTTTAATGCATAATATACTTTAAAATAACCTCATGACTTACCAAATGCCCATATAACTTATCCCTTACCTGAAAGCAGAGGAACCGAGAGCCTAAAGTCGAAGGAGCTTAGACCTGACGACTGGTAACACCTAAACCAAAATCAAGACTTGTTACTATCCATTATTCCTTAACATAAACTCACGCATTCATCTCAAAGCCTATCTCTTAGAATCAAGGACATCCTAATTCCCACCTCAAAGAGGTTCCCACAAACATATCATGCATACATCAATAAATGACGTACCAAACTAAAAAAAACCATCATTCTCATATTTATATCATATCTCCATAGGAGCTGACTTCATTACAAAATGTGCTTTGAGCTTAGGGCAACAATGCATGCATAAACATAAACTCTTTTAAGCATTGTCATGTAACTATAAACACACTTAAGGAAACATACAGCATGTTCAGTAATACAGCTTCATAAATACAACCGTTGAATGGTTTAGAACCTCTTCTTTGAGTACTAAAACCTTGAACCAAGTTATACAAAAATTACTCTATGATCTAGACATATCATATGATGAGCAAAATAAATTATAGCTCAAATCACTCAACCTAACTTTAGAATTAAATCCTCAAAGTTAGGCATGTCCCTTACCGCTCACTGTTTTATTCCAGCAGCATATGCTTCAATTGTAAAATACAAATGGAATACCAAAACACATTCAATCATCATGAAATTCTACAGAGCAACTCCCCTGTATGTCTATTATATACCATAAAATTTTCGTGGTCAAATCATAAAACCATAATTTATTAAAAATCATACAAACCAACGTGTTCAATTCTGTCCTGGCAGAAACTCATGCAAATTAGAAATTAAATAATTATTTTTCTATTCATCCAAATGCTGTGAAACCACTTCCACAGCAACCATACGTGTCTTAGCTTTCATAGAAAATAACCCTAGCATCCAATTTCACAAAATATGATTTAATACATATTTTTCTTGTTGTAAACCTCAAATCTGTCACAGAGACAGCTTCAGTACATATTCTTTCTAAAATCATCAACAAATAGAAATTGGCCTTCATATCACTTAGGTATTTTTATATCTATAATAAACATATTAAAATACCTAAATAAGCATCCAATAGACCAAATATCATCAAACTTTCAAGTCACTAAAACAGAATCATAAGTTCATATTCTAAAATCAGAACAGAGAACAAAGAAGGAAAATAAACAAAACAATTATACAATCAAAACACCCAAAAACATATGAGGTTTAATTTACTTACCCTCACACTTTGAAGATGAAACTCTAGTGTTTAGGCTCTTAATTTCTTCTTAGAGAGATATCTATGATTTTTGGTGTGAGAGTGAGGGAGAGATGCAGCCGTGTGAGAGCAAAGGAAGAAGAGAGAAAGAAGAAAAGAGCTGGACTTCTGGTTCAGCAAAAGAAAAGATAAGGAGAAGACTTTTGGGCAGCCAAAGAAGATAAAGAGGCTGGACTTGGGTGGCATACGTATCATGCTAAGGAAGAAAATATCCAACTCACTTTTTTTTTCCAACTTTTCTTGCATTCACACTTAGATTTTTCTGATTTGTGTGACCCGTAGGAAATGGAGAGGCAAGGAGCTTCTTGGAGGTTTTATTCACTTGGAAAAGTCAAGGAAGAGCTTAGGTGGAGTTTGCTCATTGCATGGCCAAGTCTTGGTCTTTGGAGTTTGTCATCATGCATGAAACTTTGGTATTAGTTGTGTTGAATTTCCATTGGTTGCATGGGTGAGTGGAATCTCTACTATCACAACTCATGCATCATATGTCTATTTATAACACCAACCATGCATCATACTAAATATATATATATATATATATATATATATATACCCATAACTTAATCACTTAATATAGTTTTGCACATACTTGATATATATACATAATGCAATTAGCCATTTCACTTATTTATAATCTTTACAATTCTTATTCAAAAGTATTATAAAATAATACTTTTATTAAATACTCTTGAAAGTGGCTTAAAATAATAATTTATCACTTAAACACATAGTAAGTGACTTAAAATAATAATTACCTATTTAAACACATAGTTTAACTATTAATTTGGGGTCGGGGTGTTACAGTAATGTTGGCAAACCATGATCAAAACGTTTAATCTTGTTTTAGACTTGCTCAAAGTAATGTTTAAGTGTAAAGTTGGAATCAAGTGTATTGCAGGATTTACTGCGTAAATCTGCCTGGCTCGATCGATCAAAGCTCGTACAAATTGTTTTTCTGCAGAATTTTCAAACTCAGCCCAAGCCCATTTGACGTGTACGGTTTTATGTTTTCCCTTAAGTATAAAAGGAGAAACCCTAGCCACGTTTTCAGGTTGCTCTTTATGCTGTGTGTGTGAATCTCTTATGAGATCTAGAGGTGTTTCCCTTTACATACACTTAGGGTTTCCAATCTCAAGATTGATGTTAAGAGTTTGGTGATCAATTCAATTGCAGATTCAAGAGCTTAAAGATATACAAGCGAGAGTGCTTGTGCTTGCTGGGAATATAAAAAAGAAGTAATTCGTGGACTCGGAGCTGTCACATGGTCGTGGTAATAAGTTTTCTACTCGAGGTAGCAATAGAATGTTAGTGGTCTAAGTTCTATTGTACAAATTTCAATTTTTTCATAGTGGATTTGTTTTACCTTGAGGATAGCTAGGTTAAATCCTCCCCAGGTTTTTTATCGGTTTGGTTTTCCTGGGTTATCATATTGTTGTGTTCTTTATTTTCCGCACTTTACAATGATATGATATATTTGTGTTAACCTGGATTTGTTTAATTTGACTAAGTAATCACTTGACTAATTAATTAGGTTAATCTGGTTGTGTTTTAAGGGGTCTAAAAACAAATAGGCACCCCTATCTATGTGTTTAGCAATATTCATGAACTCTTCTCTTGGCTATGTATTTTGACTTATTTTCTTTGCATATACGAATTTAGGTCTGTAAAAAATGTGTGCCTTTATTATTTTTGAGGTATCTCTCTCCCTGTCTCTCTCATTACATTTTTCTTATATGTATCATGTTTGTATCTATCTATCTATCGATCTATCTTTATAGTCTTTTGATTTTTTTTTTTTTTGCCCTTAAGGTTGGCCCTTACAACAAATAGATTTCATACTAAACAAAAACTCAATTATGTTGTCATTTTTGTTTGTTTTTTTTTTTTTTTTTCCTTAAATTTTTAAGGGATATTGAAGGAGAATAAAAGTGACTTTTAGAGTAGCTTGAAGTTCCAATCTTTCTAGGTAGACATAAAATTTTGAACGATTTTATACAAAAAATATTGTGTATATATGTCAATTTTTCTCAACATAAAACTTATCTACTTGGCATATTTTGTCTATGAAAACCAAATAGAATCACTTGGCATTTCTTCAATGGCGGAATTGCCTACCTCTAAAGCACTATGTAAGTTTCAGAATTTGAGAACAAGAAAGCATACCTTGGTGTGGTGAAATTCAAAATCGAAGATCAAACGCTCTTGGGAAGACTTTTAATCTTCACTCCAATTCCACTTGATGCCCAAGATGTGTGGTCTCTCTATTGGTAACCAAAAAGGATGATTAGAGTGTGTCCAAAACTCACATATACACCATTTCAATATGATGTTACTCTTTTTCAATATTCTGAACGTTTTTCCCTTTTGTATCTAACCAATTATCTAATTGGGCTGGCCTTTTGGGCCTTTCCAATTGGGTTTAAGTGTGTGGCTTGGAGTGGGACCAAAAGGGACCAATAAGACACTAGCTCCAATGGGCCTTGGGCTTTTCTGTCAACTCTTGACAAGTCTAAAGTTACCATTAACTATATTTAATACCACTATATAAATATAGTTGCACTCTAGGCCTTATCAATAAATTATTTCCCAAGACTTTATTGTACATGCAACCCCTTCATTAAAATATTCGTAGTAATACAAAGTCATAAATATAGACTGTCACTTTGAAGATTACTACATCTTAATCCTTGAGTACCCAGTTTAATCCTTTATGTTATTCAATATATATTTATGAAATCCAATTTAACAAATATATATATACTTTAGTAACTCATTACTAAAGTGGTCGGGCGCAACACTTTGAATAACCGAACCCATTAAACTTATCTCAAGGGAATATTTTATATCTCCGTTAAGAGATTATGAATTCCATCTTGAGAATATATGTTCCATCAACATTAAATGCGACTGCCCAACATACTGAGATTTTGACCATTCTAATAGATCTCACTTCTGATATATCAAAGAAACCTACATCTCATGATCAAGTCCATTATTCTCTCAGGATTTAGAGTTAATGTAAATAGAAGTCGTGAGATTTATTATTCATTTAACAGTCATTAGGAGAATAATAAATCTCACAGCGGTCCAGTTCAATATGTCTTAACTCTTAAAACATATCAACATACCAATTAGAAGTCTCCACTTCCATGATCAAGACAAATCATCGTAGTTGATATGTTATAGTCTTCGCAGATGAAACGCCCAATTTCATCACCGACTACGAACTAAAATTCTGAGTTTACAAAGAACTTGTGATTTATATCTTTCTGTGACTTTTCACATAAATCACATACTATGCATCTCATGGACTAAGATAATGTTCCATAAGTTCATTAATAAATAGTCTCATATAACTAAATAATCTAATTATTTATGACATGCCTATAAATTGGATTTTAGGGCATAAATCTCAACACCTAACTGCTTCCCAAAACACCAAAAAGCCTTATCACAGATGTGGGTATGGTGAGAAAAGGATTTGGTTAAGAACATCTCAAGGATGTAACAATGTAGAGGGTGAGAGTAGAAGAATTTGAAGAGTCTCTATGTGAAGATTGTGGATGAGTCAATCTTGTTTTTCTCTAGGGTTTCTCTCTCAAAATTCTCTCTAGAAGCTCTCAACATTTCGTGGGTATAAGGGATATTTATACTAGGGTGAGAAAAGAATGTGAAGAGTCAGTTTTTCCCAAATAGGGTGGTCTAGCGACTTGGCCTTGCGACTGGACTGAGTCGCAAGTTCAAGTCGCGAGCTAAAAGCCTAGCCAACCTGGGACTTTTGTCTTGTAGTGCAACAGCAAGCCACCCGAGAGATCCAGCCGCGAGTCTCTGCTTCACTACACAGTCTTGAGCATTTCTTCACACTCTCTCACACACTACCTTTACATGATTCTCACATAAATATAGGGTTTCTAAATACTGAATTACAAGCAAATTTGGCACGGAATAAAGCCAGCAAAATGGTTGATTAAATTCAACCTTACATATCTTAATATCACTAAGCTGAAGGTAGTATACTATTTAATCATTTTACCAAATTTTAGTATTAAAGTTTTTATCTTCTAGTAGACGTTTGTGTTGGATGATTTATATATCTATAATTGGTTATTCAAACTAAGAATTCCTCGTCATATGTTACTCTCTAAAGATCTTATTAGCTGTATAGATGTTACTTTTGAATTAATGAGACAAGATCAACAAAACATGACTTTTATATAATTATATCTAGACGATACTGCAATGTTATGATGGATAGGTTGGTCTTATTTTACTATATAATCTAAGTAATCATATGGTTTATGAATTTGCAGAGTTATATATTGCGAGATTTATTTAAATGTTCATATGATGAAATTTTTTTTTTTGAATTTTATTTTATTTTATATTTTCAGTTTATGATATATGATTTATTGATTATGAGAAAGAACAAAATATTGAACTATGTTTAGGAGTAAAATATACCTAAGAGTTGATTCGCATGTATTTGTATAGTAATTAACAAAGTATATATGGTTACAACTTGGTCTAATAGTTCTTATACTATAAAATAAGAGATAACTTTTTTTATTGCATTGTGTTTCATATTTTTCCACACACTGCGTGGGTCTGCGACTAGTTATATATAAAAGCAGAGACCTCATGCGTAAATATATGAGGTCTTGCCAAGTGGTGATCTAATTTTGCATTTAACCTTTTTTTTTTTTACCTCTTTCATTAAGTATTTTTTATTATTACCCAAAAGTTCACATTAACTTATTTTATTGTTATCTCATTAATTGCCTAAATTTACACTACACATTTCTCTATTCTTCATGTCTTTTAGCATATCCACTATTCTAGTATTTTGAAAAAATAAAAAAATAAAATAAGTAAGGACTAATAGTAATAATTAACCAGATAAGGCCCTGGAAATAGATAGAGAGACACAAAAATGTTGTGGATTGATAAATAAAACACACTATTTCATTATATATTACCAAAATAAAATATTTAAGACTAACAAAACATTTGAAAGAGGGAGAAAGAGGAATCTGAGGGGTTACCACCTCCGTTATACTAACCTCTCACCACTATCAAGACATTGAAACCCCTACGGGTAATTTTTTTTTTTTCTTTTTAAGTTAGGGGGCTTAAATATGATTTAGGTTTAGGTAATTTGGTTGAATAGTTTTTGTTTTGGGTATATTAGTAGAGATAATATTTGGTGCGTAATGTCAAGCCATATTCTACCATAATTTAATTTTAAAATCATTTATAAAACACATGCAATTACACTTGCCCAGACCATGTTCTAATGTCGCACTATCAATGAGTGGAAGACGGTCAGAGAGTTGGGCATTCTTTCATTTAATGGTATAAAATATGTGAACACAACACAAATTAGTTAATTTTCATGGTTCCGTTACTCTTTTGCATTTATTTTTGGTTTCTTGATTTAAAAAAGAAAAATAATCTTATCTTTAGAATGCTACAAATATGCAGTGAAGTTACTAAACTAATTTTTAATATCTCAAAATGTATATGTTTCTTTACTCTAATTTAGTTTAATTTTTCTTTATAATATATGTACAACATTATCCAAAACCGTCTTATATAAATATTACAAAATTATCTGTGCATCGCACGAGTAGCTTACTATTTTTTTAAAAGGAATGACACCAATACAATGGGATACATATATTAATTAATTATTAAATATATTTTTATATATGGTTAAGCATTTATTTTTCATATGATATTAAACATATATCAATTTAAGAGAAATAATAAGTGAGTTCCGGTTAGCTTAACTGATAAAGTCTTTGATAGTAGAATAAGAGATCTGGAGTTCAATCTCCGCCTACACCAAAAACCGATTGGTGTCTTGGTCTGATGATAAAAAGCTATTATCAGGAGTAGATGTAATAGGTTGAAACTCTTAAAAAATAATAATAATAATAATGAATATTTTATGTCTATATATTATTAATCAATTTTTTTCTTCAAATTAAGAGTAATAATGGATAATTAAGCTAATTCATTACTATTAAAGGATGTTTAGAAATTAGAATGCAAATCAAGGATAAAGATACTTATTAATTTTCAATTAATATATTATTATTCAGAACATGAATGTTTTCTTTGTTTTGTGAAAGGGTATTCAATTTCTCTTGTTCTCGTGTCCTAGCTATATATGTCCTGCATTTCTTATTTTTTTTAAAATAACACAGCTAGTACACACATGCAGAAGTGTCCAACATGAATACAGCAAATCCAATTTTAAGATTTGTGCAATACCCTCTTTCCTCACTATACAGAACCTCACGGACTTCTCTTATAGTTCCTCTTTTTTTGCTCATATGCATATTAAATTAGCTGTTTTAACTTTTAAGTTTAACTCTTCTAGAATATGTTCCAGTCCACTATAGTCCACCGACTAAGAAATTCTTCCAAGTTAGCAAAAGAAATGTATGATAACCAAGAAATCAAGCGCAAGTTGCCCACTAACCTATTTAATTACACCCTGCTAAATTATATCAAATATATAAAGAATCCAAGGTAAAATCATTTCTAAGTTAACTGATAAAGTATATCATTTAAAACTTATGAGAAAACATAGGCATTAAACCTAGTGTATTGAAATCCCCCACACGAAAAAAAAAATCTTATTAGCAACATTACTTATCATCGATAAAAATAATAATAATAATAAAAAAGTCTTATTACATAACATTACTTATCATCAATAAAACATGGGTTTTACTAACGTATACCCTTAGGGCATACATTAGGAAACCTTTTAAGGAAACATTTTATGAAAAAATGAAAAAGTGATTAACTTTTTGACAACTTTTTCAAATTCCCATAAAACAATTTCAAAAAATAGATGGTTAATGTATGCCTACCATAAAACAATAAGGATCAAATAACAACATAGTTCCTTTTTTTTTTAATAAGGAGCATATTCACATTTGTTAGGTTCTAAAAGTTTAGAACAATTGGCAAACCATGAACAAGAACTTGTCTAGGTATAAATCATAGAGTCTATAAGGTATATTAGACAATACTCAAAGTGTTACGAGTCAGAATACAAGAACAAAGAAGTTACAGGTTCAAAGAATTCGAAATATGCCAAGCTTGACTAATCAAGAGAAATGCTCAACTGATCGAGATACGAATCTGCAGAATTTAATTAAAGCCCAACAGCCCATTAAGTCCATCAAGTGATTAGGGTTTCATAGCTAATTCACATAATATTTAAAGGAAACTCTAAGACACGTTTTGTTATGACTTTGGAGCTTCTCTTTTGAGATCTAAAAGGTTCTGTGCCTTCTTCATTTAAAGTCACTACCGGAAATCAATCTGCATACCATTAGAATCGATAGATCTAAAGTTGCTGCATCACTAGTCATCAAATGTGCTAGAGATCTAAACATTCAATGATGGTCTTGGAGTCATAGGCTGGAGGTCTATTTGCGAGATCTAAAGCATAAACTAGAAGTTCATGTGAGAGCAAATGTACATCAAAGAAGTCTAAGGGGTTTAGAGCTCAATTTGGTAACTGTAGTTAGATTTACTACAAATTGGTATTCTTGATTGTAAATCTCAATTTGATATAGTGAATTGTTCTCTTGAGATCGTTCCCCCCAAGTTTTTACCTTGAAAAACGAGTCGTTTCATTGGTTTTCCTAGGTCATCACATCTTGTGTTATTTAGTTTTCTGCTATGCATGTTATGTATGATGAATTTTTAACCTAGATAGGAATAATTAACCTAAGTAATACCTTGGCTAATAAATTAGGTTAAACATATTGTGTTTTCTAGGGGTCTAAAACTTAACAACATTGGCCAATTAAATATTAACCGAAATGAACCCGAATGTACAAGAATTTTTTCTCTGAGGCGGAATATGGGGGTTTCTTGTTCTAGTTTGCTTACAAATAGGTATTTTCTAGCATTTTGCCTTGAATGAAATGAATCAACAACAATAGTAAAGGCATTCAAATGTCTTTGAAAGTTGACACCTTAGTTTTTTTTTTTTTTTTTTTTTTTTTGCTTTTGCTTTATTCTTGTTAGGTTATAGATGGACTACTTCATGTAAAAGATTTCTCCTTTGCACGAATTTCCTATCTGTGACTAACACCATTGTAAACCTTTACTGTTGTAGTTGATTTTTGCTGTAGCTTTACACAAAACAGCAATAAGATCTTCAACTGTTGATGCCAAAGACTTTGATTCGTATAGAACCCAAAGGTGCACAAGAGTCACAAGAATATCTCCTTTTGTTTTCAGGACTTATCGATTCAATAGTTGAAGGCTAGGGTTTCAATATATGAAAGCCTTAGGTTTTTTGTCTCTACCACCTTAATCATATATAAGTAGGGCTTAATGGACCTTTTAATCAGGCTTTCCAACTAGGTTACACAAACCCACAAATAATAATCACTTAAAATAAAACGTTGTTGGCTAAAACAAAATTCTCGTAACTCAATAGATTGAAAGGTATCAATACTGGTATCAAGCTTCATTTATTCTCGATAGATCAATAGGTATCAAGACCTGCAGTTTTAGCTTTTCTTGAGCAGTCTTGTATCTTCAATTCATACCACTTGATTACGAAAGATGTATTTCTTGAAACACTAAAAACTAAGACTCAAATAAATCTAAAGTGTGTTTTGACTTAGGTTATGCCAATACATAAAAATATGACCATTAAAATTCTTTCTTAAATCGACAATTATACACATTCAATGGGTTGAATCTATCATCCAGGACCTCACTTTTTACTTTATTTTTACACGGTGAAGAGATGCCAATTGAGCTTGAGTTCATTGGTTGACACGCTTATGTTTATATAAGGTGTACAAGATCTAACTTGTTAGTTTAAGTGGATACCTATCCATGCACTAAGTGAGTGGTTTGAGGGTGCAAGGTTAAGGAGGAGAGGCTGTATATAACATTTCTAACTACGAGAGAGAGAGAGAGAGAGAGAGAGAGAGAGAGAGGTGTATTGGAAACATACCAATGCTACCCCACAGCCCACAGCATACCTTGGAATCTTTCCACACCCCTTCAAACTAGTGAATATGCATCCTTTAGAGACTAGCATGTTTGGTTTGGAGGTATTTTAATTTCCATATCTCAACACTTGAATGTCATTACTCTAAGAGCATTCCCATCAAGATGAGTAAAATTTTTAGCATATACCACCTCAAAACCTAAAATTTTAGCATATAACAACTCATTTTACAACACACTCAACATCAAACATTCTAAATTTTTTACCATTTCATTTAAATATTCTTTTTTTTTATTTCTTTATTCTTTAATTATATTTCTCTCTCTCTCTTCCTCTTTGTCACTCTCAACCTCAACGCAGCAAACCCATACCCACCCCATCCACCACCATCGGAAAAAAACACCAACCACCCATACCCAACTAACATCTATCCAACAAACTCACACTCTTCCATCTCAACCCAGCAAACTCATATCCATCCGAACCACCACCATTGAAAAAAAAAAAAAAAAAAAAAAAAAAACCAGCCCAACCACTACCTTCCTCTTCCAAATCACAAATCAACCACCATCACAATCACAAAACCCAGATCGGCGAGAAGAAAGAAGAAAGACAGAGAGGCAAACCCATCATGCCGGCAAGCAAAACACAAACACACACACAAACCCACCGCAGCAAACCTCCACAAAAGCAAATCCATCACGCCAATCCACTGCACCACGACCCAGACCCACAACCCAGAGACCCACGCCCATGCCAATCACAATCCGAAATCACAAACCCACGCCGATCACAATTCGAAATCACAAATTTACAACCCACAAAATCAAACCACCCCGTCGTCAAGCTCTACCTCCATATCGACGGCAACACTCCGAAGGCGTTTGTGTTTTGAAGTTCTTGACTGACGAACCCTGGAGGGGAGGAGCTCAAACCGTGAACCCAAGAGAAATAGAGAAGCTACGGGAAAGAGGAAGAGGAAAGTGGGAGTGGAGAGAGAAGAAAGAAGGGAAAAATAAAAAACAAACGCAAAGTAATTGTTGGAATAAAAAAATAATTTTTGGTTTAGGATTTGAGTTACAGTGAGGTTGTATTAATACAATCTCACTGTAGCAGTATCTCAAAATTTTTGAGATTTGAGAGGTTTGATGGAGATGGTTTTTTGGGGTTTAGATGCTAAAAAATAGCATTTATAGCATAGGAGAGCCTTGATAAGAATGCTCTAACCGACCATTACCCTATTCTCCTAATTGTAAGTTTGTAACTTGGAATTTTCCCATGACTCAGCGCACCTTCCATTTGGATTACTTTCTCGGTGGAGTTTTCATTTGAAAAACTCAAATTTTGTAACTTTATGTGGGACCTACTCTACTGACTCACTCAAACAACCCAGAACAACTCTTTTACTCCCCACCGTAAGTTCTCTCTTCACTTCATTTTTTTTTCTCTAAAAATTTCTTTCCTCTTTCTCAGCCCCTCTCCTCCCTTCTGCTCACTTTGCCATTAGCGAAACTGATTCCTACAAAGTTTTGTTCTTCATTTATCTGCATCTCAAGTAGATTGGTGTCTTCTATTGATCCTTCTTCTTCCTGATTCAAAGTCAGGACTCTGAAGGCTAAGGATCGTTCGGTACGTGATTTTAAGAAATATTACACGTATTTTCACGTACTTTTTTATCCACGTGTATTTAAAAAAAAAATGCAAACAACATTACTATAAGAACGTTACCAAACAACCCCTAAGATTGGAGAAGCCAATTCAGAACACAACCCGGCCTCCAAGTCTTTCTCTCTCTCTCTCTCTCCATTTTGAGTTAGGAATTTTGTGGGTATATGAATTATGTTTTGTTCTTTGATAATGGGTTTCCTGTTTATGTGTTAGCTGATTTTAGTTTCCTCATTGATTCCTTGCATGTCCAATCTGATGGGTTCTATTTTTCGGTTTAGAAATTAGAGACCCACTGCTTCTTGAATACCGAGACAGACACAGAGCCGAGAGGTGAGTTGAGATTCAGCTGGAGATCGAGATCGAGATTGATACCTATAGGGAGACCGGGTATGCTTTCAAATCATTAACACCGAGACCGATATGGGAGTGGTGCTCATTCTTCAGTTCTTGGAATACAAGAGAGAGGGAGGAAGAAATGAGAGCTCTCGGTTTTGGGAAGAGATGAGAAATAAACAAATGTGAAAGGATGGAAAAAAAAAATGCTAACTACAGTTGGGATAGAGACGTTGGTCTGGAGTGAGTGAATGAGTTGGCATCTTTAGACAAGTCATTAAGTGGGTCCCACTAAGATGAGTGAAATTACAATAATGCCATTATAACTCAGTTTTGATAAATTGGAAACAACAAAAATTTGTTTTCATTTTTCACAACTCTAAGAGTTTGTTTGGATACCGTTTATTTTGTTGAAATTAAAAACTTATTACTGAAAGTACTATAGATAAAGTAAAAGTTAGTTAAAATAATACAGTGGGGTCATGAATAGTACCCAAAAATGTAATAGGGCCAATGAATAGTAGTAAAAAGAAGTTAAATAGTGAAATAATTTATACTTTTAATTGCAATCCAAACGCATGCTAACTCATTTTTTTGAGTTATGAGTCATGAAATTCAAATGAAAACTTAGGATGCGTTTGTTTTGGTGTAAAACGATTTCAGGAAATCGTTTTACACCTTTCCTCGTGTTTGGTTGCGCATGAAAAATGGATTTTCCGGAAAAGAATTTCAGTTGACGGTAAAATTAAGGCCTTTGACCCGAAAAATATTTTCAGCCAAAATTTTACCTTCAAATCATTTCCGGAGACGCGTAAAGAGAGAAAGAGAGAGAGAAAGGACTCACATGCGCAAACACAGAGAGAGAGAGAGAGAGAGAGAGAGAGAGAGAGAGAGAGAGAGAGAGAGAGAGAGAGAGATTGCGAACCCAGAAAACCCAAGATCGTTGCACCACCGACGAGATCGTCAAACCCGAGATTGTTGAACCCAAAAAACCCAAGATCGTCGCACCGCGAACCCACGAACCGCGAGTCGCACCGCTCCGATCGCACCGTGCTAATTCGCACCTCAATTTGACCGAATTTGATTATTTTTTTTCTTTGGTTTTGTTTCTTTTGTGTTGTGGACTGAGAAATGATATTATGTATTTGTTTGGAAGCTGAGAAAATGTGAGCAACAAGTAGAAAATGTGTTTTCTATAATATTTTCAAGAATACAGCCAAACACCAGAAAATATTTTTCAAAGCATTTTTTGAAATGCAACTAAACACTTGAAAATATTTTCCTTTCTTGAAAATAACATTTCCGAAAAATATTTATTTTTCGGAAAATATTTTACATGAACCAAACACAGCCTTAGCTAAAAATATGCAACTAAAGTGGGACGCACCCAAAGTGAGTAATGAATAAATAGGTCAAACCAAATAGGCCAATATTACCCATAGTTCTCAGAACCGGACCGGACTGGGAGGTCGGACCGTGAAAACCGTGAATCGGGATGAAAACCGGTTTTTTAAGCCTCAAGAACCGGGCATATGTGGCAATTCCGTGAACCCCTAAAACCGGGGTTGGACCGCAAGAACCGTGCGGTCCAACCCCTTAGCAATTTTTTTTTTTTATAAAAAAAAATTAACACAATTATATTCTACTTAATTAAATTATCCATCTCTTACAAGGAATAAAAAAAATTATAATTAAAATCCTTCAAAGATATTCAACTTTACTTCAAAAATTAATCATAAATTTTAATGTTTTCATAGTTATTATTTTATTTTATTAACTTTCTTATTTAATTATTAAATATATTCTTGAAAATCATTAAATTTCTCTCACATATATAGATATATTAGTCAATTTTGCTATTTTTATAAATTTAATATCTATATTTAGGCTTTAATTAATTATTAAATTAATTATGACGTCATCACGGTTCGACATCGGTTCGATCTCGGTTTGACCTCAAAAACCTTGAACCTCTCCCTTTTACGGTTCAATGAACGGTCCGGGTTTGAAAACCTTGATATTACCCACTAGAACAGATGTACCCTTCTTTAGGAATAAATATGCCCAAAAAGAAATAGAAAAAGAAAGGCCACTTATCCATCTCATCTCATAACCTTAATAAAAATAAATATAAAATAATAAAATAAAAATAATCCCTACTCCCAATTCCGTACCAAACCAAATACTTTTATTAGTACACACAAAAACGAAGATAAGGTAGTCCTTTATTGAAATCCCCGGAGAAAGGAGTCGAAATGGAGAGCTCAGGTTTGGAAGGGAAAGTGCTGGAAATGTTTAAAGTTGGGCCCTGTGAAAGTGCTTACCAGATGGGTTTCTTAATAGGCCAGAGGTTCTCCAATCTTATCAGAAGCAGGCTGGCCAGAGACCTCATTCTTCAAGACCAGCTACTACCTTTTGCCCAAACCCCACAAGCACAGCCACTTCTCAAAGCACTCGCTGATAATAACAAAAAGAAGTTTCCAAGTTATTGGGATGAACTGATAGGAACAGCTGAGGGAAGTGGAGTTCCTGTTCTTAACGTAATTTTTCATTTGAGAACCAACAAAATACTTTCGTTTTATTTATCCTAGTACTGTATCAGTTACTTTCTAGTTGTTCATGCGCAGATAATACTAATCAACTTCAGGAAAGAGATTGTTCCTTTTCTTCCAAAGAACAAGTTAATTTCCAATGCTGAAAGCCCAGATGACTGTTCTGATGTTCTCATCGTTAGTGATTCCATGGCCATGGTGGCACATAATGAGGATGCAAATGTTGCTCTGGTTGGCCACACGTATGGTTTACTGCATTCCATCCTATTTTAAAGTTTCACAAATCCCTGGTCAAGTCAATCAAATTTGTTTGGTTTTTATAGCTTGTAACATTCTTTTTTGGTTTTGCAGCTATTTGATAAAGGGAATGCTGTCAAATGAACTATCCTTCATTGCATACACGTATGCAGGAGAGCTCCCAAGCTGTGCATTTGGATTCAACAGTCATGGATTGGTAAAAATTCTAACTCACCAAGAATCTGTATGAGACTGATATGTGAAACCCAAACTAATGCTTGAAACAATATGAGCAACGAAATTTGAATCATATTCTGCTTGTGACTTGACCCCCTAAAATTTTCAACAAAAAAGAGAAATGAAGAAAAGAAGAGAAAATCTACCATGTAAGTATCAAACATACATTCATAGTTTTGGTTATGGATGCCTTAGTGTGGACTAGGCCAAAATGTTCTAACTTTAACTGAATTAAATTTGACTAGTTTTCATAATACTTACATGATAGATATGTGTTTATCAAAAAAAGATGATAGACATAAGAATAATTTCTTTAACGTGTGTACTTCAGGCATTCACACTAAATTCAGTACCCCCAATTGAAGACGAGATTGTGGCCGGTGGAATTGGACGTAACTTCATCTCTAGGGATCTCCTTGAAGCGTCAGGCATTGACGATGCAGTAATTGTAAGATGTTTTATAGCCCTTCTCATATATTTAAAGTCATGTTGATTATGGAAGGTTATATCATGGTTTGTCTCTTCAGAGAATTCATTCATCAGAAGCTTCTGTGGGACATAGTTACAATCTGATTGACATAAGAACACGTAAAATTCTCAATGTTGAAACTGCATCAATGAACCGGATTTCAGTTAGAGAGGTTGGAGCAACACCATTTTTCCGTGCAAACATGTATCTCCATCTTCCTGTCCAGCAGGTATGCAATGAGGCACATCTGGATATGTGGCTACGCTTTATGCTGAAGCACCACGCCTCCACTCCAAACAAGCCAACCATATGTTCACCGCTTCACAAATGTTTCTCAAATCCACATCTGCAATCCAATGCTGGGTCTGACAATTTTTCTGATGTGGTGAACCTCCTTGCTCACTTGGAGTGGTGGCATGGCAGCTTCTATGACAGATGCAGTTTTAGCAGATATAACTAAACAAAAAGTTTTAATTGATCAAATTATCTACTCCAATGGAAAAATAAAATCATTGATTTTGTTTGAAGGTACAAGATGACAACTCTATAAGCAGGCAAAGAAGAGCACTTGTGCTACCAAAAACATCAAAAAACGAATTCTTGTCACTCCTTGGAGATATGGCTGACCCAAAATACCCGATCTACATGACAGGTAATTTGGGGCGTATTTGACTACCTTCTGTAGAATAATTACTCTCCTAAAATGACCCTTCATGCCATATTCTCAGGTCCAATACTTTACACACTATGTACGGCTGTAATAGATCTGGAAGAACAAACATTCTCTATTCTTGAAGGGAATCCAAAGAAAGGAGAAGCTTCTCACGTCTTCACTATGTCATCAAAAGAGTTCAAGATGCCATAATAAAAGCTCTTAGCTGCCTGCTTCATTTTCCATAATTGGAGGAACTCATTTCTTGAGGCCCTTAAAGTGGTTCATAGAGGCCTAGCATGTGGCCATCAATACATCGCATGGCTGCAACCTGATCCCATGCAAATTATAAAAGACCTTCATATCTTGAATAAATAGACTAAAAATGAAGTTGAAGATGTCTATAGAGATTTAAGGGCATTACCTTTCCATGAATTTCATATTTGATGGGACCATCTAGTTCAGCTCCCAATGTCATCAATTTTGTCACTGTACTGTTAATATCAGTCACTGTGAATGATAAAAGTGAAGAGTATCCGTTCTGCACAACATGGTCACTGTAAAACTGGATTAGCAGCTGGCATGTTCAACCATAGTGGAAGCCAAAGCATTTCTAGGAAAATTATTATCTTAGAAACTTGTTTTTTCCACCGTCCCTTAGCTCAAGTAGTCAATCAGAACTTCAAAATTTTGTGACACCAGGAAAGAATGCCAAAACTATTTGGTACCTAATTGGCAAATCACCAGTAATGAAAAACAATGGCTCCCAAAAAAACAAACAGAATAATGAAAAACCAAATTACCAGTGAACTTGAATGGAATGTAATGATTACAGGGTATAGACATTCAAATTAGTTTGAAAGTTTACAGCGTAGTTTTTCTTTTTCTTTTTTATTAATTGGTAATTACACAAATTTTATGGGTCTTGATCTTATGGCCTCATTTTCGACCTTGTTCTTACAAGGAGAGGAGATATCGTTTGAACTCAACCTCATTAGCGAACACGCTATTTTTTACATAAGGTGTATAGTTAACGTGGCTAAATACCAATACTACATCACCAGATGAAGCATATCTTGGAAGCCCTTTCAAACTAGAGAATATGCATCCTTTGGAGACCACACTACCCACTAGAACAGATGTATCCTTCTTCAGAAACAGAGACCCCAAAAACAAAACTCCTGTCGTATCTTTTAATAGGTACCTAGAAGGCATTATTTTGAGCGCAAAGAACGCCAAATTCCAATTTTATGTTTTGTGCAGAACCTTCCACCGTCTTCTCTTATAGTTCCTCTTCTTTTACTCATATGCATATTAAATTAGCTGTTTTAACTCCTCTAGATTATGTTCCAATCCACTATAGTCCACTGACTAAGAAATTCTTTCAAGTCAGCCAAAGAAATGAATGATAACCAAAAACTCAAGCCCAAGTTGCCCTCTAACCTATTTAATTAAACCCGGTCAAAATTATATCAAATATATAAAGAATCCAAGGCAAAATCATTTCTAAGTTAACTGATAACGTATATCACCTAAAACTTATGAGAAAACACAGGCATTAAACCCAGTGTATTAAGTATTAACACCACCAAAGAAAAAGTTTTAACAAGTGCTAAAAAAAAAAATTAAAAATCTACCATATGGGCATGCATAATTGCCAATACATGAAACAAATATTTTCGAAGAAAAATGCAACTCGTCTAGGCAAATGTGGGTTAAAAACCCAGCAAAGACGTTTCATTAACGATATAACCCAATTGCTGCACTAGTCAAAGGAATGAAATGAAAATGTCCGAACATAGTTATCATGCATTCTAGGTTCTCTTAGGCAATTTGTCAAACACTAGAAGTGCATTCGGGAAAAGGAGAGAGAGAGAGAGAGAGAGAGTTACTTGGGAGATTGCATGAGTGCTAGTTTGAGAGGGCCAGATTGGAGTTCGGCCCAACGGAGAGTGCAAACGTTGACGGTTAAGTCCAACCCCTCTGAGTAGAACCGAGCTGCTTTGGGCACGTCCTTGTGTAGCTGTAGTATCCATCTAAACGACGCTGCCGCCATCTCTATCTCTCTCTCTCTCGCCTCTCTTTTTGAATGGTATGAGTGAAAGGCGTGGGAGTCAATTGGAAGAGTTGTTTTATGCCACGGGAGTACGGGCCATACATATTCAGTCAGACAGTGACAAGCCCAGTGCTTTGTTGGTGCAGTCCGTCTTTAATCTGTTACTTTTGATATTACTAGTTAAAAATTTGGGTTTTATAAATAAATAAATAAAAGCTTAAATTTTGAAAATGTAAAAATTTTAAGAGATAGAAAAGAAAAATGTTGGGGTTCTAGGGGTTTTTGTTTGTAAGTATTGTAGGTTTTGGGCTTTTAGTGCCAACATAAAAAGACATAATAGCTTTTAAGAACAAGCAAATTAAATAGGTTTTTGATAATTTTGATAATAATAAAAAATAAAAAATATATATATTTATCTACTGAGATAGGCATAAACAGTGTAACATATTATGATCCAAGTAGTTCAAATCAACTGTACCACTTTTTTGTCAAAAAAACTCAAATCAATTGTAGGCTTATTTACTTGTAGAACAAGCAAATTAACGGAATAGTGTTATATATTATAATCCAAGTAGCCCAAATTAATTGTAGAACAAGCAAATTAACTTTAGGATAAATTATGGTTAGTTTAAGATTTTCTAATATATAAACTCTACATTGGTTTATTGTATCACAAGAGCTTAATATTAACATGTAGCTGTCAAGAACTTCCTACCGAGGTTTAGGCTGACATTCGGATTTTGGCCATGGCCATGAATCACAGCCCCACAAAACCTCTTACAACCTCCGCAACCAAGTTCACCGTTGTTCTTCACCTTGAAAACCCATAGGAGAAACAACCACATTCAAATCAGATTCAATCCCATCATAAATTCATTCACAACACCAAGCCACCATACAACAATGCCACAATAGCCGCACCACCGTGGAAACATGCGCAGGAAGTATCCTATCTATATATAGGTAGGCAACACGAGGTCATTGCAGTTTTTTTTTTTTTTTTTTTTTTTTTTTTTGGTAAAAAGGAAATAATATTAAAGAGGCTAACCAGGAAGCAAGCTAGTAGGACAAAGCCTATTACAACCTACACCCAGACAGTCATCAGCAACAAAGGAAGCCAACCCCACAGGAGGGGCAAAATGAACAACAAAGTCCAGCTGTTGAGAGAGGCCTAAATTAGCTAATCTATCCGCACATTTATTCGCCTCGCGATAGATATGTTTAAATCGAAGTTGAGGAATTTAACTAGCCAAAAGCTTACAATCATCAAAAAGAGGAGAAATAACTGAATTGCTATAGGAGGGATTGCTGAGGGCATCCACCAGAGCCTTAGCTTCAAGCTCAACGATGACAGCAGCTAAGTTCAATTGACAGCAAAGGAGCAGACCATCACGAAGCGCCCAGGCTTCAGCGGTAAAACTATTTATATTGCCCAATTTCCTAGTGAATCCAATCACCCAGTTGCCCCTCTCATCTCTTATCAACCCTCCTCCTGCTGCCGATCCCAAGGTAGCGTTAGAGGATGCATCAGTGTTAAGTTTCAGCCAGCCCAAGTCCGGCTTCTCCCAACGGATCTGTCTCCAAACCATACGGTTGTTGCAAACAGGTTGCGAAGCACAAAGAAAGAACTCTGAAGCTTGCGTAGAAATAATCTTGAATAGATATGGATTAACTCCCCTGTTTGCGAAGACAACTTGGTTCCGTTGTTTCCAAATCAACCAGAGAGCAAAGGAAAATAAAATGTTCCAGGGAGTACCTGTTGCATTTTGAGAGGACTTAAGATTAGCATTCGTTATTAGCCAATCTCTGATTCCCTGGGAGAAGAAATTTGCCTGTAAGCAGTGAGAACCTAACTTGAGCCAAAGAGGTTTGATCATACTGCAGTCCCGGAGAGTGTGAGTGATAGATTCAGACTCTGAGTGGCAAACCAGGCAGGTGGTATCAAGAGGGATCCCCCTATTAGCTAGGCATTCCTTGACACTAATACTGTGGTGCATACATCTCCAAATAAACAATTGAATCCTAGGTAAAACAGGTAACTTCCAAATCCTTGAACTTGGAAAAGATTCATCATCCATTAAGCTCGTGCCAAGTAAATAGGCACTTTTCATATCAAAACCCCCTTTAGGAGAGAATTTCCAAGCCACCTTATCACTGCATCTAGCAACAAGGGGAATAGGGACAGCCAAGATATCAGATTTCACTTCACTAGGGAGATCAAAAGGAACAGCAGCCCAATTCCAACCATTAGGAGACAAGACATTTTTTACCTGCAGATTGGAGGAAGCTTAAGGAAGTGGACCTTGGATGCGAGATCTAATGGGCCCACGGTTCAACCAGCAGTCCATCTAGAAATTTAGGCTGCTCTCATGGCCCGAAATCCACTTGACTCCTTTCTTGAACGTCTCCTCACCTTTCTTAATACCTCTCCATATAGGGGAACTAGGGAGATTAGCAACATTCCTCGAGTTAACTCTCTGCCTAGTGCAATACTTGTGCTTTAGCACTTTAGCCCATTGGGCATTATTCTCGGTGTATAGCCTCCAATTGAGCTTGGCCAACAGCGCCGTATTTCTACCTTTAGCAGATTGCAACCCCAAACCTCCAGCCTCCTTGTGTTTGGTTACTTCCTTCCAATTTACCCAATGCATCTTCCTAACTTGGTCTGTCGATCCCCAAAGAAAGTTTCTGTTAACTCTGTCAATACCGTTAAGGATTTTACTTGGGAGAGCCACATATTGCATAGCATAGTTTGGAACGGTAAAGGAAGAGGCATAGATGAGAACCAACCGGCCAGCCATAGAGAGAAGGTTGGCTTTCCAACCAGCAAGCTTTTTCTTGACTCTATCTAAAACAAAGCCAAAGTCATGTCTATGATCCCCTAGGTGTTTTAAAGGAAAACCCAAATAGTTGCCAAGGTTAGGGGTTGATTAGAAACCGAGAATGCTAGACAGGAGATTTCTTTGGTCAGGATCCACATTAGGAGAGAAGAAAACGCGAGAATTAGCTTCACTCACACTCTGCCCAGATCTTAAACAAAACTCTTGAAGAACATCATTGATGGCATGACAATTTTCTAGGTCAGTACTAGCAAAAAGAACCAGGTCGTCCGTGAAGAAGAGATGCGAAAATGAGGGACCACTCCTAGAAGCTTTTACCGGAGACCAAAGCTTAGCAGCACATTTCTCCTCAATAAGATGACCCAAGAATTCCATGCAAAGGATAAATAGATACGGGGACAGGGGGTCGCCTTGCCTAATGCCTCTTGAAGGGTAAAAAGATTCGAGGCAGCCACCATTAAAGAGTTGAGATGTAGACACCGTGGAAACACAACTCATAATAAGCTCAATAAGGACATCAAGAAAATTGAATTTGATAAGCATTTCTCGGATAAAACTCCACTCAATCTTGTCGTAAGCCTTTTCTAGATCAATCTTGATGGCCATATAACCTTTTCCACCCTTAGCTCTCCCTATAGTATGGATTAACTCTTGGACTATAAGGACATTATCTGCTCCTCTTCTGCCCAGAACAAAAGCCGCTTAGCAGGGAGGGACAAGATTCTCCAGGTGCGGTCTAAGACGAGCAACAATTACCTTAGAGATAATCTTGTAAACTGAATTACAAAGACTTATAGGTCTATAATTTCCAATAGTTTCAGGGCCTTGGATTTTAGGAATTAGGACAATAAGAGTTTTGTTGAGGTAGGCAGGTACCTTTCTAGTAGTGAAGATTCTCATAACCTCTTCCCTTACTGAGTCCCCAACCAGCAGCCAAAAGCGTTGAAAAAACCTCGCATGAAGCCCATCCAGACCCGGGGCCTTATACAACTTCATGGACCAAAGAGCATCTTTAATTTCCTCAGAGGTGACCAAGGCGCCAATGGAATTCTTGACCTCATCTGGGAGCCTCACTTTCCATTGACCATCATGACTAGGGGACCGAGAGGCTTCCACATGAGACGTGGTATATAAGGAGATGAAGCCTCTCCTAAAATGATCCATAACATCTCTCTCCTCTGTAATCCAAATCCCCCCCTCATCTTTAACTGAGGCTATATGGTTTCTTTTCCTCCTCGCAAGGGCAGACACATGGTAGAAGGAAGTGTTACGATCTCCTTGAACCATCCAGTTAATCCTGGACTTCAACATCCACAGATCTCTCTCTTGATCAAGGACTGCCTCAAGCTCTTGCTGCAGCTAGTTCTCAAGATTTATAAGGAAGGTACACGGGTGGCTAGACAAAGCTTTCTGGGCGCTGTAGATTCCATAATTCGCCTCTTCTTTTGATGAATATTCCAAAGTGATCCTTGTTCCAAGAAGTTGCCTCTCTGGAGAAATTTTCAATGGACTCAGCTAAATTCCTACTCCTGCCCTACGCATTTGAAACAATATTGGAAAAATACAAATCCGACAGCCAGAAATCTTGAAATCTGAAAGGCCTACTAAGGTTCAATACTTTGGGAGGGAGGGCTTCCATGAGAACCGGACAGTGATCAGAGTGAAATCGGGGGAGATGAGTAACTTTAGCATCTGGGTAGAGAACACACCAATTCGGGTTCATGAAAAATCTATCAATCCTCTCCAAAATGAGATTATTTAAATCTCTCTTATTTGTCCAGGTGAACCTTGGACCGGAAAAACCCATATCCACCATACTGCAAATATCCAGACAATCTTTGAAAGCCAAAGACCGATTAATGCTAACTCCCCTGCCTCCAAATTTATCTTCTTCAATCAACGGTTCATTAAAATCACCCACCATAATCCACGGCTTATTGTGCAATTCTGTAACATTTGCTAGATTACTCCATAAAATACTTCTCTCCTCAGTCCTAGGACTAGCATACACAGCAGACAACATCCAAGAAAGATTAGAGGTACGTACCTTTACTTCTACATGGATATCTTGCTCTGTTTTGGCCAGAGCTTCAACTTCCACTTTATCATCATTCCACAGCAGCCAGAGACCACCAGTGAGCCCAATCGTATCAGTATGGATGGCTCCATCAAACGGTAATCTATCTGTGACCTCTTTGGCTCTACTACCCCCCCAATTTAGTTTCCATGACTACAAGAATGGCTGGATCATGCCTTCGAGTCAACTCATGAATGTAGCTTTGAAAAGAAGGCTTCAAAGCACCTCTATTGTTCCAGATTAAGATATTCATAATGCAAGGAAGGGTATGAGGAGGAAAGGAGTCAAGCAGCGGAAGGGACTCCATCCCCTTCCTCCGAAGCCATACGCTCATCTCCCAAATCTTCATATTCTGAACCTTCTCTAGAACCAGGATCAGATTGACCTCCAGCAACCTCCTCTCCAATACCCACATGGTTGAGAGGCTGCTGCCCATCCTTGCTACTAGGATCAACTTGCCGATCATCGGAAAACTGGGAATCACCGCTTCCAAGTTGCTGGACAGACCCATTCTTCTTCGAGGCCGCAAACTTAAAAGTAATGACAGGAGAATGGATAAGCTCAGAAGCATTGGTGGCTAAGAGGGTGGTAGGAAAAGCAGATGAGAGCCTCCATTGATGGGTGGCGGTGGTATTCAAGTCTGACTTAGGACGAATGCCCTTGGCAAGGGTTTTTTTTTCCTTTAACGGAAGAAGAGGGTCTTTTGTGAGATTGGGCTGATGGGCTTTGGCCAAACTGCACACCATTTGATTTGCTGGGCCACGGGTCACACTTCAAAGGGTCCATATTGGAAGTATTCTCATGATCCAAGGGTGCCGCTTCCCTCAGTCCTGTTGTTTTAGATGACCAGCCCATTTCTCCCTTTCTCATGTGATCCCCGTTTCCTAGCTTTATACCTACACGTGGCATGCTCTGAAAGAAAGCTGGACCACTAGGTGACGTGCCCAACCGTTCCGGGTTTTTAGGAGGTAGGTGTGGCAAAGAATTTTGGACTAGAATGGCAGTACTATCCATACCTTGGCTGGATTTTGTCCCCTTGCGCCCATTTAACCTCCTCTTCACTACCATCCACAGTCCGTACACGCCCTCCGCCTCTGCAGCCTCACACGCAACGGATGTAGCAGTACTGGCCGTAGCACTCATTGCAGTTGATGAAAGAGGTACAATGAAATCTATGTATGTCATTAATTCAACAAACGCAGTGGCCAAATATATGCCTATTTAGCCAGATAATAATGGCACTCTTTATGGTGATTTGAAAGTTGAAACGGATTTGTGAGGCAGATCTTTGGACTTGTTTCCAAAAGCTGTTTGAAAAAGCATGTAATTTAGAATGAGTAAACAATATTTGGCAAATATTGCACTGAAGATAAATGTCAAGGTGGAAATACTGTCCTTGTTGATGGACTATTTAAGATATCTGTTTCCGGTGGAATGATCAAGGAATTACTCATATATTTTCGGAGAGCCACATTGGAAGAAACCACGATAATCAAGATATCTGTTTCCGATGGTGTGAGTACTCATGGAGAGAAAGTCAAGAGGGTTATATTGTACTGTTAGGCTAGCTGGTTCCTACTTCCTAGCGGGATATCATTAAAATACTAGTGAAACTTTTCTTCATCTTTGTGACTAATGGTATTTTATTGTGAAACTTGTCACTGCAGTTTGTTATTTTTCAATGATTAACATAGTACTTAGATGTTGTGTTTCACAAAAAACACCAAAATACAAACATAAAAACGTAAAAGTGAGATGCAATATCACAACTTATTGCCGTGCCAGCCCCCCTAATTGCATAGCTTGTCATGTCAGAGCATTCACAATAATGATGCTAAATAACTATATTGCTATTTTAACTTCACAAAAATACAAAAATTGCTCTACAATAGTGAATGTATACCTAAATATTTTACCTTTAGAGCTACAATACGCAACTACTTTTGGCTGCAAACTGTAGCTTGAAGCTAAATAGAAAACATGTTTTTTTTTTTAATTTTTTTATTCCCACTAGCATTAAAATAATATTTCTTTTATTTCTTTATTTAATTCTTTTTCTATTTCTTTTCTTTCTTTCGTTTATCACACAAAGACAAAGGCACAACTCCTTCTCAAGTCCCAGCTCTCACAGCGCTTAAACTCTCATCCTCCACAAAGGTTTTAGCTTCACCCATTCCCATCATCCTCATCCATAAACTCTCACCGATTCATTAACCTCCTCACTGCCGCCACCGAAGCTCACGCACCATTGCCGAAGCTCACACATCATCGCCGACCCACGCATCATCGCCAACCCGATTCATCATCCTCCTCACCCACTTCGAAGCCCAGCTCATCTCTACTGAAGCCGTCGTTGCCTTCCTCAACCCATTGCTTTGGTTTTCCACTGATCTTAGGTATCACTCTATTCTTTCTCTCTTCTTTTTATTTTTTATTTTTTTATAATGATTTTTGCAATATGATTCATGGTTAAGACGATGGCGGTGGGGGCAATGGTGGCGTCAACGGTGGAAGAGTCGGTGCGGTGGTGGCGACTGTAGTGGCTGCAGTAGTGGTTGCGGTGGTGGCGACTGTAGTGGCTGCAGTAGTGGTTGCGGTGGTTATGATTGTTGTTTGTTGTAGTGGATATATTATTGTATTGTAGTAGATATATTATTTTATTGTGATGTTTATTTTATTTTATTGTGTTGAAAGCTAAAATAGATCCATTGTTACTGGATGTTTTGTAAAGTGAGTAGATAAAATAGATAAATTAACATTTTGTGGTGCTAAATAGCTAAAAAAATAACACTATTGCTGTGGATGCTCTAACTCTATGCAAGGTAATTGACACAACACCTTTTATAAGTGGGTTTGAAGCCCACCGGGAGTTTCATGAAAACACAAAATGGTCCTAGGATAGATCCCATAATAATGAGCCTATGTCCGATAATAATTAGTCTATGGCATATTCCAGCATCTATCTCGCACCCCAAATTTTTTACATTTACACCCATTGCCTATTGTCTAATCTATATACTCCCTTTTTCAATCACCCAGCTCGCATCAAGGGTGTTTTTCCATGCATAAGAAGCATTGCAACTTTAGTTTAGCCTCAAGGAATGTACAAGATGGAAAATACTTTGGTTTTAGACCTCTATATAGTACAAAATTTGTATTGTGTATTAGTTTTGCTCCTGGCTAATTAACAAAATTATTTTGATACACAGAAACCCATTCCTCTTTGTTGCTTTGATTCATGTAGCCTTTCCCATTTCATCATGTTTATCTTTCTCTCATCTTTCTTTTGGCCCCTCCAAAATTCATTGATCATTAAATTAATCTCCTCATTCAAGGTCGCCAACAACTTGAAGCAACACATAGCATGGGTTGGAATAACTTATGCTACTTTGACGAAATAAGTTAAATAATCTTTCGTTTCAAACATGAAATACAGGAAAAAAAAATTTAAGCAAAATGTAATAGTGGAATTGAGCATATTAAATATTAATTTTGCAGATATTTTTGCAGATATATATAAGAGAAAGACTTTGTTTTGTTTTGTGATATAACACATTAGGAGAAGAGAGAGAAATTAAGCAAAATAGGCCATATTGATAATTGACTCTTGATTCCTGACCTCCATCCCCAAGAAGATGAGAAGATTAATGGAATTGATGATTGATCTAGCCACTGTCGTAATGCACATAGTCTATGCCCTATTAATTGGAACCAAGAAATAAGCCACTTTGCAAGCAAAAACGATAATTTTTCGGTCAGCAAGAATTCCTATAAATAAAGAAAATAAAATCAAACACCGAGAAGTGCTATTGGACAAGAAGCTTCGATGTTTCACTTTTGATTTTTTTTTTTTTTTTTTTGGAGAAACAAACACGCTCACATACACGAGAGATAGAGAAAGGGGTTTTTACACAAATGCACACCACAAACTCCACTAAAAGTAATCACTTATGAAACTTGAGACAACTTGTTCTTTTTCTTTTTTTTTTTCTTTTTTTCCTTTTTTTTCTTTCACTTTTATGGGCGAGGGGGGATACAATGAATTATAATTATTGAGGACACGATTCTTGGGTTGGTTTCTTCTCCAAACCATTTGAACTTGCAATACATTCGTGCTCCTCCTACCTTCAAGAAACAACCAATTATAATCAGATATCGTTGGGAAAAATATGGATTGAGTAAGAAACAAATATGCATAACTTTTAAATAAATAAATAAATAATCAGTAATATTCACACGAAAAAAGGTAGGACATAAATTTTAAAAAATAATAACTTACCTGTTGATCCTACGAAAACCATATTATATGATACACTCATGATATTCTATCATAAACAATGATCTTTTTTTTGGGCCATTAGTATCGTTAACACAAAAATACTTGCATCCAAAAATTTCTCTTATAATTGGATAGCTCATAAAAAATATGAACATTTTCAAAAAAGAGGGGTACTCCATCACTATTTCTTTTGAACTCACAAAATTATTATTCTTATATTAAAACCTAACTTCAACCCTTGGACTTGAGTTTATATAGGCATAATAAAGATATAAATGCTTTCTACACGGTATTGATTTGTAACTATTATTAAATATCTTCTTCATCATCATTAATTAATATAGGATATGCTTAATTCTAAATATTATCATTCTACACATATTTTGTAACCTTTATTTTATTATTATTTTTTTTTTTTGGGGTAAGCAAGCCCAATCAACTATGCAACAACTAATAAACATCTGTATTTGCATTAATTCTTGATATTTTATAAGGATACTGCTAAGATCACTTGCAAAAATTAACTAATAAACATAATTATTACCATTAAATTTTCCAAATGCTCACAAATGTTTTTACTTGAGCAAACGTAAAAGGAAAGTAATCTTGATTCCTTTCTAGATAAGGCATTTCGGATTATACCACAAAGATATTGCTAAGATCACCTACTAAAATTAGTTAGGACTATAATTATGATTAAATTTTGGAAATTCTCACAAATTTGAAATTTGTTCTTTCTTGAGCATACTTGGAAGACACGTAAAATTGATTTCTTTCCAAATAAGGTCATGCATAAGGTTTATCTCATGGATGCATTCTGTGGGGCCCTACTACACTAACCACGCTGGCCCATTATATGCGGCCCAAGGCCCGCGCCGAGGATAATGCTAAGCCGAGTACCATGTGATAGAGCCCAGGTCACCCAAGGGCCTCGCCGAGGATGACACATCCTCGGCACACCGACTTTTGATAAAGGGAAAAACATCCCTCATCCATTGAACCTATCCCACCAACATTCTGACCGTTTTAATGGTGATGTGACCAGCAAGCCCAGTTGCCTCGATTACTACAACTAATAGAAAGTCTGCAAAGGCGGCTAAGAACTAACATAAAGCCTGCTAATTACAGACGATGGGACAAACCCCTGGACATAGAGACCAGATAATTGACAAATGGACGGTGAAGATGAAGAGGGAAGGGACTATATATCTAAGAGGGGGGGGGGGGTTAAAGAGAAAAAGGGGGATCCTCGGCCTGAGCCGAGGACAAATATGCACTGCAAACACTTAGCCAAATTCCCAATATTCCTAGGAAGTTCATGTCATCCATTATGATGGTTATAAACTTTACACCAGCCATTGTTTACTTCGGTGAGGCCAAACCCTTAAACCCACTTCTCTATAAATTTTATTGTTATGGGTCCATTACATTTTGAGGCCTTACACATTCCTTTAAGGAATTTCCTTGAAAACACTAATACTTTTTTGTTTGTGAATTTTTTATTTTTATCATAATTTTTGGAAGGTAAGCCTTGGTGTTGAAGTGGTAAGTGACATGCACAAAAATGTTAAAGGTAAAATCCTAGGAGTGAAACCCCAAGGGGTGTGGCATATTGGTTAGTTGAACTCTGGAACGAGCAGTAAAACTTTGACGTCTTGAGTTCAAGCAGTCATATGTGCATTCATTCCCTTGGGGCCATCGAATTGGGGGAATTTAATTGCCCCTTGAATTGCCTAAGGTGCATTTGTGGAAACTCCTTGTCAAGGGTCTGTGCACCCCCAAGATTAGCTAGGACAAAGTCCTAGGCACCTGGTGCCAAAAAAAAAAAAAAAAAGGCTGGGAGTGAAAATTATTTTGGTCCAATTGATTGCTTAGTCCATCAGTGCACTAGCTAGGCTAGATACAAATGGGCCAAAACAATCCCCATAAATCTTCTATTCTTCTTTTAAGTGAGTTTGAAGCCCACTGGGAATTTCATGGAACAAAAAATGGTACTTGGACAAATCCCAAATCACAAGTCTATAATATGTTAGTATGTCACCACTATAAGCTTTATCCTTTGATTAGCAACTCCTCATTCCTTTGATTAGCAACTCCTCATTCAAGGATTTCTTTTTCACATCTATCAGAGCACTTACTTTGCATCTTGTGGAAGGTTAATAGTTGGAGATATTACCTCAAAAGATTGAAGGCTTCAACATCCATGTATTGCCTGATATTTTTCACACTACACCCTTTTCTTATGCTCCATCTACTTTTATCACCCAACTTGCATCAAGCTGCTTTTCCATGTGTATGTCTGTATGAAGCATGGTCACGTATATACTATATAGTAAAAAGTTCATATAATGCATTAGTCTTCAATCTTGTTTGACTTAACATTTTTTTTTTTTTTGGACATTCCAAAACCCCATTCCACTTGATTTGATTAGCGTAACCTTTCTTTGATCTCCATAAATGTTTTCTTCTTTGATCTTCCTATTATGAAAGGAATCTTAAATATTTTTCATTTTTTTCACTTCTTGGACCTATAGTTTGCTTCTGATTTACTCCTTTTATATCACTTCTTGTGTTTTTAATTGAAAAACAATTAGACTTCTCTCCATTTATCTTTTGGCATATGTTTCTTTAGATTGTTTCAAATTACCCAATATTCTTTCACAGCTGCCCTACAAAAGAGTAACTTGCTATTTGCAAATGTAAAGTAATTCATGATATAATGTGATCCTATGAATTTTCCTCTTCATCTCCACATTTTAAGGAAATCATGTAACCATAAGGAATATGTTTTAGATACACACAGAAGTCACATATTAAATAAGAAATGCTCCAAACATAATTTTTTTCACAATATCTGAGGTGGTGGATTGTGATTGTTGCAACATTACCCTCACATGAAATCTCCACTAACATCACTTTTATTGTATAACAATCATAACCTATGAAAAAAATGGTAGAATTATTTATTCATATATATAAATATATATATATATATACACACACATATACACATTTGTTGATGTAAGACCCATCTCAAAGCAATCTCAAACAAGCTATATACACCTGAGCTTCCCACTTAAATATAAAATAAAATAAAATAAAATAATTTCTAAAAAAAAAGCTCTACTCAATTCCTAGGTGGCCTCCAGAGAACTCATTAAAATTCATAAAAAGATGCTGGAGTTGTTGCCTATGGAATGAGGAAAACATCATATGCGCAATGGCACTAAGTACAGAGCACAAATGTATACAATTAGAAAACTATCTTATCATTTAAGAAAGTTGGTGCTTGCTTCTAAAGTAGAGTTTATATATCAAGAATGCAGTCCATTCAGTCTATTTGGTTCACTTCGGTCTATTTTAGTTTAATTTGGTCTACTTTGGTCCAATTCTGTTCACTCCAGTCCAATTCAGTGCACTTAGGTCCACTTTAGTCCAATTAGGTCCCTTTCAGTACATTTTTGTCCAATTCAATCTATTTGGTCCACTTAGTCCATTTCAGTCCACATCATTCCATTTTGGTCTATTGCAGTCTACTTTGGTCCATATCAGTCCATTCGGTCCGTTTAGGACTACTTCAGTCCAATTCTACATATTATCATTCTTCCCATATTTTGAATATACTAGTAAGGGTTGCACGTGCAAGGCACGAGCCGCCCCTTAAGTGAAAAAAAATTAGATAGAATTTTTTTTGAAGTAGTATCAAATCATGTATTTAAATTTAGAATAATTATTTAACATATGACTATCTATTTAGTATGATAATTTCTTACAACCTATTTACTAAAGACAATATCTACCTACAAAAAATTCTACTAAGAATGATAACAAATGTCGTCATCTTCTAACAATGAACAACTAAGTTTTGATAAAACATTGTGACAATATTTAAATTTTTACAATAAATGATGGCATATGCTACAATTGAAACTTTTCATCAAATTAAATACCTACAACCATTTGCATTGAATATTTTGTTATTCATACTTCCTTCTTTTTTATTTTATTTTAAGAGCCTAATTACGATGCTTAGCTTTAATTTTTAATAAACACCTTTTTAAGAAAGAAAAGAAAAGAAAAAAAACAAAACAAAATAACAAAAGGCATATGTCATTGAAGTTTCTGTTGGGAGATAGCTTGACCCCAGTTAATTAATTCAATTACCAAAGTTGATTAATTAGGTCAAATTACATGCAAATCATGGAGACACCAACAAATCACCAAATAAAGTAAATGCAGTGAAAATTAAATTGACACGGTGATTTGTTGACAAATGGGGAAAACTTTTCGTAAGGCAAAAACCTCACCGGGTGAATTTCAGGTCACTACTCCTAAGAATCCACTAATCAATAATTAAGCGGTTACAAGTATGAGAAATCTTACCACTACCTTGACCTATCCCAAAATACCAAGTTACAGTTGAACCTTCACTCCAAAACCCAATTGGACTTGATTTTGTAGTAGCTTTCTTTCCTTTGATGCACAAATATCCAATCTGTGACTAACCTTTTGCACGGATCCCAATACCTAACTAACTCCAGCAACTTAAATGATTGTTTTTAGCTGCAAAGTTCTTCACTTCATAAACGATGAAGAACATGAAGCACTTGGTTACAAAACCCAACATAGTACAAACGTAGTAGCTTCTAATAGAGAAAAATTAAGCTCTTAGTCACTGTATCCGTATGTGACGGCTCTTAAAAGAGCCTTATGTCTAGGGTTGTGAGAGAAGAAATCTTAAACAAATACATCAGCATAGGTCAAAATTCAGCTCTGGAAATTTTGAATTCGTAAAGCTCGATAAATTGAGCTAGTGTCAAGCTTGCCCAGTAAATCTCGATAGATGCCTTCTGTCGAGCTATCTATCAATTTTCAGTAAAACAACTTTTCTTCACTTGTTTCTTAGATCAATCTTATTGTCTCTAATACAACCACTTAATATGTATCAAACCCAACTTAGATTCTACTCAATTTACAAGTAAAGTGTGTTTTGTCAAATAATAAGCCAATAACATAGAAAATATGACCCTAATAGTTTCTATTAGATAAAATTATAAATCTAGAAGATTTAAACCTTTAATAAATTAGTGTCCTCTAGGTAATAAATAGAATACCATAGATCACCATTTTTACATTTTAAGTATGACTAACACATAAAACTCAAAATACACAAAGAAAATTTTTGGGACATTAAAATTTAGTGAGGCATTTTAGATATTGCACAATGAAATATTCTAGGAATCATAAGATTTTGTTAGGATTTAACTAAGAGAATAACAGCAGAGACTATATGTTTGTGTACAAAATATAAAAGAGGAAATTATTCAACTTTAAAGTTGGAGGGATGAAACTACCCCAAACATAAAAGAGGCAAGTACTTTTTTCTATAATTTTTTGTTGTTGGTAAAACTATGTGTTTTTTACTTTAAACAATGTGTTAAAAAAACCCAAGAAAACTGTTCGTAAAACTATAAATTTTGGCTCAACAAGTTGATTAACCTAGTTATTTAGCCAAGTGATTATTTAGATAAATTATTCAGTTCTAGGTTAACACAATAAAATCATATCATGTAAATAATGCGGAAATATAAAAATACAATGATATGATAACCCAGGAAAACCTAACCGGTAAAAAATTTGGGGAAGATTTAACCTAGCTATCCTCAAGGTAAAAAACAAATTCACTATAGGGAATCGAAGTTTACAATAAGACTTAGACCACTAACATCCTATTGCTACCACATGTAGAACTTACTGACACGACCACATGCAAGCTCCGAATCCATAGACTCCTTCTCTATTATGCCTTTGCAACACAAGCACCCACACTTATGACAAAAAACACTAACTCTCCTGTTTGTGACTCCAAGACCACCCTTGAAGTTTTAGATCATCAGCACCTTTAATGACTAGAGAAGGCAGCAACTTCAACAACACCAGATCTTGAGATTCTTCAAGGAATAACACCAGTAGACGACATGAAAGAGCTTTTTGGGTACAAAGCCCTAGATACAAAAGAGACACACTTTTCTCTCTCTAAAAAGCCTCACAAAAAGTGCTTAGGGTTTCCTTTATATACTAGTAGTGTTTAACTTGAAACCCAATACGTTTAAGTAGAGTTTGAGCTCAATTAGAATTATGCAGATACGTGTTTTGATCGATCGAGCCTATCTTTCGATCGATCGAACCAGGCAGTTTCTGAACTCTTCTTTCTGCAGCTTACTTGTTCTTGAATCTTGACTTGACTCACCTTGAGCATTGTATAATAATACCTATAGACTCTATGATCTATATCTAGACAAGTTTGTGTTCACGATTTGCCAATTGTTCTAAACTTTTAGAACCTAACAAAATTGGCTATAAAAAAAAAAAAAAGTCAGGAACAAAATAAATGTTACAATATATTCTCAAAACTTTTATTTAGCTATGGTGGGCTCTGGTATGATATTTTATAATTTTATTTTAGACTAATGCTACATCCATAATATTTTCACAACAAATTTTAGATGATAAATTGTTATTGATATTGGGACAATAACTTTAAACTATGCATTAAAAAAAAACCAACAGAAGAAAATTGTGCGTAAAACAATGAATTTTGTATCACCAAATTTGACTAAACCAAAAAAGAAGTCTAGAAACACAACAAAATGTCACAATATTTTCACAATACCTTTATTTTCAGCCATGGTAAGTTTTAGTTTGATATATTACTATTTATTTTATAGAAATGCTATCTCCATAATATTTTCATAACAAATTCTATATAACAAGTTATTACTGATTTTAAAATGAACCCATGACTGATATCACTTTTTTATTTATCAATAATAGCTTACCACCTATAATTTGTTGTAAAATTAATGTGAAAATGTTGTGTACTTAGAAATTTTTTATTTGATCTATAAGAAACTAAGATCTCAACAATTGTTTGCGATAACAACAAGTGTTACAACATTTTCTCAAAACATTTATTTTTAGTTGTAGTTGATCACAATTTTGGGAAATTTAGACCCCGGTTGATAGAATTAACAAGTTTTAATCCAAAATTGTTAATTATATTTATTATGAATAAACCTTGTTAAAACATACTAACATCAATATCATGTCAAAATCATGTAGCAGAGAAATAAATAAGACAAGATATGATGACCTAGAAAAACCAATAAAACAAACTAGTTTCACAGTAAAAAACCTGGGAGGAAACCTTCCCTAAAAGCAATCCACTATAGTAAAGAGAAGTTTCAGATTTAGTACAAAACTTTTGTCCCTAGACTCTACAATCCTGTAGATGAACTTACAGCAGAAACCTTCTACCGCTTCAAAACCTCTAAATTCTTCAATATATGAACGCCACCCTTTTGATACATGGATCCCAATACGTGACTAACCAAAGATGCATGGCTCCTAATACGTGACTAACACACCAACTTGAAAAAGATTGTTGGGTGCAAAGGTCTTCACTTCATCAACAATGAAGATCAAGAAGCACATGGTTACAGAACTCTAAGGCGCAAAAGACGCAGTAGCTTCTTTCAAAGAGAATAAGGCATCGGTCACCTTTCGCATATGTTCTCCTTGTATTCTCTTATGTGACGGCCTTTAAAATAAGCCTTATATATGTCTAGGGTTGTGAGAAAAGAAACCCTACGCATACATGTCAGCATGGGCAGAAAATCAGATTTGGAAATCTGAATTTTGTAATTCTCAGTAATTCTCGATCGATTGAGAGGTGTCGAGCATATCTGTTGCGAGCTATCGAGGAGCTATCGAGGAGACAGAAAGTTGCTTGATCAATCGACCTAGCTATCGAGAGGCGTCGAGATTGTGATAAAAAGAAAGCTGAAGAGCTCGATAGATAGCCAAGTGTCGAGAGGTATCGAGCAGCTATCGAGCTTTAAAATTCAGCACTTTCTCACTTGATTCTTGGATGGCTTTAACACTTGAACTTGAAACAAGGTTTCTTAAAGCATTAAACACATCCTAGATCTACCCAAATACAAGTAAAGTGTGTTTTGTCAAAGGATTAGCCAATTACATAAAATAATGACATATGTTCCTAACAAGTGAATCACATATGTCCTAACACACAGTCTCATATTTTATTATTTTATTTATACTTATAAAAAATTGACACATCAATAATTGTGTATTGTGAAATTTGTTGTGTCAGTATAACAAAATATATGCCAGCTCATATAAATATTTATTTTTTAAAAAAGAGCACAAATCGATGAAAAAAAGAAAGGGCTAATGAAGTGATGAATAGTACATATTGAATAAATAAATAAATAAAATACTATAGCTACTATAATAGCTTTTACACATTCACACAACAAGTGTTACAACATTTTTACACATTCTCATATTTTATTATTTTATTTTGACTTATAAAAAATTGACATCTCAATAATTGTGAAAATATTGTGAAATATTTTTGTTTCAGTATAACAATACATTTATTTTTAGTTGTAGTTATTTCCAATATGATATTTTATTTTGATCTATATGGAATTAACATCTCAACAATTGTGAAAATATTGTCACAATTTGTTGTGTTAACTAACAGCTATATATAAAAGATAAATAATAAATAAATAAAAAAGAGTTGACCGGTTGATATTACCGAAAAAAAGAAAAAAAAAAAAAAAGAAGGCTAGTGAATATTGCAAATAGAACAAACCAAAAAAAAAAAAAAAAATGTAGCTGCCACTATAGCTTTACGCAATCACACTTTTGTTATGAAAGTGTTGTGAAAAATGTTGTAGATTTAGCACTTCTTTTTTCACATTACCTTTATTTTTAGTTGTAGTTGGTTCTAGTGTGATATTTTATTTTAACCTATAAGGAATTAACACCTCAAAAATTGTAAAAATAATCAAAATATTGTGATAATTTATTATGTTAACTAACAGTTCTATATAAAAATTTTAAAATTCTTTTTTTAAAAAAAGTCAGCAAAACAGTGCAAAGTATTGAATAAACCAAATTACTGTAGTTTTTTACCATAGCTTTAACGCATTCGCACTTTTTATATATAAATAGTTAGGGCAGCACATGTAAGGCACGTGCTTGCCGTGGAAAAAGAGTAGCGATTAAGGTCAATTTTAGATTTTATTTGTATCACAAAACAAATATATAAATTATTTTATTTTTAAAGTACATAAAGATTTACATTTATTAAAAAAGACATTAATATTAAGAATTTTTATAATTATATCATAAAAAGTTAATTTCATTCGTATTAGAATTTTGATCAACCACAAAGTTAGGGTAGCTATTTAACATGTAAATATCTATTTTACTATAATAGTTTTTTAGTACCTATTTACTAAAGGCAATATATCTACTCACTAAAAAAAACTTTTAAGAATGATAACGAATATCATCATCTTTCAACAATAAACAACTGAGTTTTGCTAAAAAATTATAATAACAAAAAAAGATAACAAAAGGCATTTAAATCGAATTTTTCATTAGATAAATTATAAATTTCGAAAATTTAAACCTAGAAAATCCATATTTTTTGGATAACAAACAAAACAAATTATATCATCATTCCAACTTTCCAAGAATTATTACCATCTAAAACTCAAAATACAAGAAGAAAATTTTTGAGATGTTAAAATTTAGTGGGAATAATTTAGACATTACACAATAAAATATTTTAAGAATCATAAGTTTTCATTAGGGTTTAACTGAGAGAATAACAATATGACATATTTGCAATTTTCCAAAATATTAAGAGAAAAATTGCTTGATTTTAAAGTTTAAGGAGAAATTGTAAACTACCCTAAACATAAAGGATGAAAAGTGTTTTTTTTCCCTAAGTTTTTTATTTTTTTATTTTTTGTGTGTAAAACTATGTGCTTTTACTTAAAATGGTGTGCAAAGAAAAAAAATACAAAAAGTCAACCCAAAAAAATTGTATGTGAAACAGTAAATCTTTTGCTCAAAAAAGCTGACTAAACAAACAAAAAATTTATAAAAACACAACAGAATGACATAACATTTTCATAATACATTTATAATTTTGTTATATTTTATTTTGACTTGTAAAGAATTGATAGCTCAACAGTTTTGAAAATATTGTGACAACAACAAGATGTATTAACATTTTCACAAAAAAATGCTATATATATCCACGACATTTTTACAACAAATCATAAGTAGTAGGTTGTTATAAGTTGTTATTGGCGGGAAAAAAATTGTTTCACTGGTAAGTTTAAATTAGAATCAATAACAATTTACCACCTATAATTTGTTATTAAAGTGTTGTGAAAAATATTATGAATGTAGTACTTCTTTTTTCACAATACCTTTATTTTTAGTTGTAATTGGTTCTAGTATGATATTTTATTTTTTATTTTGATTTATAAGGAATTAACACCTCAACAATTGTTTATTATGCCAATTTTTTGTGTTAATATTTTATTATAATGTGGAATAGTGCGAATTGGACAAACTAAAAATAATGTAGCACATCTACTATAGCTTTACGCATTCACCAAAAAGAAAAAAGTGCCCAGCAAAACAATGAAAATTGAACAAACTAAAACTACTGTAGCGAATCTACTGTAACTTTCCCATTCACTCTTTTTATATATAAAAATTTACATTATACTTACAATGTAAGTTTATATTGTAAACACATAAAAATTAGAAAAGGTTGTACACATTTGCAAAATTTGTACAATATATCAATTTTTTTTTTTTTTTTTTTTTTTGCAAATGTATATAATTTTGCCATTTTTTTTTGTGTGTGTATACAATATAAGCTTATATTACGAGTACAAAGTAAACATATAAAGATCATTAAAAAAATAAAAAATAAAACAAAAAACAAGCTCAAACCAAACTAGCGAACTTGAAGAAACAAAAAAAGTGCAGCTCACTAAACCAAATGCTCATGAGCCTATTGGCTCTTTTTATATATAGAAATAGATATATAGATACATTCTGCCCCTTAAGTGAGAAAATTTAAGATAGATTTTTTTTTTTAAGTAGTATCAAACCATGTATTTAAATTTAGAATAGTTATTTAACATATGATTATCTATTTAGTATGATAATTTCTTAGGAGAAGGTATTTGGTATCAAATGATCCCATGTCAACGGTATCAAAATCCAAGAAGTGTAAGGCATGTCAGCAAAAAATAACCCACTACCAATTAAAAGACATGTGTTAGTGGATAGTTATTTTTACACACATGTCTCTCATTTATTGGATTTTGATACAGATAACGTGATATCATTTGGTATAAAATACTTTTTCATTTCATAGAACTTATTTACTAAAATAGTATATATCTACTCACAAAAAAATTTTACAATGTCGTTATCTTCCAACAATAAGCAACTAAGGTTTGATAAAATATTGTCATAATATTTAAATTTTCGCAATAAATAATAACATATGTTACAATTGAAACTCTTCAACAAATTAAATACCTACAACCATTTGCAATGAATATTTTGTTATTCATACTTCCTTCTTTATCATTTTATTTTATGAGCCTAACTACGATGCTTAGCTTACTTAAATTTTTAATGAACACTTTTTTAAGAAATAAAGCAAATAAAAAAAACAACAAATAACAAAAAACATATGTCATTGAAGTTTCCATTAGATAAAATTATAAATCTAGAAGATTTAAACCATTAATAAATTAGTGTTCTCTAGGTAACAAATAGAATATCATACATCACAATTTTTACTTTCCAAGTATGACTAACACATAAAACTCAAAATATAGGAAGAAAATTTTTGGGATATTAAAATTTAATGAGGCGTTTTAGATATTGCACAATGAAATATTCTAAGAATCATAAGATTTTGTTAAAGTTTAACTAAGAGGGTAAAAACAATGACAATATACTTGTCTACAAAATATAAAAGAGTAAATTATTCAACTTTAGAGTTGGGGGATGAAACTACTCCAAACATAAAAGGGGAAAGTACTTTTTTCCATAATTTTTTTTTTGTTAGTAAAACTATGTGTTTTTTATTTTAAATGCGAAAATACTATTTTGGTTATTATATTTTGGGATCAAAGAAAATACCTACGTGGCAAATGATGTGCACACTTGGCCTAACCAAAATCAGCCATAATAATTAAAAATCTGAGTCATATCCACGTTAGCATATTTAAGAAAACCATCCATTCTCTCTATTAGACATCCAACAGGACCAACGCTACTTTCTCTTGTCTCTCCATTCTTTTTCATCCGTTCTTCATCACCCTCCATCACCACCATCACCAATACCATCTCCACCATTCCATCCCCTTCAGTTGCCTCTCCTCTTCGATTACTCTGCTCCTTACACTGTTCCTTGTACGGATTAGCACCTGGGAAGTTGCCTCGCTTGACTTGACGTTCGCCTCAATAGCTCCAGCAAAGAGAGGCAAGCGCTTTGAGGTTGATGATTGGCTATGGCTGGATTTTAGGTTTCAGTGTTTGAAATTTAGAAGGTCAACTTGGTCACTTCACATTATATAAATGGATGAGTTATAGAGTTAACTCAGTTAACTCGGCCATGGCTAAGTTACCTCTGCACATATATGGTTTGTTAGGTTTATCCTGATTTTGCACAATGAGATGACGAAAATGAGGAAAATTAATGGAATTAGTTGTTCTCTCTGTTGCTCATCCAATCCTGTATCCCTTCTCTCTCCAAACTCAATCCGTGGAACATGATCATGGGTTAAAGATGTGCTAACCTTTGTGACTGCTGATAGTAATTGGCGAGAGGAAAAGAATGAATTCTTTGATTGAGTTTGGAAAGACTTTTCTTTTTTTTTTTTTTTTTTTTTTTTTTTTTTTTTTTTTTTTTTTTTTTTGAGTTTGGCTATTGCAAAATATTGCATCGGATTATGAAATTTCAAGTGGAGGAGGGCGAAGGAGGAGAAGAAGATGAGTAACAGAGGAATGATTGGGATTGAGTTTGGAGAGAAAAGGGATTTGGGTTGGATGAGTAAAGGAGAGACAACTAGATCGGTTAATTTTTCTAACGTGGATGTGACTTGGATTTTTAATTGATGTGGCTGATTTTGGTTGGGCCAAACTTGTCATATTACAGGCCACATAAGCTTCTTAGTTCACACCATTTGCCACATTGATGTTTTTCGTTAGTGAGTTAACGGTAAAGACCAAATTAATTACAAGTTGAAAATAAAAATGATAAAATTTTCTGTTATTAAAATGTAAGGACCAAATTGATTGTGACCACAAAATGTAGGGACCAAGATGATATTTTCGCATACTTTAAACAATGTGTTAAAAAAAAAAAAAAAAAAGTCTGACCAAGAAAACTATTCGTAAAACTATGAATTTTGGCTCAACAAATTGGCTAAACAAGAAAAAAAAAAAAAAAAAAAAAAAAGTCAAGAACACAATAAATGTCACGATATTTTCTCAATACCTTTATTTTAGTTATGGCAGGCCCTAGTATGATATTTTATAATTTTATTTTAGAGTAATGTTACATCCACAACATTTTCACTACAAATCCTAGGTAGTAAATTGTTATTTGTTTTTAATTGGAACAACCACTTTAAACTATGCATTAAAAGAAACAACAAATAAAAAATCAACAGAATAAAATTGTGCATGAAACAGTGAATTTTTGCTCACCAAATTTGACCAAACCAAAAAAGAAGTCTAGGAACACAACAAAATGTCACAATATTTTTATAATACCTTTATTTTTAGCCGTGGTAGGTTTTGATCTGATATATTATTATTTATTTTATAGAAATGATGTCTCCATAATATTTTCATAACAAATTCTAAATGTCAAATTGTTACTGATTTTAAAATGAACCCACAACTGATATCACTTTTTTTATCCATCAATTGTAGCTTACCTATGATTTGTGGTAAAATTAATGTGAAAATGTTGTGAACTTAGGATTTTTTTTATTTATTTGATCTATAAGAAACCGAGATCTCAACAATGTGAAAATATTGTGATAACAACAAGTGTTACAACATTTTCACAAAACATTTAAATTCAGTTGTGGTTGGTCACAGTCTCATATTTTATTATTTTATTTCAACCTATAGGAAATTGACACCTCAATAATTGTGAAATTTGTTGTGTCAATATTACAATATATATGCCAACACATATAAATATTTAAGGGCAAAACTTAGGTACAGTATCTTAGGTATAATGCCTTAAGTTCTCCATTTAAATTTCAGCCATCTGTCAAATAAAAAATATTCACTTACAGCGTCAAAAGCCACAAATGGCTTAAACACTATCAATAACTCTATTTGTGATTAAAAAGAAAAAAGAATTCCTCCCAAAAAAAAAAAAAAAAAAAAAAAAAAACCTAGCCATCAGAACTCCTGTGCAACATCTCCAGCATCAACCCACTCCTCCTCGTCACTCACAATCTGCTCTACCACATCGCTGATGACTACTCCCTCTAACCCAAAATGTCTACTTTTGGTCTTAAATTGTAGGCAAAACCCAAAAACATATCATCCCTTAAAACCAAAATTTCCAAACAATCCAAACACAAAACCAAAACCCCAATAAAATTCAATTCATAAAAGGTAAAACCTAAAAAAAAGATCCACCCAAAAAACCAAGATTCGCTGTTGGATTCATTGGCTTCGTCACCGAACTCCGCCGTGTGTCTTCTTTGCCACCGCAAACTTCTTCAAATCTGGGAGTATTTGATGTGTAAGGAAGGACGCATGAAGAGCTTGCATGTGTTTGGACAGAGGCGGTGGAGGCAGTGGGCCTGTGACAGAGAGGACTGGAGTGGTTAGGGTGTTGAAGTTAGGTGGGGTTGGGAAAAAAATTTGAACAGAATCATCTGGCTTTTGACGCCATTAGTGAATGTTTTTTTATTTGACAAATGGCTGAAATTTAAATGGAGAACCTAAGAAACTGTACCTAAGTTTTGTCCAATATTTAAAAGGGAAAAAAAGTACAAACCAATGACTAGGAAAAAAAAAAGCACTATAGCTACTGTAGCTACAGTGTCAATTGAACAAACCAAAAAACACTACAGCTACTATAGCTAAACCGATGACTTGGGGAAAAAAAAGGTGATAAATAGTACATATTGAACAAACCAAAAAGTATTGTAGCTTTTACACATTCACACAACAAGTATTACAATATTTTCACAAAACATTTATTTTCAGTCGTGGTTGGTCACAGTCTCATATTTTATTATTTTATTTCAACTTATAAAAAGTTAGCACCTCAATAATTATGAAAATATTGTGAAAGTTGTTGTGTCAGTATAACAATATATATTCCAGGTCATATAAATATTTTAAAAAAAAAAACCGATAACTGAAAAAAAAGAAAAAGAAAAAAAGAGCACCATAGCTAGAGTGCCAATTGAATAAACCAAAAAACACTGCAGCTACTGTAGCTAAGCGCATTCGCGCTTTTTATATATAGAGAAAGTTGTTGTATCAGTATAATAATATATATGCCAGCTCATATAAATATTTAAAAGAAAAAAAAAACACAAACCGATGATTAAAAAAAAAAAGAAGCACCATAGCTACTGTAGGTACAATGTCAATTGAACAAACCAAAAAACACTGTAGCTATGCCCATTCGTACTTTTTATATATAGAGACATAGTTCATTTGTTAATACTCCTAAACTATACAAGGTTTATCACACGGGGTGTGACTTGATGGTAGGAGTCCTTATCCTAGCATCCAAAGAGGAGTGGTTCGAGCTATAGCCCCAGCAAGACCCATGTGGTACACGTGGTATTAACCATTGTTGTCACGTGGCGTGGGGTCGATGAGCCACACCGGAGACCCCCTTTTTCAATTAAAAAAAAAACTATACTAGGTTTTTTGGGTTCATATATTGCACCCCCTTGCACAAAAAATTTGCCAATGTATTAGTCAGATGATAAAAAACAATAATTATGAAATGGATGTGTGGTTATTTTTTTCAATGATATGTTTTATTTAGATAATGAGAAGATGTGGGTTCCAGCTAGTTCAGCTGGTGAAGTCTTTGATGATTGAATAAGAGATATGGGTTTCAATCCCCGCCTACACTAAAAACTGATTGGTATCTTGATTTGATAATAAAGAGCTATCATCAGGAGTAGACGCCATAAGTTGAAACTCTCTCTCTCTCTCTCTCTCAAAAAAAAAAAAAGATAATGAGAAGATTTTAGGCTTAGTCCATCTCCTTCTAGAAGGTAAAACACCAATTAGGAATAGAAGAGATGAAATGGGGCTGAGAGCCAAATCTAATAGGGCCCAAACAACAAGATTGTGGGCCAAAAAATCCAACGGTCTATGTGTACGAGGAAAATTTATTTTATGTGTACGCCTTATGAAGCATGCCTTTCAAAGGCCGAGATCACAGTTTCGGAATCAAAGGAAAAGCAGATTTTGCAGTTTTAAGGTACGTTTGGTAGATTGTAATAGATACCATAGTGTAATAGCTATTCTTATGGTTTAGCTATACGATTGCTTGATTATGTTTTTATTACAAAAAATAATAATTCTTTACGAATATCTATTCCTTAAAATGAGGAATAGTCATTCCTTACTAAAAGCACTGAATCCCAATTCCTTTGCTTAGCGTAACATGCTCTTCTTCTCCAATATTAAAAAAAAAAAAAATCCCAAAACCCCTGCCCCCTACCCGCTTCTTCTCCAAAATTTCATATCCCTCCTCTTTGAAAATTTTTATCTCACTTCTCCCATAAATATTAATCTCCCGCTATTAGAGATCTATTTATATGGATACAGTATTTCTCGCAACCTTATTTGAGTGCTGCTCTCTCTTCTCAAGGAATTTTTTTCCTTCCCTTTAGGTCTGCAATTTCCACAAGTACTGCCCCCCCCCCCCCCCCCCCCTCTCTCTCTCTCTCTCTCTCTCTCTCTCTCTCTCTCTCTCTCCATTCTTTTCTGCTATAGAGATCTATTTCTATGGGTACTGCCTTTTTCTCACCCCTGCTCTCTCTTCGTAAGAATTTTTTTATTCTGCCCTTAGCTCTGCAATTTCTACAGGTACTACCCCCTCTCTCTTGTAAATATTTATTTTTTTTTTTTGTTACCCATAATAATTTCAGGTTTGCCATATTTTTTATTTCTATAACTGTGAGGTTGAAACTGTCTCATGTGCTATGACACTACCCATATGCCATTGTTGCGTGGATTGCAATCACAATGCAATTCACCATAAATTTTGTGCATTGCGTGTACTATCCATATGCGTGGATTGCCCATATGACACTTGCCTCGTCTTCTTTTTTTCTTTTTCTTTTAAAAAAAAATTTGTGTGTGTTTCTCTATACTTTGCAAATCAATAACCATTATTTTTAATAAAACAATAAATGACTTAATTTTGCATGTGTTTCTAAGGATAAAAGTATAATAACCAAAAGCACAAGATAATCCACCCTCCACAAATAAAACAATAAATGACTTGATTATTTTTAATGAAAAACTAAATTATCAAATCAAGAAGTAGAATTGAGAACGGAAAATCCTTGCTGTTTGCATATAGCATAATCGAGCATAATTCGTTATAGGCATACATACGTATATCTTCCAAAAAGAACAAACAGAACCACAACAAAAATTTTGTTGCAGTAGTATTTTGTTGCAATAAAATATTTTTATTATTGATTAAAATACTTTATTGCAACAAAAAATACTGTTGTTATAATTTATTGCAATATATTAGTATGTTTAAGTCGTTATTGCAACAAAAAGTAAAATATGCACATATTTATGTTTATTGCCCCTATAATGTCTCTTTGTTGCAATAGCTTTGTTGCAAAATAGCTTTTTTTTCTTATAGTGTATGTCCACTGCCTGACACCATAAAAGAAACCAATGGCCGTTGATATGGAATTGACTAAAGAACCAAAAATGCAAATCTGGGTTTTCATTATGAACCAAGGGATAATTCTGGAATGACAGATCATGGTTTGATTGTATAAAACCCAAGGGATAATTCGGTGAATGGCCAAACCGGCCTAGAAAAGGCGGTTTGTGGGGCGAAAGAGCTTGATTGGGAAAAGGATCCATGAGGATTGAGGACTAAGAGGTTGGGTTAGGATTAGGATTAGGGTTTGGGCTTGGGGACGACAATTGGGTTTCTTTATTATTTAAATACAAATTCTATACCATATACTGTATAGTGTATACTAATGGAGGTCCAACAATCTCACCATCTTTTTTTCATTTTCTAAAGTTATTTGAATATTACATTTTTCCTTTTAATTTTTTTTTATAGCTTTAACCCAACATTCTCCTAGTTTAATTTTGGTTAAACTAGTAATTTTAATTTAGTTTTTCAACTGATGATACATGAAAATCAGTAAGCTGAATGCTCTGGGCTATGGTGATGGCTTGATGAGCTGAAGAGAAAAAGAAACTATCAAGGGTGACTAGTATGAACCGGCCAAGGACCCTCCGATAGTTAAGTCAGTTTTCTCTCTAGAACACAAGGATGGTGGTTTTGTGAATACTAAAACTTACCTTCGCTGAATGAGACTTGATCCTTTTATAAAGAGTTAGAAGTGGGTCTACTTACTCGAATCCACTATCATCATGAGAGATGAGTGAAGTTAATGGAAAAAATAAAGCGAATTTCGGGGAATCCTCCCTACGTTTTGGAATGACAGATTGTGGTTTGATTGTGTAAAGTTTTTAAAGAATTTCTCTGAAATTTACTAAGTGTCATATGGTCGTTCATACCCTTGTGGGCTATGGACGATCATCCCTAGTTGTCCATACCCTTGTAAGATATGGACGACCATCCTGATTTGGATGGTTGTAATATCTTATGAGGGGTCTTATTCATGTTTGGAGTGCTTTTATTGGGCTTCTTTTCTTGTGAAACCCTCTAAATGTGATCTGGTTATGGACGACCATCATAGACGAACTAAACTTGGTTTGGGACCCCATTAGTTGCCCCATTGTCCTTGTGTCGTCCATACAACTGTTGCCTTTACATGTGGCGATTTTTCATTGGTTGAAAGATTGTCCAGGTGTCATGCCAAGGTGGTTCAGGATCATGCACTCTAGATGTTGACACGTGGCCCAATTCTAAAGGTCCACAGGTCACGTCATTTCGTTTTTCAAAATATTGCCATATGGTGCACTTTGGTTGGTTCATGTCACTTCAGTGTCCCACGCTGCTGCTTATAAATAAGGTAATTCCTCTCCTACTCTCTCACATTTCTCATATTTTCTTCTCTGACATCAGTTGTCCTGCACCTTGTCTAGAAGTTTCCTTTGGTCCTTAGTCATCCTCGTTTAGAATCAGGTATCCTCCTTTCTTCGTCTGTAGGTTTTTCTTTAGAATTCTTTTCAAAATGTCTAAGATAGTAGTGTCTTTGTTTGGCGATAGTGATGAAAGGGAGATAAACAAATATCAGGACAAGAGTAATGGTGGTGATAATAGTGGCGATAGTAGTAGTAGTGATAGCGGTTCTTCAAACGAACAGTACTTGTCTGGGGTCCTTGGGGTTCCTTTAGAGGTTCTCCATGAGGAGTTAAGGCGGAGGATGGCATCAAGGTCATCTGCTAGTCTGTCCACTAGTGTCCCAGCGTCCATCCCTTCCCTAAGTAAGGAGGAGGACATTTTGTATTATTGTGATATAGGTATTTCTTTAGAAACAGATGAGAAAAAACTTAATTCACTTATGGGTAAATATCAAATTCCTGACAAGTTTAACCCCCGTCTAGCCGTCCTTGGTGAATGGTGTTGTACTCCAAACTCTAGGGTTGGTATATATGAGGTTTACTTGTTAGAGGGTCTTAGATTACCTCTTTAGGCCTTCGCTAGGGAGATCCTCCATAGGCTGGGTATAGGTCTAAACTAGCTTAACCCCAACACATGGAGGCTCATTGTATCCATGCAAGTGTTATGGTGAGAGGCCTTTGATGAAAACCGTCCTCTTACTGTGGACGAGTTCCTATACTATTATAAACTTTCTTAAATAAGCCAATTCTTAAGTTTCTATCAGTTTTTAGCTAGAGGCTGTAGGCTGATAAAGTCCATTCCCTCATCTGATAGGAGGTGGAAGATGAAGTTCTTCTTCGTCTCAGGGTTTTGGGTAGGGAACCCTATTGAGGTAGGCAGGACCCCGTTCCCTCCTTATACTGGTGAGATGGGTCGTCTATGTCCTAAAGGTACGTTATTTTCATTGCTCGTCTTACTTCTTTCATTATATTTACCTAACTTCAATTTTTTTTTTTTAAGCTGTAAGACGACCTTCTTTGACCAAATTCTTCCTATACCATGTCCAACAAGCATGCTCTTTTGCAGACAGGACCTTTCACTTTTTGGTGACGCTTCGTCGTCTAGCGATTTGGGGACTTGGACCCGAGCCTACAAAAGAAGCACTATCCCACGAGCTTACCACCCGTTGACGTAAGTTGTTTGTTTTACTGCACTTTGGCTAGTTAGTCTGTCTAGACTCTAACAATTTCTTTTTTTCATATATATATATATATATATATATAGGAATGGTAACCATGAAAGAGAATAAAGGGAAAGGTATTGCTGGTGATAAGGTTTTTTAGTCTAGGGATGAGGCTTTTGACCAAACTCGTCCCCCCACTTCATCCACAATGAAACTTATCCCTCCAACCTCGTCATAAAAGAGGAAGACAGTGTCTAAGAGATTTGGACACGAATGATCTCCCCAGCCGTCGAGGCAACAAGAAACTAAAAGTTGACTCCTCGATGCCGTCCACCATACCTGTTGTGGTTCTTGACCATGCTGCTCCTATGGCTAAGCCCAAAGTTGACGCTTCTCTTACTCGTCTTGAAGCAGATCCATCCAAGCCTCCTCTTATTGGTCCTCCTAATAGTGGCCCAATGACCCTTTTAAGAAGTAAAGGTCTTACCTGGGACAGATTTAAGCAGGCAATGACTAATAAGGACATTGCCATCTGCTATGACATGTCTGTGAAAGAGTTTAAACGATACACAATTCATGACCTCTTCAAGGTATTTTAACTCGTCCTTATCCTTACAAAGAATTGAGCTTTATTCTTTTTATCTCACATCCATGTTCCTAATATAGGTCATGTCCAAATTTATGGCGGTGTCCAGGCAAGCCTATGAGCTGGACAAGGAGAGGGTTTGGCTTGAGGCAAAAGTTTACGACATGGAGAAAGAATCAAGCTATAGGACGGGGGAGAGGATGAAGCTATAGGACGGGGGAGAGGATGAAGCTAGAGGACGAGGTGAAAGAGTTAAAGAACCTCGCTGAAGAGCTGATGACTGATATCATGGAGAAGGACACTCGTCTAGATCACCTTTAGAAGCAGAATGACGAGCTCAGGCCCTCTTTGAGCAAATCTAGAGACGAAGTGATTAAGGAATTCAAGACGTCTAAGGAGTTCACTGACCTCCTAGATGAGAATTATGCTGCAGGCTTCGAGGATTTTTATATAAACGCCATTGAATCATTTCTTGGGGTGGACTTTGATTCCATTAAGCTCCGTACTACTGCTGAGAGTTCCTTACTTCAGACGAGCTCAGAGAACGTGAATATCGAGGATGATGCTTCCAATCCTCATCCTGCTAAGGACGGCCCAAAGTCTGGAGGCAATGCCCCTAGTGGTTTATCTCGGTAAATTTAAGTTTCAAGCAAAAATTTTACTTTCCTTTATTCGCTTTCTTTTTTCTTTTTTGACCTTTTTTTTTGGGTCTGTTGTTTTGGACCATTTAAATTTCTTCAAGTACATTACTTCGTCCATGTTTAAGGACAGGGTCTCATACAATTGCCTTTCTAGGCTAATTGCTTTATAAGGTTTTTGGACGATAGTCGTCTACCCTTAATTTATTTATAAATATATTTCTGTCCATGTTTGAACGCTTGCTTTTGTTTCTGTTGCCAATTTTAATATCCAAGTATTTCCTCGTCCATAGTTAGGACTTTACTTTGGAGTGGCTAAATATGTCCTCGTCCTTAATTTGGACTTATTTCTGGAATTTTTAATTGGCTGAGTTTTTTTTTTTTTCATCCATAGTTTGGATTACTTAGTGGCTTGGACATTTGTCATCCTTAGAAATTCTTTGCGTATTGCATGCATGCATTTGTCATCCTTAGAAATTCTTTACGTATTGCATGCATGCCTTTCCTCGTCCTTCATTATTGTACGCGTGTACTGGGAGGTGTCTATTCCTTCCCTTTGTACTTATGTTTTTACCTTAAGGTTTTATGATAATTTGCTTTTTCCTTGTCTAAGGATGGCTCATGACGACACATCTCTGCGTCCAAAGATTTTAGACGTCTTTAACTATTTATGGACTTTAGTTTTATAGAGAATCATCAACACTTAAGTTAGAAAATTCAAACTGCTTTATATACAATAGAGAACTTTGTACATAATATCATCCATAGACATCATTCATGTTAGTACCTAGTTCTTTTTTAGGGAATTCAAATTGCTTTATATACAAAAAGACTTCGCCTATGACATCGTCCATAAACATAGTACATGCTAGTAGCTAGTGCTTTTTAGGGATTCAAATGCTAGAAAACATAAGTGCTAAAAGATAACATAAATCGAATGCTAGTGGTAGGGGTGGCAAAGTAAGCCCAAACCCATTTGCCCACCCAAACCCACCCACTTTAATTGAACCCAAACCCACCCAATTATTAGTTGGGTTAAATGGGTATCAATCCAATTAGATTCAATGATTATTAGGTTTTAACTAAAAACCCATTGGGACCCATTTAACCCAAAAACAATATACCAAATTCAACGCAATCCTTCCCATTAAAAAAATAACAATAAAAAAAAAGCCCCCAAGAAAATGTTTTGTACACTGCAAAGAGGCTACACTAAGCCTGTTTCGATTCCCGGAAACCGTGGTAAAGTGCAAGAAAACCACCGAGAAAATTTTTCGCACACTGGACCTATACGAAGCAATATCAGATCTCTTGCCTAAAATCCAATCCATCTTCTCTTTCGAGTCAACCTCCACCGTCCGATCACAAGCCATTAATTCCTTGATCAAACTCGGCGATGCGGTGCGGACAATGTTAATGGATTTCGAAACGGCCATTCAAAAAGACCTGTCAAAAGCTACAGTCCCAAGCGGTGGGGTCCACCCATTAACATGTTACGTGATGAACTACATCTCTTTCCTCGTCGATTACAGTGGCACACTCGCCGATATAGTCGCCGACTGGCCGTTAAATCTACAAACACTGTTACCAGAATCATATTTTGGTAGCCCAAGCGAGCTCGATGATAGCCCAGTTTCCGTACAATTTGCATGGCGCATGAGATAGCTTTCTCTCTCTCTCTCTTTTCATTTTCCTTCATTTTCCTTGAAGAATTTCTATTTGTTTCAAGGACAGTTGCTTTCGAAATTCCAGGAAAGTTTTGAGCTTGAAATGACATTTCTTTGTATTTGTTGCACTGTTTGGTTGCCAAGAAAGTGAGAGAAAATAGAAAAGAAAAGAAAATATTTTTTTTATTTGGATTTTTAATATAATTGCTGATGTGGATGTACTTATGTGGAATTTTTTAATCCCAAGAATGGAGACTAGAGAGAGTGGAAAAAGGGAAACCAAGAAAGTGTTGGGGTTTTCACTTTAATGGCATTTTGGTAATTTTGATAATTGGGTAATTGGGTGAGTTGGGGTTTACCCATAATAATTGGGTTGGGTTGGATTTAGATTAAAAGCAATTAGTTAAATGAGTTTTAATGGGTAAATGGGTTTTATATACCCAACCCAATTATACCCACCCCAAACCTACCCATTTGACACCCCTAGCTAGTGGTCACAAGTAATCTTTAGTCTCATCCATGCTAACCTTCCTGACGAGCTTTCACTAGTAGTACTTCCTCAAGTGCTCCACATTCCACGGATGCTCTAGCATTCGTCCGTCCAAGACTTCCAAATAGTACAACCTTCGTCTCTTATAGTTGATAACTCTGTATGGTCCTTCCTAATTAGGTCCCAACTTTCCATAAGTTGGATCCTTTGTAGCCAGAGACACCCTTTTTAAGACAAGGTCTTCAATGTTGAATTGCCTTGGTTTGACCAACGCATCATGGTGCTTAGTCATCAGGTTCTTGTAGCATGACACCCTTTATTCCGCATATATCCTTACCTCGTCAATGAGATCAAGGTTTAGACGGAGTTGCTTCTCATTCTCTTCATCCTTATAGTGGGCCACCCTGTAGCTAGTCAAACCAACCTCCGTAGGTATCACCACATCACTTACATATGCTAGCTTAAAAGGAGTCTCTCTAGTAGGAGTCCTCACTATCATCCTATAGGCCCAAAGGACACTGGCTAATTTATCTGGCTCATTCTCGTTATCCTTATAGTGGGCTACCCTGTAACTAGTCAAACCAACCTCTATAGGTATCACCGCATCACTTACATATGCTAGCTTAAAAGGAGTCTCGCTAGTAGGAGTCCTCACTATCGTCCTTAGGACTGTCTAGCCCATAGTTTTAAAAACCGGACCGGACCGGCCGGTTCGACCGGTTCAACCGGGAACCGGCCTTAAATCCGGTCCGGTTATGATAAAAAACCGGAAATGCTTAAAAAACCGGTAAACAGTAAAAACCGGAGGTCCAACCGGAAAAACGGGAAAAACCGGAGGTTGAACCGGTTTATAACCGGTTGGAAGTTTTTTGTCTTTTCTGGCAAAACTGTGCCGTTTTGGTCCTCTGAATTTCCTCTAAAATCCTAAAATGTAAAAACTAACCCTAAGTCACTGACTCCCTAAGCCGAAAGTGGAAAGTCTCACCTGAGTCACCTCACCTCAAGCTCTCAGACTCGCTCATCTCATCTCGCTCTGCGGCTGCGATCTGCCTCACCGAAACGCTGCCTCAAGCTCGCTCTTCGCTGCCTCAAGACCGTTTGTTCGCTCACCTCAAGGCTCGGCTCTCTCTGCAGTCACGCGCACAATCACGATCAACATCAAGTAAGCTGAGTTTTTCTTTTTTCTTTTTTCTTTTTTCCTTTCGAAAACAGAGTGAGCTTGAGCTTGAGTGCTTGACTTTCGAAAACAGAGTGAGGCACCTGGGTTTTGGGCTGTCGTATTGGGCATTTGGGCTTCTCGGCATCTGGGTTTTGGGTTTCCTTCTTGGTTGGTCACATGGTTTCAGTGGGGATTCCTTTCTGGGTTAAAGCAGCATACAGAGGACGCAGAAAATTGTGGCGGGTGTCCTCGCCTCTAAAACTGAGGAACACGTCGAAGATCCATTTACTGGTACGCAATGAAAAGCTGCTTCCATCGGTTTCAAGAGCCATCGATGTAGAGTTTTGCTTGAACTAACAAAATGATTTGATGAAGTTTTTCTAAGGAGTGAGATTTTCTTGAAATGAATATAAGTATATAACTTGTTTCAGAAGGGAAAGTAGAGAAATAAAGGGAATGGGTGTGCGTGTGAAAAAATAAATTATGGATTTAAGATATTGATATATTGATGAAATGATAGCAAATGCTCAGCAAGTTCTAGGAAGAAGATAGCATATTGATTTTTTTTTTTTTTTTGGGGGGGGGGGGAAGCATACTCCCTAATATTATATATAAAACGGCGGCCATATAATATGCCTTTTAATATTGAAAATTATTTATATAATTTAAATAAATAATAATTAAATTATTTATGACGTCACCGGTTCGACCATCGGTCGGACCCCGGTCCGACCATAAAACCAGTATTTAGTTCCTTTTCCGGTTCTTTAACCGTACCGGTTTTTAAAACCATGGTCTAGCCAACCCATATACCCAAGCAACCCGCTTGAGCCCGAACCAGAAACCGCCCGAATTGACACTCCGACGGTCGGTTGCGGGTCGCCGCCCTCAAAACCCGACGCCTTCGGGTCGGTTGGCGGGTTTCTTCTCCCAGAACCCGAGCAACCCGAACCGATCTTAAACCCAGAAACTTCCGGCGATATTCGAAGGTTCTTCGATGAAAACGTACAAAATCCGGCGATATTTGAAGTTTTTGGGCGAAACTTTTCTTGAAACCCATCAGATTGGACGAGATCTGGCGAGAACTCGTCAAGATCCAGTCCAGATCCGACGAGATCCGGCAAGAACTTGTCGAGATCTGGCGCGATCTCATCGTGATCTCGTCGAGATCCGGCATGATCTCGTCGTGATCTGGCCAGATTTCGTCGAGATCCGGCGCTATCTCGTTGTGATCTGGCCAGATTTTGTCGAGATCCGACGCGATCTCATCATGATCTGGCCAGATCTCGATGGATCTGGCCAAAATACATCACCGGCGATACAACCCGAAACCCGATCATTCAACTCGAAACCCGACGAGACCCAAACCGCCAGATCCGACTAGCATTCCAGGTCAGTTCCGGTTTCCGTTTTTACCCACCCGAAAGTTTATGGTCGAGTCCGAGTCGGGCACAAACCCGACTCGGCCCGACCCGTGGACACCCCTAGTCGTCCTATAGGCCTAAAGCACGTTGGGTAATTCATTTGGCCATATCCTTTTTGCACCCTCAAGCCGAGTCTTGATAATCTTCAACAATGATTGGTTTGCAACTTCTGCTTGTTTATTAGCTTGTGGGTGGGAGGGTGAGGAGTAGTGATTCCTAATTCCCACCTGCTCGCAGAATTCTCTGAAGGGTGTATTGTTAAACTAGCGTCCGTTGTCTGAGACAAAAACCCTAGGGATTCCAAAACGACAAATAATGTTCTTCCAGATGAAGCATTTGACGTTCTGCTCGGTAATCTTTGCCAATGGCTCTACTTCCACCCATTTAGTAAAATAATCAATCCTTACCACCAAGAACTTCATTTGCCTTGTCTCCATGGGAAATGGACCAAGGTTGTCAAGTCCCTACTAGGAAAAGGGCCAAGGAGCCACCATTGGAGTGAGGTATTCTGATGGTCGTCTAGGTATATTGTTGTAGTGTTGACACTTGTCACACGCTTTGACATAAGCTTTGGCATCTGCCTACATGGACAGCCAGTAGTATCCCGCGCGGACTATCTTATGGACGAGGGATCTGGCCCCTAAGTGGTTTCGAGTTAAATACCTCGAGTAGGGCTGAGAGAAGCCCCTTTTATATAGTACTTCGTCCATGAGGACAAACTTCGTTGTTCTTACTCTTAACTTCCTTGCTTCTTCTTTATCCTTGAAGAGGAGTCTGTCCTGGAGATAAGACATGATGGGAGTGGTCCAGCTGGCTACTCTGTCTATCTGATTCACTTCTAAAACATCTATACTTGGGATGTATTGGATTTTAATCTGATCTTCAACCAACTCGTCCGCAGGTGCTGTCTTGGCTAAGACACCAACTTCCATGTTTTCCTCTCTAAGGACTTATTGAAACTGGGCCATTGTGAAGCCCTTGATGCACTGCTTTACTCTGCCCAAATACTTCTTCATTCGTTCTTCCTTAACTTTGCACATTTCGTTCACTTAGCCTATTATTAGCTGAGTCTCCCTGTGTTAGGTTTTTAGACCCCTTAAAGCAACAATTGGATTAACCTAGAGAATTAGCCAAGTTATTAACTTGGTCAAATTATGGAAATCTAGGTTAACACAAGCATATAACCATATCAAGCATACAAAGCAGCGAAAATATAAATAACACAATGATATGATCACCAAGGAAAACCAAACCAGTAAAAAACCTGGGGAGGATTTAACCTAGCTATCCTCAAGGTAAACTTGAATCCACTATATGAAAGAATCGAAGTTCATACAATAAAACTTACAAGCCCCCACGCTTGACTTCTTATTACTACCCACCAGTAGAACTTACTGACACGACCACGTGTAAGCTCCGAATCCACGGACTTCTTCTTTCTAGGATTCTCCAGCAAATACAAGCACCCCCACTTGTGTATCTTTAAGCTCTTATGGCAGCAACTGAATGATCATCAAGATGTTGAAGTAATCTCCTACTTGATAACCCTAAGTCTATGTGAAGGAAAGCTCCTTAAAGATCTCACAAGAGATTCGCATAAACAGCAATATGTGCAACAAAGACCTTAAAAAGGTTTAGGTACAAAACCCTAGATACAAAAGAGGCACTCTGTTCTCTCTCTTAAAAGTCTCAAAAACGTGGCTTAGGGTTTCCTTTATATAGTGGGAGAAGTAGATCTGAAACCCTAATCCTTAATGGGCTTAAGCTGCTGTTTGGGCCGACTTAAAATTCTGCCGATACGATTTTCGATTAATTGAGCCTATTCTTCGATTGATCGAATTAGGTAGAATATGAAGTCTTCTTCCTGCAGCTTGTATGTTCTTGAATCTTGACTTGAATCACCTTGAGCATTGTCTAATAAAACCTATAGACTTTAAGATCTATATCTAGACAAGTTTGTGTTCACGATTTGCCAATTGTTCTAAACATTTAGAACCTAACAAACTCCCCTTTTGGCAATTCGTGACAAAACTTTCATACAAAATGAAATGCTCAAATACAAGAACAACCCAATACAATAAAATGCCCATTACAACAAATTCAACCTAACTACTATCCATCAGTTGCAAGTGTAGACAATAGCTCAATTGAATCAACCTGTATATTTCTTGAAATACTAAACAAAATGCATAAACACATGTGTGGAAAATACAAGTAAACAAAAATAAATTCTTGATTTCACATAACACAAAATAAAGACATATACCAATGAAGAACTCATAAATATAAATCAATAAGAAGTGAAACAAGAAACAAATATATCAAAATAAATTCTAACTCTCCCCCTAAGTTAAATACATCAAAAAGTTTTTATATTCTCCCCCTAAACAAAACAAACAGGTCATCTATGACTCCCCCTTTTTGTCACATATTGACAAAAACTACCTAATCAGAAGGTAGACAGAAAACATACGCAATAGAGTAAGAGAAAATAAAGACAACTCCCCCTATGAACCATAAAGGTTAAAAAAAATTTCTCCCCCTATAAAAATAGGAAAAACAAAACAAGTTTTGGAAAAAACAGTTTTGGGAAAAATAAAGGGGGTGGGGATAAATAAAAAGACACAAACCAAGTTTTTAAAAAAAAAAAAAACTAAGTTAAGGATACACATGAAGAAAAAATATTCTCTCTTTCAATAAAATGCAAACATGGCACTATGTGACCCATAAACAGTTGCATAAGTAGAGAAAATATTTGCACATTGATTATCCATTATATTTCTTAAGAAAAATATTTTCTACAGTTCACACATAAAAAAAGGCATATACTAGAAAGTACATAGCTCAAAAATTAATAAATCAATTTTTTGATCAAGTTGAGTACCCAATGTAGCAAAGTGTATGCATGTTATGTGTGAAAACAATGAGAGATATGACTGCAAAACTACAAAATGGATACAAAAACAATGCAATGCATGTGAATCCTAAACACAAATGATGTATGAAAAAAAATTTTGGTCAAAAACATAGAAATTGAAAATTTTTCAGTTGCAATCAATCGAGAATCGATCGAACATCAATCAAGTCAGGCAAACTCAAACCAAAAATTTTAATCGCAATTTTGATTGATCGAAAAACAAGTTTGATCGATCGAAAGTCTAGAAAAATCAAAATTTTGAAAAACAGAGCATTTTAATGCAAAAACTCCTCAAAGCAGATCGATCGAAAGTCTAGAAAAATCAAAATTTTGAAAAACAGAGCATTTTAATGCAGAAACTCCTCAAAGCACATTGTTTTATAGAAAAAAAATGCATGAGTATGAGATGAAAAGTTTTTCAAAAACACTTGAATTCAACCTAGATCTTCCAAAATCAAGATTTTCAATTAATTTTTCCTCAAAGCGCAAACATTAAACACATTTTGCATTAAAATCAAGGAACTTTTAATCTTGGATGGCCACAACAAAATCACGTACATTATAATGTACCAAGTTTAGCAAAGAGTAACTTGTGTAGTGTGTGCAACGAGCAAAAGCTTGAGATACATGTGAGGTGATATGTGAATAGCAATCAATCACAAAGTCTACAAAATTCATCACATAGAATTTAAAAAAAACTATCACGTAAAGAGTTACATCATATAACTCCCACATCTCCTAGAATAAAAGCTTGCAATCATGTAAGTTTCTTGATTTGCCTCATAATGTACACACCAATTTTAATTGATCAGAAACTTATTAAAATAGCCGGGATAATGTACACACCAATTTTAGTTGTTTGATTTAACTTTAAGCCCAATAATGTACACACCAATTTTAAGCATTTAAACCGAGGCTACACCTTATGTTTTTTTTTGTGCATGTGCTACACTTTCTCGAGCACAAAATCTTACGATATGCACTAAGGTGTTCATGATTGGCTAGTAAACAGTGGTGAGATGGTTATTTATGCTTTTCTCAAAATGATCAAGTCCAACAATCAAAGGCATGTAATTTCAAGATCAAGACAAAATGATTAAAAACTATAAACATCTTCCCACACAACATGCACTACAAAGCTCAAACTAGTAGAGTACAATAAAATAAGCTCATCCAAGCTAAATAAGGTACATAAACATGTTATGTAAAGATAATATCGCCGATCCTTGATTATAAATCCAAGATGTGAAATAAAAAACACAAAATCTTTTTGGTTTAAAAAATTTATGACCAAAAACAAAAAGCACATATTATGCTAAATGAACAATGCAAAAGCAATGCATGATAGTGCTTAACTAAGCTATATAGAGTACACAAACAAGAAATATCAATTTCTTAATTAACCCTTGAGTGCATGTACAAATTAGTACATACTCACACAAAATCAGAAATAGCTTAGCATATTATTCAAGTTTCTCCATAATGTCAAGCATGTTCTAAATCAAGAGAGATATCATAATTCATGTAATCCTTAAAACAAATAAAACAAGACACAAAATAAAATATTTTTGTCTTTTTGAAAATTTTCAATGTTTTTGGATTTTTTTTTTAACTAAAAAACAACCTTAAAAAAAAAACACAAAACAACCAAAAACAGAAACAAAACATGTCCACAAACAATTGAAAGAATTAAATCAGGGACAAGTCAGCAACACTCACTTTAGAGAATCTTTTTTCACCCATATAGCACGAGTCTTCGGCTTTGTAGGTGAAAATCCATGAGAAGCAAAGTGTATTTAAGGAATTACACCAATCTTCTGAGAAATACTAAAATCCTGCAAATTCCTTTCACAAGCCAACAAGCTTAAATTTTTCAAAAGCATATGAAACAATTTATATGGACTTATGGCAGGAGAAATATCATTACATATCCTAGATTGAAATATAGAATGTTTAAATTTCAATTTATGACAATTAGGACGAATATGACCACGAACACCACAAAAGTGGCAAACAGGAACAAATTTAGGAACATCAGTATTCCTAGTGGGGTTTCCGGTCACAGGCTTTGATTCTTGCCTCAACAAAGAACAATTTGGTCTAATATGACCAACAACACCACAAAGGTGACAAGTAGGCACAAAAACAGATTTATTATGCTCTCTAACAGTAGGTTTAGACTTAGGTTTAGAAATTTCAGCGTCTACATTAGAACTTTTACCTTTGTCTAACCTAGCAAAATAAGTCTTTTCTTTATTATTCCTCTTGAAAGGAGGGATATAAACTTTTTCAGTTTTAGACTTAAGAGAAACAGAAACACTTCTGTTATCATCAGCAGGCTTGGTACCAGTCAAATTTTCAATTTTAGCTTTAGATTCAATTAACTCTTGTTCCAAGCTTTTCATCTTCCCATCTTGAGAGGAAATTTGACTTCTCAAAAATTCATTCTTTTTATTAGATTCATCTAATCTAACAATCAATTCCTCTTTTTCAAGATTAGCCAATTTTAACTCTTCCTTGAATTTCTTAGCAATTTTCATAGATTTCACTAATTCCTTATGGAGAGTTTCACAGGCATCAATAAAATCAACAGAAGCATGAGCAGAAACATGATCAAAAAGACACTTCAAATTATCCATGACAACAGGGGTCAAAGATCAACTCTTAGATCAAAAGATCTAAAACAGAATAGCTACCCGCTCTGATACCACTTGTTAGGTTTTTAGACCCCTTAAAGCAACAATTAGATTAACCTAGAGAATTAGCCAAGTTACTAACTTAGTCAAATTATGGAAATCTAGGTTAACACAAGCATATAACTATATCAAGCATATAAAGCAGCGGAAATATAAATAACACAATGATATGATCACCCAGGAAAACCAAACTGGTAAAAAACCTGGGGAGGATTTAACCTAGCTATCCTCAAGGTAAACTTGAATCCACTATATAAAAGAATCGAAGTTCATACAATAAGACTTACAAGCCCCCATGCTTGACTTCCTATTGCTACCCACTAGTAGAACTTACTGACACGACTACGTGCAAACTCCGAATCCACGGACTTCTTCTTTCTTGGATTCTCCAACAAATACAAGTACCCCCGCTTGTGTATCTTTAAGCTCTTATGGCAGCAACTGAATGATCATCAAAATGTTGAAGTAATCTCCTACTTGATAACCCTAAGTCTATGTGAAGGAAAGCTCCTTAAAGATCTCACAAGAGATTCGCATAAACAGCAATATGTGCAACAAAGACCTTAGAGAGGTTTGGGTACAAAACCCTAGATACAAAAGAGGCACTCTCTTCTCTCTCTTAAAAGTCTCAAAAACGTAGCTCAGGGTTTCCTTTATATAGTGGGAGAAATAGATCTGAAACCCTAATCCTTAATGGGCTTAAGCTGCTGTTTGGGCTGACTTAAAATTCTACAGATACGATTTTCGATTGATCGAGCTTGTTCTTTAATCGATCGAACCAGGCAAAATATGAAGTCTTCTTCCTACAGCTTGTATGTTCTTGAATCTTGACTTGAATCACCTTGAGCATTGTCTAATAAAACCTATAGACTCTAAGATTTATATCTAGACAAGTTTGTGTTCACGATTTGCCAATTGTTCTAAACATTTAAAACCTAACACCCTGGACAAGAACTGAATCTGCTACAAGTGATTTAGCTAACTCCAAGCCCTAGAGTAAGGCTTTATATTCAGCTTCATTGTTGGTTGTCTGGAACTGTAAATGAACGGCATACTCTAGATGATCCCCCTTTGGTGATCGCAATACTATTTTGATTCCTCCTGCATGCTGTGTGGATGAGCCATCCACACGGATGACCCATCGTTTTGCCCCCTAGTCTCCACTCTGCTAATCATGGGCAGGAGTAAATTTGGCAATGAAGTCTGCAAGTGCTTGGGCTTTTATTGCTTCCCTTCGTCGATATCTCACGTCAAATTCACTAAGTTCCACTACCCACTGGATCAATCGTCCAGCGGCTTCCAACTTATTCATAACCTTCTTCAACGAGTAATATCTTAGGACATTAATGACAGGAGCCTGGAAATAAGGCCTGAGCTTTCTTGCTGCTGTTACCAATGAGAAGGCTAATTTTTCCATTGGCGGGTACCGTCCTTCAGCTCCTCTTAAAGTTTTGTTGGTGTAGTAAACGAGCTTCTGTAATTTTCCTTCTTCCCTGATTAAGGCTGAACTCATTGCATGAGGGGACACCACTAAGTAAAGATATAACTCTTCACCTGGTTTAGATGGGCTTAGCAACGGAGTTGAAGTGAGATAAGCCTTAAGGTCTTCAAATACTCGTTGGCACTCATCCGTCCATTCAAATGCTTTCCTTAACACTTTGGAAAATGGTAAACACTTGTTAGTAGCCTTTGAGACAAACTTGTTAAGGGCTGCTACTCGTCCAATAAGGCTCTAGACGTCTTTGATGTTTTTTGGCGACTCCATGTTCAAAATCGCTTGGATTTTATCACGATTTGCTTCAATTCCTCTTTGTAAAATCATAAAACCAAGGAATTTCCCTGATGCAACTCCAAAGGCATATTTGCTTGGATTCAGCTTTATCTTGTATCGTCTAAGCGTGTCGAAAGTCTCCTGGAGGTCATTTAGGTGTTGTGTCTCCCTCGGACCAGAATGTCATCCATGTACATTTCAACATTTCTCCCAATTTGTGGACGAAACATTTGGTTGACTAGTCTTTGATAGGTAGCTCTTGCAATTTTCAGACCAAACAACATTACTTTGTAACAAAACAAACCTTGGCTTGTGATGAATGATGTTTTCTCCTGGTTTGCCTCATCCATCTTAATCTGGTTGTACCCTAAGAATGCGTCCATAAAACTCAGCAGTTGGTGTCTAGTTATTGAGTCCACCAACTGGTCAATGCGTGGAAGGGGATAAGGGGCATGCTTTATTTAAATCCGTAAAGTCCATACACATCCTCCATTTGCCATTAGCTTTTTTGACTATCACTACCTTGGCTAACCAATCAGGGTAGTAGACTTCGCGGACGAACTCTGTTGTTACCAACTTTTGGACTTGTTCTTTGATGGCATTGTCTCGTTCTGGGGTGAACACTCTCCTTTTTTTATGGATAGGTTTGTATGATTGGGACACGTTTAGATGATGAGTAATCACTCTTGGGTCAATCCCATGTATGTCTTCATGGCTCCAAGCAAAAACATTTGTGCTTTTTTTTCCTCTTCTCTTCCATGCTTGTTCTGATCCTAGTAAATTTTTTTTGGCTTAGACTCGTCCAACGGTACATTTTCCAATACTTCAATCGGTTCAGCCATTGATCTTCTTTCTTCAATGTTCATTGTCTACACCTGCTCATCCATTGCCAACATTGCTAAGTAACACTCTTAAGTAGTTAGTTGGTTTCCTTGTACTTCCCCAATGCCATACTCTGTTGAAAATTTGATAGACAAGTGGTAGGTGGACGTTGCAGCCTTCCAACTGTTCAAAGTTAGCCCCTATGATGGCATTATACGAGGATGAACAATCCACAACAAGGAAGTTTACTTCCTTATTAATTTGCCGTGGGTAAGAGCCAACCACGACTGGCAAGGAGATTGTGCTTACTTGTAGAACCTTCATTCCTTTAAATCCAATCAAAGGAACATTCACTGGATGAAGTAACTCCTTGTTGATTCTCATTTGCTGGAAGGCTGGATAGTAGAAGATGTCTGCTGAACTCCCATTGTCTATTGACACCCTTCTAGTTTTATAATTTGCAATTGTTAAAGTAATAACAATTGCATAGTCATGAGGATGGTGTAGCCATCTCGCATCTTCATCTGTGAAAGTAATGGGAGGCTCGTCTTCTCTGATCGTCCTTGGTGGTCAGCCAGTTAGTTGAACATTCTGGATTACCCACAAGTAGGTCTTCTTTGCTTTGGACGAGCTTCCAGTTGACACCCCCCTACAATAACCCTTATTTCTCTAGGTGGTTGACGCACTGATTCTTCTGCTTTGCCTTTCAATGGCTGCCTTTCATCCTTCTGGTCTTGTTTAAGGAAATTTTTCAACTTTCCCTGTTTAATGAGAACTTCAATTTGCTACTTCAAGTCGTAACACTTGTCCGTATCATGTCCGTGGTCTCGGTGGAAATGACAGTACTTGCTTTTGTTCTACTTGATAAGATCTCCTTTCATCTTCTCGATCCATTTCAAGGACGGGTCATGTTTAATATGCATCAGTACTTGGTCAAGTGGGGTATTCAAGGGAGTAAAGTTGGAGTACCGTCCCGAGGATGACCCTACCTTCCTGCCATCTTGATCCCTTTTCTCCCTTATCTTGGCTTCTTTGGACGAGGGCCTTACTCCGGATGATGTACACAACCAATTTCTACTCATTTAGCCTTCTTCTTCTTCTTGGCAATAATAGCGTCCTTAGCGTTCATGAAACTTTGAGTTGAGTGTATTAACTCAACCATCGTTTGTGGCTCTTGGTCATACAACTTATGGATGAACAAATCTGTAGTAACTTCATTGTAGAAGGCCGCCAAAAGGATCTTGATAGGCCAAGAATGTATTGACCCCTTTGGTAACTTAATCAATTAATTTAGCCAAGTGAAATTAATTAAATTCAATTACATGCAATGACCGTGGTAGCACAAACAAATCACCAAATAATTAAATGCAGCAGAAATTAAATTGACACGAGTGATTTGTTTATGAGTGGGGAAAACCACCATGGTAAAACTCCACCGGGTGAATTTAAGGTCACCACTTCCAAAAATTCACTATTACCAAAACAAGCACATACAAGTAAAGGAATCCCAGTACCTTATACCAACCTGCAGTTGAACCCTTACCCAATACACAATTGGACTTATAATGTAGCGACAATCTCTCCTTTCAATGCACAGCTCCCAGTACGTAACTAACCAATCAATACATGAATCCAAGTATGTGAATAACACACCAACTTTAGAAAGATGTTGGCTGCAGAGGTCTTCAATTCATCCACACGATGAAGATCCAAAAGCTCCTTGGTTACAAAACCCTTAACGCACAAACGCAACAACTTCTTCAAGAGAAATATGAACTAGGGCAAATTGTCTCCGGTCACAATTTGAGTAAATAATCACTTTGCATCACCTTTGACAGTCCTTAAAATAATCCTTATATATGTCTAGGGTTGTGAGTAAAGAAACCCTAAACAAATAGCTTGGATATACGTGAAAAACATATTTGGAAATCTAAATTTCGTAATTTTCAATAGATACAGCTTCTATTGAGAGCTGTCGAGAATCACATATTAAATCTCGATAGATACATCTGTCGAGATATTTGTTAAGTTTTAATGAACAGCACTTCTTTACTTAATTCTTGGACAGACTTGCATGGCTTCAATACTGGACTTGAACTCTTGTTCCTTGAAGTATTAAACACATCCTAGATCTACCCAAATACAAGTAAAGTGCATTTTGTCAAAAGATTAGCCAATTCTATATGACATATGTTCTAACAAGTTCTACATATGTCTTAACAAATCTTATCGTCCATCTCATCTACCAATAGGGCTTCCCTGTTAAAGCGACTAATGAAAGTATGCAGACTCTCATTTTCTCCTTGTTCTATGTTCAGTAAGCTAGACGAAGACCGCTTATGCCTTTGACCCCTAACAAAGTTGTTGATGAACAACTTACTTAACTCTTGGAACGAAGTTATGGTGCTTGGTGGTAGCTAACCCAACCATACTCTGGCTGGGCCTTTCAACGTGGTAGGAAAGGCTCTGCACATGATTTCTTCTAGAACACCTTGGAGATGCATAGTCGTCTTGAATGTGGCAATGTGATCACAAGGATCCCGTTCCATCATATAAGTCCAAGGTAGGCATTTTGAATTTGGAGGGTAGGGGGTGACTTGTGATGGACGTGATGAAGGGAGAGTCAATTTTATGGACAAGGTCATTCACGTGATTTGCCCTCCTCATGGAGTCCTTCATCTCCTCCATGGCTCTTTTCATCTGATCCATCTCTTTTTCCAAGTGCGGTACCCTATGAGTGACAGTACCTCTAAACTGATCTCTTCCTTCAGCACCGTTCTCTACCCCTCCATTCTCTGAATTTTGCCTGTGTTCCTCGCCGCATCGCTGTCAACGATGTATATTAAATTCTCTAGTTAACTCCTGATTTTGTTGTGTTAAGTCCGCCATTGCAGCTACTATGGACTGCAATTGTTGCTGGATGGTTAGTGGTGGTGTTGGTGCATAGTTTGGGTGACTAAAGGCGTTTCCACTCTCTTGGTGTTCTGGACTAGTGGCCATCAACCTAGTCCGAACCATGCAGCCTTTCGTCTTGGAAAGTAAGGTGATTAGCACTTAGAAACTTTGCTCACTCCCTTTCTCACAGACGACGCCAACTAATGATGCACGAAAATCAGTAAACTGAATGCTCCAGGTTATGGTGATGGCTTGATGACCCGAAGAGAAAAAGAAATTGGCGAGGGTGACCGGAATGAACCGGCCAAGAACCCTCCGACGATTAAGTCAGTTTTCTCTCAAGAACACAAAGATGGTGGTTTTGTGAATAGTAAAACTTACCTTTGTTGAATAAGACTAGATCCTTTTATAGAGAGTTAGAAGTGGGTCTACTTGCTCGAATCCACTATCATCATGGGAGATGTGTGAAGTTAATGGAAAAAATGGAGCGAATTTCGGGGAATCCTCCCCATGTTCTGGAATGACAGATCGTGGTTTGATTGTGTAAAGTTTGTAGAGAATTCTTTTGAAATTTACTAAGTGACGTATGGTCGTCCATACCCTTGTGAGCTATGGACGATCATCCCTGGTCGTCCATACCCTTGTGAGATATGGACGACCATCCTAATTCGGACGGTTATAATATCTTATTGGGGGATCTTATTCATGTTTGGAGTGCTTCTATTGGATTTCTTTTCTTGTGAAACCCTCTAGATGTGATCTAGTCATGGACAACCATCATGGATGAACTAAACTTGGTTTGGGACCCCATCATCAACTATAGGATAAAATTTTATCAGAATTTTATTTAAACATATTGGGTTAATAACATAAATAATGTAAAAAAAAATGGTTTTTTAAGAATACTATGGGCTATCATAGTTTTGTAAATACCATAGACTTTTGTGGTTTTAGGATTAATATAATAACTATAGTGTGCATTTGGATTTGCTTAAAAAAATTTTGCTTTTTGATTTTTGCTTTTTGTCTAGGCATTTTAGCAAATAATCTAACATTCTCCTAGTTTTAACTATTATATGTTTGGTTTGATTTGAAATTTAATAAGAATCCTATAAGAATATGAGATGCTTATAGTTGGTTTATTTTCTAAAAATCTTATAAGAATTATTTGTTTTTTTTCCTAAAATACCATTTGATTCCTATATACAACGTCAATACTTTTTTTCTTTTTAATCTTCCTCCAAATAAATTATGAGGAACAAAATATAAACTATAAATCATGAAATTCAATAAAATTATAGTATAACATTTTTTTAAAATGACATGTATAATACAAAAAAAAAAAAAAAAAACTATTTACCCTGATCGGGAATCGGAACAAACCATCCAAGATTTCAAAATCCCAAAAATGCCATTTCTGGCAAAGTTTGACCAACGCTGACCAAACCCTAACCGAGAGTGATCAAAACATTGATCTTTTCATCCAACCATTCGATTGAGGTAAATTTTAAATTATCTTAAATATTATGAAATTCCGTTCGAAACAAGAGTTCACGGGCAAAAATCAGAGTTAAAACGGATGAGATATCAAAAATATGCCAAAATCCTGATTAAATGTATTATTATTTTCAGGTAAAAAGAGCTGTTTTAGGGGCATGTTCGCGCAATAAATTGTACTGATCCAGCCACAACTAGTGCAATCCACCTAAACTAGATTGAAATATGATGAATCATTTACTTTTCATAACAAGGCCTCGGCAATATCTACTCCAGATTGGGAAAAATGAATTTTCCAAGAATAGTGCTATTAAATTTTCTACACTGCGTCACCTCCCTTCCAAACACAATATCTCGACACAAATAGTTCCAAATCATGCAAGGTCAGGACCTATGGCAACAAGATATCCAGACCTTTTCAAGGACACCAAGCTTGGAGAAATCTGAGCTTCGGAACGCCAACAACTAGTAGCTCAAAATTAGGGTTGAAAATAAGAAAAAGGCGAAAAGTGAAATTATGTGTGTAACCAAAATGGCCTTAGCTTTAGCCTAAACTAGTCATTAACCCATATGATGCACAGGAAAGCTATTGAACATGAGATGTTGCATTATGCCTAACAGTCTTGATGCTTTGAACCTACACGCCAACCTCCTCTAAAGTGCAAGAAGATTTGAATGATAGAACCTACAATATGATATAATTCAATGCGCAACATCCTATGTAATTATGAACTCAAATTCATTGTTTCAAACTTTCAAAACCATTATGGTTTTACATGCAGTAGCTGCTCTGGATGTTGCAACATATCCTTTAAAAAATAGCAACTAACATAAGCATTTGATAGAGGGAAGGAAATCCTAAAGGAGAACTCTTCCTAGAATATTTGCCAACTTAGCAAGGCAATTAGAGCAATCATAATCGATGATGAGATCTACATATCTATTCTACTTGCAACCACAAGTAATCTAGGTTGAATCCTGTGAAAGCCATAAAAACTTATAGGTAAAATGCCACAACCTGTTTGCTCTATCATTAAGATTTGAAAGTTTACATGATTCTATGAAATGCTTCCATATTCTCTTTTAATATGTATTGGTCCTCAACTCCACTAGCATAAAAATCATAGTGCTTTTTTTTAAGGACTTCTCTAGCCAATTATTAACTCTTTCATATTAACTGGCCTACCAGATGTTTATGCTTCCAGTGGAGTGTGTTGACTGACTTTGGTTAACTATAATATTCACTTTCAGGCATTCTACTACAATCCACAAATAGTCCTTCCTAGCATCTTTGAAGTTTGGGTACTAATACATGCCTCATTTAGAAAGGTACAAAAAGAATCTACATCAGGCATAGAAAGTCTCTTTATGTAGGACTTTGGAGGAAGCCTCTCAGAGTGATGCCACTTGGCCTCTCTGCCAAAAATACAACCAGTTTGTCTATTTAAGGACTGGTAGAGTAAATATGTATATTTAACCATTTATCCCTGAAAGTTTCTGTTTAGTGCCAAAAAAAAAAAATAAGTTTTATTTTCTTGCATATCTTTACTCAAAAAAGAGAAAAAGTACAGTTTCTTAAATTTAATGGTACGTGATATACACTTGCGTCAAATTCCCTAGTCTTAGCCCAAGCCTCTATTTCAGTTTGGCTCAGGCATTTTGTCAAACATTTTGAGGTTGATAAAATTGGCCTCTCTTTACATGCAAATGATGCGATGAAGAACTGCCAATGGGTACTAATTTGCTTTCATTCTTCCTAACTTCTGAAAGGTTTTCCACCATTCATGTTGACTTCTCACCCAGCAGCAAATTGGTGTTTTTATATCATCCATCCCTTGTTTACTACTAACTTTGTTTAAGTCCTCGATCTACCACCATTTGTGCACAAGATTTTTACCTTTTGAGAAGAGTAATTGAAAGGATTGGGCATAGATTTGGAGGCCGGTCATGGGTTTTGATCCCAGTGGATGTGATGCAGAGAAACACTGCTGACATTTGGTGGGTATATTGCAAACCAAAGAACATAGACAAAGGCAAAACTCAAAAGATATGATCTTTATAGATGGACAGAGTTGAATCTCAAAAATAGCAGACCAAAAACTATAGTCCCCCCCGAAAGCAACTCAAAGCAATCAAACTTCGAAGTCCAAATTTGAGTTTCACATTGATAAGTTGAAAATAAGCATAAGAAGGGAAGAAAGAGAAGAGTGAGAGGGGGAGAGCTTCGACAATGAGAAGAGAAATAAGGGGCATAGACCATAGGCAGTTCAACGATGAGAAGAAAGAACAGAGAGCAAAAGTTATGGCCAAAAGAGTCCCATGGACAACAAAAATTACGACTTTTATTTTATTATTATGTTCTTATCACAATTGTTTCTAAAAAGAAAATTGTACTAATCACAATTAATCGGGTTGGATAGCCCAGTCCAGGTTTCACATATGTACTTATCATATGTGATCAGTTTTCACTATAATTAATAAAAAATAAAAATAAAAGAGAAGAACAAGAACAAGAATCATATAATCTGTAAACTGTAATCATAAGAACAATCCTGTCTTTAAACTTATTGCTTAAAATACAACAAATGTTACATCTACAATATTTTCATAATATACCTTACGTAACAAACTGTCATTGGCAAATAAGTAAAAATTTAATATCAGCAGCGAGACCAAATTTAAATCAATAACAACATGCCAACTTAGATTACTATGAAATTGTTGTGGCCACATTTTTGTTATGAATAGTTCCACCACATGGGCTAATGGCTCAGCAGTAAATCAGCCCCGAGGAGCTGATGTGTTACAGGAAATCCTTCGCATTCCTTGCCCCCGAATCCGAGCAATTTTTAGGTAGACCCAAGGAAGTCGATACCGTACCGTACCGGCCGGAATATTTTGTACCGGCAAGCATTCCGGTACACAAACCCCCCTGTTTCGTACCGGAAAAAATACCGGCCGTACCGGGCGTACCGGCCAATTTCGGGCAATACCCCCGTACCTGAAAAAAGTTTTTTTTTTTTTTTTTTTTTTTTTTTAAGTTTTGTAATTTTTGAATTTTTGTTAGGGCAGAATGGTAACTTATTTGCATTAACTTATTAGTATTATTTATTTTCTTAGTATGCAACAGTAACTTTTAAACTTTCTATATTTTATATTGTATTTTTTTTCTTGTTTTAATTGATACTAAAGTCTAAAACTATGAATAATTAGTTCTGAATTGAGGAAATATTTTATGGTAAACTTTTATATTTATTATAATACACACACATACATACATACATATATATATATATATATATATAATAGCGGTAAATCCGAAACGGTACACCGGTATTGACCGGTATCCGAAATATATCGTATCGCTGACCAAACCGGTACAGCCTCCGGTACGGTATTGACTCCCTTGAGTAGACCCGGAGCAGTGTTTTGGACTCTCACAAAAGGTTGGCCCCATAGTGCTGCTAGGAATACTTTAGTATTTTCCCCCAAATCTAGTTTCACTAGGGCCAATTGGACAGATTTGTCAGACCAATAATTGAGTATAGAATAGATCATCCAGCAGCATACTGATATATTTGTACTTAACAATCTACTCAACCTTTCTCCAGAATCACACGTTCTGAACATGGAACCGTGTAAATTTGGTCATTCAAGTCAGCTGGTCGGATTGACAATTTGGACATTTGTGCCACCGTAATAAACGCAAAATATCAGTGCAGAGTATTGTATACAGCAATAATTAAGTCTATGGTCCACAAAGGCACAAACTCGAATATCTAAACAACAAAAGCAAATGTAGCTGGAAAGCATTTTCATCTTTTAAGGCTCTCCCTCTCTACCAAAATGCACCCCATCATGAAACTTTCCATTTCAAGCTATCAAGCTAATCTAAACTTGGTAAAATATGTAGATTCTAAATAGTGATAGCTACCTCATTTTAGTGCACAGGCTGAATTAATTACTCAAAATTGTAGTTGGTCTGGAAAATCCTTCTTATCCGTGTAGCTATATAGTGACATCACAGTTTACACTCATATACAGACTTGAATTACAAAATTTCAATAGACAAGATAGACCTATGTGAAAGAAACAAAGTGATATTTAAAATCAGAAAAAGAGCCGTGGCCAATATTCACAGAATGCAAATTCCTACCCGGTGAGGCATATTTAGTCCTCAAATCTTTTAAGCCAGTGAATCCCGAGGAGCTAAGAGTTGCGTTTGGAAGCTTTTAAACGTGAGCGTGGTCCTTTAGTCCTTGCTTCAAGAAGCTTTGCCTTCAAAGTATTCTCCTTTAAGCCTGGAGGCAATTTTGAAGACGACTCAGAGACATCAAGATCTGGGGATATAACTTTTGACATCCATTGCCGCACTGGACTTGCCTGGTTCCTCCATCCAGAGTTACTGCAGCATGCCTCACCAAAATTACTATCAGGATTTATGTTCACACCATCTGACAATGAGAATTGACTCCTTATTAGGCTATCGACCACGTAGCTTGAATTCGACCCATGGATTTCATTATGTTTACTCCTGTTTTGGTAACTGCTGTCTTCATTGGCTTCACATTGTCCAGACATTTGGAATGTGCTTGTATCAATTGGCTTCCCCTCTGTAGTTTTACCCTGTTCAGTTTCCACTACCTGGGACTTCTTATTTCCATTACATGACATAGCCCAAGACATCTGTTCTTCAAACTTAACTTGCAAGTTTGAGGGAGTACGACTTTTTACTCGTTCATGAGAGACAAGTTTTTTCTTCATGTCATTTGATTTCACTGCTTCATCAATATTATTGTCCAGAGCTTCATCCACGTGTGATTTGAAGTCATTGTTGCTTGGTTTTTTCAGCTCAAAACAATGTGAATCACTGCCTACAGAATCTTCTTCATCCCCCATGTCCTGAGGTGCACTCAGAGCCTCATTCAAAGGGACAGATTCAAGTGACTTGCGCCGATCCCTCAGCAATTGATTATCTGTATTCTTAGAGTTATCCATGCGTTTAGTTTGAAGGAAGGTTTCTATTTCAAGGCTTAACTTGTCCACCATTGAGTTCTTTCCTGCAAAACCACACTGAGCTTCTTCTAACTGCATCTGCATCCGTTCATCAAGCCATGATTCAGATATATGGAGAATCAAACGATCACGGTCAGCCCCTCCAGACCAATCCTTGTCAGATTTCTGTTTCAAAGCATGCACCTCTTGTTCATAGTCTTTAATTCCCGCAGCAAACTCATCACAGAGGTCTTCTAACAATATCCTTGATTTTCTCTCACTTTCCAGCTCTTTCAGAGCATTAGAAAGAGAAGATTTCACCTCAGAAAAATCTCGAGCTAACTTTCTGTGTAGGCTCTCTGATCTTTTCCTTAACTTCCTCTCATCTTCTAGCTCATCTCTCACAGATTGAACAGCAGCATGGATCCGTTCCTGTTCCTTACTCTTCCGAACAAGTTTATCTTCTGCCATTTGCTTCATCAAATCATCCATCTCATGTCGACCAGCTTGCCTATCTCGTAGCAACTCTTTGATCTTGAGCCGGGATTGGTCTAGCTCCATTTTCAATGCTTTTATCATTGATATATTGGAGGCATGCTGTTCTTCCAAGCTCCATATCCGATTTAATACTTTGAGCAGTTCTGTAGATGTTTTAAGATTATAATTTGATCCACCTATCCTTCCCTTAAAATCCAAAGAACTAGTAGGAGTGACTGCAGGATTATAATGTGCCACCTGCAACAGAAAGGCATGAGAACATACACAAAAGAAAATAAAGAAGAGGACTGATTTGGAAGGTTAAGGTATGATGGTGTACTGTAGGATAAATTTAATGATACCAAGACTGAAGCTCAATGAGAGAGCACATGCTGTGCACACTATAATTAGTTTATATGTCTTTGAAGTCAACTTTAAGCAGAGAAAATTGACGGATCTTCATAATAAATTTAGAATACTCCAAAATTATAATTAAAAATTGGTTTAATATTTCAAGGAAAATTAATTGCTCCATAGTCTTTCACATTGTATTCAAAGATTGGGTTCTCGAATGTTTCATATTTTGTATTCTTTATAGTAACATCTCCAGAAGCAAGACCAATATTCAAAGTACAAAAAAAAAAAATCTTTTAATGCAGTATCTCGCTTCTCCTTAAAATTGAAGCAGAAAGAGTATCCACCTGACAAATTACACGTAAAAAATAACATGATGCTTATGGCTTACCTCCATGGAACTACCATAACTTGCTGGAGATACAGGCTGCAGGGCATGATTATTCCTTTCAATTAATCGGTGATGTTGCATCAATGATGCAGCAACATGCCTCCTCAAACTGCTTGCACTTCCTGGCTGGCATGGACAATCAGATGAAATCAGTTGCAGAAGAGAAAAACACCCTACTTGGGTTTCAGATGCCCATCCTTTCTGAAGATGTCTTGGGGGGGGGGGGGGGGGGGGGGGGGTTGTGTGTGAGGGGAGAAATTTGCAACCTCCATGACAAGCAAAGTTAATTGGATATGCTTGAGAATTGGCAGGGGTTTGAGATGGATGTAATACAACCAAATAAAATAAAATAAAACTCTTACTGCTCAATTTGGGCAATTCCAATCATATATACACTTGCGAAATTATAGTTTTCCACTCAAAACTTTCACTCCATTTACAATGTCCCTCCAAACTATTAGTTTGCTTGATTGACACCAATTTGAAAGAATTGTATCAATGTGTCCCATGCCATCTAATTTGGGTGTTAAATGAGACAGAAATTGTGTGTAATTACAAAATTACCCTCATGGGTTGCAATGAAAAACACCATTTCCTCTAATTGAAGTATGAACTTACGCATTTAGGGGGGTATATTGATTACAATTCTCTAGAATAGGGGTGTCAATCAAGCAAATTGATTGTTTGGAGGGGACATTGTAAATAGGGTGGAAAACTATAATTTACCCATATAATACTTCCTCATTGAACCATCAAGGTTATTATTAGTTAATCATCTATGGAGTTAAAGAAAGAAAAGGCAAACCAATCAGGCTTGAAGAATTAACTAGCACTTCCAAACAATTCAGATTTGAAAGTATTAATACAGATTTTAATCAGTAAAGTAAACCAGCCAGCAAATATATGGCATAGCAGTACCAACAAGAAACATCTAATTAAAGTAGAAGTTCCTCACCAAACCGAAAATTAAAATTAAAAGGTTTAATCATTCAGTATAGGGAAAAAAAGAAAAAGAAAAAAAAGAAGAGGAACAGATTCAAAACAATGCTATCAGAAAATCTTTAACAATTGCTTAACAAAAAGAGAGGGGGAGGGGGGGGGGGGGGGGGGGGGGGGTGTGGGTGGGTGGTGGTGGTGGGGTGGGTGCAGCGGAGGAGAGAAAAACACTCATAAACCCTCAATGGCAATGCTATCAGAATCAACCCTATAACCCAGGGGGCAAAAAAAAAACTTTTCTTTCAACAAAACCCTAACAGGTTTCCAGACCAACTGGATGAACAAACAAATAAGTAGTAATAAATGAAAGAGCAAGCATTGCACAAGTGAAACATGCTTGAAATAAAAATAACAAGTATAACAACACGTGACATCTCATCAAACGATTTTGCCCAACACAATAAGCTCCTTCTACTCTAAAAATCCACAAATCCCACTAACCATCAATGACTCAATACATTCAAAGCAAAGCAAAAAACAAAACACCCATCAACATTACCTCAAAACAAACAGAAACATCACTCATCCACACATGATCTTGCCAAATGAAGCTATCAAGAAAAAAAATTAAAAGGTAAAAATAAAAACTATAAAAGGAAGGCTTTTTTTTTAGAAAGTATTTTCAAAACAACTAGCATCACAAGCCAAAATTGGACATACCCATAAATTGAAACATGAAAAACAATCAAAACCCACATAAAAAAACCTCAAACCTAATAAATAAAAGGAGCGAGAGAGAGAGAGAGAGAGAGTACCTGCTCAGGAGAACTAGGAGAATTATCAGCCAAAAAGTGAGAAAGGTCGAGACCCTTGTCCTTGCTGAGCTTATAATGGTGATGTGGGTGGCGGCGCAGCCTAGAGTCAGCACCACCTCCACCACCATTACTAACACCTCGGTGCATTTTAGAGAGTGGAAAGTAGTGCTGAAACTCCCAAAGTGCTGCAGCAAGTTTTCTAGCTGAAGGAGAAGGAAGAGAATGAGAGAAAGGAAAGTAATCCTTATTAGTATTAATTATGGTATCATGGGCAGCAAGAGTTGAAGGAGGAAGAGGAGCCCAAAGTCTCCAAGAGTGCACTGGAGTACTTGGGCCCCCTCTTTTCCCTACCAATAATGCCCCTCTCCTCAACTTTTCTCCCAAATTTTCCTCCTTTTCTGCTTCCCCTTCCCCACTTTTCCCTTCCCTTTTCATTTTTTTTTTATTCTCTCTCTCTCTCTCTCTCTCTCTCTACACTTTAAAGGGTTCTTCTTCACTCTCTCTCATTCTTTTACTTTTTTTCTTTCTTCTTTTTTTTTTTTTTTTTTTGGTTTTTTGGGATTCTTGATAGTTTGGTTGGTATGGTCTTAGAGAGTGTAGTATTGGGTTCTTTTTTTTGTTTTGTGTTTTTCTTTGTTCCTTTTGCTCCAAGTTCAGGTTTTGATCTCCATGGCTAAAGAGGTTTCATGATCAGAATTTTTGGTTGGATTACCTGTGGTGCATTTACTTAGGTAACCCGCCAAATACGTGGCTGTCATGTAGTGAAAAGGTTGAGAGAATGAGAATCACTGTATTTGGTATTTACTATTTACCCCTTAGAAAAAGGAAAAAATCTTGATAAGCTGGAACTTTGTGTAACATTCAACATTTTCCATCACACTGTCACACACAAGCCTGGACCACATTCCCATCCTCACTCACGTGTGGGATAATAATTATTTACTACAATTCTTAACCCAAAATAATGAATCCTAACTGAAAAAAATACTAATAATAATAATTTTGGACCACTTAGAAACACTTTTTTCACCACTATATTATGTACTAGTAGATAGTGACTATCTATTTATCATTTGAGTTTTACTAATGTATACTCTTATACATATATTAGTAAAATATTTTAAGAAAATTTTTATTGAAAATTGAAAAAATTGTCAAATATTTTTATACTTTTTTCAATTTTCAATAAAAAAAAATTTGTAAAATGGATTATTACCTAAGAACATATATTAATCGGACCCGTTGTTATTTTTATATAGGCCTACTTTTTTTTTTACCACTCACAAAATGTCACATCAAAATTATAACAAAGTTGTAACACAAAATGGTATGATACTAGATTTTTTTTTTTTTTTTAAATCCTATTATCTTAGTGCAACATGTATTTCATGTGTCAATTTCATGCCCAATTTCATAACTTTTTGAAGTCTTCAATTATAAGTGGTAGAATAGAAAAATAATAATAATAATAATAATAATAATAATAATAATAATGTTAGGCTTATGTACAATAGATCACATCAATATATTGTAAATTTGGTGTAAGATATGTCCTAAATTTATTTCGGTCAATTTGCATATGAAGCAGTTGTCTGCTAAATTTGGTGGGTCTTGATTTCCAAACTTTGAATTTTGAGAGGCAACAACCATATTATTTTAGGTTTCTTGTCATCTGAAATTATGACACTGAACAGGACAGAAGTTAAGTTATAGCTCAACCTACTTTGCAGTGCCACTTAGTCATAAGATTAAAACCTTCATTGCACTAAAACAGAATTGTCACAACTGACCTACCCCTTATTCTAGTTTGAAAAATTCCAATTTCGGTGAATATGTTATGATTTATGAATATAGAAATAGTCCTTGCTTTGCTAAGAGATTCCTTGAGTTCGTGCGAATTTGACATGCAAGTTCATTACAAAGATTCCCTTCACTCTTTTGCAATGATTTTAATTTGATTTTTGTTTACGACCAATTTCTAAACAGATCACAGAGACACAATTTCACGTTTATCACTATACTTCGAGTCTAACATTAAGTACCTTGCTCTAAATTGTCATTTTCACAATAATTTATGATTAAACCATGTTAAACTCTGTAATAGAGAATTTTATTTCCAAATAACATTAAATATTAAAAAATTTAGTTAATTGTCACGTTTTAAAATAATGTTGAAAACTAGCATCTCGAGTGTCTAAAAACTTGAGTTTCAAGATAAAAATCAAGTTTTTAAGTCTCGATTGATGGAACTCGAGTTTTAAAGACTCGAGTTTCACTTCTTCTTCCTCACAATACCCAGCGTTCTTCTTCTTCCTCGCGTTCATACCCAGCGATCGTGTTCTTCTTCGCGTCCAATTGCTGGGTTTCTACATCTGCTGGGTTTCTTCCTTGCATTTTTTTTTTCCCTTCTTCTTCTTCGTTCTTCGACGGCAGATCTGAACGCTAGGTTTCTTCATCTGCTGGGTTTCTTCGTTGCAATTTTCAAGTACAAAATCGAGTCTCGAGTTTTAGCATCTGATTTTCCTTCTTCTTCCTCAAGTTCTTCTAACCCAGCGTTGTTCTTTTTCGTTCTTCATTCTGACCCATCTGATCGTTCCTCTTCAGATCGGAACTCCAGCGTTCTCCCTCTGTTCTTCGTCAAATCGTCAACGCTGCACATCGTTCCTCTTCAGATCGGAGCTCCATCGTTCCTCTTCAGTTCTTCCTCTATTTCTTCATCAAATCGTCAACGCTGCACATCAGATCGTTGTCTGTATTTTCAGGTACCAAAATCGAGTCTTGTAGACTCGGTTTTGCTTTTTAAACTCAAGTCTATAAGACTCGAGATCTATCTGGAAAAATTGACCAGATTAGCCAATAGAATTTGAGTGTTTGAGGCTCGAGATTGATATGAAACTCGAGTTTTAAAAACTCAAGATGCTAATTTGCATTATTCTTTCACACCAGTATCAACTTATTATATTCTATCCATTCACAATGTTTGTCTGCAAATTCCCCCCTGTAATAGACATGATATATTTACTTTAGTCACTTCTTTTTAGACTATAAACAATAACAAAACCTCGGTCTCCTGCCTTTCATATGCCTCTTCTCGTCTAAGTTGAACATAGCCTATAGGCAGAGAGTGCCACTTTTGGCGATTTGCGGAACGCATGGCATACCGACAAGTGTGAAAAGATTTGATCGAGACATTATGGTCAACATTGTGAAAGATTGCACGAAAAAAAAAGACCCATTGTCTGTTGTGCATCATCTAAAAGGCAGGTTAAGAAATAAGATGTATCTAATATTTTAGTTAATTATTAATATTTTTATATGGGTTTTGATTCTCACACCTTTATTATTTCACATCTCTTTCTTCACAATTACTTTTAATGTGTTAAAATAAGGACACATTAGTTGTAAATGTGTATGTAAAATAGTAGATATTAACAAGTGTGAAAGAATAATTTGGTTTTTTTTTTATATGTTTAAAAAAATTTAATTAAAATATGCATAAATATTTAAAAAAGAACATATATACTCACAATATTTATTGTGTAAATCAATATGATAAAACTTAAGTATAATTTCTAAGAAGTTGTACTTTAAATTCTCCAATTACATTTAATTGTGTCTATATTGATCAATGAATTACATTGTTGAGTTTAATTGTTAAAAAAAAATGTAGTACCTACAGAAATTACAAAACCTGAGTGCGGTACTTTAATTGCTGTACTTTAAATTCTTTACTTAAATTTTAACCATGCGGCCAATTAATTAATTCATCACAAATGGTATGAAACACTTTACTCACTAAAATTTGGAATGTTTACATTTTACACGAAGTTTCAGAATTTAAAAATGTAAAATTCAAACACTCCCAAAGTTTAGAGGATAAAATCTAAATTCAAAAAAGTTATGGTGTAAATTTCAATTATTCCTAAATTTCGGAGTGTAAAATCTAAATTCTGAAATTTTAAAAGGTAAAATTCAAATTCTCTCAAAATTTAAGGTATAATTTATAATTTATCCTAAAAGAATAAAATATCTAAGAGCAACCGTACCAATCCATAGAAAATAGAAAAAGTGATAAATTTTACGCATTTTTACTCAAAAGTTACTCACATCTGTGAATTTATAATACTGCACATATGCAAAATGCTACCATTATAGTTTATATTTACACGGCTATTGTAACTTTTTATTTGATTATTAAATCAAAATTTTCTCCCTCCTTTCTCACCTTCGTTCTCTCTCTTCCCTGATTCTCTTCAATCCAAAAAAAAAAAAAAAAAGGGAGGAAGAAAAAGAAATCAACTCAAACAAATCTGAAAACTCATCACAAATCCAACAGAAAATCAACCCAAAATAAATCCAACGAAAAACCCATTAAAAAACCAAATCAACCCAAAACCCACGCCGAAGTTGCTGTTGCTACTGCCATGGAAGATTGGGTGAGGTACTCGTCACTGCCATGAGAAAGAAGTGAAGATTCGGACCATACCAACCTGAATTAGGCCTGTGATTGTTCAAGGATCGGGTTTGGACCGCTGTTTGTGGTGGTGCCACTGATCTTCGTTGCCACTGGTGGTGGCAAAAGGCTTCGAGGCTCTCGGCCTTGGACAGAGCTCAAGGCAAGTTCTGGCTATGGAGGATTGCGAGGGATTGAGAGTTTTAGAGATAGAGAGGAGATGGTTGGGCTGGAGAGAGAGAGAGAGTATTGTTAGAATAAATGAAAAAATACACGAGAAAAAAAGTATGTGGTGGTTCTAGGTAGGTGAAAAAAAAATAGTAATAATAAATGATTATTTAAAAAAAATAGAGTTTATAATAAATAATCTAATATAGTTATTTTTGTAAAATTTTAGTCATATTAAAACGAATATTAACACAATATAATAATATTAATTACATGACTCCAGTTAATAATAAAAATATATATATATATATATAAAGTTTGTCTAAATTTACCATTATTCTTAATAAAAAATAAAAAATAAAGAACAATGGTAGATTTAGTTTGCATTTGGTTTTAGTTTAAAAAATCAGTTTATTTTATTATTTTATTTATTTTTACTACTATTTGTAGGGCACATTATTTTTTTTAGTATTATTTATAGATTCTAATGTATTATTTCATCTAATTTTTATATTTATTTATAATATTTTTGATAAAAAATTTTTAATTTTAATAAAATAAGTAAACCTCAAACAAGACTTTTGGACAAACTTTTTCTATACGAATTAAATGGACATCATCGACATTCAGGCATTCACCACGTTGGGAATGCGGAGGTGGCAGATATAGAAATAAACTTGGAAACAGCGAGTTTGGAATTTTCTTTCACAGAAGAATTATAGGTACAGGTACAGCATTTGGTTTTAGGTTACTACTAGTACTAGCCCAGCCCTCTTGGCAGTTAAACAGCTGGTGTTCTTCTGCCATAACTTTCCGTGCCGTGTTGGAGTTCTTCTGCCAACTAGGCCCCTTCCACCTCAGTTCTAGAAGAGCAATGTGCAACAGCCCAAAAAAATAAAAATAAAAGAAAAGAAAAAGAAAGAATTACAGTCATTTTGCAACCGTCATTTCACAAGAAATTTTAGGAGGTTAATTATTTTAGAATAATTTTATAATAAAATTTATGTGGTACTGACTATTACTGATAAGAAAAAATAATTTAAGAATTGAGTATAAATTATAATAAATTACAATACATTATTTATAATTTATTATGAAAATGTTGTAAATATAACTGTTATAAAAAATATTTATAATATTTTCCTTAAATATGTTGGTAAACTTTAATTGATCTCATTTAGATTCATCATTAACATTATTTTTTTTTTTAATCTATCACTAACATGATTATGTGTAGTATAACTTCCTCCTCATCATCTTTTAAAAGTTATCATGATTTTTTTAGAAGAATTTATGCTATGCTTTTGTGTTTTTTTTTTTTTTTTTTTTTTTTTTTTTTTGAGGAAGATGCTATGCTTTTGTGTTAAAACTTTTTTTTTTTCCTTCTGTTTGTTTCTCTGTTCTAGAGAAAGATTTACGGTGAATATCTTGGTGTGGATAGTCACTGTAGATTTGTAAAAATGTTTAGCCGAATAAAATACTCAAGTCACTAATCTCTCCACGTACCTCTCAAACATCTTTCTCCTCTGCTTATCCTAAAAGTCTGTATTCGGCTCTTGTGATGGTCCAGGATTATTTTTTGGATGAGTTAACAAAAAATATAAATTATACAAAATCTAAAATAAAAGAGAAGTTGAATCAGGCAAAGGGGCCCGGTCCCCCTGGCCCAAAGAAAAAAAAGGAAAAAAATAATAATTGGGCCCCCCTAGCCCAAAGAAAAAAAAAGAATTTTTTTAATGATTTATTATTTTTTATTATTTCTAGCCTTACTCTTCCAAAAACTTAGACTCATTCCCTTTTAATTAGCCTAACCCAACTAGCAACTACCAAACTCAAAAACTTAACAAAAACAAAATTTTAAAATAAAAAATCTTAGTCAACCCAGTATTAGATTACTAGAATTAAGTGTTCTAAATACTAAATATTTAGTATTTAGAACACCAAATACCAAAAATATTATTATATGAGACATTTTAAATACTATATTAAAGTAGCAAAAGTAAGTTTTGATTTGAGAAAATAAATTTTTTTTGCAACTTGATGCTCTTAAGAAACAATATTATTTTGTGTTTTTTTGTCTTTGTTGGTAGATGATTGCATCTTAATGTATTAAGAAATAATGATTTTGTGTATTGGTCTTAGTTGATAGTTTGTTAGTACTACATGGATACTTATTTGGATTTTTTTCTTCTTCTTATACTTTGCTCCCCTATCTTGAAATCCTAAGTCCGCTCCTAACTTGAATATATAGACATCACCAAAAAAAAAAAAAAAAAAAACTCAAATACATGAAATTTTACAATTGCCTTTTATGAGGTTTCATATTTTGAAATTATTACATGTTATCTTCATTATCATTCTACATAGCCAATTATTTATTTATCCACTGATCTCCTATATGATTAATTTATTTCAATTTTTTTTTTTAAATTTAACAGGGTTCTTTTTATAAGGTTTAAGATTAATAAATTTCTACCTTTATTGTTGAGCTTTTTCTTTATTGTTGTTTAAGAGCATTCACGTCAAAAGTTCTAAAATAGCTAAAATGCTATGTTATCACACAAAACACTAAAAAACTCACTACATTAAATGTGCTAAACTTATAATTTTTTTAACACTTAGCTACAATAAACTGCAAGAGAACTGCCATCTTTGGCAGTTTACTGTAACTAGATGGAAATTTAAATAAATATATATATATATATATATTTGAGAGAGAGAGAGAGAGTTGGGTGGTAAAAGAAAGAATATTTAAATGAAGTAATAAAAGAATAAAATATTTTATTTTAGGTGTATTATAAAGTGAGATATTAAAATAGATAAAGTAACTTTTTGAGTTAATAAAAACTAAAATTTTAGCACTTTAGATATGAATGCTTTTTTTTTTTTTTTTTTTTTTATACAGTATAAAAATCCATGATATTATGAAGATGGTCATATTCAACCTTATTTCAACCGTTGTTTTAAAAAAATCAAAGTGAAGGTGTTCAAAATTTTATTTTAGGGATTCAAAAATTTTATAAAAAAAATTATATGCTCTTATTGGGGCTTTTTTTTTAGATTAAAAAATCCAAGATATCGTAAAGAATCATATTCAATCTTATTTCAAGTTTCAATGGGGGGTTTAAAAAAAAATTCAGAGTAAAGGTGTTCAAATTTTTATTTTAGGGAGTAAAACAAAATTATATATATATGCCTTTAAGTGGAGCCGCCCGTGTGTGGCTTTAATGATGAGAGTAGTAGTGGAAGGAGGGCAAACACAGTGGAAGATGGATAAGGACAATGCAATAGAGGGTTGAGGATGTTTGCAAGGGCAATGGAGCGAGGGCCAATGTAACTCTCTCTCTCTCTCTCTCTCTCTCTCTCTCTCTCTCTCTCTCTCTCTCAAAAAGGGGGAGAAAGCAACAGAGAAATAGAAAATTTGTGAATAAAACTTTGAAAAAAAAAAAGAATAAAAATTATCATTTTAATAAAATGGAGGAAAAATAGAAAAGTAATTGAAGGTGTGTTGGAAAAGTGGTTAAACAAGATAGAAAATATCCCCCCTTTTTTTCCTTCAAATTTTAATACAAGATAGAAATTCTACTCTATCCTAATTTAAGTGTATATGTGTATGAAACTCCCTCCTGAAAACTTGAACCCCGGCCCTTACCCCCACACCCCACAAACACTTATACTTGTGGAGTGACTATCGCACTAAGAGTGTGCGGTGGTAGACCCACAATAAATTAACCTTAATATCCTTGTTACTTTGTTATAGTTAAGAGAATATTGCAACTATTGAATACTTAATGCTGGAAAATTACAATCCATCATTTTATTGTTTCAATTTTATATTTTCTAGCTCTTATCATTTCAACAATATAATTCCACTTCTTATTTTATTGGGGGTTTTTTTTTTTATCATTATTCTTATTTAAATTTTACATTTTTATGTAACACAATATACCCAAAAGAAAATTTGCCATAACACAATTCCATTATTTCTCATGTTAAAAAAAGCAATAATAGTGGAACTGTGCTGTGAAATTTTTTTACACAAATGGAAGCAGGTGTGGGGGCAATTATACGGGATGAGAAGGGATAGTCGGTTTCTGCTTTGAGCTGAAAAATTAAGGCCCCTTTGGGTACTAGCGAGATAGAGGCTAAGGCCTTTGAAGTTGGTCTACAATTTGCTGGGGAGATGGGGATCCAAGAATTTGTCCTTGAGGGTGATTCTTTGATCATCTCAAGAGCTTTATCTAACTAAGTTTCGACGCTTTCTTTTGTTGCTCTGGTTATCTGTGGTATAATGTTCTTTTTTTTTTTGATAAGTGGTATAATGTTCTTTACGCATAAATTTCACGAGTTTAAATATTTCATATAAGCAGGCATAGTAATAGACTTGCTCACTTGTTAGCTTAATATACTTTAGGCATTAACAATTTTTCTAATTGGGTTGAAAAAAATCCTTATTTTTTTTTTCTTGAAAAAGCTCTTCACATTGATGTAATTCCAGTTGTTTAAATTGAATAAAGTTCATAATATTCCTCAACCCAAAAAAAAAAAAAAAAATAGTGGAACTATATTGTGACAATTTTTTATATTGTGTTATGGCAAAATGCACAGCTTAAACAAAAATAATAAAAAAACCAATAATATAAAATAAATTGGTGGATTGTAACTGAAGGGGCCGGATTTGAATACCACTCTTAAAGATGAATGACTTCAAATCCAACAAGCCCAATACAATATATTTGTAGAGAGTGGGTAGAAGAACTGGGTTTCGAGAGTATAACAACAGCAAAAGATGTTTTAAAGAATATACTAGAGACAGGATTTTGGCAAACAATTTCGTCCTCGGCACTAGTCCGAGGATGTTCAACTTATTGTTTCTTGAGTGACAGTAACAATGGCTACAAGGCTAGTTCAGATTACTACAATACTTTTTTCTGGTAGAAAATCCCCCCCCCCCTCTTCAATGAAGGGTCTCTCCCATTATATAGTTCTCTTTAAACCATCTTGATCCTACACTTGTTGATCATTTAAGCCCTCACTTGAGTATATGTCCCATCAGACACCCTCTTTGGCCCTTTGTGAGTCGTAATGACCAAGACAGTACTGTTCAGGAGTCTTCTCCACATAAATGCGGCCAGAAAATTAGCTACAGTGCATTTAATGTGGAGGCAGCAGCTTTTCCTGAGATTGCTCTACCACCATACCATGCTTACTTACTATACTTGCCTTCTCAATTAGAAGATTGCCTGTGCCTATGAAGCAATTCTCCTCAACCTTGGCCTCATCTAGCCGAGGACATAGTTGTCCTTGGCATAACTCCCTGGCTTGCCACGTTCAACACTACTTTCCTCATGCGTGATTGTGGGCCTCGGTATGGGCTTCAAGTCCGGCCCAAAAGGGGTGGACGTTTACTGCTGGGCTTTATGGCCCCACAGTAACTTTCCACAATTATCTTAAGCCAATGATAAGGGCTAGAAAAAAATAACAACAAAATAAAGGAATGTAATTTGCCTTAATTAATTAAGTATTCAATAATTGCAATATCCCACTTAAAGCCAATTTAGTGTGGGTCTAGACAATTTTCCATTTGGAGCATAGTACATGTAGGGTCACGTTTTGCAGTCCAAGTTTAAGGTGTATAAGATCTTGGCCCAGTGAGCCTAGTACAATAAATTTGTAGAGAGTGGGTTGGAGAACTAGGCCCTAATAAATTTGACAACGGTCAAACTTGATTTGAAAGATAATTATGCAAGAACAAAACGCGTAGGACTGAATGAATTTTCTGTCTGAGGAGGCAAATCTTATTATAAATTGATTAAACTTACTACAAGTGCAATTTGGATGGCTACCGTATTCTTTTTCTCTTTTTTCGATCCCCCTCTCATGGAGGGTCTCTCACATTATATAGCTCCATTTGGACCATCTTGATCCTATACTTGTTGATCATCTGAGCCCTTATTTGAGTACCTATCCCATCAGACACCCTCTTTAGTTTTATGTGAGTCGTGGTAGCCAAGACTGCACTGTTCAGGGGTCTTCTCTACATAAATGTGGTCAGAAAAGTAGTTGTAGTGCATTTAATGTGGTGGTAGCAGCTTTCCCTTAGATATTTCTAAGTTCCCAGCACTCTTATATGTGTATGACGCATGTCCTTATCGCTAGAGCCTCCTAGAAGGTCGCCTCGATTGTTGAAGTACAAATTTAAGCTGCGTTCATCATATCCGAAGAGGAGTTCCTCCTTGGACCACTCTTCATTCGTTCCTTACTTACGAGACTTTAAAATTGGAACCCCTCATAATTATTTGCCCCTCCTTGGACATGCCCACGTCCTTGGATAAGGCCCAAGGCCCAATATATAATTTTGGGTCCTTATCCCTACAATAGCCCCTCAAAACTCTGGTTTTCCCCTCTCATCCGAGGAGAAAAAGTGGGGTTTTGATTTTTAAGAGACAAAACCATTTATTTCTTTGGTTTACACGCGTGGAAGTGCCATTTTACGCATTTCATAACTACTTCTGACGCTTCGAGGTCTGCGAATCGCCATTTATTGCTCCAGGTGGTGCTTTGTTCCCCCGTATCTAACGGTGAGGCACACATCCTATAGTGGACATTTCTTCTAGAATTTTGAGCGGGATTATTCCCACTCATTTTCTCCCTCTATATAAAGTCTTGAGGGAACTTGTTTTCTTCTTTACTTCACAAATTCTCAAGTTCTCCAGAGATCCCAAGCACTCCAACTCACTAAGCTTCGTACATCCCTAAGCTTCCTAAACTCTTTTCTTTAGGAAATTACCAAAAGATTTTGTTAAAGGTTCAAGATTTGAAACATTCACTTGTCTTCGTAAGTATCTTTTTCCTCAAACTTTCTATTTCTCCTTGGTCGAGTCCCTTAGCCTTATTCCTTATTAGAAAACTTTCTTCTTGTTATCCACATTTGCTTAGATGGGTAGATTTAAGCATTTAGTGGATTCTTCAACCGGTATGGAGGGTTTTAGGGCCAAATACCATATCCCACAGGGAGTGGGCCTACAATATTGTCCTCCAGACTGAATACTTACCAATAGAAAGGTGGGTGAAGTTGTCATTCCAATGATCGCCTTTATAGAGGGAGGAATGACACTTCCCATGGGTAGGATAACCAGAGACTACCTGATCAACCACAGGTTGTGCCTCCATTAGTGTGCTCCCAATATGTTTAGAGTCTTAGGGAGTGTAGATGTCCTAAATGACCAAATGAATCTTAGGCTTACATGGCACGATGTCGCTCACATGTACGAGTAACATTCTCTCATCGGGAGATATTACCTCAAATCTCAATTTGGAAGAGGTGAGATTGATGTCCTGCCTTCCAACGTCCAACAAAGGCTTGAAGGACGATTACCTGGTTGTTTCCGGGGAGTGACACAACAGTTTTCATTGCCCAGTTAGGGTGGGAACACCAGGTGGGGTACCCCAGGATTGGGTCCCTTAGCAGGGACCTTAGTTTTCTAAGCTTTTCTTCTATTCATTCCAAGCCTTTCGTCTCCTCGGATAATAGTTGTCATTGATTTGACCACAATTTCCTTTTCAGATATTTTTATAGATAAAGATCACCTTTCTCCGAAGCTTAGCCTTGTCAACATTCCAGGGCTCAACTACTTGCTGAGGTTGGAAATATTCGCAAATGAAGACGGACAATTACGGGCTACTCACTTGATCTTAGATTACGAGACTTTGTCACGCATATTTCAGGATGCAGGCCAAGCAATAAGAGCAGACAACCCCAAGCTTGCTCGAATAGACGTCTCTAAGCCTGGGTTCTTGGTTCGGAGAGACCTTCCCCCGGTTGTGCTACCACCCCAACCTATTCCTCAACAAGTAGCTGCTCTGAGAGAGGAGTCAGTCTCCCTCTGTACATCACCACATCTCTTCTTCTCCACCTCTAAACAAAGACAAAAAAAATCGTGGATCTATCTTTATATCCCCATTCTCCACCGCCATTTCCAATTCCCAGCTCATATCTCTCAACTCCAAATCTCTGCGAATCGAAAAAAGAGTTTTATTCTATTTCTGTTTCTAACAAATATATGTGTGTGTATATATATATATATATATAACAAAAAAGCTTTGAACAAACCTTATCTTAATTTGAAAGTAAAGCAGAAACAGAAACAAAAACAGAAACACATGGCTTATAATTTCCCAAATCTACACCAAACCCACTTCTACTACTAACGAATTCAGATCGCAAACCGGCCTACATTTTTTCGCAATGTCAGATCTAACGTTTTCGGAGCCGCAAGGGTAGCACTCCTGGGCCCCTCGACTAAAGGTGGAAAGTGCTCCCATTTTTTGGGACGCCACTATCTGGGAGTCTCAGAAGCGGTACACCGGCATCCTCGCCTCGGCCCAAAAGCAACCCCTTCTCCTTCCTTGAGACATGGAGGGTCTCAGGCGTACTAGGCAACCTGACCTCTTCATGTCATTTAAGAGGAACCCTGCAATGGTAAGTCAATCACTATTCTTTTTCGTTAAATACTAAGCTGCATGTCCACTCATATATGTGTGTATTCTTTATGACCCATTCGCTACTTTTACGCAAATTACCTAGCAAGTTTATGTTGCCGAGAAATGGGTCAGGAACGCTTAGGACGAGGCCAAGGTTAAGGCCCACTCCCTGCTAGAGGTTGAAAAGCAGCTAGGGGCTTTAAGGCAGGAATAAGCTGAGCTATCTGAGCAGCTAAAAGAAGTAGTCAAAGCTCGTCAAAGTGCCTTGGTGGGTCTAAAAACTGTGTAGAGGCAAGCTGAGGATTAGCGCCAGCAGTTGCATATAACCGAGATAAACCTGGCCATAGAAAAGCAAACTGTTCTGGATCTCAAGGCCGAGCTTCAAAAAGTCAAGGATGCAGCTTGGGTGGCCAGGGAAGCCACTGAGGCCACAGTGAAGGTATCCTACGAGCGCGGGGTGCAAGACACAAAGACTCGGCTGGCAGAGGAGGTGGTCGTAGTGTGCAGGGACTATTGCATCGAGTCTTGAGGAGTAGTAATGGACCGAGCAAGAGTTCATGCAGACTCCGAGCTGAGGAGGGCCGAGAATATTTTCTTCTTAGAAGATATTCGAGAAATACCAAATGCAGCCCCTCCTCCTAAGCAACTCCCTACCACTCAAGCTCCTCCACCTGACCCCAAAGTTCCTGAAGGGGCTGGAGTGGGTAAGAAGACTCAGCCACCTTTGAAGGCTAAGCCCTCTGAGGATGCCCTTACAATCAAGGATGTGGTTTCCCAGGCTAAGGACGCGGAGGCTAAGTCTAAAGCTGATGATGTCCATTCCAAGGCTGCTGATCATAAGAAAGACCCTCCCCAAGCCAATGCCTAAATGTAGGACTCTTTTTTGTAGTAGTTTTATATATACTTTTTGTAATGGCAATCGGCCATCAAGCATAGTGCATTCACCTTTCTATTTAATGAAAATGTCTTTCTTCCTTTTATCCTCTGCAATTTCATTTAGTATGCTTCGAAGTTTAACATTATTGCCAATGGTATTGAACTGCTAACAATCTAAATAATTTGATTAAGTACCAGTAATAAAAAGGTCTAACATACATTTATACTATGAATTGGATAAACAATCAAAGACTTTAACTTACTCGGAGTTAGAAATTCGAGAAGCTAGTTATAACCTAAAATCTGTTTTGACACTTAGTGAAAAACACATGAATATCACCGAACGTTAATTTCACCAAAGCATCTGGTCTGAGGACTTAGGTATGACTAAAGTTCTATTTAAACTCCCATAAAAGATGTCATAGAGTGTTAATTTCCCCAAAGCATCTGGTCCGAGGACTTCAGGCATAACTAAGGTTCTATTTAAACTCTCATAAAAGATGTCATAGAGTGTTAATTTCCCCAAAGCATCTTGTTCGAGGACGTAAGCATGACTAAGGTTTTGTTTAAACTCTTATAAAAAATGTCATAGAGTGTTAATTTTCCCAAAGCATCTGGTCCGAGGACTTCAGGCATGACTAAGATTCTGTTTAAACTCTTATAAAAGATGTCATAGAGTGTTAATTTCCCCAAAGCATCTAGTTCGAGGATTTCAGGCATGACTAAGGTTCTGTATAAACTCTTATAAAAGATGTCATAGAATGTTAATTTCTCCAAAGCATCTGGTCCGAGAACTTCAGGCATGACTAAGGTTCTGTTTAAACTCTTATAAAAGATGTCATAGAGTGTTAATTTTTCCAAAACATCTAGTCCGAGGACTTCAAACATGACTAAGGTTTTGTTTAAACTCTTATAAAAGAATGAATAAAGGGAAGTACAATGCCTTTATGCAACAAATGAACATACTGACAAAGAAATCTTTCATTAATAATAATACATTTTCAGGTTGTTTACATTCTAAGGGCACGGTATTACATGCTCATCTAAGTCTTCTAGAAAATATGCCCCTATACCAGCCACCGAGGTGATGCGGTATGGTCCTTCCCAATTGGGCTCTAACTTTCCCCAGGCTGGGTTCTTCACAGTACCTAGAACTTTTCTCAACACCAAGTCACTGGGCACAAATGGCTTCAGCTACACGTTGGCATCATAACCTTGTTTGAGTTTGTGCTGGTAGTAAGCCAACTGAACCATTGCACTTTCTCTTCTCTCTTCGATAAAGTCCAAACTCTTTTCTAACAACCCATTGTTATTGCTCGGATCGAATGAGCTGGTCCTTAATGTTGGGAAGCCGGTTTCTAAAGGGATGATTGCCTCAGCTCCATAGGTCATTGAAAAGGGAGTTTCTCCTGTTGACCTACGGGGTGTAATTCTATACGTCCAGAACACATGTGGCAAATCTTCTACCTATTTTCCCTTTGCGTCATCCAGCCTTTTCTTGAGTCCGTTCACTATAATCTTGTTTACAGCCTCGGCTTGTCCATTCCCTTGGGAATAAGCAGGAGTGGAATACATGTTTGTAATTTCCAAGTTGCAACAGTACCTCCTGAAAGATTTGCTGTCGAATTAAAGGCCATCGTCTGAGATGAGGATATGAGGGACCTCGAATCATGTGACAATATTTTTCCAAATAAATTTCTTGGCATCCACGTCTCTGATATTTGCCAAAGGCTCAGTTTCAACCCACTTGGTGAAGCAATCCGTGCCAACCAGCAAATACCTTTTGTTTCCCGCTACCTTGGGGAAATGGCCCACAATGTCTAAATCCCATTGAGCGAACGGCCAAGGGCTAGTTAGTGGATTAAGGACTAGTCAGTGGATTAAGGACTCCCCCTGGTTGGTGTATGTTTGGTGCGAATCTTTGGTACTGGTCGCACTTCTTTACATACTCTGACGCTTCCCTTTGCATATTTGGTCACTAATAGCCTTAAATGATGGCTCTGTACACCAAAGATTTGCCTTCAGTATGGCTCCCGCAAATCCCCTCATGTAACTCCTCAAGGAGTAATTCTGTTGCCTTAGGGTGTATGCATAGCAGGTATGGCCCAGAAAATGAGCGTTCATATAACTTTTGGTCCTCAGACAGCCAGAACCGAGAAGCCTTTCTCCGTATTTTATCAGCTTCTAATTTATCCTCCGGCAAGATGTCCTCTTTCAAGAATAGTATTATGAGATCCATCCAATTGGGCTTTACTCTGACTTGGTGAACCTGAATCACCTCTTTGTTCGCTTTTGTGGGTTTGCATAAGTCTTCTACAAGGATGACCTAGGGTAAGCTTTGTGCCGAGGAGGTTGCAAGTGTGGCTAGTGAATGGGCATATGTGTTTCCACTTTTAGGGATATGCAATAGGTTGAAGGATTCAAAGCTCGACTGTAGACATCTAACCTGACTTAAGTACCCTTGCATTCTCTCATCTTTGGCCTTAAACTCCCCTTTTACCTGGCCGACGATCAATCTTGAATCCAAGAGCACCTGTATAGCCTTTCCGCCCATTTTTTTAACCATGGTCATTCCCATCAGCAAAGCCTCATATTCGGCTTCGTTATTTGTGGCCGAGAATCCCAATCTTAATGATTTCTCAATGGTGATTTTCTCAGGTAAGACCAATACTAGCCCAATTTCGGACCCTTTTTGATTTGCTGCACTGTCAATGTATACTTTCCAAGGTAAGGGACCTTGTTGGGAGATCATGTCAACTGATTTTCCATCCATGTTTTATTTTTTTATTTCTTCTTCTAACGGGGATTTAGCAAACTCAGCTACCAGCTCCGTGAGGACTTGACCCTTGACAAAGGTGTGAGGCATGTACTTGATGTCAAAAGCCACTAGAACCGTACCCCATTTGGCAATCCTCCTCGTGTAATCAGCACTTCAAAGTATAGCCTTGAGTGGAAGCTGAGTCAGGACGAAAACTGTATGTGCTTGGAAGTAATGGGGAAGCTTTCGTGTACCATGCACCACCGCCAAGATGGCTTTTTCCAGTGGTAGATAACGAACCTCAACCTCAAGCAGTGACTTGCTCACATAGTAAACTGGCCGCTGTACACCGCTGTCAACTCATATCAACACCAAACTTACCACATAAGGAGCCACAGCAATAAGCAAACAAGACTTCATCCACTTTAGGACTGGACATGATAGGTGGCCGAGATAGATATTCTTTAAGTTGCTGAGAAGCCAAAACACACTCTTCGGTCCACTCAAATCCCTTCTATTTATTCATCAAGAGGAAGAAAGATCTGCACCTATCTGCTGATTGAGAAATAAACCAATTCAAGGCGATAGTCATTTCGGTAAGCTTCTGGACTTCTTTGGGATTTCGAGGTGGTTGTAAACTGTTAATGACTTTAATTTGATCGGGATTGACCTCAATTCCTTTATGAGTCATCATATAGCCCAAGAACTTGCCTGATCCCACACCAAATAAGCACTTGGAAGCGTTTAGGTGCAACTTGTGTTTTCTCAGAATTTCAAAGATGTTTCTGAGGTCTCTCACATGCTTAAACACCACCTTACTCTTCACCACCATGTCGTTTATATAGACTTCAATGATTTTGCCTAACTGAGGTTCGAACATTCTCGTCATCATCCTTTGATAGGTAGACCCAGAGTTTTTCAACCTAAAGAGCGTCACTTGTAGTGGTAGTTTCCAATGGGAGTGATAAAAGCTGTCTTTTCTTGATCGTCCGGAGCTAGTGGTATCTGATGATATCCCTGAAAGGCGTCTAAGAAGCTTATCTGAGGATGGCCCACCGTTGCATCCACCAACTGATCTATCTAGGGCATAGGGAAAGGATAATTTTGGCAAGCCTTATTCAGATCTGTGAAGTCCACACACACTCACTACTTCTCGCTCTTTTTTTTCAATACCACAGTATTGGCCAGTCATTCAGGGTAGAAAACTTCCTTGATAGCCCCTGCTTGCTTGAGCTCCATCACTTCATTTCTAACAGCATCTACATGTTCCTTGGACGGGCGCTGAGGTGACTGCTTTTTGGGAGTGATAGATGGGTTAATATTTAAATGATGACAGATGAAGCTCGGATCCACTTCCGGGGCCTCATAAGCGTCCTAAGTGAACACATCAACGTTTCTATTAAGAAATTCTACCAGCTCTTCCTTCTCTTCAGGAGACAGCTGAGCCCCAACTTGAAAGAATTTCTCTGGATCATCCCCTACAACAACCTTTTCTAAATCTTCACACTTTGCCTTCTCAACTGGTCCACTGATAGGCAACTCTGGAGCCTTTGATTGCTACAAGCCCCTTCCAGCAGAAGCCGAGGACTTAGCTTCGGGTTGATGTAAAATGGCAGCTACCAAGCATTTTCAGGTTGTTGATTGACTTCCCAGGATTTTCTTAACCTGGCCCTCCAACAGGTATTTCACCTTCTAGTGTAGAGTAGAAGAAACAGCTCCTAGGGTATGAAGCTAGAGTCTGGCCACAATGGCTGTGTATGGTAAATATGTGTCCACCACGGTGAAATCCACCTTCACCACCTCTGAGCCAGTATACACAGGTAGTCTAATCTAGTCCTTCAGAATGACGACATTCCCATCAAAACTTATCAGTGGCGAATCGTACGCTGTTAGGTCCTCAGGTCTCAAATTTAGCCCCTTGTACAAGTCGGGGTACATAATCTCGCACCACTGCCTTGGTCCACCAACACCCTCTTTACATCATACCCTCCAATCTTGAGTGTAACCACCAAAGTATCATCATGGGGTTGGATAGTTCCAATTTTATCCTCGTCCGAGAAGCCTAAAACTGGTTGGATCTCCATCCTAGCCTTCTTTGGCTCTTGATTTGCACTCTCAGCGAGCAGTCGAGCCACAGGCATCACCTTGGAAGGGTAGGAACTGGTCCTCCCTAGAGCAGTAAAGATGACGTTTATCGTTCCTAAGGGCGGTCTTGTAGAATCATCTCTCCGGGATTTTGAGTTTGTCTAGCCCCCCTGGCCACTAGAGTGATGCAAGAGTTGTTTCAACTTTCCTTCACGGACGAGCTGGTCCAAGTGGCCCCACAGACTTCTACAATCTTTTGTGGTGTGTCCGTGGTCCTAATGGTATTGGCAATAGAGGTTTTGATTACGCCTTGCGGGGTTTCCTGCCATCTTGTTTGGCCATTTAAAGAATGGCTCATGCCTAATCTTTTTCAAAACTTGATGCACTAGCTCTTAAAACACAGCATTGACTGCCTGAGGATTGGCAGATCCAGACTACCCTGCAAAATCTCTTAGTGGTCGGTTGTTATTATATCGGTCTGACCTGAAATCCCTCATCTCTTGAGGGATAGCCTTTTTCATTCCTTTCCCCTACTACTAGTCTTCTTTAACCCTTTTATACTTATCAATCCGGTCCATGAGTTGGCGCACGCTGGTGATAAGTTTACCAGTTAGAGATTTCCTCAAACGGTGATCAGCCGGGAGGCCAAGCTTGAAGGTACTAGTGGCCACGTTATCAAAGTCACCATCTATTTCATTGAACATCTCCTAATATCTATTCGAATACTTTTTCAAGGTCTCTCCCTCTCGCACGCTTAACGATAGAAGGGAAGCCAAGGGCCGACGGACCTTGCTACAGGTGACGAAGCGAGAACCAAATACCTGGGTGAGCTCTTTAAAGGAAGTTATGGAATCTGCTCTCAGGCTATCAAACCATCTCATCGCAACGGGTCCCAGACTGGATGGGAAAACCTTACACATTAAGGCTTCGTCCATGGAATGTACAGCCATCCTCTGATTGAAGTGACTTACGTGCTCCACAGGGTCTGTTCTACCATTGTACATAGTGAAGGCAGGCTGAGTGAATTGTCGAGACAGTCTCGCCCCCTCGATTTTGCGTGTGAAGAGCGACTTGGAGATTTGGTTCAAGGCCCTACTCATAACGTCGTTTCCCACGCCTTTACAAGACGGGCTTCTGACCCTTCGTTCTCGATGATGTTCCTCCTTATAGGAGAAACATTTGCTAGGCGGGGTTCAAGACCTTCACTTGTAATTGAGGTCCTTTTCGTCATCAAAAGAAACATCAGAGTTGGAGGGGGTTCGCCTTCGCCGTGCATGGCGCAACTTCCTCTTCAACTGGTTAATCTCCAATTGCATGCCCTTGTTACTCTTTGCATGGGAGACGTGGCTTCCGCCTCAAGGTTGACTTTTACTAGTATGTGTGGTATGCACACTTCCCTCGCTGTCACCTCTTTGTTCAAGGTTGACAAAAGGGTCGCCATGCTGGATCCCGTAGACTCTGCTTGGTGTGGACCTAAATCTACCATTGGTGTGGACTACCACACAAGTTCTTCTCACAGACGGCACCAATTTTAGAGTCACGTTTTGTAGTCCAAGCCCAAGGTGTATAGGATCTTGGCCCAATAAGCCTAGTACAATAAATTTGTAGAGAGTGGGTTGAAGAACTAGGTCCTAACGAATTTAACAATGGTTAAACTTGGTTTGAAAGATAATTATGCAAGAACAAAACGCGTAAGACTGAAGAAATTTTCTGTCCGAGGAGGCAAATCTTATTATAAATTGATTAAACTAACTACAAGTGCAATTTGGATTGCTACTGTATTTTTTCTCTCTTTTTCCGATCCCTCTCTCATAGAAGGTCTCTGACATTATATAACTCCCTTTGGACCATCTTGATCCTACACTTGTTGATCATCTGAGCCCTTACTTAAGTGTCTGTCCCATCAGACACCCTCTTTGGTTTTCTGTGAGTCTTAGTAGCCAAGACTGCACTGTTCAAGGGCCTTCTCCACATAAGTGCGGCCAAAAAAGTAGTTGCAGTGCATTTAATGCGGTGGTAGCAGCTTTCCCTTAGATATTTTTGAGTTCCCAGCACTCTTATATGTGTATGACGCACGTCCTTATCGCTAGAGCCTCCTGGAAGGTCATCTCGATTGTTGGAGTACAGATTTGAGTTGCGTTCATCATATTCGAGGAGGAGTTCCTCCTCAGACCACTCTCCATTCGTTCCTTACTTACGAGACTTTAAAATTGGAACCCCTCATAATTATTTGCCCCTTCTCGAACATGTCCACGTCCTTAGATAAGGCCCAAGACCTAATATATAATTTTAGGCCCTTATCCCTACAATACATATTATGAAAAATTAAAGGGGGAAACTGCTAGTGGGGTTTGCATCTCAGAATTAATATCACTTTAAAATGAGTTGTGAAAAAATTTATATGCTTAAATTTAGTCATAGTATATTTCACAATTTTCCTCACTTTTTTTATTTTAAAAAAATGAGAATAAGAAGAGAGAGATCCATTATTATCACTTATCAGCACCTTTTCATTTATTAATCACACATTATTATCTCTTGTAAAAATATTTGTAAAATTATAAATAAATTGTCTCTTTTGCAAATGTCGGCATTAGTTTATATTGCTTCAATACACACGCACACCATATCCAATTGCTTTGGCCTTTTACCTTCATAATAAATATCCTGTATAATTCTATATTCATATCTTACGCTGTTAGTTTTCCATCTTCATTGATATATAATTTGAGGTGGGATTCAGTTAACTCAATTGGTAAAATTTTTTGTCATCGAACAAGTGATTTGAAATTCAAACCCTGCCTTAATAGGATTCTAACCCCTCTTATACTAAAAACCAATTGGTGTCTTGGTAAAAAAAAAAAAAAAAAACTCCTCTTATACTAAAAACCAATTAGTGTTTTGGTAAAAAAAAAAAAAAAAACAATTATCATATGTTGCTATTAATAAATAAAAAACTTATAGGAGGGAAAGTTTAGCAAATTACATTTTTTGAGAAATGTGACCAGCCTAGTTTCCCTAACATTTCTTTTTAGGTTAGCCATTTTTAGAAATTAGAAAAGCTTAATATGCTCAAATCATAAGCTAATCATTCAAAGCTATAGTTTATACGGTAAGTTCAAGTTAGCTCAACTGATAAAATTTATTGATATAGAATAAGAGATTTGAGGATAGACTCCCACTTACACTAAAAATTAATTGATGTTTTTAGTTGATGATAAATAACATTAATTATGAAGATGACGTCATCAGTTAAAATTCTATTGTTTCTATAATATCAAAGGGGGAGTATTTAAGCAAATTGCATTTTTTGAGAAACTTGAATCTTTCTAAATTTTCTTTTTAGCTTAATCATTATTAGAAATTAGAAAAGCTTAATCTGCTCAAATCATAAGCAAATCAATCCAATCTATATGGTCAATCAGCTTAAAGTTGCTCCCTTTTTCTTAGGTAAAGATGATGATTAATATGAGCTTTTGATTAGGAATATAGCTTGAGTTGTGCTCCATTTACTAGACCCTATTTTCTACTTTTTAATCCCCCCACCTCCTTTTTTTTTTCTTCATAAAATGCTAGAATTACAAACTATTTAACAATAATTTTTACAAATTGTTGATGTGGTGAATAGTCATTGGTAAGTAAAAAAATAATGTTAGTGGTAGACCTAGATGAGAATCAATAAAAATTGACTATATTATCAATTTATAAAATTATTGTAAAATAGTTTGTGCCCATAGTATTACTCTTTTTTCCCCCTTTTATGAGATTTAAATTGTTGCTATTAATTTCAGTAAAAAGAAAGCACTGTCAAGAGCATTTTTTTTTAATTTCAGAAGGAGAGCACTATGCCCCTTAATAAACTTATATGGACGAGCAAAATCAAGGCTATGTTAGGCAACTCTGCCTTCTAAAATTAATTTAGATGGAAGGAAGGTTATATTATAGAATGTTTTCGTGTGACTTGTGTTGTGTTAGATAACTTAGATTAAATGATTTTTTTTTTATATAAAAAAAAAAAGATTAAATGATTAAATTTACAATTTATTTTTTTAAAGTTAAACTTTTGGAACAATCAGTATCAACTTAATTATAAATTAAAAAAATAAATTAGTAAAAAGGAGGTTTATATTGCAAATGTTAACCTGGCTTGAATTTAAGTGGTCTATAAGTGTCTTACATGATATGAGATTAAATCCCATAGTTTGTCGAGTGGCACATTATCAACTTACTCTAAACAATTTTATTTTTTTAGAAAAATACGATATACTTTAAACTCATAGTATATGCTTCATGATCATCGTTTTTTATCATCAACTAAAAAAATTAATTAATTTTTAGTGTAAATGAGATTCAAACCAAAGACTTGATCAGTTGAACTACTAAAACCTACACTTTGGTCGAATATGAGTGCTATTTTGAATGTCACATTGTCGAATTTATTGGTCTCCTTTTTCTTGTATGGAGAGTTCCTTAGCCAACTTGTCAGAATATCGAACCTTATTAACTATTTCAAGAGAATTCAAGCCACAATGTAAAGCTAATTTTGTTAATTTTTTTGTAAGAGAGTTTTTTGGATGTATTTAGGGACATGCTTTAATGTCACCATTACAGTCTCTTTAATTTCTTAATGAAGTTTTTTCCTTGTGGCCGTCCACATTAAAGACCAAACAACATAAATCTTTGGTATTCTTCTTTTGCGTATAGTCGCGTCTCTTTTTCCTTCCAAGTTTTTTTATTCCCATTCTTTGTTTATGAAATCTTTTGTAAGCTATAATAGTTCACAATCAATCTTGTGTGAGGGAACATAAAAAAATGCATGTTAGGGATGCGAACAAGCTAAAGAAACAATCATTCATTCACTTCAGAGGTGGACAAAGCAAGAGAGGATTGGAAATTTTGCTTAATCAGATTACAGGAAATACCTCTATAACAAGGATTTGTTATTATGGGCATGGAAAGTGGTTGAATACCAGCTGAGAAATGAATCGGAGATCCTTACGGTTTGGAGGGGGAAGCAAAAAAGAGCCGAGTGCAATAATGGTTTGGTATCTAACAAGAAATTACAGAGCACAGTGGTTCAAAACAATGCAACCAAAACACCCAATGCCAAATGGTCTCCTATACTGAAAATGCAGATGGATCAATTTTTCGAAACCTCAATGCATCAACACTCGGAATAAGGTTGCTCATAGTTTGATTAATTATTTAGCCCAACAATCGCATATCTAATTACATATTCTCCAAAAGGAACAAGCTCGTCAAAGTTGAAAAGCAACACATGCAGCAATAAGAGGAACTCATTTCCCAAAAATGCATTCTATGAGTAAATGTAAGATATCAAAAGAACTGCAATTGCCGCACAACATCAATACTCCAGACTAAAACTGCATTTTGTGCTTGCAATATTTCTACAAATACAAAAAGGGCCTTAAAAGTGATCAAGAGGTTGAACAGCAAATTAATTAAAGATACAAGAGCCTGTCACAGATCCATGCAGTGACTCCATGAGATACTTCCTCCTATCCAACACCATAAACTCGTAGCAAGTTAGGGGCAGCAGCGGGGTCCAGGGTCCCCACAAAAAACCTGCCCAGTTGCCATCCCTAAGGGTAAAAGTTCAAGCCTTGGCTCAAAGCAAAAACCAGTGAAACATTGAAGGGGCAACCGCTTTGAAACAGGACACTTTTTTGACCATTTCCATTTCTTCATTTTCATGTCAAACATAAGAAGAGATGGAGCCTCATAACTCTGTATGTATATAAGATCATCAAAACCACTGCTTGCAAATACCTTATCAAAATGCCCCAATCCTAGAAAATACATAGAAGGCATGAGTGCAAACTCTTCCCAATCCCTCCCCTTAAGAACCCAAACGCCAATCCCCTTAATAATGCTAGGCTGATCTTGTTCTCCAATTCCTCCAACCAGGACAAGCTTGTTCTGAAGGTTCATTAGCCGGCCACATGTAAGAGGGCAAGGAACTGGGATTAACCTATTGATTAGCACACAACAGAAAGATTGACTAGAAAGATTATAAGTGAGCAAACCATCAGGTTTTCCAGTCAAGTCCAATTCTGTGATAGTGTAAATAAGGAAATATAAAACCCCATCACAGATCACACAATCGTCTCCCCCTCTACACCCCATCAAAGTTTCTGTCACAGGTGATACCCACATCTTTGCTTTGGAACAATAGATATGGATTGAGAGAATCCATTGACCAAAATCATGTGGGGCTCTCTTAGACATTACCATTGCTATAGTATAACTTTGTGATGACCTATCCACTGATATTGCAAGAGCATTATAGTCAGAAAATATCAAATATCTAGGAATCTCAAATTTCTCAGAAATTTTAGGAATTGGATTGCAAACATATAGCCGACTTCTAGTGTCATTATCCATGAAGCATACTAAGCCACACGATGAAGCAATAAAACAAATCGATGTTCCATGACAGGGTAGCTCAAACCTGTACCATTTCTGAACCATGGGGTCATAGGCATACCCAATGAGGTCATAGCCATCAGCATTCCTAATGGGCTTATACGAGTTAGGGCTGCCGCTTGTGAACATAAAGTACCAAGGTTTCCAAGATAAGATGCTTGAGAGGTTCTTTGAAAACCTCCGAGAATGCACAATAGAATTCCACTTTTTACACACAGCACCTGCTCTGAAAATGCTTGCTATGGGAAGAAAAGCTAGAATTCGTTCAAATAGATCATTAGGGAGGAATGTATCAATGGAAATAAAATTGTTTTCTTCAACATCTTCACCACTGAGCTCTGAATATGAAGCCAAAATTCCAGCTTCCCCTTTAATATCAACAACTATGTTATCAAACCAGAGTGTTTTCCGCTCCATAATCACATTAAGAAAGAAGACCTGAGACAACGAGTTCAATGTAATCACTGTAAGACCGATGAGTACTCAATAAACTAAAGTCCAAATATATTGGAAGATGACAATATAAAAGAACATAGATCACATAAATTCTTGGTTGGCATAGTGGTGCCAGTGCATAATGTAGGATTTTAGAGGGAGTGACAGTTACATCTATTTTGGTGTAGTTTGAAGATTGAATTTGTCACTCCAAATTCCATCAAGATATCTAATTTCCACATTGACAAAATTATCTTTGAAATCGGTTTGAAGGAAAGTTTCTCCAACCAATTATATAACTATCATGCGATCATCCATATGTATTCAACTCATTTGACTAATTGAGTTATATGAAAAAAAGACAGGTGAATAATTGCGCGATCACCATATATAGGTAAAATTATTCAATTTGCCATTATATTATACCTTCCCCTTATGTAAAAGTGGATCCTACAAATGAAGTTCATATATTGAACACATATTTATGTAAATGAACGGTGCAGTGCAATAAAGGATTGGAAGAAAACTTTATCCTTCTAACATTCACCAAGCTAAAGAAATTTGTATAATGGAAACTAAACAGAAGTAAAGTTTTTGCTATTTAGAGTTTTAACTGAAAATCTTTTAGTGTTTTAATAGTTTAACAAATTATAGTGAATAGTATTTTTAAATTCTTGATTTATAAAGCATGAACAATGAATTGTAGAGTTTATCTTCCCCTAAATTTTCCAAATTTCAAGCTTTCCTAAAAGACCATAAAAGAGTATAATGGCCTTAAAACTATTTTTAGTGAAGCTACCAACCAAACACAATTTTTCCCCTTCCAAGAAGAGCTTTAGAGCTCTTAAAACTCTTTTGTCTTTTGTGATAGTGCATTACGAGCTTAAATAGTTGAGGGAGAATAAATAAATCTTGATTTTAAATGTTGTCCTTGGATTGATGCACCATACTCTTTTGTCTTTTAAGCTTTTATTTTTTACCCTTTTAACTTTTTACATGGTCATTGCATGCTATCCAAATAAGTTGTCTTTTGGATTTCAAAACTTGCTCCAGATAAACAGAATGTTTTGCACTATGATCAACTGAATGGAAAAGTCCAATTTGTCATTCCTAAATCCCAACAAATAAGACTTTTACAGTTTTTAAATAATATTATATGAGTAAAAAAATGTATTTTCAAAAACACGTTTACCAAACGGCCCTAAAATGTGACATATAGAAAGTTATCAGTTACATTATTCCCAAGCAATCGTCTGAAAGTGTTCATGTGTACTTGGGAGAAATTACACTACTAACCAAGAGATTTAATCCTAATTATAAAAATGAAGAAACCAAATAGTAAATAGTAATAGCATATGACAAAAGACATGAAGTTGGGGAAAAAAAAAACGAATTTAAAGCTCTGCGAAGCCTAAGCAGAAGACTTCCCTATGTTTAGCAAAAGAGACCCATCAAGAACTTACCTTAAGATTAAGAAAAAGTGAGGCTTCGTGTTGCCTTCCCCCAGCAGAGTCCTGTGTTTAGCAAAAGCCTTCTCTGTATCTAGACGGAAAAATGGAGAGGTAAATGCTTGTGGGGTTGGAGGTTGTGTCATGACTCGTGTGTGGATTAAGAGGTGAATGCTCAGAGAAAGTGACATACGAAAGGTGGTTGCGTGTGGAATATGGTATGGGTAAGAGGGTTTTGACTTTTAGAATTAGGACTATGTTGTTTCTCCAAAAAAAAAAAAAGAAAAAAGAATTAGGACTATGTTGAATTAGTCCTTTAGGAATGAAGTATCTGCGCTTATAGTCAAGAGATAGAAACGATGTCCTTTTCTTGGTACTTAGTGGCCAAATGAATCATTTTGATGGACAATAATATAATTTTGAAAATAAAATAAAACTTTGTGGATCAAAATGAAAAATCTCAAACTTGAGGGCCAAAATTTAAAAAATAAAGAGAAAAAAAGTGTAATTTAGTCCCCCCTCTCTCTCTCTCTCTCTCTCTCTCTCAAAAGCAAGATTAGTCACGGGGATGACATAAAGACCATTTTGAAAACAAAATTAAACTTGGCGGACCAAAATAAAGATTCTCAAACTTAAAGAATTAAAATGAAACTAGCCCTAAACTTTAAGGATCAATAGTATAATTTTGATCTTCTTCTATTTTATTATAATTGAGAGGGTAGATTTATATCCAGATATATCGAATTCGATCAAACGACATCACTAAGCCACGACTCTTAACCAATTTTTTGTTTACTTAAAACATAGGTTCAAAAGAAAATGAGTTAAACCTATAAAGCTTGTTGATGTAAGGTAATTGCTTGATCAATATGGATCAATAATACTTGCAAAACAAGGTCAATTTTATTGGAAGGTATTGGTGTTATGTCGATCTATGCTTCTCCGATGCATACTTAAAGTCAATATTCACTTATATTCTAATGCAAACAATATATATATATATATAGTGTTTTTATTTTTATTTTTACAAGTTAAAATTTTTATTCTAGCATAATCTAAGTGTGTATGTGTGTGAAACACTGTTTTAAAAACGGACCGTACCGATCGGTCTGATCGGTTCAATTGGAAACCGGGAGCCAATCCGGTCTGGTTAAAAGCCTCAAAACCGGTCAATAACCAGTCAACAACCGAAAAACCGGCCAAAAACCAAGGTTGAACCGAAAATTGGAAAAAAAGAAGGGTTTGATGCCCGGTTCGGTTTTTAAAACCATAGTGTGAAACTCCTTCCTGAAAACTTGAATCCCAGCCCTTACTCTCCACACTCCACAAGCATTTATACTTGTGGAGTGACCACTGCACCAAGGGTGCGCGGTGTTTTACTAATACCCATTTCTAGTTTGGATTTCCCAATATATATAAGCATGTTCCTGCTGTGTTTGCCTTAATTTTAGTCATTTTCTTTATTATGGACATAATTAGCCAACGAAGAGAAGCACAACTGCCTCAATTATGGGCCAAAGTTTTAGGCATGTAACCGTTGCTTCTAATAATGGAGAGTAATTGTCTCTTTAGATTCTATGCTTGTAGAGAAATTATACGGTCCTTATGATGGTCCATGTTACTTGTCCATCATTCCACTAAAAGATTTCCACCTGTTTAAAATTGCTTAGTTAGTAGTTAGTTTTTGTTTAAAAAAAATTTCCAACTCCGCAATTTCAGCAATTTTAAACATATACGAGTCTTTTAATGGAATGGTGGACAAATGACGTAGTCCACCATGAAGACCTTATAATTTCTTGTGCTCAATACTTGTCCACAGTACTCTACCTGGAGACACTTGTCCTCGGCACTGGTACTAGGTTGCTTAGGTCGTTTTCTAAGTAGACCAAAATTTTTAAAATGTCCAGTGGCTTAGACTGTACACGATGAATGTTAGAATTCGTTTCACCAGAAGACTATTTCCCCAAAACAATTTTATTTTGCCAAATAATATTGAAATTAGAAAGAAAGTATTATTACATGGTAATAGGATTTGAAGAAAAAAAGAAAATAGCAGTAGGAAAGTTGGGTCCAGCTGGAAATCATTTCAACTAAAATCAAATGGCTAGTTATATATCCCTGAAACATTTTGCAAGGGCAGCACAAACATGAATCATCGTTTAAGTCATCTACAATTCAACTTTTATATTTCTACAACACAGCATAAATTTCCTTACTTTGCAACTACAACAGTCAACAGCATTCAGTGCTTACAATATTATGATGGAAAGTCGGAAACCCTCTACATTTCCAATGCCTTTACAAAGGGGGGCCATAAAAGCCATCATGAATCAACTTGCTGCTCTCATTGCAGCCAAGACAAAAAAATAAACATGCAGCTGACAACAAGAAAATTACAGACACCTATCTCATTCTGCAATGAAAATTAAAGGATCTAATCTTTGCAGCAATTGAAGGATCAATTTTGATATACCAGAAAGTGAAATTTATAAATTACTATTTCATAATAATGTAACTTTGACTGCTCAAACACTTCCTTTGAACTTTCCCAAAAAGTTGAACACCAAAGTATTTGAAGATACAACACAAACATACAAGAGTACGGGACAAACCTATGAAGTATAAACACCACCTAAGGGAATATAAAACTGTGAAAGCACTCAATCAGGGTGAAATATCAATCCTTGGCTCAAAGCTAAAACCAGTGAAAAGTTGAAGGGGGAACCTCTTTAAGACAGGACATTTTTGCGACCACTTCCACTCCCTCATTTTCATGTCAAACATAAGAAGACATGGAGCACCATAACTCTGTATGTATATAAGATCATCAAAACCACTACTTGCAAAGACATCATCGAACTCCCCAAATCCTTGGAAGTACTTTTGGGGCATTCGTGCAACCTCTTCCCAATCCCTCCCCTTAAGAATCCAGATGCCAATCCCCTTAATAATGCCAGGCTGATCTTGTTTTCCAATTCCTCCAACCAGGACAGGCTTGTTCTTAAGGTTCATCAGCCGGCCACATGTAAGAGGGCAAGGTACTGGGATGAAACTATCAATTAGCATACCACTAGAAGACTGGCTAGAAAGATTATAACTGAGCAGACCATGTCGGTTTCCTCTAAAACCCAATCCTCTGGTTGAGTAAATAAGGAAATAGAAAACCCCATCACAGACCACACAACTATCTCCTCCTCTCCACCCTGTCAGAGTTTCTGTCACAGGTGATAGCCACATCATTGCTTCAGAACAATAAATATGGATCGAGAGAATCCATTGAACAAAATCATCTGGGGTATCCTTAGATATTACAATTGCTATAGTATAGTTGCGTGATGACCTATCCACTGAGATTGCAAGACCGCTGTAATCAAATTCTCTTGAACATTGAGGCATCTCAACTTTCTCAGAAATTTTAGTAATTGGATTGCAAACATATAGCTGACTTCTAGTGTTTTGATCCATGAAGCACACTAAGCCACACGATGAAGCAATAAACCATCTTGATGTTCTATCACAGCGAAGTTCAATGCTGTACCATTTCCGAATCATGGGGTCATAGGCAAACCCAATGGAATCATCAGCACTGGGGAACATAAAGTACCAAGGTTTCTGAGATAAGATGCTTGAGATGTTCTGTAAAAACCTATGAGAATGCACAATCTCATTCCATTTTTTACACACAGAACTTGCTCTGAAAATGCTTGCTATGGGAAGATAGGCTAGAATTCGTTCCAACAGTTCGTCAGGGAGGACTGAATCAATGGAAATAATATTGTTTTCTTTAACATCTTCATCACTGAGCTCTGAATAAGAAGCTGAAATTCCAGCTTCCCCTTTAGTATCAATAACTTTGTCATCAACCCAGGGTGTTTCCCACTCCATAATCAAATTAAAAAAATAAGACCTGAGGCACAGCAAGTGTAACAAAATGATAGTTGGATTGAGCCTCTTCACTAACATAGAATCTAGAAACCATCGAAAATGACAATATAAAAGCACACACAATACAAAGTTGGCATAGTGGTGCTAGAGCATCGTGTAGGATTTGGTGGAAGTGGCATTAACAAATAACAATTAGTAATAAAAGGAAAATTTACAGAAAAATGTATACAATCCTTCACAGACCCAAATTTGATCTCCAAATTTCTCACTCAAAAGTAAATTTAAAAAAATTGATGAAAAAAAGAAACAAGAAGTTTTGATACCCCTTATATCCTCTGCCAGATATAGCATATAGAAAGCAAGATTATATCCAAGCAAGCCTCTGAAAGAGTGCATTTGGACTTGGGAGACATTATACATATACTATTAAAGAGAATTCACCACAATTTATATTTGAAAAGGATTTTTTCAGGTAGAAGAAAACAAGAAATTAAGGACTTTTCTCTATCCAGTACAAATAGGAAATGCATCAAAAGAAAATACAAAAAACATGGGCTACACTCTACACTACACTAAAGTATCTCCCACAAGGCCATAACTAAATCCATTAATTTTCTCTATAATGCCCCACAAGTGAAATAAAACACCATCATATTACTAATCTTTAAAACAAAAACATACAAAAAGTATTGCGTGAAACTTACTCCCAAGGATGTCATCTACTATGAAACAAATGAACTAAACTTATTGATAACTTAACGAAAATAAAAATCAAAACTTTAAACATAAAAAGCTCATATGAGAGATAACTTGAGTAGATCTAAAATGTTGTGTGAGTACAAGAAATCAAAATTGTAGCTTGATAAAAAGAGACCCATCTCAAGAACGTACCTTGGAGGCTTTGTTGTTTGCGTTTTCCTCAAGTTCTCTAGAGCATAATGGGTCTAGATTTAAAGGGAAAAATAGGGGTTTGAGGATCTGTGGAAGTATCCAATATTCCAATTCACACACGCGCGCGCGCACAGAGACACAGTTGAGAGTTGAGTGTAAGAAGTGACAAATAATTGGTTGGATTAGGTTAGTGGGATCCAGGTTTTAATGAGTGGTAGAGACTAGAGACAGTACATACGAACAGTGAGCTGTCCAGTCCAGTGGGCCGAGGTTTTTATGGCTTTGGCAACAAACAGTAAAACATGGACCTTTTCCGATAATGATGTACTTCACGCTGCTCTGCACACCATTCCACACATTAGGCTAGGCATGGTAGTCCTACTCCTATCAGCCCATAAATGCGATGGACTACACAACATATGTACGAAAAGTCACTTAGAGCATTAGACCATTCACAGCACCAAAGTTAAAAATTATTTTATCTATTTTAACTATACACATGTTATAGTAGTGAATTTATTTTAACTTTCAATACAATAAAATAATATAAATATCACAATAAAATAATATATTTACTAAAATAAAATAATCCATCTCACTACAATAAAATAATACAATAAAATAATATATTAACTACACCCATACATCACAGCCACACACAGCCACAACTACAACCACAACCACCACTAACACTACCACCCACAACAAAAGAAAAAAAAATCAACCAAGTTCACACATCACAGCCACACACATAACCACAACCACAACCACAACCACCACCACCACAGCCCACAACAAAAGGAAAAAAAAATCAACCAACCACCTACCACACCCACAACCACAACCACCACCACACCACAGCTCACAGTAGGAAAAAAAAAAAAAAAAAACAAAAAGTGCTGATTGGCGCCCACAGCCCAGCCACCCACCGATGAACCCAACCACCTATTGACGTTGATCTACCCACACAACCACAACCACCACCACACCATGAAATCCAGCTAAACCGCCATCACGAAACCCAGAGATGGGACGGCGATGAAGATCGGCAATGAAGGACTGGGCGATGAAGGATCGACGATGAAGGATTGAGCGATGAAGATTGGCGATGAAGGGACGGTGATGAAGATCGGCGATGGAGGATTGGGCGATGAAGGACTGGGCGATGAAGATGAACCCAGAACAATCAGGAGAGTAGATGAGGGAGAGAAAAAAAAAATGAAAAGGAAAAAGGAAGAAAGAAGAGAAGCCGGAGAGAGAAACAGTGAAAAAGAAAGAAAGAGAAAATATTTTTTAAATGAAAGAGGAGAGAGAAATTTATTAAAATATATATATATATATATATATATATTTTAAGCTTTCATGAACAGTACACATCTATCTATAGATGTGTACTGTAGCAAATCAGCTAAAAAATATAAGGATAGCTCCACTGCTGGAGCTCACTTTTTGTGTTTGTGGAACTAAATTTTAGCATTATAGCAATATACCTCTACTGCTGTGAATGCTCTTACTAGTCAATAAAACAAACTTTTTAAATTTCATTTGTGATATTATTTTCAGTCAATTTATTAATTTATATCAAATTTTTATAAAGTAGATGATCCCACAATAAATATGTGAAGAGAAGAGTAATTGCACAGGGTGTAATATTGTAATTGCAACCTAGATCCCTTTATTTGATTTTAAATCAAATTTAACAGGTACCTAATAACAATAACACGGGAGGAGTCGGACTACAAGTGTTGATCAGCACTCAAAGCTCCCATCCACTCGGCACTTGAACCCAATCCGCCCCTTTTCTTCTGTTTTGAGTTTTAACGGTTTTCTACTCTTTTTGGGTGGATTTTTAGATCAAAGGATATTGAATTCATAATCTTTCAGAAAATCTTCCTGTTTCATTGATCAAGTTGGTAGTAGAATTTTATACTCCTAAAAAATAATGTCTGTAGACACACTATTTTGCAATCACTGTTTAACCTCCCAGCAAAGGCAAAATAGTCATTTTATGATATAAGGAAAAAATTATACTAATTTTGACAGTTTTGATCTTCTAATGCATCATACCACCGGATCAAAAAGTTGTAGTTGAGTCTACCACGGCGTTTTTAAAACACGGTTGTAGTTCCTAAAAACGCAGGTATAAGTCCATTTGAGTTATACTTGTATTTTTTATAGTTGCATTTTGTAGTGTGACCTATATACTGTGGCAATAGACCGACTGGTCTATAGTCGCGTTTTTAAAAGCATTGTCATATGTCTTTAGTCTATATCCGCGTTTTCAAGGACTAAATTCAGACTTTTAAGTCAAATAAAGCTCTAAAAATCCATCAAAAAGAGTCAAAAATTATTGTAACTCGGAATAGAAGAAAAGGAGTGGAATAGGCACAAGTGCTGGACCTTTAAGGTTTTTGGGTTTGTTGCCATGGTGATTCATGCGGTGAAGCTTTTTCCTTCCTCTGTGAACTTAGTATTATTTCTTAAATACTAATGTGAACTGAAAAAAAATGGTTTTTAGTGAGATTTTACGTAGAAAAGCTTGACCACTTTATCAAATAAAGAAGAAGAAATAACCAATGATCCTTCTGAAGGAACCTTTACTTTGACACAATAATGATGCATTAGCACACCACACAAGTTTGTAACATATCTAATTTCATGAACTGCATCAGAAGTCCACTAGTGTGCACTCATTTTGTCAGTTTTTTCATATCATCGCTATCATTGTCTAAAAAATTCATCTCCTTTGAGAATCCAAAAATGTGAGAGATTAATTAATTATTGCTTTTTTTGCTGTCAATGTGTCTTGCATTTAGTATGGAATTTTTAGAGTCGAATCTTGCATTTAGTATGGAAATTTTAGAGTCGAAAGGATATTCCACTACTACGTGCACTGCACCGACCAAAATAATTAATGTGATAATGCATGCATCGCATCCTCTTAAAGGCTGTTTGATTTGCTAGGAATTGTAACGTGCTTTTGATGTAATGGACATTACGATAATGTGAAATTACAATTTTTGGTTTATTTTATTTTTTTTAATATTACTATAATTTAAAATAATAAAATATATCACATCATCTTAATCTCATTACATTCCTAAAAAATTTAATGTTGTATTCTTGTATTGAAATTACATTAATGTAAGATTATAATAATATAATATTATGCTGTAATATAACATTACGGCAAACTAAATGCCTCATTAATTTGTTTTAGTAATGTAACATCACGACGAATTAAATATCCCTTAATTTGTTTTAATACTAAGGAAAGCTATAACTAGGGCTGTAAACAAGCCCAGCTTTGTTGAATAGTGCATGTTCAAGCTTGGCTCGTCAGGAAAAATTAAAAGTTCAAACTTGGCTCAAGTTTGTGACAAGCCTAAAAATAATGTTTGAGCTTGAGCTTGAGCTTGTGAGATAGCCAAAAAGCTTGAGTTTGACTTGGCTTGTCTTGATTAATTAGTTAAGCCAAAATCAAGCTTAATATCAAGCTCAAACTTGAGCTCAGATTAAGCTTTTGAGCTTGAAATTTAAAAAATTACATTATTAAATGCTTAAATCTCTAAACTTAAGAAAAAAAAAATAGTATACTCATTTTATCAAACGTCTAATCCTACTTATGATTAGCCATTATTCAAACTAAAATTTTACATAATCAAATTCATTCATTCATCCTTGTTTATAGTTTCAACAATTATTCAAAATACAATTTTTACATTCACGTTAAATGAAAAAGAACTAGAAAAATACTTGTTTATAACTATAATGAATGGAAAAATACTAACATGTTTCATAACTTTACATATCATCGCGCACTCTAGGTACGGTGGTCACTCCACAAGTATAAGTGTTTGTAGGGTGTAGGGGACAAAGGTCGGGATTCAAGTCTCTAGGAGGGAGTTTCACACACATATATACTTAAATTAGGTTAGAGTGGAATTTCTATCTTGTAAAAAAAAAAAAAAAAAAAAAAAAAACTTTACATTAGATGATTGATGGGAAATGATCGTTTGTGGCCCACTTAAATAATTTATTTATTTTTAAATGTAACTAAAGTCTGTAGTGGTTCTTGGTCAATTTAGAGGGAAGGAAAAAAAAAAAATTTAAGGTATGTCAGGGGCGGAAAAGTTTTCCTTCCAACAAATGAGATTTATGTTGGGTTGGGGGCCTAAACCGAAACTTGACGATGGGCCTGAAGCATGGCCCAAAGGCTATCGGTGAAGTTTTTGAAGAGTTTTCCCTCTTTTTATACCTTGGGCCTAGGATGGGATTGACAAGGGTTATGAGATAGCCCAAAAACACTTCCTACAGCAGACACGTCAGCACAATAAAAAGTATACTGCAATAAAGAAATAACCCAGCAATAAAATATTTCAGCAGTAAAGTATCCCAGAGTTAAAGTATTCTAGCGGTAAAATGAAACAGAGCAGAATAAACTCAAGCTGTTAGTTATTTCACAGATTAAGGAAAACATCTATATCTTCAAACTTATCATCCATTAGCTCTGGAGAAGAGTCTTCTAATATGAAAATATGAGGAAAAAACTCTATGGTAACAGTTACATCATAACCTTCAATAGTAAATGAATAAACAAATATCATAGGTTTCATTATAGCAAGTGATGAGGAAACTTAGTGTGAGATGAAGGGAGAGAGAGAGAGATTCTAGCTAGCGCAGCAAGATCATTATGATGCCTGGGCATGCTCATGGATATATTAAATGTAGTGAGTAGTAAGGGCCATTTGTGGGAAATATGAGTAGTGAGAGAGAGTGTTCAGTAAAGCTGCTGGACCTTTCTGCTGGGATAGATGAGTGTTTATAGGTAGAGGTATGAGGGGTACTTATGAGCTAGGAATTGGAGAACTTAGTTTCTAAGCTTGAAGCTAAGAACTCAGTGACTCAGAACTTTGCCAGAGCTTAGAGAAAACTAAACAGAGAAGTTAAGGAAGAATTCTTTTCTATTAGTGTATCTCTTAGTGTGTGTTGAAGTGTTAATGGAGGGTTCCATTTATAATTGAGTTTGAGGGGGTAATTAGCAAATAATCTCTACTAAATCATCCTCAATCTTCAGAAAATCCTTAGAGAATTGTTCCTAGGATTTGGCCAAAAGTAGTAAGCTCAGCTTTAGGATGTTCTTTGCTGTTTTGGGTAATGGCGGTTGGAGTTCTGACCTAGCATTGAATGCTTATTGGCCTTAGCTGATGGGATTGAAGCATGCATTAGGCTAATGATCGCGGTTATGCTGCTGCTAGAATCAGAGCTCCCTAAGGCAGATTGCATCACCCCAAGCTAGGTGTCAATCTTGAAGCCCTTTGCTGGGAATTCTGCTGGAGATCCTTTTGGTGCCTTCCAAACCACATTTCCCTAAGTTTCCCCATTTGGGGTTCATGTGCTTGGTCCATGAACCAGAGAGTACAAGTTTTTTGCATGATAATGAACTGATTTCAAGTTGTTCCAGAAGCTTTCATGGCCTGGTTATGGTTGTCCTTAGTCCTTGACCGAATGGGTTGGAGAAGAAAGGAAAGACAGCTGGTTGAAGCTTCTCAGCCTTATGTCATGTCATCCCAGATTTGTGTCATATGAGAAATGATGGAATTCATCTTGGTAAGGAAGGGTTTAACCCCTGCTGGACATGTGTTCTCTTCTAATTTGATTGGACAAACTGGAACTGATGGCAATGGGCCCTAGCTGTCAAGTTGTGCTGAAGTTTGATTAGACAGCTCACGTGAGCTTCAGCTGTTGGGATTTGTATGTAAGCTGGGCTGGCTTAGCTGGGCTTTGTAGTTGAGCTTCTTTGGGCTTGGTCATCCCTACAAAAATGAATAGTTTTGTCATAGGTGATATACATGGGCTTTTATAAATTTTGTAAGAGAAGAATTTTTTGAGGGATGAGTAATTATATTTCCCATGAGTTAGGGGCTTTAATGTATGTAAAATAGGTGCCAAAATAGTATTGGGCTTTGTAAGATAGGTGCCAAAATAATATTTGGGTTTTATAAAATAGGAGCCAAAATAACATTTGGGCTTTGTAAAATAGGTGCCAAAATAATATTTAGGCTTTGTAGGATTTTGCAAAAATATTGTCGTGTAGCAACGAGCTTTTAGAGGTGCCGTATAGCAACGGGCTTTAGTGTGCCGTGTAGCAACAGGCTTTGTAAGAGTGCCGTGTAGTAATGGGCTTTATAAGAGAGTTTTGTTGGGCTTTCAGGTTTTGCCCACAAGTTAAATAATTTTGGGCCTTTTTTGTGGAGATAGTGTGATTTTGTGGCCCAATTTTGGTAGCAATGTGGTAAGTATTTTTTGTGGAAGACTCAAATTGGATATAATGGATAATATTTGTGAGAGGGCCCAAGGTAATTTATGGGGCTTATATAGGAATATTTGTGGGAGCCCAATAACATGGAGAATATTTGGGTAATATGTGGAAAATATTTATGTGGGCTTAAAATAGTTTATGGGCTTGTGTGGGTATATTTTAGTGAGTAGGCTAATAAGATTAGGACTCGAAAATTTGTACCTCAACATTTAGCCCCCTGAGTCACATGTGTGCAGTTTCTGTTTGGTCACACATGCGAGTTTAAAATTTTGGTGGCAGTTGGGCTCCTGTATCTTTCCCACGTTTAGCACTTGGTGGGTTTTCAGTTATTCCCCAGGCTTCTTGCATTAAATGCTGGTCTCTTCCCCATGTCTTGTCATTTGCAACTTTCACATTTATTAGTAAAAGGTTGGCCTTGGTTACTTCTTCTTTTATTTTTGCTTGGACCGAAGAATAGAGAGATTAAGGCAAAGAGAGAGACCCTTTTCTTCTTCTTATTTTTGGCCAAGAGTGAGAGAGTAACACCAACTTCAACCAAGGCAGAGAGAGTGATTAAGATTTTTGGCAAAGTAGAGACAGAAACAGAGCCTCTTCTTCCTCATTTTCCTTGTCTTTGACTAAGAGTGAGAGAGGCAGAGAGCTGTGGCCAGGGTTTAGAGGGAAACTAATATATATATATATATATATATATATAATTTCGGCCAAGTGAGAAAGAAACCCATAATTTCTTTTACTTCCTGTTATGGCCGTGGGTGTTTTTCTGCTTCTTTTTTGCTTCTGAGAAAATAATATTTCTGCTACTGTGAGTTATGGCTGAAAGAGAAGAACAGCTGGGTTCTAGTGATGCTGGTACCGCTGGGGTAGTTGTGCCAAGAAATGAGGCTACGGTTGGGGGCGTGGTTGAGGCAGTTGTTGGTGCGGAGGTTAGGCTGGGTGAGCCTTTGTTACCGTTGCAAGACCTATGGTATTGCTCAACTTCTCAGTTTCTAGTAGTTGGGACTCTTGAGGTTAGCCCGCCTGGTGTGCCAAAGAAATGGATTTTGAAGGGTGAAGCCCCCAGTCATGAGACAGCATGGGTTCCAGCCGCTTCTGGTATAATGGACCTGCAGTTCCAGCAGAAAGAGCTTCTGCCAGTACCTATTCAATTTTTGTGTCCTTGTGGCACAATCGTTGGTTGGCCCAATTAGGTGGAGCAAAAGGTTGCCGATGAGGGATTCTACCAAATTTTGAGGAATGCCAAGATTTTCGAAGCCGTAGTTGTGTCCCGTGGGTGGAACATGTATAGAGATATGAGAGCACTTTGATTTCTAGTACGTCATTGGAATCCTAATACCCACACTTTCTTTTTTCCTTGGGGTGAGACTACAGTCACCCTTGAAGATGTGGAAAGGATTTGCTTGCTACCTCGCATGGGAGATGTGAATTTGCTAGAGCTAGGGTTGTTTAATGAGGAGTCTACGATTGCTGGAAAACTGCTGGAGATTTTTGGAGGTACTTTTGCGTCTTGGACAGGTAATAGAGCCAGGTTCTCCTTTTGGATTTCTGAGTTTAGAGAATCTGAGGATGTTGATACAAGAAGGGCTGCATTCTTTGCTTTGTGGTTGAGCAAATGTGTGTTTAATTCTGACTCGATACAGTTCATGAAGCCTTTCACATTTCCTCTAGCTGTAGTATTAAACAGAGGTGTGTCCTTGCCTTTAGGTACTTTGTGTTTAGGTACCCTTTATTCTAAGCTTGATAGATTACGTAGTGATGAGCTTGAAGGATCTCCATACCACATTATTGAATCTAGTGACAATGCAGTATTGTTGCAAACTTTCATATGAGAGCGTTCGAAAGATTATGTTAATGTTGGTAAAGATGTTGGAGATGTGAAGATGGCTAATTAGGTGGTCCGAGTCGCTGGACCTAATGGTGAGCTTCGATTTTTTGGTTTTGAGGATGGTCTCCCTTTGCTTATGAAATGGATGAGGTTGAAGGTTTGGAATCTTCCTTCAATCACATTGCTGGATGATGGGGCTCACTTTGCTTGGAAGCCCTATTCTTATTTTGTTGTTGGGTTTTGTTGTCCAAACCCTTTTTCCAAGTACTAGGCTCAGATCTCAAGGGTTTGGATTGGCTGATCATGAGAAGATTCCTAATTTCTTGCTTATTACATCCCCTTCATACATCCGATATCCAAGTGGTGCCAGGTTTGATTTGACACAATATAATCCCCATAGAGTTTGAGGCAATTCAGGTTTGATCAAGATGTCCCAGACATCAATGCTACAGGGTGTCCTTTGAGTGATGCAATGAAGCCATTGGTTCATAGTACAGCATTGGAGTATTGGGCTAGCAAAGTGGAGAGAGTCTTGGTTCCGAGTAGGCATTGTGAGGGGTATGCTACTTCAAACATGAAGTTGTATTGGAGGAAGGTCATGAGCACCTTGGTTGATTATGTAAGTAGCCGAGAGGTTGAGCAAGTAGTGATAAGTCCTCCTTTGAGAGAGCCTTCTACCAATGGTCGGCTTATTCCGAATACAAGAGCAACTTCAGCATGGGCTACCAGATAGAATTTGGGATTTGTTGAGTGGTGGGTTGACCTTAATGGCTGGGTGGTTCATGGGGGTGATGTTCCCCTAGAATAGAGTGAGAAAAATGTCATTGTGAGAGACCCCGAGTCTAATCTAGCCACTAGTGCCCTCAAGAGATCTCGTGGCAAATCACCATCTTCCGAGGACAAGCCCAAAAAGGTGAGGCGTTGGAGAGCAAGTGTTGAGAAGCCCAAGGCTGGCAATCCCAAGCCCCCAGCTGTTGTCCAATCTGGTTCTGGTGCAGCTCCAGCCACTAAGTCCAGTGTTCCAATTGCTACATCTACTAGTACACCCTCATCGTTGAAGCGATACGGAAAGAAAACTAGTGCTGGCAGAATAAGGGTTCCTGAATCTTCAGAAAAGGTATTCACACAGAGCTCTTATCTTTTTACATCCTTTCTATCTTTTTCTTTTCTTTTCTTCTTTACCTTCATTTTTGGTGCTAACCATATGTTTTTATGTCTGCAACAATCTGGTGATAGTGAAGAGACATAATCGGAGGAGTATGATTTCGAGTATACGACCACTGACTTCGGTAGACTACTGTTCCTTGCTTCGGTTTCTTCTCGAATTTCCTTTCCTGATGTCCTTTATTCTCTAGGTCCAACTGATGAAGACATGGAGATTGTTGATGAGGGTCCTATTATTGCTGTTACTGCTGGAGAAATTGCTGCTGAAATGCCTGGCCAAGAACATGTTAGTAAGGATCCTGATGTCACTGTTTCTTCTGGGGATGCTACTGTTGTGCTGCCTAACAAGGAACATGTTGGCAAGGGTCCTAATGTTGCTGTCACTGCTGGAGAAGCTGTCACTGGTGTGCCCAGCCAAAGACACGTTGTTTCTTCGACTGTTCATGATGTACACCAAAGCAGAGAACCTCCAGGTATGATAACTTTGAGTCATTTACACCTAGTAAAGCAAGTTTCTTGTTCAATAATACTTGGATGCATGAATACTTTCTGTTACCGATAGAGATATAATCATGTTTGCCGAGTGAATCTTCTAGTTCTGCTATTACGAAAATGAACCTAGAAGAATTCTTGGAGCAATTTGCTGAGGATAAGGAGAATGATAAAGTAGTAGCTGACTTCTATCCCTTTTCAAGTAATACTATCATATTCCAGCTGTCTGAGATTCCTGCAGAAGGTCAGCCACTACTGGAAGCAATTGTAAGGAAATATCCATACTTCATGACTGGATGCAAACCAGGTGCTTCTTTGAGGAAATCTGGACTTCAATTGCTCGTTGCAGTACTGCTGGATATGCAACGTACAAAGCTTGAGAGTACAAACTTGAAGAGAGCACTTGAGTGGAAGAATGCTCTTAAGGATTTGTTGTTCATGAAGTTTGGAGTTCAATTCATCCTTGATAAGATTCGGACTACTGTTGAGGCTTGTATTGCTCGAGATAATGAGGCTATGTTGAATGAGCTTACAGTGAAGATAGCTGATCTTGAGAAAGAAATTGCAAAAAAGACAGTTGAGCTTTCTCTTTTAGTGAGCCAAAGGGATGAAATGATGCAGTCATCGTCAGTTGAAGGTGCTTCTTTCTCAGTGGAACCTTTGGCGATGGCTTATTAGACTAGCTTTTTTATTGGTACCTTAGTATTTTGAACAATCTATCCTTAAGTTATGATGTAATGAAACATGTTATGTATTTTGGGTTTATTTAGCTATGTAGGCTGTGTTTTGTGCAAAGGTGCACCAGCCATATGAACTTTATGTGGTAACTCAATATTTCTCCAGCTGTGCAAGCTGTGTTTTGTTTATGCACAAGTACATGAATTTATTTTGAAAAAAATGCTTTATTTATCAAAGAATAGTATATTCAGGCTAAAATATAGTCATGGAAATCATATACATAGTTTTGAAGATATTCATTGTGCCTATGACCATTTTAAGTTCAAGATACCTAGCTGTTAAGTCTGTGACTTTATTCATAGTTTTGAATACGCATGCTTATGTACGGAAAGTAGTATTAGAAATGCATATTTAAGGCTAAAGGCAATGCTTAATTCTTATTCACATAGTAGTAGTTTAAGATCATACAAAGGAGAGTTACTTGGTACATACTTGAAAGTTGAGTTAAGCATAGTACAACTTAAGCCATTTGCCATTGATAGGTTTCGTGAGACTTTCACCTTTTGATGTAGCCAGACAATAATAACCGCTGTCATTAGCTTCCCTTATAAGATAAGGCCCTTCCCAACTTAGGGCAAACTTAAAGGGTGCTGAGAGATTCCTCCTGATATGATCTGCCACCTTTAAAATCCTTTGTCCCTTGACAAAAACCCTAGATTTCATGGCCTTGTTGTAAGCATTGGCCATCTGCTACTGATACCGCTGGGTACGGTTATTGGTGTGCTGTCACAGGCAGCCAAAAATAAAACCTAAACTCCTAAAAATATATGTAGTGGCGTGAGTAAGGATCATTCTCACGAAGAGTATCTAGCCTAGTTTTATGCTACATGAACAATTAGGGGGGGTTTAAGTATAACAAAAACAATTTTAAGAAAAACAACTAAGGAACAATTCAAATTAAAGTATCGAATTCAATCAAAAGAACAAACCTTGGTCTAAGTCAACATCTACCATCGGAATTTTACAACTGATCATCGATGTAAGTATATATCAATTTACACTTTGAATATTCACCATTGGAACTATTTTCCTATCTCTCCTTAGTCGTAGTTAATTAGAAAACAAGTGATCTAATAAACCCTAACTACTAAACAACCCAAGACAAGTGCTAAAGGTTTAATCTAGTAGTAGACTTAAGAATTAGAGAGACTGATGAAACTAAACAATACAAACACAAGCGGTTGTATCTAATTTAGTCAAGCATTCTTCCTAAGATCTAATAATTTCTGACGCAGCAAATCATTAAATCTTAGCTGCTTCACAAATTAGAGAGATCAAACAATTACGGATTTGATATCTAACCTAGCAGTAGATTGCAACGAATAATAAACTAGTAGGCCTCCTAGTAATTAAATGAGACAATCATGAAAATAGGTACAAAAGAACATCCAATACTTAAAGTATAAATTGAACAATAAAAACAAATTAGATCTTACAGTTTTATTGATTCAGAGGTTTCAGTTTCCTTCAACCAAGTATAAAAGTTTTAGCCACGCAGGGCCATGACAGAAAACTCGAAGGAGAAAATTAGAGAAGAGGGGAGAGAGAGGGGCGTGTGTACAATCTGATTTCTCCTCCCCTCTTTTACACATTAATTCTCCTTTTCCCAAACCTACAAAATCTCCTAAAAATATTCTAAATAATAATATCCAAATCTGACTAATTAAGGAAAAATATTAAAAATAAAAAAAAGTCCTAATATAATTAGGAAAGTGATGTTTTTCAGCTGGAAATTCCGTGCATTAGATATGGAAGTTTCCAAAAATAAACCGCATCAGATTTGCGTATTAGAATTGCAGGCTAAGGAATGTTCCAGAATGTCAATAGTGCAGGTGCAGCAACTTCAAGCCCGATTTCGACCTTGATGCAGCCCGTATCTCTCAAAACTCAAAACATGAAAGTATATTGGTCTTGGTGTTCCATATCATCTTGAATCATCTCAATCGGAGCTCGAATGAGAGAGTTATGCCCAGATTACGAAGCGATGTCAAAGCTGCCCAAAATCGCCCAATTAGCTACGTTTTGCATTTAATGCCTCCGTTTGCATCCTAAATCAAAATATATGAATAATGAGTACATTTCGGCACCAAATAAGTATAAAATACTAAACATTAAGGGAGAAAAATATGACAATTTGCATTCTAATCAGTTATAGGCAAAGTTTTGCGTCTCTTCCAAGGTTTCAAGGTCTGTAGTTCTAATTTCTGCACAAGTGGTAGCATCCATGTCTGTTTCTTGTCCATGAACAACCCATGGGGTGGGAACCAATAGCTCGATTGGAGATATAGCCTCGGTACCATATACAAGAGAGAATGGTGATAGTCCGATGGCTATTTTGCTTGAGCTTCGGTATGCCCACAGGGTTTCCAGCAGGTGTTCAGTCCAGCCACCCTCATATTTATGCACCATCTTGCTGAGAATTCTTAATAGCACTCGGTTGGTAGCTTTCGCTTGACCATTGCTTTGTGGATAATAGGGAGTGGACTTGTGGTGCTTGATGTAGCGATGGTCAAGTAACTTCCGGACATCTTAGTTAACAAAATGAGTGCCATTATCAGTAACAATCTTGTGAGGAATACCAAACCTGCAGACTATATGCTCTCGGATGAAGTTTGCAACAGTTGGGCCTGTAGCCTTTTTTAGGGGAATGGCTTCAAACCACTTTGTGAAGTATTCGGTAGCTACTAGTATCCAAATATGACCCTTGGATGGTGGATTGATTGGGCCTATTAGATCAAGCCCCCAAGTATGGAATGGCTAAGGAATCATTATGTTTTGGAGGTTGGTGGGGTGAGTATGTATGAGATTCCCATGGATTTGGCAAGTATGGCACGTCTTCACATATTTAGCTACATCTTGTTTCATGGTGGGCTAGAAATACCCAAGATTGAGCAGCTACTAGAGAAGTTGCCTTTTGCCTTGATGGTTACCGCATTCTCCCATCTGTACCTCTTGCACGACTGATTGTGCTTTAAAGGTCCCTAGGCATCTCAAAAGCTCCCCATTGAATCCCTTCCTAAAAAGAATACCTCCTTCTACAAAATAACAAGTAGCCAATTTTTTCAAGCGGTAGGCCTCTTCATGATTATCGGGTAAGATGCCTTCTATTAGATACTTAAGGAAGGGTATGCGCCAATCACTAGTGGTAAGGACTGCACATGATTCCATCCGATCAAAAGCAAATTGGCAATTGGTGCATTGTCCTTGGACAGTGGCAGCTTGTTTGCTCATTTCTGGCCAGTAATACCCTAACCGCTAGAGGCGTCTATAGAGACTAACAGAACCGCTGGAGCCATAAGATTTTTCATGAACTTCTTTCAATAGCTTAGTGGACTCACCAAGGCTCAAGCATCTAGCTAGAACTCTTTTAGGAAGTTTTTTGTACAGCTTTCCTGCCATCAAAACGTAATCTTTGAGTACCTTCAAATGATCCTTCTCATCCGGTGATAATAGTGCTTCTTTAAAGGGAGACCACCAGTCTGTTTGTTCCAGCGATTGATCAAAGAATTCTTCTTTCAGCATTTGTACAATTGGAATAGGCCTTTTTACAATAGTGACATTTGTAGTTACACCTTCAAATTTGATTTTTGATCCCAAGGTGGCTAGAGCATCGGTAAAGCGATTGTCGGACCTTAAGGAGTGTTTAATATTGAATTCTTCAAAAGAGTCTTCCAACCTTTGAGCCATAGCTCTATATGAGGCTAAAGATGGTTCCTTGAGTGCAAAATCTCCTCTAGCTTGGCAAACAACTAGACTTGAGTCTCCAATTACTTGAAGATGTTTGATACCCATTTCATGAGCCACAGCTAGGCCCGTAAGATATGCTTCATATTCAGCCATATTGTCGGTGCATGGAAAATCTAGCTTGAATGACATAGCCACCGTCTCACCGGTACTTTTGGATAGGACTATTCCAGCCCCTCCTTCAGAAGTGGTAGAGGATCCATCAAAACGTAAAGTCCAAACAACTCCAGCTGTTTCCATCAGTGCAACCTCTGGCAGCTCGCCAGGTACATTATTAGTAATATCCCAGTTGTCTTCACCAGGAACATTTGACAGCAAATCAGCGATGGCTTGACCCTTTACTGCTGTAGGGGTGATCGCTGTGATCTCAAATTCAGATAATTGCAAGAGCCATTGTGCTAGCCTTTCGGAAAGAACCAGACGCCTTAAGAGTGAGTGAATCAGATGAGATTTTGTCAAGAGCTGTACCGTGTGAGCTAGCAGATAATGACGCAACTGTTGGGCAGCATATATTAGAGCAAGACAAGCCCTTTCAGCCCTTGGGTAGTAGGTTTCAACATCTTTTAACTTTCTGCTAATATAATAAACTGGTCATTCCATCCCTTCTTGATCATCTTGGGCTATGAGTGCTCCTATTACTTCATCATTGGTAGCCAAATACAGCTTGAGTGGTTTCCCTAGTATGGGTGCACAGACGGTTGGCAATCTGGTCATGAGTTGCTGTAGCTGGAAAAATGTCTATTGGCATTTGGAATTCTAGCGGAAGGGTCTTCCTTTTTTCAGCAGTGGTGTAAAGACAGTTGTGAGGGTAGCGAGACCTGGAATAAACCGCCAAATGTATGAGAGTTTACCAAGGAGACTTTTGAGTTATGTGAGTATGTTAGGTGGCTTCATAGTAGCAATGGCTTGCACTTTGGTAGGATCAACATCTATGCCTCTTTGGTGGACAAGAAATCTCAGAAATTTTCTAGCTGTAACCCTAAGGGCACAATTAATTGGATTCATGCGAAGCTTGTAAAGCCGACATCTTTCAAAGACTTTTCGTAAGATAGCAAGATGATCTCCTCTTGTCTTCGACTTCACAACAATGTCGTCCATATAGTCTTTGATTTCTTTATGCATCATATCATGAAAGATTGCGGTCATAGCCCTTTGATACGTGGCTCCGACATTTTTGAGATCGAAGGGCATGACGGTGTAATAAAAGTTGCCAATAGGGGTTCGGAAGGCAGTTTTGGCTACATCTTTGGATGACATTCTGATTTGATTATAATCACTGAAGTCATCCATGAATGAAAACATAGCATGTCCAGCAGTTGAATCAATGAGCATATCCATGTTTGGAAGTGGAAATTCATCTATGGGATATGCTTTATTAAGATTCCAAAAGTCGACACAACATCGTATTTATCCGTTCTTTTTCTTGACCGATACAATGTTTGAAAGCCACATTGGGTGCATGATAGGCTTGATGAACCTAGCTATGAGGAGTTTCTGAACTTCTTGAATAATTTAAGCTTCAACATCAGGATGGAAGGTTCGCATGGGCTGTATTACTGGCTTTGCCCTTGGTTCCACGTTAAGAGCATGTGCTACTAGGTCAAGATCCAAACCAGGCATCTCAAGGTACTCCCAAGCGAAGACATCAATGTACTCCTTTAATAGTGAAATAAGCTAAGCCTTCTCCAGCGATGGCAAAGTTGCATTAACTGAAGTTGGCCGCTAGACACTAGGGTCATCACTGAGATTAATAGTCTCTAGCTCCACATCGGGTAAAAAATTGGTTACTACAGGAGGCTTTTTAGATAATTCTGCTAGACTACTGGGCATATTTTTTTTCTACCGCTGGGGTTTCTACTTCTTGAGTATGTTGGTGTAGTGTTTGCTTCATTCAGTCCGGGACCTTTTTGCTTGAAACAGCTAGGCCCCGCATATCATTATAAACGATACCCCAAACGACCATCTAGCAATTGGACTTTTATACATCGTGGCTGTGAGACACTGCTGGAGGTTTCTCCATATTCTATTTTCTTTTTCCTTTGATCAAGAAAAGACCTCATGTCTATTTCTAGATTATTCTCAATGTCTTGCCAGCTGGGTAATGGGGTTCCAACAGGCCTTGAAGTAGAATCTTCCTCATTTGGGGTGAGCTCATCATAGAAAGTAGCCTCACAGTAGTGTGCCTTGGATATATCAAATGGTGTAGGATTAGTAGGGATGCAAATGGGCTTACCATTAAATCTTCCCTTGACACATTGATGGTAAGTGGATGGCACAAGCTTGTGTTTGTGGAGCCATGGCCTTCCAAGTAGAGCATAATAAAAAATGAGTGAGTCGATAATGTGCAATCTGGTGAGAGCAACAATGGCCCCTACTTTAAGAACTAACTGTATATTCCCAATAGTGCATTCAAGAATTCTAACAAAGCCAAAAACTTCAATAAGAGCCCTAGCTATTCTGCTGAGTGGGATTCTAGCTGCTTTGAGTGTGCTGGTTGGAATAAGATTAAGTGATGCACCAGTGTCGACTAGCGCCCTTCTTATGTAAACATCATTAATCTGAGCAGCAATATATAATGGTCTACTATGATTAAGGTGTTGTACCTCCATGTCCTCGTCGGTGAAGGTGATGGCATTAGTAGTCTCTAGGAAAGCTCAGCTAGCATGAGCTTCAGATGTGAGGCAGTGTGTTCCAAAGCTAGCAGCAATGGATATAAGTGCTTTGGTCGCTGTTCTCCTTGACTCCTCTTTAAGCCCCAACTGGTTGAACAAAATCCCAAAGGTAGGGCTTCTTTGAAGAGTAGAGATAGCTGCTGGAGGCATACTTGTATAGCTGGCCATTTCATCTTTATCATCCCCATTATGAAAGAGTACAGCTGCTGTGGCTTTCCTTCTGTGATGTTGGGCAGCGAGTTTTGCTGGACCTCCTGCTCATGAGTGAGGTTTAAGGTGCTATCTGAAATTTTCTTGTGAAATGTTCTCCGAATTACTCTACAATCTCTAGTTCCATGACTCACATATTGATGATACCGACAATAGAAGGGCTTTCGCATATCTTTTGGAGTAGGCTCTCGGATAGGCTTAAAGGGCCTAAGCACTTCATCAGCCATCCATTTGTCAATAATAGCATTCATTTCTTCATCGGTGCATGGTATGGGAGGGTGCTCTTCTTCCTCTTCTCTTTTTTGCTTCTCTCCAACTATTGGTTCATTGTTGGAGATTGTGAGAGCTTGAGGAGCACTTTTCTTTTCTGGCTTGGGTTTTTCAGTGGTGGAAGGCTTGACTGATACGGCTGTCTTACGAGCTTTTTGGAGCAGCTAGGCAAACTAAACAATATCAAGGTTCTCCAAATAGGCCCGGTACTCATGAGACATGTTGTCAATGCAAATTTCAATGAGCTCTTGTTCTTTGTATTGCCCATAACAATCAAGAGCTGCATCCCTAAATCGTAGAATGAAGTCAAGAAGTCCTTTAGAGGAATTTTGCTTGGTGTTGTGAAGTGTGAGGATAGTAACTTTTGCCTCCTCATGAAAATACTTTGAGCAAAAACTTTCAACCATGTCATCCGATGTGGCAATGGAACCTGGCTAGAGAGTGGAGTACCACGTGTAAGCACGATCGGTAAGAGATTTTGAGAATTCCCTTAAGCAAAGATCACCATTTCTAACAAAAGGACCCATGGAATTAAGAAACTTATTGACATGCTCAATTACATTCCCTTTCCTCCCATCATAAATAGTGAAGGTGGAAGTCTCATATTTCTCCAGATATGGCTTGCTCAGTAACTTAGCTGGGTATGGTGGCCTATGAACAAAGTGTCTTGGTTTCTTTGGTTAGCTAACCTTTCCCTTTCCAACAAAGCAGTGAGATCAGATAATGTAACAAACTGAGGAAAAGAGGCATTCTGCTCACCAGATTAAGGATTTCCAGCGACTGATCCCCTCTTCTATTGTGTTTTAGGATCTAGACCTTTATGTAATGGTTGGGGTGTTGGCCCTTGAGTCTCTCTCAAAACTTTTAAAGATTCAGCAAGTCCAAACTGAGCTTGTTGCATTCCTTGTAATGTCACCAAGAGGAAAGAGAATCGGTGGTCAGAACCCTCTTGGTTAACCTCATGTTGGTCAGCTTGTTCTCCTTGTGAAGCTGGACTGTGATGGCTATTAGAGGGTTGGTGCTTTGAGTCCCTTCTTGCTGACTATTCCGCAACCTAGGAGGCATGATGAACTCTTGCCTTTAGTAGGCTCCCCAGCAGAGTCCCCAAAATGTTAGGGGCGGAAAAGTTTTTCTTCCGAAAAATGAGATTTATGTTAAGTTGAGGGCTTAAACCGAAACTCGACGATGTGCTTGAAGCATGACCCAAAGGCTATCGGTTTAGTTTCTGAAGAGTTCGCCCTCTTTTTATACCTTGGGCCTAGGATGGGACTGACAAGGGTTAAAGATGGCCCAAAAACACTTCCTACAACAGACACGTCAGCACAATAAAAAGCATATTGCAATAAAGAAATAACCCAGCAGTAAAATATTTCAACGGTCAAGTATCCCAGTAGTAAAGTATTCCAGTGGTAAAATGAAACAAAGCATAGTAAACCTCCAACCGTTAGCTATTTCACAGATTAATGAAAACATCTACATCTTCAAACTCATCATCCATTGGTTCCAGAGAAGAGTCTTCTAATATGACAGTATGAGGAAAAAACTTTATGTAACAGTTACATCATAACCTTCAATAGTAAATGAATAAACAAATATCATAGGTTCCATTATAGCAAGTAATAAGGAAACTTAGTGTGAGATGAAGGGAGAGAAAGAGAGATTCCAGTTACTGCAGCAAGATCATTATAATGTCTGGGCATGCTCATGGATATATTATATGTAGTGAGTAGTGAGGGCCATTTGTGGGTACTATGAGTAGTGAGAGAGAGTGTTCAGTAAAGCTGCTAGAGCTTTCTGCTGGGGATAGATGAGTGTTTATAGGTAGAGGTATGAGGGGTACTTATGAGCTAGGAGCTGGAGAACTCAGTTTCTAAGCTTGAAGCTAAGAACTCAGTGACTCAGAACTTTACTAGGGCTTAGAGAAGGCTAAACAGAGAAGTTAAGGAAGAACTCTTTTCTATTATTGTGTCTCTTAGTGTGTGTTGAAGTGTTAATGAAGAGTTCCATTTATAGTTGAGTTTGAGGGGGTAATTAGCAAATAATCTCTGCTAAATCATCCTCAATCTTCAGAAAAACCTTAGAGAATCGTTCCTAGGATTTGGCCAAGAGTAGTAAGCTCAGTTTTAGGATGTTCTTTGCTGTTTTGGGTAATAGCAGTTGGAGTTCTGACCTAACATTGAATGATGATTGGCCTTAGCTGATGGGATTAAAGCATGCATTAGGCTAATGATCTTAGTTATGTTGCTGCTAGAATCAGAGCTCCCTAAGGCAGATTGCATCACCCTAAGCCAGGTGCCAATCTTGGAGCCCTTTGCCAGGAACTCTACTGGAGATCCCTTTGGTGCCCTCCAAACCACATTTCCTTAAGTTTTCCCATTTGGGGTTCATGTGCTTGGTCCATGAACTAGAGAGTACACGTTTTTGGCATGATAATGAACTGATTTCAAGTTGATCCAGAAGCTTTCATGGCCTGGTTATGACTACCCTTAGTTCTTGACCGAATGGGTTGGAGAAGAAAGGATAGATAGCTGGCTAAAGTTTCCCAGCCTTATGTCATGTCATCCCAAATTTGTGTCACATGAGAAATGATGGAATTCAACTTGGCAAGGAAGGGTTAACCCCTGCTGGACAAGTGTCCTCTTCTGATCTGATTGGATAAGCTGGAACTGATGGTAATGGGCCCTAGCTGTTAGGTTGTGCTGAAGCTTGACTGGACAGCTCACGTGAGCTTCAGTTGTTGGGATTTGTATGTGAGCTGGGCTGGCTCAGCTGGGATTTGTATGTGAGCTGGGTTGGCTCAACTGGGCTTTGTAGTTAAGCTTCTTTGAGCTTGGTCATCCCTAAAAAATGAATAGTTTTGCCATGGGTAATATACATGGGCTTTTATAAATTTTGTAAGAGAAGTATTTTTTAAGGGATGAGTAATTATATTTCCCGTGAGTTAGGGGCTTTAGTGTATGTAAAATAGGTGCCAAAATATTATTTGGGTTTTGTAAAATAGGTGCCAAAATAATATTTGGGCTTTGTAGGATTTTGCAAAAATATTGCCTTATAGCAACAGGCTTTTAGAGGTGTCGTGTAGTAACGGGCTTTAGGGTGCCATGTAGCAACAGGTTTTGTAAGAGTGCTGTGTAGCAACGGGTTTTAGAGGTGCCGTGTAGCAACGGGCTTTATAAGAGAGTTTTGTTGGGCTTTTCGGGTTTTGCCCACAAGTTAAATGATTTTGGGCTTTTTGTGTGGAGAAAGTGTGATTTTATGGCCCAATTTTGGTAGCAACGTGGTAAATATTTTTTGTGGAAGACCTAAATTGGATATAATGGGTAATATTTGTGAGAGAGCCCAAGGTAATTTATGGGGCTTATATGGGAAATATTTGTAGGAGCCCAATAATATGGAGAATATTTGAGTAATATGTGGGAAATGTTTATGTGGGCTCAAAATAGTTTGTAGGCTTGTGTGGGTATATTTTAGTGAGTGGGCTAATAAGATTAGGGCCCAAAAATTTGTACCTCAACAAGGTAATGAGTAGTAGATCCCATATTGGCCATGTCATTATTAAAATATGTATAATTAGTATATTTAACTAACATATATAAACTTATAAATGAGTCTATGTTTGAATTGTTTTATATCAAGTCGTGTAGCACTCGAGTTTGTTTGTGAACAAATTTTTTTGCTTGGGCTCAGCTTGTTTATTAAACGAACTTAAAACTAAGGTTCTAGCTTGACTTATTTTTAAACAAGCAAATATGAACGAGCTTTTTATCAAGCCGAGCCCAAGTTGTTCATGATCGACTTCGTTCATTTACAACCCTAGCTATAACATGCAAGGATTTCTCTTAAATAAGATATTAAATAATAAAAAGAAAAAAGAAAACAAAAAAGATGATAGAAACTTACTGCTTTAATGTTTGTACGAAAAGATTACAACTTTTTTGGACTTGCTTAGTTGGTAACGCTTCATGGGAAGGAAAGCACACTAGAGTACACGTATACTACTTCCCCCTCATGGTCTATATTTTAATTTCTTTTAGTCTATAATTCTTTCTTTGATGGGATTTCTCTTTTGTACATATATAGGATTTCTTAGTCCATAATGTAGTCCCTCAAGCAACCTTTTCGTAATTGGGATGAACTTCTTATTATATACTCTAGCTCTTTCTCTGAGTTTTTTTCTCCTATGTGGATGGAGATGGGTCGGGGCCTCCTCCCCTCTTTCTTTTTCATAAATTATTCCTAATTACTTTTCAAAAAAAAAAAAAAAACATAAAAGAAGAAAATCTAACATGCATGTCATCTTATGGAATTGCAAACAGGAAGCTAGGTTCATTATGAATGGGGTAGTGTTCTCCTAACCTTATGATTGGAAACTCTTTTATTTGATTGTAGGAACCTTCTAAACACATATTTTCAGAGAAGTTAACCCAATCCTTAGACGTTGTTATTTTTTACTTGTAGTAGGACCTTTGCTAGCTTTTGACAAAATCGAACTATTTTGTAAAAATAGAAGTTGGCTCCCCAATAAATACTAAATACATGCTTGATCTTGACTCGACCTTTTCGACTCTAACGTAGGTTCATGCAATTAAGAAAAGTATGATTTCTCTCATGGTGAACTCGTTAGCTCCCTACAAAAATAATGGTGGACTAATAGAGATTAGAGAATCCATATCAATTTAAATGATGCCAGTATGGCAGTATCCCTTTTCCCACACGACTATTTTCCTTAATTCCTACTACTTAAAAAGTAGTGTTTAGATTTTTTTTTTTGGATGAAGTAGTGTTTAGATTTATTTGGTACTATTTATTATGGCGTATGGATGAGTACGTGCCGTGCCAAGCCAAGCCAAGCAAGGCTTTGCAACTTGAGTTTATAGAATTCGCTTCCTTAAATGCTCAATGAGGAACATTTTAACGTGTTTTAAAGGTACTTGCACAAGCATCCTCATTCAAAACTTATGGTTTCCAGCCCAAATAATTAATCAACTAATTATTTATGAATAATAATTTGAGCTTAACTTGGAAAAATATTTGTTTGTGATAGCTTATTTTACAAACAAACTAATTTGAAGCCAAGTTTAAGTTTAACTATTAAACTAGCCAGGATTAAAATATAATAATTTTTTTGTAAACAAGCTCACTGCCATGGAGCTCAATTTAAGTATATATAATTTATATGGTTATATTTATTAGAGTAATGCTACAACTACAAACTATTTTTACAACATTTTTAAAATATGTTGATGTGGCCAACCTATTATTGGTTTTCATCTAAACCCACAATTAATATTATTTTTTCATTTACTAATAATCACTCACCACATCAACAGTTTGTAAATTTTTTTGTAAAATAGTTTGTATCTTTAGCATTATTCTATTTATTATGCATATGAAAATATACTTTATAAACTTAAGATTGCATCATGGAAGTTTGTATAAATTCATACCTTATCAAATTATTATTGGCAATTTATTGATAATATAAATAGTCAATTTTATAGTAAAAATATGGCTAAAATGCAAAACTCACCCTCAAAGTTTCACAAGAATTCATTTCAGTCGTCTAACTTTACTTTTTTTCATTTTAGTTTTCCAAGTTTAAACTTTAAAGTTTATTCAATTAAGACCTCTCCATCAACTTCCATTAAATTTTAAAAAAAAAATTATGAAAAATATTTTTCAATCATTGATTGGATTTTTTTTAATTTAAAATTTTTGAAGAAAAATATTAAAAATTTGGATAATTAACCGCAAAATTTAACAAAAGTTAATGGAGAGACCTCTTAGTTGAATAAACTTGAAACTTAGAGTAATGAAATGAATTGAAGCAAAATTAGAGGACTAATATGAATTTTGGTAAAATATAGAGGGGGATTTTTTCATTTTAACCTAAAATTATTTTTTAAATTCAATTATCACTTTGATCCTCAACCTTGATCCCATGTTTCAAAATAGTCTCTCTCTAACCGTTTAAATATATCATTTTAATCCTAAAAGTATGAGGCGGCAAATTGAGAAATTAACATAATGCATCTATGCTAATTGGATGCCACGTAACAATTATGAAAAAAAAAAAAAAAAACCCTTAGCGTAGCACTTAAGGTTGAGGGGATGAAATTGGGATTTGAAATCCCAAACTTCAAACAAGGGCTCGATGCAAAACCAGGTCTTCTCTTTAAGACATTAGGGTTGCTCACTGGGTAATTAACCAAAATCACTACTATGGTTCAGCGTCAGTGAGCAACATTAATTGAAAGCTTCTCCCAGTTGAAAAGAAATGGAAAAACAATACAAGAAGAAGAAGAGAAATACAGAGAAAAACAAATGGAGAAAATGAAAGAGTTCTTGATGAAATTCAGTTCTAGATTCTTCATTGATTAGCACTGATTACAGACTCCAATATATATACAATAACCAATTCTATAGAATGTGGAACCACTCTAACAATTCTAGCAGAAACTCCTCTGATGCTGACACGTGGACAATTTCATAAGATGCTGACAGTTGGACTCACATCAGTAACAGACTCAACTAACTTAGACTACCTGTAGTTTATAAAACAATTATAACTCTACGATAGGACGTTTAGACTCTGCCTTAGTCTCTGCCTTTACATCCCCCCTAAAACTGAAGGGAGGAACTCCCATTAGTTTGGAAGCAAGGTCCAGAAACTTTGGGGAAGTGAGTGCTTTGGTGAAAATGTCAGCTAATTGATCTAGAGTGGTAATGAAATTGACCTTCAACTCCTTAGAAAGAACCTTCTCCCTGGTGTAATGATAATCAACCTCTATATGCTTGGTTCGAGCATGAAAAATTGGGTTGGAAGCCAATACTAGAGCAAACACATTATCACACCATAACATGGGAGGCATAGACAAATAAACCCCTAAGTCTTTAAGAATTTGCCTAATCCAACACATCTCTACTGCTATAGTAGCCAAGGCCTTGTACTCTGCCTCAGTAGATGATCTAGCTACTGTCAACTGCTTTTTAGCAGACCAAGTAACAGGCGAGTTGCCCAAAAATACAACCATGCATGTGCTAAACTTTTTGTCGAGAGGATCACCAGCCCAGTTAGAATTACAGTAAGCTGAAAGTGCCAAAGAACTAGGCTAGAAATTTATGCCATTATGCAAAGTACCCTTAAGATACCTAAGAACTCTCTTATCTGCCATCAAATGGTGTTAAGTAGACTTACTCATGAACTGGCATGCTTGCTGAACAGAATAGGACAGATCAGGCCTGGTGAAAGCCGAATACTGTAATGCACCAACCATACTCCTGTAGGTAGTAGGATCAGAAAGGAAAGGACCAGTCTGAGAGTTAACATGTACAGTAGGTGAACAAGGAGCGAGACAAGGCTTGCAACCCAACATGTTGAATTTGGTGAGCAAATCCAAAGTATACTTAGACTGATGCACACCCTGAGATGTGTACTCAATCTGAAGCCCAAGAAAGAATGTAAGAGGACCAAGGTCCTTTAAATCAAAGGTAGCACTAAGTCTGGAAATAAGATGATCAATGAATGGAGGACTATTCCCAGTGATAATGATATCATCAACATAAAGAAGAAGATAAACCACAAAGGAACCATGATGTAAAATAAAAAAGATTACTATCAGCAGAAGAGGCATGAAAACCAATGTGGAATAACTGAGAAGTAAAGCTATCAAACCATACTCTAGGGGCTTGTTTAAGTCCATAAATAGCTTTATGAAAAAGGCAGACATGAGTTGGATGTGCAGGATCAACATAGCCAGGAGGTTGAGACATAAAGACCTCCTCATGAAGCACCCCATAAAGAAAAGCATTGGATACATCCAACTGCTTTAAAGACCAATTTTGTTGCACAGCCAAGGCCAAAATGATCCTTGTGGTGGGCATTTTTACGTCTTGGGCTAGATTGCTCCTGCCGTATTATGGCCCTATGATTCTAGGGTAGGAGAGTCGGGACTGGCCTAATTGAAACACACCTTAGGCCAGCTTGTGTGCAAGTTAAAGCCCCGGCAGGAATCTTCAGTGTGTCACGTGCACACAGTACGAAATAATGTTACGAAACGTTATAGCAGGAAAAACATAATACAGCAGGATAACTAAAACACTTTAACTAAAACATTTTCTACTGACAATGATAATACTTGAACAGTTCCACAAATAAAGTATGATAACATGATTACAGCAGGAATAAATTAATAGCAAAAAGAAGTAATGTTAGTTTTTAATTAGCCCTGGCAAGGGAAAATAAGATTAGTCTGCTAAAGGAATGGGCTTGAGTCTTCAGCAGATTCAAGTCCAAAAAAAAAGGGAACCAATCTCTAATGTGGGTAACCTTAGAGGGAAATCCCGCTGTAGAAGTTACTCACTTTGGAGAATGGACCTAAGTGGCTTGATCTCAGATTCTTGACTTGTTAGAGAATGGGCTATTGAGAGGGAGAAAAGTGGGTAGCCTATTGGTGCATGCTTTTACTCCTGTCACTCATATTTTTCTTCCTCACTCTCAGTTCCTTGTTTTCTTTGTTTTCTTACTTGTTTTTCTTATTTTCTTTCTTTTTCGTTGTTGTTCCCTTTCCCCCTTTGTTTTCATTCCTCTTTACTGTGCACGTCTACGGCCTTTTATATAGCCTGCCGTGACAAGATTTGGTCTGTTGTGGGTGTCCTTCCAGGACTGCCTACTGGTTTGCCAGCTGCCTAGCCACCACCACTACTTTGTGTTGGCCGTGTCATGCCTCATTCCTAGACAAAAGTAGTTTTGTTTTGTTTTTTACTTCTCTTGGCACTTCCATCCAGATAAGGGCTGGGCTTCTCTCTTACCAACCTCTATAGCATGCACTTAGTGATTCTAGCTCATGTTTGCCTCTTTTAGGTGGGATGTTATCCTAGTAGGACATTTCCCCCAAAAGAGCTTGAGTAGGAACCCCAAAATATGCTCCCTTTTCTCCGCACTGCCAGACCACACCCTCTCTTACCTCTGACCCGTGGCCTACCTCCCCTGTATTGGTTGGATACATGCAGGTGGTGCCTGAGCCTTTATGTGCGTGCTCCATTTTCATATGTGTCTATTGCTTTTCTGGTGTTCATGTGTTTGCCATTGCCTACAGGTTTGTCTGACTCTACTGCACACTCTAGTGCTTGTTTAACTCTTGTGGTGTGGATAAGTTCTTGGGTCTTCATTCTTTGCATTTCATTTCTTCTTCAGGCTGAGCATTGTTTGGGTGTGGGATTTCTCTTTTTTAATTCAGCCCATGTCTCTTTTCATCCCTTGTCTGTGGGTTGGCTGGTGCTCCTGCCATGCCACTGTATTGTTCCTACTATGATATTATTTACCCTTGTTTACTTTACTACTTTTGGGCTTGCAGGCTGAAGTGTCTGCCATTCTAGTTTCATATGTTATTCATTCCTTTAGTTTTTACTGCCCAGCATTCTTGTTGGGCTAATTCACATAAAATCTCGGGCTTCCCCGGCCCATTTTATTCCTTGGGCATCCTCGGCCCCGTTTCATTCTTTAGGCATCATTGGCCCGTTTCATTCTTTCCTACTTCTTACATTCACATGGGCTTTTTCTAAATCTTTTGGGCTTCCCTGTCTCAATTACCACATCCTTTACCTTTGGGTTTATTGGCTTTTGAACCAATCTCACTTACTAATTCCTTTCTTTGGGCTCCTCCGCCCCTTTTTGCTTTCTTTCTATTTCTTATGATTCCCATGGGCTTACTACTTCATTCTTTGGGGCTTCCTTGGGCCTGTTTGCTTTCTTTGGGGCCACTTTACTATTCTGTAGGCCTGTGGACCATTATTCCTGCCATTCTGGCCAAATGGTCTTTACTTTGCTATTTTCTTTCTTCACCTTTTTCATATTGTTGGGCTTCTTCTACCATTGGGCGCTTTTGCCGAAAATGGGCATCAACAATCCTCACAGTTGCTGGTTTCACAACAAGACTAAAAGTCTCCTTATAGTCCAATCCATATTGTTGCAAAAACCCTTTGGCTACCAATCTTGCCTTATACCTAGCAATAGCTCCATCATTGCCCCTTCTAATTTTATATAATCATTTGCAAGAAACTACATTCTTATCGGCTAGAAGTGGTATCAAAGACCAAGTATGTTGTTTCAAAAGAGAGGCATACTTAGAATCCATAGCTTCAATCCATTGTGGATGCTGAGAAGCAACATTGAAATTAGGTGGTTCCACTTGAGAATAATCCCTCATAACTGCATAAGCTTTTGGCTTGAAAATACCATGTTTGGATCTGGTAAGCATAGGATGGGTATTAGGAATAGAAGGTGGCACAGACTAACTAATAGGAAGAGTGGACTGAGAAATAGGGTCAGAAGTAGCAGGTTGTGAGGAAACAATAGCACTGGAGGAAGAGACAGGACTAGGGGAAGAAAAATAAATAGTATTAGAAGACTCAGCAGGCACAAAAATAGATGCATTAAGGGAAGGAAAGACAACAGATAAAGGATCAGATGAAGAACGGGGTCAAAGAGTGGACAACCAAAGATCAAAGAAGGGACTAGCAGTCCCAGAATTGCTAGAAGAAGCAGATACAGTAGCAGGTAAAGCTAGAAAGTTAGTTTCATGAAAAATGACATGAGATGTGATGTAAAATTTTTGTGTCTGAGGGTTAAGATAGATATAACCTTTGGTTAATGGAGGGTGCCCTAGGAAAATACATTGAGCAGACCTAGGTTGAAGTTTATTATCAGAATATGGCCTAAGGAGAGGAAAACAAGCACAAACAAAGGTTTTCAAGGACTGTAAAGAAGGTGGAGTGTGAAATAACTTTTCCCAAGGAGATTTAAACAAAAGAACAGAAGAGGGAATTCTATTGACCAAATCTGTGGCAGTGCTAAGTGCATAACACCAATAGGAAGATGGAAGCTTAGAATGATGGAGCATAGAAAGACCATTCCTAACTATTTGTTTGTGTTTCCTCTTAGCAACACCATTCTGCTGAGGTGTGTAAGGACAAGACAACTGATGTTGAATACCATTATCCAAACAAAAGGACTTAAAATGGTTACTAGTGTACTCACCCCCACCATCAGTTCTAAGAGTTTTGATTTTAGACCCAAACTGATTTTCAACAAGAGCTTTAAAGTGCATAAAAACTATAAACACTTCAGATTTATGTTTAAGAAGAAATAACTAGGTAAATCTAGTGAAATCATAAACAAAAAAGACATAGAATCTATAGCCAAGTGCAAAAGTCATAGGGGCAAGGCCCCAAACATCACTGTGAACAAGCTGTAAAGGAAAAGTACTAGACATAACATGTTTTGGAAAAGGAAGTTTGTGCATTTTAGCCCTTATGCAGTATTTACATTGAGAACAAATGTCATCATTTTCAGAAAATTTAACATTGCTAGGAAAAGAAGCCAAGGTAGATTGAAGAAGCTTGGAACAAGGGTGTCCAAGTCTTTGATGCCACAGCATTGCCTGACTGGGGACAACATGATTGACTGAAGAGTTGAAAGCAAGGGATGAAGGAAAGCCAGGATCAGCTGAGAGTTGAGAAGAAAGAGGGATTGGGTAGACACCATCTTTACTCAGGCCTTGATAAAGAACCTTCCCCGTAGGTAAATCCACAATTAAGAACTGATTGGCATCAAAATAACAAAAGGCAGTGTTTTGTAAACAAAGTTTGTGGACAGACAACAAGTTGGAAACTAAATCAGGAACCCTAAGGATATTATCTAAACGAAAATTATGAGAAGGGGTGAGAAGCTTACCATTTCCAACATGAGTCACAGGCAATTCTTGCCCATTGCCAACAATAATAGTCTCATTACCTTTAGTAACCTGAGAATGCAATGAAAGTTGAGACAGATCAGGGGTCATATAATCAAAACAACCTGTATCAGTGAGCCAATTAGTGGTAGATGCTGAAGCAGAATTAGAAGTTGCTGCCATTGAACTAGCTGCCATAGAAGCTAACTTGGCTGGAGCATGTCTGCCTTGATAAGCAAAATTCATGCGATGATAGCAATCCAAGGCAATGTGACCATTCTTGCCACAAATCTGATAGGTATGCCTTGAATTGTGAAAACTATGCCCTTGAAATTGACTTAAGTGAGTACTAGAACCATTCTTGGCTTGAGGATTAGATTAAAGTCTAGGAAATTGAGTAGGATTAGTGGTATTTCCAGAGAAATGACCATTATTGAACCCAAAATTAGGATTGCCAGAAGATTGACCATTATTGAACCCAAAATTAGGACCAAAATTGTTGAATCCTTTGCCACGACCTCTCTAATTACCATTTCTGCCTCTACCTCTATTATTGTATTGATTAAACCCACTCTGAAGAATCATAACCATAGCTGTATCCCTGGGCTCAGATTTCTTCTTAATAGCTCTTTTTTCAGCATTCAATAAGGTATTTAATTCTTCTATGGTAAACACCTTATTATGAGTCCTTATTGCAAAGCAAAAAGCATCATATTCATGAGGTAAAGCTTCTAGAACTAAATGTATAAGTTCTTCATCATCAATGAAAACAGCAATAGAACTCAGTTTATCCCTAACTTCTTTAAATCTTTGAAAGAAAGTATCAATGTTTTCAGGACCTTTCTTAATACTTAGCAATTCATTTCTTAGAATCAAAACATGAGATCGAGATACAGAAGCAAACCTCTTTTTGAGCACTTTCCAGACTCCCTTCGAAGATTTCTGACTCATAGTGATGGCTAAGACTGAGGGAGATAGGGTGGAGTTGATAAAGGTGAACGATGCCTGCTCTTTGTTGACAAACTTAGGGTTTGGCTCCCTAGTGAAACTTCTAGAACTATCTTTCAGGAATGGATAGGAGCTTTACATGAATCATCAACAAAACCAATCGTGGAGTAAGCTTCCAGAATTACCAAAATCTTATGCTTCCACACCATATAATTGGTAAAATCTCATTTAACTGTTATCATACTCGCCATGTTCGACATAAGCAGCGACGATGGATTCACTATAGGAGTGGTGGTAGTAGTTGTAGTGGAAGGGCTTGTTGAAGAACTAGAGCTCGGAGCATAAGCCATTAATGGAGCTCTGATACCATGAAAAGAAATGGAAAAACAATACAAGAAGAAGAAGAGAAATACAGAGAAAAACAAATGGAGAAAATGAAAGAGTTCTTGATGAAATTCAGTTCTAGATTCTTCATTGATTAGCACTGATTACAGACTTCAATATATATACAATAACCAATTTCGTAGAATGTGGAACCACTCTAACAACTCTAGCAAAAACTCCTCTGATGCTAACACATGGACAATTTTATAAGATGCTGACATTTGGACTCACATCAGTAACAGACTCAACTAACTTAGACAACCTGTAGTTTAGAAAACAATTATAACTCTAAGACAGGTCGTTTAGACTCTGCCTTAGTCTCTACCTTTACACCAGTTACCCCAGCCTAAGTGATAATTTTTATGACTTTTTTAATTTCTATTCATTCCTCGGTGATGATAGTACATATAGTATTGGTTTGGATTGTGTTCAAAGTTGCGTTGCGTTTTGTGTAAGCTGCATTTTTAGTTTTTTTTTTTTTGCCGGAGTTCTTGACTTTTTAGAGACAAAAAGTACTGTTCATGAACAGTGCATGCACTGTTCACGCACTATTCATATACTGTTCACACATTAAAAAATATTAAAAATGGGTCACACGATACTATTTATACATTTAAAAATTATTTTGCTACAGTATTTTCAGCAACAATCAGTTTTTAGCAACAATAAGTTGTATCCAAACGAATCCAAAGAAAATCAAAATTTGATACCATGTGAGAATGATTAAGTCAATTTCTTGCTGTAGCTTATAATTTGACCTTGCCCCACTTTGTTGCATCCATATTGCCTGTTGTCATCTTTTACTTGGTTTGATATTAATTTATTTTGTTTTTTTAAAAAATAAGTTGGATAAAATTAAAAGTATAATTATGTCTAGGCGATTTTCTAAAAAAAATTGTTTATAAGTAAATAAGAAAGGGTTAAAAAAAAATGTTGGGAAATTTAGACCCGGATTAATAGAATTAACAAGTTTTATAACCAAGTTGTTAATTAATTCTATTATAAATAATCCTTGTTCAAACAAACAAACATCAATATAATGTCAATATCATGCACAACAGAATAATAAATAAGACAAGATATGATAATCTAGGAAAACTAATAAAACAAACTAGTTTCACAGTAAAAAAACATGAAGGGAAACCTTCCTAAAAAGCAATCCACTATAATAAAGAGAAATTTCATATTTAATACAAAACCTTTGACCCTAGACTTTACAAACCCAGTAGATGAACTTACAACAGAAATCTTCTACCACTTTAGAACCTCTGAACTCTTCAATATATGAATGCTCCACCCACAATCACAATTGGAATCTCCAATTAACATCAAGAACCTCTTGAAAGTTTTCTTCACTATAGCAGGTCTGCGATGGTTGTTATGATTTCAGCTTCTTCACCAATGGAATCTTCAAATTTACTTTGAAACTCTTTAGTATGGTGTAATAGAGAAAACTTGGTTACAAAACCCTAGCTGCATAAACGGAGTGTTTCTCTCTCTAAAAAGCCTTCTAATAAATGGCTTATAATGTTCTTTAAATACCGGTTCAAACGGATCTTAATTTGGGCTTCAAACGAATAAATTATGGGCTTTTTCACGTTGCTAATTTTTATTGATCCGCGACGCTCAATCGATCGAGCTTGTGCCGAGACTTCTATCAAGAAGGCATTAAGTTTTGAGCTTCTGAGAGGTTTCGAGCTACTATCAAGGTACATGCTGAAAAAGTACCGAAAATGTATTTTTCTTGAGTTTTTTTTTAGCAAACTTTGTGTCTTCAAGTTGGTCTTCAATTACAACTTTAAGACACATCAAACTTCAATAAAAGACACATAATTTGACATGGTTTGACAATACCAAAACACATGACTCTAACAAAAAAATATACTTTTTGACTAATTGAAACCCATTATAAGGTCGGGTTTAGCTTACCTCCAGTACTTTTTTAATTGAAGGTGTCCTTTTGTTTTAAATACACAATAGCAAGTGGTAGTTGGTTTTAATCTCAATCTTTTATTTAATTAGTGAGTGATGTGGCAGTTTCTCATTAAAACAAAAGAAGATTCCAGTTAAAAAAGTATTTGAGATAAGCCAAACTCTATAAGGTCCTCATAAGTCATAGGTCCAGTGACTCTAGTCTTTTTGCGTAAAATGATATTCATGACTAATAATAACCATTGAATGATGCCAACATTTAATACAAGCGGGAAGATTTGGTTGAGGTTACCTACTTACTAAAAAACCATTTCATGACAATTATAAGTTGGATTTTGACTACATATATATTATTATAAATGTTATAGATTTTCAACTTATTGTTTCCATTCTATAATGACCATATTAAGATACTAATTAAATTTTGGAAAATTCAGACCTCGTACCTCTTATTTAATTATGAAAGAATTGAAACATGATTTGTTAAAATATATAAAATAAAATACTAACAAATAAATGCTATAAAATGCTATCATTTTATCATATTTCTAACATTAGTATACCATTTAGTATTCACATCACATGAGTGTATTTTTTTGTTTGTTCTAATTGATTTTAAGTATTATATATATAGATCAACAGATATGTGTGTGCATTGTACCCATGTAAAATGTGTGTTGTAAATTACCCCCGCTCACTAAAATGGAATCTTGGGTCCACCATTGGGTGCAGCGTAGCAAAATGTGAGAGTGAGACACCACCTTGGGGAGAGGGCTCTGCAACAATTCTGGAGAAGAGAAACTTCTCATTGTTTTAGGTGCAATCTCGAACTTTGCATTCGACCGAAATCTTTATTGTGTTACTTTGCATTCGACCGCAATCTCGAACTTTAGAGAACTTTGTATTTATATTTGTCACTGCCACTGCCCAGCACAAAACCACACTAAAGGTATGTATGATATTCACTTATTTTGTTAAAATTAAAAAAAAAAATTATTGAAAGTACGATAAATAAAGATAAATATTAATTAGAATAGTATAATGAGATTTATGAATAGTATTCAAAAGTGCAGCAGGACCTATAAATAATAGCAAAAATAAACTGAATACTAAAATAAATTGACAAAAATAAGCTAGCCAAATAGATACTAACTAAATTCTTTATTTTATTTTATTTTTTTATAATTGTGTTCGCGTGTTTTTTCTTTCTACTTTTCTTTGTTCTTATAATTTGTTTGGTGGTCTTTTTAAAGCTCACATTCTACTGTCAACCTTTATAATAATAATAATAAAATAAAATAAAAATAAAATGGCAATAGAACTTCCACTATGACAACAAATTGGTGTCGGTGCTTCCACTTTTACAACAGTCAAAATATTATTCACAACACAACTGTGGCAAGTAAATTGATATTTATTGGGCTAACCAGGTTAGTCGTTGACACAGCCCACATGTAGCCCTCGTTTGGAGTAGTTCTGAAACTAATAATCATAGTTAGTATTGATAATTTGACATGATGGTGCACTGATTAGTCATTGGTTCAACTGTTAGATTATTAAGTAATTAATTTTTTTTTATAAAAAAAACAGACAGTTCGAACAAATTCGTGTGGTTTGATATTTTTCTTTAAAAAAAAAAAAATGTTTTTCATTGTGTACTTATTTGGTTTTTTGCAAATCAGAATTTTATACAGTGTGTCAGTGACAGCTCAACCATCGATTCTGTATAGTTATGATAAGTTGATAACTATGCTAATTATATGTCAACGTCAAGCGGCATTCAAATCACCAGTGCAGGTTATTGGAGAAAAAAATTACAACAAATGGTTTTGAAATTGTTTGGAACATGATAAGAACTCTCTCTTTGGTTTAAATATTTCTCTAGTGTTCCAGTCTTCTACGGCTCCACCTCGCACCCCCCGAGTTGAACCAAATTCTCTTAAATCAGCCAATCAGACACTTTTTTTTTTTTTTTTTTTTTTTTGAGAAAAGCCAATCAGACACTTGAGCCTGATAATTATTTTATTTAGTTTAATGTTAAAATGGACCAACGTACACTGGTTGCCATCCAGGGTAACAACTAGGGTAAATTCCACAAACCATCCCTGAGGTTTGTGATAATACCAACTAAGTCTACAACATTTTAAAACCTACCAATTTCGTCCAAAAAGACAAATTTGTCCCTGAACTAAAAAAAAAAAACGCTGTTACTTTTTTCTTTTTTCTTCTCTTCTTCTTCTCTCTTCTGTCTCTTTCCTCTCGCCCTTTCTTCTCTGAGTTACTCAACCATTTGCTTCTATTCTTCCTAATTAATTCACTTAAAGCCCTCTTTAATTTTCCAAACACCCAGAATGATGTTCAAAAAGATGTCAAAATGAATCCCACAAATGTTTATTCAACTTCTAGAATTCAGAACAGCATAACATGAATCAAGGAGTACCCTTTTCTTTTTTCCTCTCATTACTTTCCCGGAATCCAAACAGAAATATCATAAAATGCGGAAACCAAACCAAATAGTTTTTGACCCAAAATAGCTTATCTATATATCAAAGCACGTAGACCCCACTTCATATATGAAATTATTGTTTAAAAAAAAAAACCCAGATTTTCAATCTCAAAGTTCAAGCATTTTGTAGAAAAAAAAAAAAAAAAAAGGATGATGAGAAGAGAGACCGTGGAGGTGGAGGGAGGGGTGGCGACCGTCCTTGCCCCAGCCAATGCCACGAGTAGAGTCGAGATATTGTTGGACGAGGTGTCGACACTTCTGGAGATGGTTGATGCTTTCGATGCGGTAGCACCACTTGAGCTTCTCCCTGATGATCTTGGCTTTCTCGATTTGGATCCACTTCTCCCTCACCAAGTGCTCCCTTATCTCCAGCATCGCCACCAGGCCCTTGTACGGGTTCGTTGGATCGAAGTCATCTAGGGGCTAAGGTTCCATTGGAGAGAAGAGTTCTAAGATGGAGAACTCAGAGAAGAAAGGGGGAGAGGAAAGAGACAGAAGAGAGAAGAAGAAGAGGGGAAAAAAAAAAAAGTAATGGCGTTTTTTTTTTTTTTAAATTCAGAGATAAATTTGTCTTTTTGGACGAAATTGGTACATTTTAAAATGTTGTGGACTTGGTTGGTATTATCACAAACCTCAGGGGTAGTTTGTGGAATTTACCCTAACAACTATGTCAACTAATCCTAATTGAGGTCCGGATTTTAGTTAGATAAAGTTTATTGTTTGCATCCGGACTACATTAAAAAAATAACAAATAAAAAAACCAAATTTTTTTAATGAAATAAAAAAAAAATCAATTAATATCTTTTTTTTTTTTTTTTGATAAAATGAATTATCGTAGAGTTGATACTTGATACCATAAAGCACGTTTGGTTATTTTGCAAACCGGTAGACCTCTTGACTTCTAACAGGATTTGCCCGCTAAAAGTTGCTTGGATTTTTAAGGATATTAATTTGATTTGTGAAATTTTATGTCTTGTATCATTTGTTAGAGTTTCGTTTCAATGTAATCAAACTAATCTAAGCTCTCGGAAGTGCTGCAAATTAGAATGATGAGGCTATCATTTGATTAAAAGAATGCTCATATTTTATCTGTCTCATTATGTAACATTACTGCGTAAACTTGTGCATATGCATGGGTATAATTAAAAACAATCACATAATTCAAATTATACATTTTTCTAGGAAGAGGTTCAAATTATACATGGTTAAACCATAAATTTTTAAAATAGGTAATGGTTTCTAAATAATAATAATAATAATAATAATTTAAAATTTAATTGAATTTAGATTCTTCAGTTTTTGCACCCAACAATTCACTTGCTATAAAAATTAAAAAAAATAAAATTATATGGACATGTGGTGCAAAATTAAAATCAAATTGTGATCTAATTTAGAATCTAATTAGATTTGAACTCTTCGATTTTTACACGCAATAATTCACTTGGCATAAAAATTAAAAATTAGATGGGATACATGGCGCAAAATTGTATTCCAATTGAAATTCAATTTGAATTCTAATTTGATTTTCTCTCAATTTTGGCTTTTAATCTATACTGCTGTATTATTTAATGGGTGTTCCCTGTTTGGGATCCTCTTTTTTTTTTTTTGTTCAAAATGCCCCTACACTCCTATGTTTATGTATAGACAAAATTAAAAGACAATCCAGTAAAAATACAACTTTAACTCTGACAAAAACATTGCCTAAAAAATAGAGTCACTCTTCTGTTGATTTTCAAATTGCTTTATTCACTTATAAATTAGATTTTCAAAATAAAAATTATATATAAAAATAAAGACAATTTTTTTTTTTTTTTTGGTTTTTTACTATAAAATAGGACCACTAAACTCAATATTTTCACTAAACCCAAAAAAAAAAAAAAAAATCCTCATTGTATACGTAAAGCACATGTGATGAGACTAGTATATATATAAATAGAGTTTAAATTCAGTCAGGACTTGGCGTAAACCCAAGTATTTACGCCCTCCAATGAGATAGTGCCATGTCAGCACTTTACCTAAATATGAATACAAGCACCAACATACAATAACAGCTTACAATATCAAAACAAAATCAAAATTCAAAACACAACCCTCCTTCTCATGTTCAAACCAAACCTCCACAGCTCCATCTCATTTCCAGTGCTCTTCTGAAAGAAGTAACCAAACCCAAAAATCTATAGAAACACCAATATCAATAACAGAACAAAAACCCATCAACTTGTTTCAAAAACTAGACAAAACCCAAATGAGAAAATACATAAGCTAAAACAAAAATGATGAGGAAGATGGCCATGGTTGGTGCTGGGTCCTTTGTTGGACATTCGATGGATGTAGCGTTTTTTCTCAAGCCACCCTATAGACCCTCACTCGGCCTCTGATGAGTGAGAGTTTGAGGTTATGGGTTTGATCACATTGAATGAGAGGGATGAGACGATTTTGGGTTTGAGAGTCACTGTTTATGGCTCAGGTGATGGCGGAGTAATAAGGCTCCACCACGAATCCCGATCCATGGTGATTCCCATAGCTTGTGATTTTCTTTGATTTTTTCTTAAAATACAAATTATTAATGATTGTGTTTGGTAGTTGAGTAAATCATTAGGAAAAGCCACATAAATTTTCTCCACTCTGTATTTGGTAGCCTAGAAAATTAAAAGGGAAAGCTAAAAAAATTTTCATCTTCATTTAGTGTTTGGTAGCCAAGAAAACCAAAAAGAAAATCCTCTTGTTCTTCGCAAAGAAACCCAAAAAACACCGCCTTGATTCAACCACATCGGCCAAGGACCTAACCTCTAACACAAAATTGCCACCAACCACACATCAAACTCCAAATGAACACTTCAGCCACACCCAAAATCTAGTCAACCCAATTGCCATTGTAAAAGGATAAAAAAAAAATACTGAAAAAAAGAGAGGGATTACGTGAGATTAGATCCATGGAAGAGGAAAAAGAAAAGAAAAGAGAGACTGATTGTCAGCAGCTCACGTGTAACAGAGGTATAATAAAATTTGAGATTAAATAAAATATTATATTTACTTTTTAATAAATAGCTGACTTGGAGATCCGTAAAACCCATGTTTTACGCCCCATCCGGACAGAACATTCACTCATATAAATAATATTGAATAAATAAAGTCTAATATTACTTATTCGTTTCTTCTCAAAATATTAAAAATTTAGAAAGAAACGACAGATTCTAACTATAGCTTACCTCCAAAGGAGTACACTGCACGTATGGGCCTTCTTATTTTTTTATTTTTTATTTATTTATATTTTATTTTATATTTATTTTTTAATAAATATTAAATGGAAGAAGAAGATTCAAATCTTACCTCTATATTGAAAACACATTTTCTTAAACATTAGCGTATACGGGTCATTTTGTGATGACTGTGTTTGGGTTGTTTTGTAAGAGGACTAATTCCTTGTTAATTTTACGTTTAATTTAGGTCAAATTCGGTTTTTTCAGTCACATCACCTTACGCATTTAGGAGGAAAAAGCAAAGTAGTAATTAACAATTAACAATTAACAATTAACAATTAACAACGGGTTTAAATATTTGAAAATTTTCTTTAATTGGTCAAATAAAATTTTTTTTTAATGGGTCAACTAAATTGAGTTCTAGAGTTTCGGTTCAAGGAAAGTCAGTGGTCCTTGTCGAATTGTCAACTTAGGACTAGGCGAAGTGCAACCCACACGTCTTCTCTCAATGTGTTTCTCAACATCCAATCAAAAGTGCAACCCACACGTCTTCTCTCAATGTGTTTCTCAACATCCAATCAATGAGGGATGGCACTGTGGCAGCACTATCATTTTTATAATATTTTACGTAATTGCTGTGGTAGATATTAATAATATTAATCTCATTAATAGACTTTTATATTATAAAAGTAATGCTCTCTCTCTCTCTATATAAAGTTGATAGTTACGATGAGAAATATAAGTGATTTTTATTAAAAACATCATAAATTATATCAGTTAAGTTACAAGATTTTTAATATTGTTTTAATTACAATTTATAAAAAAATATTGTATTCTTAACATTTACTCTTTTACCATCGTGCACCCTTAGTGCGGTGGTCACTCTATAAGTATAAGTGCTTGTGGGGTGTGCGGGACAAGAGTCGGAGTTCAATTTTTCAGGAAGGAACTTCACACATATATACACTTGAATTAGGATAGAGCAGAAATTTTATCTTGTAAAAAAAAAAAAATTACTCTTTTTGAAAAAAGAAAAAGGAAAAAAGGTGATGATTATTTTCGTGGATGTCACTCGCTTAATGCAATATAATTGGAGAGTGAAATAACCTGAAACACCTAAGGGTTGTTTGATAGTGTATTTTGAACAATAGTTTTCATGGTTTAAACAATATTGCACATATTTTCACACATTTTTTCACTCACACGTATTTTCAAAAAATACAAATAGCGTTATTATAATAAAATTACCAAATGGACTCCTAAGAGCCTGAGACTCATTTTCTAATAGTTTGAATATCTACAACTAGCTATTACCGGAAAAAGAGATGAAGAAAGAGCACTTATTATTACTATTTTATGAGATTTTTCTCTTATTTCAAAGTTTTATAGGATTTAGAAGTTATAAAACAAAAGATAACCAAAAAAAAAAAAAGGTAAAAAAAAAAGAAGCAAAATTTTTAATTCAAGAAAAAAAGTACAAAAGAACTTTCAAAAAAGTGTTCTAAGATTAAAGTAACTTATTATATTCGTAAAAATGTTTATAGGCAATAAAAGTGTAGAAATAATTATATATAAAAAAATCCATAATTTCATATTGTTTTGAAGTTAAACTTTAAATTTTAAATTACACAACCTTTTTTGGTTAACGAATTATTAATTATTTTATTATAAAATTTGATACATTTTTTATAATGGATGGAGTCTTTTTATATAGGAGTATTAGAATTATGGTTAAATAATAAAATTCACAGATTTTTAATAATTTAAACTTTTGGAATAATCAATAATTTATCATGGTATCGGAGCACAAGATTGTGAGTCTAAAAATATGAATTGTGGCAACCAAGTTGCCGAAAATGGGAGGAAAAAAAAAAAAAAAGAATTGTGGCAACAAAGTTGCGAAAATCTTTGGGAGGAATTAAAAAAAAAAATTTTGTGGCAATTGATTTCGGCAATGGCATTGCCGAAATTAGTTGCCACAATTTTTTTTTAAAAAAATTTCGGCAACTTGGTGCAAAAGTTGTTGCACAAAAATGTATTCTGTTAATTATTATTTTTCTATATTATCTTACTTTCTAAGCCTTAGACCGTTATAAGCTTTAGAATAGTATGACTAGTCTTGTGAATGAATATATATTTTTTAATTACTAGCTGATGGCATGCATGAATATATATTTATTAACTACTTGCCATGTCCCATGCCATGTGAAATTCATTATAATAATTATTTATTATGTGTTATAATAATCAGGGAATCAATTTTAGTTATATAAAATGCCACAAATCAACCACAATTTTTTTTCCCTCCATTTTGGCAATGCCATTGTCACAAATCAATTGCCACAATTTTTTTTTTTTTTTAAATTCCTCCCCAAGATTTTGGCAACTTGGTTGCCACAAATTTTTTTTTTTTTCCTCCCATTTTTGGCAACTTGGTTGCTACAATTCATATTTTCTTTCTCCTCCCTTCCCTACAATTTTGGCAACTTAGTTGCCACAATTGGTTTTTCTTTGGGTACTCCACCTAGCACTAGCACTTCCGGCACTTCACACTCACTTAGGCACCAACTTCAAGTTGCCACAATTTTTTTTTAAAAAAATTTCGGCAACTTTGTGCAAAAGTTGTTGCACAAAAATGTATTCTGTTAATTATTATTTTTCTATATTATCTTACTTTCTAAGCCTTAGACCGTTATAAGCTTTAGAATAGTTTGACTTGTCTTGTGAATAAATATATTTTTTTTAATTACTAGCCAATGGCATGCATGAATATATATTTATTAACTACTTGACATGTCCCATGCCATGTGAAATTCATTATAATAATTATTTATTATGTGTTATAATAATTAGGGAATCAATTTTAGTTATATAAAATGCCACAAATCAACCACAAATTTTTTTTCCCTCCATTTTGGCAATGCCATTGTCACAAATCAATTGCCACAATTTTTTTTTAAAAATTCCTCCCCAAGATTTTGGCAACTTGGTTGCCACAAATTTTTTTTTTTCCCTCTCATTTTTGGCAACTTGGTTGCCACAATTCATATTTTCTTTCTCCTCCCTTCCCTACAATTTTGGCAACTTAGTTGCCACAATTGGTTTTTCTTTGGGTACTCCACCTAGCACTAGCACTTCCGGCACTTCACACTCACTTGGGCAGCAACTTTAGGCAGCAAGAATTTCGGTAATCTTATTACCGAAATTCAATTTTTTCTCCCTCCTTCATCACATCACTTATCTTTACTCTCTCTCATACTTTTTCTTGCAATTTTGGCAACACCATTGCCGAAATTCACTCTCTTTCCTCATTTTTTCAAATAACTTTGAACAGTACCTATATCATCAATAAACTTAATTTTTTGCAATATTCAGCCAAAAAACTCAACAAAAAAAGTATTTTTTCAACAACATAAAAAAAAAAAAAAAAAAAAAAAAAAATTGAAGATCAAAACGAACAGGTGAAGACCGTTGGGAGGTGGGACATGCATGAAATTTTCCAATTTGTCAAAGACGACGGCAAGTCGGCAACGATCATATAACAAACCAGAGAATAAATGTATGAGCAAAAAGACTGCTGAAGGGACAGGATGGAAAAACAAGTTAGCCCAATTTGAGGATGAGGTTGACTTTCTTATTATTTAATCATTTGGTTCAACACGGTGATGCATGAATGGTCGGTCGATGGGTTAGTATCTTTAATCCTATTGATAAGGAGAACTTAACCTAAAGTAGGAAAGAAAAAAAAAAAATTTAAGCGGCTGAGAGACTTGGATTTGCTTCATATTTCAGAAGAACATCAACATAAAGCTACTATGAGAAGATGGAGAATACTGTAATTTTTAACTCCTCTCCACTTAATATATCACCATTGCGTCATATGAAACTGGATAAGGATTCCTATCTATAATTAATATAATAATTATAAGGATTCAGAAATTTATTTCATTTTTTCTTAAAAGTTTTTTTTTTTTTGAAAGAATATTTTTTTTTTGAAAGTTAAAGCTGAAGAAATGTTCACAAAGTTTAAAATTGTTTCGATTCGCCTTCTTTAAAAGTTTTTTTCTTGGGTAGATGGTGAGATAAGAGAGAGGTGGATTTCAAATCATAGACTTGAGGTATTACAAAGAATGACAATAATGAGTGTGATTGATTTCCTGCAGCAATTCAAATTAAATAATTTATTATTTGGCCTACGTTGTGGGCAATGCTTGAGGGTAGGGGTGTCCACGGGTCGGTCCAGGTTGGGTTTGTGCCCAATCCGTGCTCGACCTGACGGAATCGGGTGGAGGAAGTTCAGACCTGCCGCCGACTGGCAAGAGAGTTGGATCGGAGCGGTTAGATAGGCATCGGAAAGCAGTCGGTTCCGGTCGGGTCGTCCACAATGGAAAAATTTGTTAAAATGGTTTTCTTTTTAGGTGAAAAATCGCCAGATCTGGCGAAGATCTCACGAATCTGGTGAGATCTCACTAGATCTGGTGAAATTTCCACCAGATCTGGCTGAGATCTTCCCAAATCCGGCATAAATCTCGTTGGATCTAAAGTAATTTGACCAAAAACTTGTTGGAAAAAGCTTGAATTGTTGGATTTTTGAAGTCTCCAGTCAGGTCGGTTGAGGCGGGTTTTAGAGGAGAGAACCTGCCAACCGACCTATTGGACTTGATTTCTGGGATTTGTAACCCACCACCAACCGCTGGAGCTCACGAGTCAGTCGTGGGTGGGTCAGTTTCGGTCGGTTGGATCGGGTCTGGGTCTGGGTGGACACCCCTACTTGAGGGTGAAATATGTTCCGAAAGTTTAAAGAACCTATAGAGAAATTTCTTTGAGATGCAAAGATTGACTTGATAGACTTGCCAAACACCCAAATCTTCCATATTTTTCTCTCACGCCATTGTTAAGGAAAAGAAAAAAGAAAAACCTTCATTTTTCTTATATCTTTCTCTCGCAAATAGTGTTACTGCCGAATCATCAAAAGATTTAATGTGTTATAAATCTTCAAGTTACCTTCATTTTCCTTTATATATATATAGTGGGGAGAGGGATGTAGAGTTTGAAGTTTGAACATGTGATGTAGAGTTTAAAGTTTGAACTATAAACATGTGACACTACAAAAGATGTCATTAACAATTATTACTATAACGCTTTTATCTTATTGTATAACTAATTTAATTATTCCAGGTGTGTGGTAACATGTAAGTTTGAAGACCGTTCTCGTCCCTGTCAAGGGAGATGCCAACTATCTCTCCTTTCAATCAACACAACTAATTTAATTATTAAGCAATCATTTTGAAATATATGTATTTTAACTCAATTTGTAGTGGACTTAAGTGGTCAGGGTTATCTATAAATTTAAAAGGGATGAAATTTTATTTCTAAATACTTGTGAGGTATGGGGGGCAAAGGCCGGGATTCAAGTCTTCAAAAGGGAGTTTCGCATACATATACACTTAGATTAGGCTAGAGTAGAAATTTTATCTTGTATTAAAAAAATATATATCTAAAACTAGGTGCCCCTAAGAAAGAATCATAGAGTAGCAATATTATCGTCTTAATTAAGGAAATAATAAAGGATTAACTAGTCTCTGAGCACGTGCTCACGCACGTGCTTAAGAGGCTTTTCTATTGGATAAAGATTAATTTAGAGCATTTATTATAATTTGGAATCATTATATTATCCAATCACCACAAAAAACCTAGGGGTGTGATGAAAAGAATATATCAGCCGCAAATGCATATCACTTATCACACCCCTAGTTTTTTTTATTTATTTTTTATTTTTTTGTGATTTGAAAATGTAGTAATCTTAAATTATAATAAATGCTCTAAATTAATTCTTATCCAAAAAATAGAATAGCCTTTGAGCACATGCTCAGAGGCTAGTTTTTGTTTTTATTTTTTGACATTTCACCTGAACTTAAAAGAAAATCTAAAACTAGGTGCCCTTAAGAAAGAATCATAGAGCAGCAATATTATCGTCTTAATTAAGGAAATAATAAAGGATTAATATTATTGTAAAAAGAAGATCGCTGGGCCATGCATGAAAATTCGGAAGAGCCATAATGCCCGGCGGCCCCGGCCTTTACATATTCTAGTACTAATTAATTGAGGGCGTAACGTGCATCACAAACCAGAGAATATAGGAAATATGTAATGTAATGTGATGTCTGCAGGAGACAGAAACGAAAAAACCTCGATTGATCAACTTCCCATCATTAGCAGAACAACAGAAACGTACGTGTATCATTCTTCTAATAATGACCCACAAAACTAGCCCCATTAGTTCATCGTCCATGTGCTTTGACTTCCACATTGTGATGCGTGTCGTGCATGGAACATTTTTGTAGAGTGGATGGGGTAACCATCATTGATCTAATTGATTTTTTTTTTTTTTAATATATGTTTTTTTGTTCAATGATGATGGCTCTTCGTTATCAACCGAAGACACAAATTAATTTTTAGTACAAGCAGAGTCCGAACTTCAAATTTTTTTTTCGACCACACGAGACTTTACTAAATCTTTTTATCATTGACCCTATTGATAGTTTGAACTTTGAACCATTTTTTAAAAAATTCACGCGGCCGGTGGGAGGGAACCTTCGCTGACAGAAAGTATACCAGCTGATAAGAACATCAACATTATTGGATATCTTCTTAATTAGGCTTATGTTGATGTTATTTTTAAAGACAGTTGACCAGCTGAGATACTACGTTGCTTCGAAAGAACATTTAACATTAATGCATTAATAAAAGGAAAAGAAACATCAACGTAAACCTCAAAGAAGATAGAGAATAATATTGTAATGTTTCAACTTCTCTCCATTTAAGTAAACCTTTGTATATACATCTAGCTGTGTCATATGAAACAGGATAAGAATTCATAAAAAAGGAAAATAAATAATTAGAAGGATAAGGATTCAAAATAATAGACATTAAAAAGGAATTCTTACATTGTGTAAAAGTTTTCTTTTGGCAAAAAAATCTCCAGATGCAGTTTGACAAAACAATCTCAAGGTCTGTAACAGATCACATATTGGTCATTGTCAGCCATGATTGCCCTCGTGTAGCCAAACCACCGCAAAAAATGGTATAAACCATTCAGAAATGCAATTAAAATAAATGTCGATGTTGTGTGTTGTATGTTGAATGTTCTGCAATTGCAGTTGTTGCTAGAGATTGGAAAGTGTAATTGGTATTCTCTTATTCCAAAAGAGCGAACACCAGCCCAGTGGCAGCTCTAGGAATTTTATCCAGAGGGTTCATTAAGAAATATAAGTTAAAACAAAATTTAATTAAAGTAAAACTTGACTATATCGAATTACCAACAAAAAAAAAAAACACTCAAATGTATAAAGTTTTACAATTTCTTTTTACGAGTTTTTATATTTTGAATCATTACAAACCCTCTGTATTTCTTAAAAATTAAATTATATAAAGTTATATCATGTTTGTACTATACATGCACACATTCGCACAGATCACAATTCACACAAAAAAAATTATTAAAAAAATTGTTTATAATCAATATTAAACACACTCACACATATAATAAAAATTTATAATAAAATAGACACTCATCGCAACTCACAAATATTCATTCTTTATTCTTAGAGTTGAAGATACCAAGATAGTCAGATAATTAACTGAGATGAGATGAGATTCATGAGAGAAAAATTTATATGATCTGTACTGTTATTTGGTTTTAGGATGGACTGATTTGTGCTATTTTAGTTTTGAATTGGGTTGGCTTGTGTTATTGTTTAGTTTTGAGTTGGACTTTTTTGGGATTAGGGTGTGCAAAATTCAAGCCAGGTGTTCAAAAATATTTTTTAAATTAAAGTAAGCTAATAAAAAAATATTATATATATATATATAATATTTTTATTTTCAAGTCAGGGGTTCATTTGAACCCCCTGAACAACACTTAATGCCGCCCCTACACTAGCCTTCCTCTCCAAGCTGAAGCTGAAGTTGTATTATGGGCATTAAGATTGGCAGAGAGATTGGAATTTGAATCCATATGCGTTAAGAGTGACTCCAAAGTTTTTGTTGATGCTCTTGTATCCCCATGTCGAGGTATCCCTTGGAGAATAAATTGTATCAACTATGATATATCTGCTTTGCTGTCACAATTCCCAAATTGCTTTGTCTATTGGGTTCCTAGAGTGGCGCATCTCATGCTTTGGCCAAATGAACTTTAAAGAACAATGCATATGACTCTTTTGATCTAGCACATGGTCCTCCTTGTTTTTTTTTTTTTTAATCTATAGTTAGGGAGGAATTTAATTATCAGCCTTTGTTTTTATAGGGTCACGATTTGCAGCCCAAATCTAAAGTGTATAAGACTTTGGCCCAGTAAGTCCAATACAATAGAATTTGTAGAGAGTGGGTCGAAGACCTGGGTTCTTCTGAAATTAACAACGACTAGTATGAGTTTTAAATATGATCAAATGATAACAAAGTTAATAACCTTGCATGAAGTTGATGTCCTAGGAGGTAGTATATTATAAAATCTAGTAAAGATGATTACAAATTATGTTTGTATTGCTACAGTGTTTCTTTTTCTTCTTCGATCCCCCTTTTGTGGAGGGGTTCTCACATTATATATAATTTTTGAATCATCTACACCTTACACTTGTCAACCATTTGGGTTGCTACTTGAGTGCCTGTCCCATCAGTTACCTCATTTGGTCTTTTGTGAGTTGTAGTTGCCAATGTAACACTGTTCAGAGGTCTTCTTCACATAAATGCGGCCAGGAGAGTAGGTGCAAGGCATTAAATGTGGTGGTAGCAGCTTTTCCCTTAGATATTTCTGGATTCTTATCTCTTCTGTATGTGTATAAGGATCATCCTTATCGTGGAAATCTCCTAGAGGGCCACCTAAATTGTTGAGGTACAGAGCCGACCAGTTTTTAGCTTTATCCGAGAAGGAACATCTCCTCGGAACATCTTCCTCCGCTCCATCTTTTATAATTCTGAACTTTGGGTTTCTTTTAATTACTTACCCCTCCTCGGACAAACCATATCCCCAGATAAAACCCAAGGCCCAATATACGATCCTGGGCTTTTACCCCCCGCAGTTTTAATTTCCTAGTTTGTAATAAAATCTTTTTATTCCATTAAAAAAAGTTTAATTTTGGCATGTAAATTTCATTGATATACTCTTTTTTGTGGTAATTTACAATATGATTCCCCCCAAAAATTTGGCAATGTTTTCAAATTAGACTCTAGATTTTGAAAAGTTTCAATTAAAATCTTAAAATGTTTATTAAAATGTTTTAATTCATTCACTCAAAGTGCCAATGTTAATTAAAAAAAAAATCAAGTAAATTACACACATATAGACTTATTTAGATAATAAATGACCTTTTATGTGATGACAAATTTTAGCTTCAAACTAATTAGGTATTATCTCCTCTAACCCAAGTGATTTATAAAACTATTTATGTATATTATTTATATAATTCACGACTTATTAAAAAAAGTAATGTGACTAGAACTACACATATAGTTTCTTCAATTGTCACATAGTTAGTTGAAGGAAGATAACTTCGTAACCAAATTAGAGCTAAACTTTTTTCTTTACATGAGCACCAAATGGGGTTTTATTAAATAAAAAAAAAAAAAAATCACAAGATGCTCACATCGATCTTTGTTTCTCTCTGTTTGATAGGATTTTCTAAGGATCTTTTGCATGATTTTTTAAAGATATTTTCTTAGTTTTTTTAGTAAAATGCTATCTGTGTGTCACATGGAAGCACTGTACGTTTTATGTCTACATAAATTATAAGTATTAATAACATGATTTTGTCCTGTTATTCTTTTTAATTATTAATATAATAACTAACTCACACTTTTGATATCTCCCCCACCCACTTACAACACATAGAGGATGGGAAGATCTATACCCTGATTTTGTTCATTAGACAATGTAATATAAGTTATTAGGCTATGACCAGTGACCACACCATTCAAAGATGGATGGCCCAAAGTAGCTACAAGCTCAATTACTCAATTGCTCGGTCTAAATCTGGGAACTTTATTCGAAGGTGGAGGGTTATTAAGGCTCTATAAATAATTCGGTGTTAGGTATATCAATTTTTTAGAAAGGAACAGCAATGATTATTTATTAGTTGGTTCACATTACTAGGAAATTAGTACCAGTTAAGATATGAGTTGGTGGGAGTAGGAAATTGTTGGTATTTGACTATTGACTCGTAATTGGATTGTATTGATAGTGTTATTTGAATTTCACGTTCTACTTTTAAATAGTTTGAATCATTTTCGATAAATGATCAGAGAAATTTAACCCAAACTAGGTCGGAGTCAAGATTTCCTCAGTCAAATGCAAAATTTATCATTATGTTTTCTTATGTAATATACTATAGATTTTTGAAATACCAGCAAGGGACATTGGGGCTTCTTTTGTCTAGTTGCTGCTTGTGACAACAGATTTTTATTCCAATTTCTTCTTAAAAAAAAGGTTTTTATTCCAATTTGATATGTTAGATTATTATGATAAATTATTGATTGCACTATAAATCATATATTTAACTAAAAATTTAACGTATTGCTCCTGTACTGCTTTCAGGTGTTTTTTACTGTATAGACAAATATTATATATTACAATAAAATAGCCCCTGGTATAGCACGTACGTAGCCTAGCCATGTAAAATGAAAAGTAATATTATGTTCTTACACCGTAAAACTAAAATTAAACAATGAGTTAATGTCATCGTTCAACCCATTTTCTTCTCTTTTGTATGCGTGTTTGTTTTTAACCAAAAAAAAAGAAAAAAAAAAAAAGGTATTTGTCCCACATTGTTAAATGGAGAGTGATTTGTATAAATTGCCATACATTCCCTTAAAAATTATCATAGCTTTTGAGTGAAGTTTGTGGTGTGTTTTTGTGTTAGAAGTTAGTATTATTTTCCCTTTCCCTTCTTCATGTGTGTGTACTTGTTTCTAATAAAAAAAAAGGTAATTGCCATATATTGCTTAAGAAAACATGTTATGTGTAATATAACTTGCCCCATATTCCCTTAAAAGTTACCAAGCATGACTTTTGAGTAAAGTTTGTCATGTGTCTTTGTATTAGAACCTCTTTCCCTCTCCCTTGTAAAAAAAAAAAAATGCAGACCTAATTATTTATACATTTGCTAGGTATTGATCCATGATGACCTAATTGAAACATTGAAACCTGTCATATTAGTGCTGTAATATTACTTATGGTATGTTTGGTACACTGATTGAGGATTATATTTATTATTGCATGGGAATAAATATGTTGTAATGGAATTACTAAACTTATTTATAAGTTTGGTTGTGAGTTGTAACATTAGAATAAAAATTAAGATTTATTTTAGAAAATATCTTACTCATATAATTATATTTCCTTAAAAAAATATTTTTTTTAAATTTGAAAAAGAGATGAGTTGTTTTTTATGGTTTTTTATTTTTATAATTGTTGCATGTATATGGCAAGTTTGTTTATTTGGAAGTATATTAATTTTAGAAATTATTTCACATATTAAGGAATACCCATTACAACCATTTTAGAGAGAAATAGTTATTCCTTATTTTAAAAAATAGTTATTTATAAGGAATGACTATTCCTTATGGTAAAAATAATACCAAACTAAAGAATAGATAAACCATATGAATAACTATTACATTAAAATGTATATTACAGTCTACTAAACATACACTTAAAGTTACATTACTTAATAACTTTTATTAAATTAATATGTCACAAATTTCTTAGTAGGGATTATATATTCTCCATATTTTTAACACACATATAGGGTTTCTTGTCAATAGGATGCTACTTACTATTTGATATAGAAGTCCATATTTTATGTACAATTTTAAATTCAAAATTTTGAAATTTAAATATTTGATAAATAATAGATTATATTAAAATTTTGCAAGCATGTAGAGTATAAAAAAAAAATGTAACCCAATGTTGGTAATATATATATATATATATATATATAACATTGATGGTTAATTATTGTAGTATGTCTATGTATACAATCATTTCACATATTATTTATTAATTTGTGTAATTGTAAGTGGTTGACGAAAAATGATTGTCCATATAATTAGTAGTGGATAGAATGCATCGATCACTCATAATCACATAAATTAACAAATAAGGGTCCGTTTGGGAACAAATTATTTAGCTGAAATTGAAAACTTTTATAACTGGAAGTGTAGAAAAAAAAGTTAAAAGTTAGCTGAATAGTATAATGAGATCTATAAATAGTATTAAAAAGTGAAATAAGACCCATGAATAATATAAAAAAGAAGCAAAAAACTAAATAAGCTAATCCCAAATAGGATCTAAGTGTGCTCCTAATTTTTCTCCCACTCAGAAATAGAAAAAATTGTGCCCCTAAAATTGTTCCAATTTGCCAACCCTTGGTGCAATGGTCACTCTACAAGTATAAGTGTTTGCGGGATGTAGGGGACAAGAGCTGGGGTTCAAGTTTCTAAGAGAGAGTTTCACATACATATACACTTAAATTTAGTTAAAGTAGAGTTTCTATTTTGTATAAAAAAAAAAAAATTGAAAAGTCAAAGTTAAAGCTTATCCAATATATTACGAAATTAAATAGGAAAAAAATCTAGAACCACAAATTTTTTTTTTTTTTTGCTATAAATTTGACATGAATTAGTGATAAAAATAATGATACCATCTATATCAAAGTTGTAGGTAACTTTGACAAACCAGAGAAAAAAAAAGGGTAATTCTAGAACAAATCAATTAGAAATGAGTAACTTTTATATATATATATATATATATATATATACATACATATATATGACAAAACTTAAATTAACTAACTCTGATAGAGTAGCTTAGAGCATTAGCATTGGTGAATGCTAATGCTATATCTAAGGTGTTTTTAGCATTTTAACCTTTAAAAACTGCTGCATCAGAAAACGCTAAAAGCAAGAATTGCAAATTTTTTGCAATTCTTGCTACAGTGCAATTCAATCTTTAGAATTGCACTGTAGCACAATTCTAAACCAAATAAATAGTTTTTTATTCATCTCTCCTTCAGACCTCTCTCCCTCTCACTCCCACTCTGTCTCTCCGTCTCCCACTCCATCTCTTCGTCTCTCTTTCTCTCATCTCACATCTCTCTTTCTCGTTCAAGGCTTGCACCGGAGATGGTGGGTTTGGATCGGCGTGGTGGTGGGTTGGGTGTGCTGGAGATGGCTCGTGGTGGTGGTGGGTTCGTGGTTTGATCTGGGCATGGTGGTGGGTTGGGATCCGTTGATGGTGGGTTTGGATCGGCGTGGATCGGCGGGCTGGGTGTGGGTTGATGATGGGTTTGGATCGGCGTGGATCGGCTCCGATGGGTTTGAAAAGGTTTGAATCGGAGAGGGTGTGGGTTGCTGGAGATGGCTTCGATGGGTTTGACAAAGGTTGAATCGGAGAGGGTGGGTTGCTGTGTCGTGCTTGGTCGGCGAGGTCTGGGTTCTGCGTTTTGGTCGACGTGGGTCACGGAGTGGGTTTTTTTTTTTTTTTTTTTTTTTTATGTGGGTTTTTGTTCCGGTGGGATTTTGGTGGGTAGTGGGCAGTGGTGGCGTGGTCGGCGTGGTGGAGGCGCGGTGGTGGTGACTGGGCAGTGGAGGAGCGGTGTAGAGGTTGAAGGAAGGTGGATTTCAAATCAGTGGATTTTTGAATGGGTTTGCTCCGGTGGGTTTCATATCGGCGATTGTTGTTGATGGGTTTGCTCCGGTGGTTGTTGATGGGTTGAGGTGGCCGTGGCTGTGGTTGCTGATAGCTTCTGTGTTGCTAGAGGTTGAGGGAGAAGGAGAGGAAAAAAAAAACAGTTGGAAAGCGCAGGAAACATAAGTCTGAAAAAAAAAATAACAATTATAAAGAAATAGTAAAGAAAGAATTAAAAATAATATTTTAATAAAAATAGAGTTTTGGGATGTAGGAGGTATTGTAAAATTGGATGGTATAATGATAAAGTGAGGTTTTTGAATGGTAAAATAGAGTAGCATTAGCATTTTTCAATGCTAATGCTCTTAGTACTATTTTAAAATTCAGCGACATATCTGATTAAATAACTCAATTTACGGTGTTAACATAGTCCGTTTATCCGTCTATTTCTTTTCACTTTTGTTTTCAGTTTCCCACGATGTTAGAGAACCCACGAGAAAACCTAACCTCTTAAGCTTTTCAATCTCTCAGACTTCTAAAATTTTAAAGAAATCAAGATTTTAGAAGAACGAAATGGCTGACTTAATTACGTGCATTGCGTTGTCAACTAAAGGTTTGTTGCTTCTTGTCCGCGGCTAGGGACATAGTTAGAGAAGCAGAGCACTTGAACGGACAATGAACAATTTCATGTAATCACAGATCTACGAATGACCGTACCCAAAAACCCCAGGTTTGGAATCCAACCAAAACCATCATGTCCTAACAACCAAAACAAACCCAATCCCCAAACCCACATAAAATCAAACGAGGAGAGGAGAAAAGATAAATTAAAGGAAAACTAAAGAACAAACAAAGAAAGAGAAGAGAAGGAGGAGGACGATCGGCGGCCACCGCATCACTGGTGTGCTTCCGATTGTTGCAGAGCTCATGGGTTTCAGGCTAGACTTCAACGAGAAGGGCAGGGCAAACCCAAAAGAGACCATATGAGTGGCTAACGGTGGCCTGCTGTGGCCGCCCTTGACAGCAGCCATGGAGATCCGGTGGGGGAGAGATCTTCAAGTTTGAGATGAGAGTGAGATATATAAGTTAACAGAATTAGAGAAAAAGAGGGTGTTAACACACCGTTAGCTAAGTTATTAGTCAGACAGGTGGCTGAATTTTAAAATGTGTAGTACTGTATCAAGGGGCTAAACTAGTAAATTGAACAATTGCCCGGGTGTATTTATAAAAGGATAGTTTCCATTGCGTTTTCTCAAGTCTCATCCTGCTGTCAGCATTTAGACCATTCGGTTCATCCACCGTTTACTCAATCTCTGGAAAAATTTTCTTAGCATACAAACACATTCATTTATTTCCTTTTATCTATCCTGGAAGATCACAACAAATTAATTACACAGAAGAGTCCCACAAAACTTTTATTGGGTGCGAAATGGAAATGAAAAGAAAATAAAGTTGGTAGTTGGGCATTACCAGTTTCCTACTTACCTCTGAGTTTTGTCAAAGAAAGATCCAGGTTAGTTATCTCTATCTTTGTTTTGGATGCTGAGAAAATTATCCATGAAAATGCAATAACACTGGTTGTAGTGCTTTCTTGGTTTCCTCTTTTTGTTTTTTTTTTTTTTTTTTGTTTTTTTTTGTTTTTTTGAATCTCTGTTTTTTGATGAAATTCATACCCTTCATGTGATTTAATCGTAAGTTTTAATGTTTTCTAGTTTGTTTTCAATTGGGTATCTCTGGAAACTGGAGTTTTCTGAAATGGAAAAGTTTTCTTGTCCATTTTCGTATTGAAATTTGCAAGGACATTATTTTACAGTAGAAGTTGTAAATTCATCGGAGGTACAGGGACATTGTCGTCCTTTGGGCATACACGACTGGCGATTTTTTCAGCATTTTTTTTTTTTTAGTAAAGATTTTTTCAGCATTGGTTGCGTAGATTTCATGTGAAAAAGTCTATGGAGTTGTTTTTAAAGAAACAAGTCTAGAGTTAGAGTCACGTAAACAGTTTTAAGCTCTGATTGGATAACACTTATTCTTGAAATTTGAAAATTGAAAATATTATAGTAAAATAATTTTTAAATATATAAATAGTAGCGCAAAAACTATTTTTGCGAGACCTATATGCAAAACACTGGACGCGCAAAATGCTGGACGCTTGCTGCTGTCCAAACGTTCATTTATTGGTATATGTAAAAAAAGGATGAAATTTAGTCACAGTAACTTAAGTACTTCTTTAGGTTTCTCTCATAAGAAATTCACATGGTAGAATTTTAAAATAAAAATTTAAAGAATAGTACCTAAGTACTGTACCTAAGTCAATATTTAATGCCATACCCACAACTTTGTAATAAGTTTGTTGTGGTACACCATGAGTGACAGAAAAAAAATGGTGATAATAGACAGTCAATTACAAGTTTGAATGGAGTTTATACAAGGAGTGGTCTTAGAATTACTTAATATGTTAAAGCATCCACAGTAACTTTTAGCAACTCAAAACACTACTTTATCTATTTTAATACATCACTTTATAATTCACTTAACATCAAATATTTTATTTTAAAACAATAAATAACAACCATAATCATCAACACATTATTATTTTTTTTAACAACCCATATTTAAATTTTTTGTTTTTGTTTTGAGTTTGCTATGGTGAGTTGCTAGAGATAACGGTGAATAGCTTAAAGTCAAATATTCTGATTATAGCTTTTCTTTGCTGTAGAAACAAATTTGGGGAATTGGTTGCCTTGTTGGAATGATCTTAATAGGTTTGAATGGAGTTTTTGTTTTTTTCAAATGCTAAAAGACAATAATGCCACGATCCACGCACGAAATTGCTAATGTACTTTTCAATTGGTTTAATGCAATTAAGAATTCCAGTCTCTATAGAGTATAGACTATAGATGATAGTCAATTCCAATCAGCTGCGCACTTTCCACGAATGTTCGAGATCACCTGGAATCTAATTTTCTCCAATACGGTACAATTCTACTATGTTTTATTCCAATATTAACAGTAACGGCGACTTGAAATTACGATTTTTGGGAAAAAAAAAAATATATATGAAGTGTGTATACAACTGTGTTCTGTGTAATAGACGGTACCGTTTGTATTCCGAGAAATATTGGTTTGGTATGGTAGCTAGAAATGCAAGAAGAAGTGGTAGATATTTTGGATTATTGGAAGTCTCCTCAATAGCCGCGTAGACATTTTTGCCTTGGTGGTGGCCCGGCCTGGTGGGTGAGTCTAACGCCAGGCGCTTTTAATGACCACTGGCATAAGATATGTTTGGAGTTGGATCACTACTTGGCAACATGATGGATGCACCTTCCTAGTTCCTATACACTTGGCACTTTCGTCTACCACTTGTTTGTGATATTTAGCAGAGATGTAATCAAACCAGTAATAATTATATAACACGTGCTAAAAATTATTTATCATGTATTCATCCCTCACAATATGTGTGAGGTGCAGGAATATTCACACATATATATGTACCATTTATGAATCTTACGACATGTGAGATGTAGTTGTGTATCCACATGTTATGAATGAGAGATGACAAAATGCCTTCTCTTGCACGACGGTCTCTTTGATCTACATAGATACAGGCGACTTTATAGCCTCCCTTTGGACTTGGTTTCACATGACAAAATCTTGGGGCACACCAAAGCCGGAATTGACTTTTTGCCGATTATTTTTGGATGAGTTTAAAGAGAAGGAGTACTTTGGCACTTACAAGCGTTTGGGAACATGACTATTCAAAGTGCCGACCTGATGCTAATTTCAAACTTTTAGAAAAGTTATTGGAAGTTTGATTAAACCCACCATATATACCATTACTATGTTGAGTAATGCTACATACAAAAAAAAAAAAAAAAAAAAAAAAAAATTTAACAGTTTTCACAATCGTTGAATTAGCAAATTTTTTGCTCGTTTCCATTTGTGCCCACCAATAACATCACTAATAATTTGCCATTAGGTGTCAATTTTTGGTGTCTGTATTTCTAACCCATGTTACTTAAATCTGCAGACAAGTTTGTGGTGTCAGTAATTTTCTCTTTTGTTAACAAGTGTTTGGACATCTGTATTCCTTTCCTATGTATATCATTTAGAATTCTTCAGTTGGACTTAAAAAAAGGAATAGCTAATCTGATATATGACTCACATAAAGCAGGAACTGAAGTGAGAACCTCTGCGTAGTTTGTTTTGCTGCAAAGTAAAAATGGCCACAAATGCTAGTGCATGTCCGGCAGCTATGCAGGCTACATCAAATGGGTTGTTCCAAGGGGATAATCCTCTTCATTTTTCACTCCCTCTTGCCATCGTGCAGATATGTCTTGTGGTTGCACTCACACGTATTCTTGCTTTTCTTTTGAGGCCATTAAGACAGCCTCGGGTGATTGCAGAGATTGTGGTAAGTCCCTCTTCTTTTCTTATTCTTTATTGGTGTGTTTTTATATTTTCACATGATAATGACTTGCAGCTTTTGTTTAGTTTATTACACATTAGCAATAAGGATTTATATACGTATCATAAGTCATAACTATGCACTTATTCCAAGTTTTCCTTAAATTATATAGGGTTGGCACTAAATAATACTATGCTGTCATGACTTCCACCTCGGAATCTAGTACTATTTTCTTTTATTTTATTGAAATTTTTATCTTAAATCTTTCTTAATCTCTTTGTTTAATCAGGTTTGGGGGCATAATCTTTGAGTCACAGGGATTGCCAATGCGTATTGGTATTTCCTACAATAAAAAATGTTTCAAATAAGGACAGTTATATGTGTATCAGAATTATTCTTGGAATTGATTCCAAGTAAAAATTCTAAAAACATATCATCTAGAGGGGTTATCTAATTTTGGGTATAGTTACTTAACTTGTAGTATTGCAAACTGTAGAGTGTAAACTCAAAAAATGGACGCTGTATTTGAGTCATTGATGAAAGGAATTCTATATTAGAACCAAGTGGTATTGTTTACTCTGCCTCATAGTTGAGGTAGCAGATAAGGGCTTAGTGAAGTTAAATTCCTGAACTTTGTAGTACTTGTTATATCTCCAGCAACTTCCAATATCTTCATCTGTTATTTAAGAAAAACTGGATTTCAAACATGGGTCTAGGAACTTCACAACACTATTAGTGCTTTATGCATAATCCACTGGTAACAGTTTTTGTTGCATTCCAATATGAAATAATTTTTTTTTTTGTTGGCACTTGATTATAACCAAGTCTGTCTCATCAAACTATACCTATTCCAGAATCTCTTACTTAATTCAAATTTACTGGCGTGCTCTAAGGCTTAAGGTTGTAACTTAGCTTCAACTAATGCTATTCAGTATCATTTCCTATAATTTCTTAAAATGTCTGCATCTTCATTTCCAGGGGAGAGTTTGATTTTTGTTGCTTTTGTTGGCAGGGTGGAATATTACTTGGTCCGTCTGCTCTAGGTCGCAACCAGGACTATCTAAATGCAATTTTTCCATCTAGAAGCCTCACAGTGTTGGATACTTTAGCCAATCTTGGTCTGCTCTTCTTTTTATTTCTTATAGGCCTAGAGTTAGACCCAAGGTCAATTCGTCAGACTGGAAAGAAAGCTTTATGCATAGCCATGGCGGGAATCAGCTTTCCCTTTGCATTAGGAATTGGAACATCATTTGTCCTCAAAGGAAGTATTTCCAAAGGTGTAGATGGACCCCCATTTCTTGTATTCATGGGGGTCGCCCTTTCTATTACTGCCTTCCCTGTCTTGGCCCGAATTTTGGCTGAACTTAAGCTATTAACCACTGATGTTGGCCGAATGGCCATGTCAGCAGCAGCAGTCAATGATGTGGCTGCATGGATTCTACTTGCTCTTGCCATTTCCCTCTCTGGTACGGGCCGCTCTCCTCTTGTTTCATTATGGGTTTTCTTGTGTGGAGCTGGTTTTGTTCTATGTCTGTCATTCATTGTCCCTCCTATCTTTAAATGGATGGCACAGCGTTGCCCGGAGGGTGAGCCAGTTGACGAGTTGTATGTATGTGCTACTTTAGCTGCAGTTTTGGCAGCTGGGTTTGTCACTGATGCTATTGGAATTCATGCCCTCTTTGGTGCATTTGTCATGGGTGTTCTTGTCCCAAAGGAAGGGCCATTTGCAGGTGCTCTTGTGGAAAAAGTTGAGGATCTTGTATCTGGTCTCTTCCTTCCGTTGTACTTCGTCTCAAGTGGATTGAAAACCAATATAGCTACAATTCGAGGACCTCAGTCATGGGGTCTTCTTGTTTTAGTCATTGTTACAGCATGTTTTGGGAAGATTGTTGGTACTGTAGTTGTCTCCCTTCTTTGCAAAGTGCCTGTTCAGGAGGCTGTAGCTTTGGGGCTCCTGATGAATACTAAAGGCTTGGTGGAACTCATTGTCCTCAACATTGGCAAAGACAGAAAGGTAACTTTAATATTTTTCCTTTCAAACAAAAAAAGGAAGAAATTAATCTATTAGATTTATTTGGATTTTAGGTACTTCATGATCTTAATAGATGATTGTTATTACAGGTATTGAATGATCAAACATTTGCTATCATGGTTCTGATGGCTATCTTCACAACCTTTATTACGACACCTTTAGTTATGGCAGTATATAAGCCAGCTAAAAGAATGAGTAAGGCCTATCACAAGTATAGAACAATTGAGAGAAATGATTCAAATGCTCAACTTCGGATTTTGGCCTGTTTCCACAGTACTACAAACATCCCCGCAATGATTAATCTCATTGAGGCTTCACGTGGGACTGAAAAGAAGGAAGGACTTTGTGTGTATGCATTGCATCTCATGGAGCTAACTGAGAGGCCATCTGCAATTCTGATGGTCCACAAGGCAAGAAAGAATGGGCTACCATTTTGGAATAAGGGGCGGCATTCAGATCACAATCAAATTGTCGTAGCTTTTGAGGCCTTCCAGCAGCTAAGCCGAGTGTCCATTCGCCCAATGACAGCAATATCTCCAGTGACTAACATTCACGAGGACATATGCACGAGTGCTGAGAGTAAAGGGGCATCAATGATAATTCTCCCATTCCACAAACATCAGAGGTTTGATGGAGCATTGGAGACAACTCGAAATGATTATCGTTGGGTTAACCGGAGAGTTCTTGAGCATGCACCATGCTCTGTGGGGATCTTGGTGGACCGTGGACTTGGTGGAAGCACCCATGTATCTGCAAGCAATGTTTGTTCAACCTTAACTGTCTTATTCTTTGGGGGTGGTGATGATCGCGAAGCCCTTGCCTATGGGGCTCGAATGGCTGAACACCCTGGTATTAGTTTAACAGTCATTCACTTCACAATAAGCCCTGAGATTGCACAAGAGTTTGTTAATGTTAAAGTTAATATTGGTGAAACCTCCAATACTTCAGAAGGATCTGGAGATGAAAAGTTTCTTGTTGAATTCAAACAAAAGTTTTTGAAGGACAGCTCAATCAAATTTGAAGAGAGAGTTGTGAGAAATGCTGCAGAAACTATTGATGTCATTTTAGAATATAGTCGATGTGATTTGTTTTTGGTCGGTAGAATGCATGAGGTTACTACTTTAAATGTGCAGAGTGATTGCCTTGAACTGGGCCAAGTTGGTAGCTTGTTGACTTCTCCTCATTTCTCAACGTCAGCATCAGTATTGGTGGTTCAACAATATCATAACCAGAGAGTTTCAAATTCAGGGTCTTCTAAGAGAGTAGTAATATTAGCGGATGAAGATACAGATGTGTTGCCTGAGGAAGATTTGGAATCTAAATGATTAACTTTCTTTGATCTATTAATGTACAGAAAGAAAAAACAAAATTTTTTTGTACATTCTTTAGTTTTCCATAGTTGTCACAGTTTATACTTCGGAATTTGTCTCCTACGTGTCTGGTTTATTTAACACTTCCCCACAGAAAAAAAAAAAAATGTCGTTACTTTGTTTACCTTGAAGATGCACCAAACAAGTGGCCAATTCAACAATCCTTCTCTTTCCAAGCATATTTAATACTGTATTCTTAATCAGATTTATAAGCAAAGATGGTGTGGAGCTTGAGAAGACCTTATCTAAAGATAGGCTCCTCTCTCTAGCAACCTATGCTCAATTTCTAAGGGTTCCATTACAACTAAGGATGTAGTAGTTTTATTTTTCTAGGTGAAATAGAGTTTTTAGTAGGATTTTTTTTTTTTTTTTTTTTTTTTTTTTTTTTTTTTTTTTTTTTAAGAAAATTATTGTAAGGAGAAGAAGTAAGTGAAGTTCCTAGAAGTAAGGGAGTCAATTTTAAAATAGACGCTGTTATTGTTTGATTCAGGAAACGAAATATTTCTATACTAATTAATAATGGTGTACCATTTCAGGGTTACTGTTATATAAATATATATTTGTTTATGTAGCAAATGAGTCATGTTTAAGCCAAATTTAAAACTCAACCATTAAATGAGCCAAATTTAATAGTGTTTTTGTAAATAAGCTCGTGAGTTTGAATGTCGATTTAAAAATATATATGATATTATATATATATACACATATATAAAAATATGCTGATAGAGTGCATTTCTACTCATGGAGGGGTGGATTTTCACTAGATTTCATAAGTGGAATAAAGACAACATTGTTTTCAAGTCTTTGTCTCCGGGGCAGTTCTACCTAGAGTTCAGGCTGGTCACAAAACCAGCCTGACCTGTAAAAAAAAAATTATTATGTATAAATTTTAAAAATTTATAATTTTTTATCCTTAAAAAAATTTGTGATGACCCTAAATTTTTTAAGGCCCAGCATAATTAAATTTTAGACAAATTTTGGTAATAAACTTGGTTGTAGACTAAGGCTACAACTCTATTTAATATATATATATATATATATATATATATATATATATATATATTTTATTGAATGTAAAATTTAACAAATCTACCATTTAATTACATTTTTTTCTTAAATCCTCCATACTTGCAAAATTTCAAGAAGATAAAAAATCAATAGCTATGTCGTCAATCAAATATTTAAATTTCAAGTTTTTGTAATCTAAAATTATACAAAAAAAATAATTTCATGGATCGAATGGTAAATAACATCTAATTAGCATGAAATTTTGACGTGTTTTAAGAACATAGAGAACATGCAATTCATTGATTAGATTTTCAAAATATGTAACAATGTTAATTCATTTAGTGAGAGTGACATCTACAACTAAGTTTGCGGCCAAATTGTGTTCTTAAACTTTGGTCCCCCTTAATAATATATTAGGTCATTACAAATAAAAATAAAAAGTCCAAGAAAATTTTTATTGAACTAAACTTCTAAAGAGATATAGTTTACAACATTGATAATGAGACTATCATGTAACGATTTCAAATTAAAAAAAAATTATAGAAGGAAATTGTAACATTTTATGTGTGTGTGTGTGTGTTTGTCAATGTATGAAATTCTCTTTTTATTAGATTTTGTATAATTTTTCTTAATGACCACTCTCAAAAAAATTTTGGAGCTACCACTGCTCTGTGAGCAAAGCGCCTTACTCGACTTTGATATTTAATTGTTTAAGTTCATAAGTTATTAAATTATTATTTGTAATTTGTTGATAATAAATATATGTGTATATATATATATATATATATATAGAGTCTATTTCATTGTAAATTGTATATCCTTTTTAACAATACAAGGTTGGTAAATTTAATTTTTATAAGTTCATAAATGAAAATCACTCTACCTAATTAACTCAAATAATCTAATTTCAACAAAAAATTATTTATTATTAATTAATAGGATAAATTTGTGAAGACGTAAAAAAGTTTTTATTGTGGTGTTAATTAATAATAATAATAAGTTACACAAGGAGTTCATGCACAAACCTGAACTCTTGTTCAATAAAAAAAATGAAGTAAACTTGAACATATAATCTAGGTTGTTGATGAGTTCCAGCTAAATCGTGTTTGAAATAAAATTAAATAAATAATCTTGAACTTTAATACTCTACTCAACTTGGCTTGTTTACAGTCCTAGATTGCAGAGAAAATCTTTTCAATTATATATAAATCAAATTGCATGTTAAATTAAGAAGTCAGCCCAATTGAGAATCAACAGCATAGGAGAATATTCACAGGGATATATCTAGTTTATGATCTGCTATTCAGCAAATCTAAAATGATGTTCTAGACTTAAGGCTGGCGTGCGACGTTCTTAGCTGACATTTCAATACAGGGAGTTTTATACTCTCTATCGGAATTTCAATCAACTGCAATGTTAATAAAGTCATCCTTATCTATTTTTAATAATCATCCTTATCTAATATGCATGCATAAGCATACCAATAATTTCCTGAGAGGAGAAATAATATATACCAGGTCTGTGTCACCTCTAGTTTATTTTATTCATGCTATAAAAGTAAAACTAAGCCTGCAACTTTGAATTATCTTTTAACTTTTCAGTTTTAAAATCTGTTTCTTTCATTAAGAATTATTGAACTTAAAAATGTTTATAGGCATCTTTGGCACATTTTATCTCGTAGCTTTATGAAAATGACAAAACTTATGTACAATACTTTAGATGTTGTTCTTTAGGTTCTTTTCGCTGTTTCTTTGGTTCTTTTCTTAAAATTCAGCTATGTGACTATTTAACTAAGAAATACACTTCCATTCAATAAGAAAAAATTCAAATGACAGAATTTTAAGAAAGGATCCTAAGAAATAGCACCTAAGTATTATACTTAAGTCTTGCTCTTATAAAAATAGGGTTGTTCAAAAAAGTTGTACTTAAAAATGAAAATGAGACTCTCTCAAAAAAAAAAAAAAAAATGAAAATGAGACAATAAACAAATGAATTTTTTAAACAAAGAATACGAAACTAAGCGTGTGTAGAATACAATTCTTCTATACTATTTTTGTGTTCCATTTTTTTGCTCAATCAATTGTGACATGCTGTGTGTCTAATTTTTTTAGTTTAGTTATTTTATAAGTAAAGTAAAATAATAATACATGACAAGTTATAATTAGTAAAGTATCTGTTTGTTCGGTATCCTAACTGGTTTACCATCTACGAAAAAGGGGACAGTCTACCGTTTAAGGAGGGACAGAAAAAATGGAAATGAGCCGACTGGTTAAAATATGAGGCCAACTGGACGGTCTTGCCATCTTGGACAGCAGCAACATTGCTGTTCCTATTAAGCCCAAAACTAAGGAATTGAGTAGAGTCCTTTATTGATGCTGGTTTCATGCTTCCAGTGGCCAGTGCTGTGATAAAAGTGCTTGTTTAGCCTTAACCAAAAGGGCTTCTATATTGCAGTCCATGCATGGACAAAACCTCTACTATGAGTGTTGCCCAAAGTATGCAGGAAAGGTCAGTTCCTATATCTAATGGACATGCAAAAGTTGAATTTATTATAATTATTGTGGGGGTAGAGTATCACAGTCTTCTATATATAAAATCAGTTTTTTTTTTTTTGGATGGGATATAATCGATCAGTTGCTTTATTATAATTATAAACAACTCATAACCAAAGCAATTAAAGATTCTATGGATTGTTGGACTTTATCTGGTTCAAAATCTAGTTGGCTAGTTCTCCTTGAATTCCAAATGTATACCACCTGGTCGGTCATCGTTTAAAGTGGTTCACATATTTATAAGTTATGTTAATCATCCAACTCAAGAGAAGAAAAGTTAGGACCCATATTAAGGATTTAACTTAAAAAGTGGCCAATTGTATTGAAGAAAAAATGAAATGATTGCTAACATGCCATCAGAATCATGATTATTCTCATGCAGTCATCATAATCCCCGGCCACATTGCTGAACATTGAACGGTTAGGAGCTAAAGTAGGCAGGGGCGACTCCAGTAATTTTTTCCAGGGTGTTCCTCAACAAGCACAAATTACACAATCTAATAAAAAGAAAATTTTATATATTGACAACAACAACAATAAAAAAACTCGCAATTACATAAAGTTTACAATTATTATTATTTAGTTGTTTCATTAATTTGTTTTTCTTTTATAAATTATAATTTGTTATATTGTTGTTTCATTAATTATAAAATTATTAATTGTTATTTAGCTTAACATAATTTAATTTATTTGTCTTTTATAATTTATTGGTTAATTCAATTATACAGCTTTAATTATTGTTGTTTAGCGTAACAATAAACTATATTGTTTTAATTTATTTGTCATTAATTACACTGTTTTAATTTGTTATATTGTTTAGCCTCTTACGCACATTACACTAAAAGAGCCGGACATTACACATTTCATGTGCAGCACAATCATTAAAACAGTGTAATGTGCAGCACATTACACAACACTGCTTTAATTATTGTTTATCCGGCCCCAGCCCATCAGCCGATCTACTCCCTCCCACTCAACAAACAAGCACATGCCTGATGCCCTAATCACAATAGTCTGCCAATCAGAAAATTTCACAATCACAATACAATTTACACTAAAAAACAATCAATATTTCAACAACACCAACACTAACACACTGACCAACACCAATAGATAAGATAAAGACAAATTCAAAAAGACAAAAAAAAAAAAAAAAAAAAAAAAGGGCAAAAAGCAAAATATAAATAAAAGTAATTCGGCCAGCCAATCAGTGATTCAATCATCAGAGGATTCAAAAGAGAGAGAGTTACTGAGTGTTAGACTATTAAAGACAAAGAGAGAGAGAACTATTCATTACTTCATTTCATTTTTTTCATTTCAGTGAGATAAAGAGAGAGAGAGACTGAGAGAGAGTCAAAGAGAAAAAGAGAGAGAAATACCTTGAGGGAGGGAGCACCGAGCACTGGAGTAGAGGAGCGATTTGCGATCTGCGATGAGAGGCGAGCGAGCAATTTGCGATGAGGGGTGAGTGGCGACGACGATGAGCAAGTGACGACGACGACGAGCGAGCTACGGCGACGACGAGCGAGCTACGGTGATGACGGGCGATCTGCGAGTGACGGCGACGTGACCGTGGGTTTGGTTTTGGTTTGCTCTGTATTGGGGTTTTTTTTTTAATTTATTTTTTATTTTTTTATTTTTTATAAACACTAAAACGCCTCTATATTGGAGTTTGATTTTGTTTTGCTCTGTATAAACTGAATGTATTGGGGTTTGGTATTCTCTGCCATCGACGAGACCGTGGCGTGGGTTTGATTTCTGTTTTCTGATTCTCTGTATTGGTTTTTTTTTTTTTTTTTTTTTTTGAGAATCCGTGGGTTACCTCTGTAATCTATTGGGCTCAGGGCTCGCCGTGGGCTTGGCAGTGGCTCTGTTACAATTTTTCTTTTTTATTTTTTTCAGATTTTAGTTCAAATTTTTTTTGGACTTTTTTTTTTTGCTTGGAAGTAGAACAGATAATATTTTTTTTTTTTTTAAATTTGAGGGTGTTCCTAATTTTGTTACTGAGGGTGTTCCCAATTTTGTGATCAGGGTGTTCCTAATACATATTAAATATTTTTTATTTTTAATTTTTTTCAGGTTAGGGTGTTCCTAGGAACTTCCTGACTTGTACGTGGCGTCACCACTGAAAGTAGGCAGCAGTGTGGTGGGACAACGAGTTTGCAAATACGTAGAAAAATGGCATGAAATAGAGAACGTGTGAAAAGAGAGTTGAATGTACATGGATGATACTACTGTGGAAAATATAGCAAAGTGTGATCATTAAAGTCAAAGAACGCAAGGATGCTATTAGAGGTGGAAGATATATAAAGATATACTAGTTGCTAACCCGTACTATGCACGGGAACCTACTTATTTGTGAGGTAGACTAAAATAATTTTATAAAATCTTAAATTGATTAAGAAACTACACCGTTGCATGATTTGCTTTTGTATGACTTCAATTTGTGTTACAATTTGATGAAAAACCTATTGCTTAAACGTGCAATGACTTACAAAAAATTTGTCAGATAGTTTTAGATATTGCAAAAAAAAAAAAAATACAAAAATTCAGATATTAAAACTTTTGAAAAACCAAAAAATAGTAAAGAATCAAATGATTCACTACTTAGAAATTATTGAAACAAAACAAAATATATATGACTAAACAATTGAGAAATATAAGAAAAAGATAGGTTACATTCAAAAAAATAATCCATGGCTATAACTATTGAAAGGAATCAAAAGATTCAGAGTTTACAAATTATAGATAATATATATGTGTGTGTGTGTGTGTGACTACATAAATTCAGATGTTAAAACTTCCAAAATGCTAAAATAGATATATAATTAAAGAATAAGTTATTGAAAAAATTCAAAAAATATATGACTATTCAAAAGAGATATATAAGAAAAAGAAAAAAGTACATGAACCCATAAAGCAATAAGTTTTAAATTTTAATGAGTCTAAACTATAAACAAACTTTATCAGCATGTGGTCCACGCTAAAAAATGTTGAGTAGGAGCCCACGTTGAAATAATGAAAGCCATACCTCTTCTTAATATATCATATATAGGCTTTCTACTCAAGAAATTAACATACTTTCATATCGTGAGGTGAAGTAAAGACATATGCAGTAGTAGCAACCTTAAATTCCAATTATTGTAAGCTTTTTTATCTTGTAAAAAATGGCTAAAGAGAGTTTCATGGTTTATGTACGAAAATTACTTTTTAAAAAATACATGAAAAACCATAAAATAATTTTTTTTTTCTTTTTTAACAAAGTAGAGGAAAAGAAAATAGTAGAAGAAATATTGGGATTTGCACATGCTTTTATAGTGTTCATGATTGGCCTCGCAAATTTATAGATAAATTATTAATGTTTGAGTTTGAATTTAAGTTGGATTTGTTAGAGAGATAGAGTTATACTCATTGTTAAGTTTGGACTAATTAAAAAAAAAAACAATTTTATTTAAAAAAAAATGATAATGATCCATTCTGTGGCACGAAATCCATCATTGACTAAACAATTATTTGGTTATGCCATTTTTTAAAGATTTCAGTTTTATATATAGAATATATAGATTAGTGGATGAATGAAAAATTAAGACACTAAACACACACAAAAAAGCCTCATCGCGTGTGATGAGGCTAGTAATAGTTATTATTATTTTTTGTGATAGAAATTTATTCAAGTTATATTTTTATTAAATTTTATATAATTTAATTTTTTTAATGACCACTCCCTAAAAAAAATTTCTAAAACCAGCCATTGATTATGATTTGAATATTTTAATTTAAATCATACTATAATATCAAAATATAGAATCCCAATGATGCCGTTAGTAGCTTTATGATTAAAATATATTTTATTTTTTGATAGGTAAGATTACCGTTGTTGAGTCACAAAAGTCCAAAAATTGCAGAAACTTAGGCCTTGTTTGGATTAGCCTTGTTTTGAGTCATATGACTCAGTTCTCATCACTCAAACTGAGAATTGCGTGGGACCCACTGAAAACCTTCTGTTTGGCTTGATTTTCTCTCCTTGTTTTCATCACTCAAACTCAGTTTGAGTTGAGCTATAGTGCAGAAAACTGAAAACACCAAATTGGTGTTTTCAGTTTTTGAAATACATATCTTAGTGGCACTAAGGTAAAATTCTGAACTTTGTGGGGCCCATGAATTGTGTTTTGTCAATTCTGTCAGACCACTCACCAACGGCTCTTCTTTCTTTCTTCTTCTTCTTTCCTTTTCTTTCTTTCTTTCTTCTTCTTCTTCAGACCCACTCCAAGGCTTTTTTTTTTTTCCTCATCTTCTTCTTTCTCCAACGTTTTTTTTTTTCTTCATCTTCTTTCTTTTTCTTTCTTTCCTTCTTCTTCAGACCCACTCCAACGTTTTTTTTTTTTTCTTCTTTCTTTTTCTTTCTTTCTTTCTTCTTCAGATCCCACTCCACCATTTTCATACATGCATAAATTTATACCCAAAAACAAAAACCCACACCTCATTTTCGTGATTTTGGTTTTTGATCTAAGGATTCTTGGGTTTGGGTTTGGGTTTTCTGTGTTTGTGGGTTTTTGTTTGTGGGTTTTTTGGTGGAGGTTGTGGTTGTGTTGAGGGCTGTTGGTGGTGGAGGTTGTGGTTGTGGATTTCTGGGTTTGCCATTGGTGGTGGTGGAGCTAGGTTTCGGTGTAGTTGGGTATTGGTGCGTGAAATGGGTTTCTGAGAATAGAGATGTTAATGGGTTTCTGGGTGTGGGAGAGGAAGAGTGGCTTCAAATTTTTTTGTTAATAAGCCGCGGGTAGCAACAGTATTGTACTGGGTAGTGTTAGTGGTACTGGGTAGTGTTAGTGGTGGGCTCCACGAGTTTGGAGAAAAGTGGTAGAAATATGTAACTAAGAACTCAATCCAAACATGTGTTTTGCAATTTTTGAGTGAAACTGAGTTTGAGAATTGAGTTATGAGTTTTGGGTTTGAGTTATGGAAATTGAAAACTGAGAACTGAGAATTGAGTCAGCTCTAAACCAAACGAGGCCTTAATAACCAATGCACCTAATTTTAAAGCCACGAGGTGCGTGGCCAAATTTAAGTTTGAGAGAGTTTGAGTTTAAGTTGGACTTGTTAGAGAGATGGAGTTTCAATCATTGTTAAGTTTGGACTAAAAAACAATAATGTTATTTAAAAAAAATGATAATGATTTATTTTTTATTTTTTAAATATTGTGCTGATGTGGAAAATTGTGAGAGTTTCAGAGATTTCGGTTATATATATATATATATATATATATATATATATATATTAGAGTGAAAGTATGAAATAGGGTTACATGATGAGAAATTACCTAGTCAATCTAGGCAATAAGTTAGACTTCAAATTCCAAAATGTACTGCTTAATCACTTTTTAAGTCAAACTAATAATTAATCCTAAATATAAGTGATTAACCAAATTTTATATTGCTTGGACAAGAATATAAGCATCTAAAACATATAAAGCAATAGAGCTGCAAAAGGGAAGCAAAATACAAGATAACACTAGGTGTATTATCAAAGAGGAAAACTTGAGAACTAGACGAAAAAAACCTTTCTGTGGCACCAACATTGCAACGATCTACTAGATGAATAGTTGTAGTATAAGATACACACTAAACCCTCCAAGTATAATGCTATCATAATACTTGAGCCCTCTAAGCTCCAACTAGCAATTTAATACACTGAGTCCTTCCTCCATCTAGTAGTCGGATTCTCAAGTTGAGCCGCCAATCGCAAACAATCAAGTCTCCATAGACTTGTGCTATTGCTCCAATGATTCCCAAATCCAAACAACTCTCTACACTCAAGTATGGTGAAGATGGTTATGGAAATAATCTCCTCTCATTGATATGGCAATGGTGAGAGGGAAAGAGAAGAGAGAAAGGATATGTGTATGACTATCTCAATGGGTATATTTCTCTCACTCAAATGGGCAATTTAAATGTTGTTCTTTATTTCTCTCTATGGTTTTTCATGGATGAGAACATAATATATGGAATGGGATTGAGCTAGCAGTACTATGACAGAGCATGAACAATCTGTTTTAGGTTTTAGCATCGACCATTTGCGGGAATGAGTTGCTCACGAGTTTCTTACGAGATGCTCAAATGAGGCTAGAGCCTTTATTTGCCTGGTATCATTTCTCGAGATTGAGCTTTATTTAGTAAGAGTGAAATTGTCTTCTAAGCACCAATGACTCTAGCCCAAGTACTTCTACAAAATTACAAAATAACTCCACAAAATACAATAAATTGAAAGAATTACAAGCAATTTGGTACAAAATTAAACTAACACAAAATCTCATGACTTAACAAATGAAATTGATTAAGGAACTTTTCCCTTAATTCAAAGGAAAAAGTTAGTTTGGAGCTATCTTCTTCCAACCTATTATGTGGCGATTGAGAAGATCACTAATGTCTAATTTTAGTCACATAAATTTTTTAATAAGTCATGTAACTTGTTTAAATAATACACGTGTATAGTTTTATAACTCCCCACGTAATGAGTTGGAAGAGACCAAGTTGGTTTGGAGCTAATCTTTCTTAATTCAAAGGATTGATGAGTGTGTTGCACCATACTGTAAAAGTAAAAAGTACAATTTTAAGATGTTTGAGACTATTCACATCAAAATTGTCTCTGTGAGTTTAGTAAATAACAACAACAACAACAATAATAATAATTTGAGGATTTATAAGATGGAATATAAATTAAATTATACACAATTTTTTTTTAAATGAAAAAAATATTATTATACCATGATGGTTTGTAAAAAGAGAGTATGAGAACTCATTATAATTATTGAATTGAATTTCCATGCTTCACTCATTCATCACCAAATTGAGATTTGGTACTATCAAGTGCATTGAATCTAATGATAACTTTTTCTCTTTATTAGATACAAAAGATTAGAAAACAATACATAAATGTTTATTTTTTTTAAGTTAAACTTTCTTTTTAACTTCTTGTATCTGATCCAATGTCCCAAAGAATAAAAGTCAACTTTTTAAATTTTTTTCTATGCCATATTGGATTCTACTGTACCAAATGCAACACCCAAGGTAAAAATGGTGTGAAAGACTCTTTGTAATAGAAACTCCAGAGGCACAAAAAAGGTGCGCAGAAATTTCGAACTCTTGTTTTCTATTTGTGTTGTGTCCGAGTTTGACTCTAAGATGAGTTGGTGGGGCTAGGATATCTGCACACGCATAAACCGATGAAGGAGTTGACAAAGTTCGCTGCTATAAGAACTCTTCTTCCTTATTTCTCTGTTTTTTTTTTTTTTTTTGGTAAACAAAAATGGGATCTTTATGGCTATATTATACCCCGGGCAGGGCGCCGGTCTAACTTAAACTCCGGCCATTCTCACCAGACCGTGCAGGGAATCAACCCCACTAAGGATGCTCACCAACAATTGGCTGTGGAGGTGACTCGAACCCCAAACTTGACAAGCAGGAGACAAGCTCCTTACCACTGAACCAAGTTACTTTACTCTCTATGTAACTAAGTTACTTTTTTGCTATAGCTGGGTGGTGCGTGTCGAATAGGCGCACTGCCATTCACTTCAACCGAGCTGTCCGGCCTGTGGATAGCATTTGCAGGGAGGCCGGTAGTATTCTCCAGGAATTTCTTCAAGCTCGAGAGGTTGAGCTGAGCCCACCACATCCTCAGGTGATACAACAGTGGCGACCCCTTGCCCTGAACATTTACAAGATCAATTTCGATGCCGCGGTCTTTCGAGCTTCGAACCTGGCGGGTGTGGGTGTGATTGTGCGTGAGAACAGGGGTGATCCGATTGGGGCACTAACCATGCCAGTTCCTATCAGGCAGTCTGTGGCGGAGTTGGAGGCTTTGGCATGTCAGAGGGCAGTCCAGTTTGCTTTGGAGATTGGCTTGACTCAAGTGGTGGTCGAAGGGGACTCTGTTATTGTCATTGAGGCGCTTAAGAATGGCACGGGTCAGTTTGCCAGCTATGGGAACATCCTTTATGACATTCGGCTCCAATCAACTTGTTTTCAATATATTGAATTCTCGTATACTAGCTGTGCATGTAACTCTGTTGCTGATGCATTGGCTAAGAAAGCTACTTCTGGTGTACGCTTCAGGTTTGGTTAGAAGACTTACCGGAAGACATTGCCCTATTTGTGTTTAGAGATGTTCATTAATTTTGTTTTGAATAAATTGCCCATGCTGTTGGTCTGGTTTCTCAAAAAAAAAAAAAAAAAAAATTACTTTTTTAACTTACCACTTAAAATTTATTATAAAAATATTATAAATATATCGTTTTTCTTATAAAAATGCCACCGAATCCTTTATGCACACTGCTACCTTTATGTTCTCTGACACAGTACACAAAATACAAAAGCAAAACTTTTGGCTCTTCAAATACCTCTGCTCCGCTCAACTTAAAAGCGCTGGTTCGAATCTGATCCTTTGTGTCAGCGAGTTCTGGCCATAGCCAGATAACCATTATACTCCATTCATCAGTTGGGTTCTGTTTTTTTGTTGTCTAGAAATCTAAAGCTTTGATGGGTTGCGTTTGTTTCTTTATTAGATATATAGATATTGAGTACTGTGTTTTGTGCACAGTAAGGAAAACACTCATGCATATGCATATTTCTAGGGACTGGTTTTGTTTAGAGATTTATTAAATGAAAATTTATGCAAAGATTGGTTATTGAATTTAGTGGAACATTAATAAAGTGGGTCAATTTTATCAGGTAAAAATTGTGTGTGAAAGCCTTAATAGAAGCAGTACATTTTTGGACTTCTTTTCCTGGTTTATTTATTTATTTATTAGACTTAAGGATATCATCTTTAGAGAATATAATTATCATTAGAGATGGAAGGTGGGTCTCCACCATGTGTTCGTGTGTGTGTGTGAGAGAGAGATTTGTAGGTTCAAAGTTGTTTGGTATGATCTAGAGAATGCTAGTGGATTTCTTATCATGCAAACTAAAGTCTAATGTTTTAGATTTTGAGTCTGATAAGATCTCTCTTTGCAGGCTCTGAAGTAAACTAACTTTTGTAGACTCCGCTAAAGCAAAATGGTTTCCAACGCTTCAGCCGGACTGACATGTCCATCTCCAATGAAACCTACCTCAAATGGCATATTTCAGGGAGATGATCCTCTTCAAATTTCACTGCCTCTTGCCATTTTGCAGATATGCCTTGTAGTTGTAGTTACAAAGGGTCTGGCTTTCATCCTAAAGCCGCATTAAGACAGCCACGAGTTATTGCAGAGATCATTGTAAGTTCATTTCTTCTTCCCATGCAATAAAATTTAATTAAAAGTTAGTTTCTCTTGCCTGATATGACATACTTTTGTGCATCCACTATCACTTTAATCCCTTAAGGCAGATACTATACTAATTTTTTCCCATCAACATCTGAGGTTTAAAAAGTTAATAAGAAACCTATGTGGGTTAAAATTTTTCCAGTTTCTGGTGTAAAGTGTAAACTTGGAGTTCTCATGATGTGGTATTGGTCACACAAATTTGTCAGCTACAATCGCAATACCTTGTAAAAATTAAAAGAAGTTTTATTGTTGAGTTTAAAGAATCACTTGTTCCTTAGTTCATTTCTTAAGTTTCAGCCATGTGACTTTTTAACTAAAAAATACATTTTCATTTTATGAGAAAAAATCTAAATCGCAGAATCTTAATAAGAGAACCTAAGAAATAGCACCTCACTACTGTTACTAAAACTAAAGTAAGTGGCAGTGTGGTGGCACAATTACTTTGCAAATCCGTAGAAAAATGGCATGAAATAGAGAACGTGTGAAAAGAGAGTTGAATGTACGTGGATGATACTGTACTGTGGAAAATATAGCAGAGTGTGATCATTAAAGTCAAAGAACGCAAGGATGCTATTGGAGGTGGAAGATATGTAAAGGAGCCACTACTGCTTAGTCGTTAGAGTGAAAGTATGAAATAGGGTTACATGATGAGAAATTACCTAATCAATCATGGCAATAATTTAGACTTAAAATTCCAAAATTTACTGCTTAATCAAACTAACAATTAATCCTAATTATATGTAATTAACCAAATTTTATATTGCTTGGACATGAATATAAGCATCTAAAACATATAAAGCAATAGAGCCGCAAAAGGGAAGCAAACTACAAGATAACACTAGATGTATTATCAAAGAAACTCGAGAACTAGACAAAAAAACCTCTTTGTGGCACCAACTTTGAAATGATCAACTAGATGAATAGTTGCAGTATAGGATACACACTAAACCCCCCAAGCATAATGCTATCTTAATACTTGAGCCCTCTAAGCTCCAACTAGCAATTTAATACACCGAGTCCTTTCGCCATCTAGCAGCCGGATCCATAAGTTGAGTCACCAATAGCAAACAATCAAGTGTCCTTGGACTTACGGTATTGCTCCAATGATTCCCAAATCCAAACAACTCTCTACACTCAAGTATGGTGAAGATAGTCATGGAAATAATCTCCTCTCATTGATATGGCAATGGTGAGAGGGAACGAGAAGAGAGAGGATATGTGTATGACTATCTCAATGGGCTTATTTGTCTCTCTCAAATGGGCAACTTAAATGTTGCTCTCTAATTCTCTTGACGGTTTTTCATCGATGAGAACATAATATATGGAATGGGATTGAGCTAGCACTAGTAGGACAGAGCATGAACAATCTGTTTTAGGTTTTTGCATTGACCATTCACGGGAATGAGTTGCTCACGAGTTTCTTACGAGATGCTCAAATGAGGCTGGAGCCTTTATTTGCCGGGTATCATTTCTCGAGAATGAGCTTTATTTAGCAAGAGTGGAATTGTCTTCTAAGCACCAATGACTCTAGCCCAAGTACTTCTACACAATTACAAAATAACTCCACAAAATACAATAAATTGAAAGAATTACAAGCAATTTGCTACGAAATTAAACTAACACAAAATCTCATGACTTAACAAATGACATTGATTAAGGAACTTTTCCCTTAATTCGAAGGAAAAAGCTAGTTTGGAGTTATCTTCTTCCAACCCATTATGTGGCGATTGAGAAGACCATTAATGTCTAATTTTAGTCACATGAATTTTTTAATAGGTCATGTGACTTGTTAAAATAATACACATGTATAGTTTTATAAATTATTGCGTAATGGGTTGGAGAAGATTCAGAGGATTGATGAATGTGTCGCACCATACTGTGAAAGTAGAAAGTACAATTTTAAAATGTTTGAGACTATTCACATCAAATTGTCTATGTGAGTTTGGTAAAAAAAAAAAAAAAAATTAAGGATTTATAAGATCGAATATGAATTAAATTATGCACAAATTTCTTTTTAAATGAAAAAAATATTATTATACCATGATGGTTTGTAAAAAAGAGAGTAGAATAACTCATTATAATTATTGTATTAAATTTCCATGCTTCACTCATTTAACACCAGATTGAGATTTGGTGCAATACTATCAAGTGAATTGAATCTAATGTTAACTTTTTCTCTTTATTAGATACAAAAGGTTAGAAAACAATATATAAATTTTTTTTTTTTTAAGGTTAAAATTTCTTTGGAAAAAATGTCATGACAGCCTTTAAACTTTCGTGTATTGATTATTACACACCTTGAACTTTTATTTTAACCAATTCACTTCATAAACTATTCACGTCTGCCAAATTGAGACTTCCGTTAGTCTACTGTTAGATTCACTAACTTGCTCATGTGACTGCACATGGATAAATAAATAAATAAATAAAAGTTTCACTGAACCGAGAAAGAAAAAACCAAGTTTTATAGGCTTTGGCTATAGAAAGATCAGAGCTATTAACGGAGATAACAGAAGACCTTAGATTTCCAAATCCAAAACCAAAAATCACTGAATAGTTGAAGTGTAAGAGCAATCTACCCATTTTCTTAATTCTACCCTCAAAATTTTAAGTTATACCTAATCAATATTAGTGTCCATGGCTGCGACAGTTTTTGAGTCTAGAAATAGTGGATGCCCAGAAGAATAAAAATCCGATTGCTACAAGCATTTTAGGCTTTAGAAAATCTCAAGAATCATCTTCTGACTTCTTCATATTAACAAAAACAGACCAAAGAAGACCCGAGTAGTTCATGTATGAAAAGGAAATACAGGTGGAGTTGCTCATTGCACTAGGCCACTGGTGTTGCATGAAGCGGTGGGAGCACAAAAGGTCCCGTTGGAACCTCTAACAGCGAGATCGACAGCGATTCCTTTGTGGGAGATCCTCTAGTTTCTCTCTCACATAGACTGAAACCCATTTTCCCTCTCTTAATCGGGTGAACTTTTTTGTTTATTTAAAATATTATATATTTATCCACATGAGCACGTTAGTGCATTTAACAGTAGACGAACGGAAGTCTCAATTTGACAAACGTGCGTAGATGTGCATGGGCTAAAATAAAAGTTTAAGGGATATAATTGTTACTATTTGAAAGTTTAGGGAGTGTTATGCCATTTTTCTCAATTTCTTTTAACTTTTTGTATCTTATGATCTTATCCAATGTCCCGAAGAAAAAAGTCGAGTTTTTAAATTTTTTTTCTATGCCATTGGATTCTCCTGTACCAAATGCAATACCTAAGGTAAAAATGGTGTAAAACACTCTTTTGTTAATAGAAACTCTAGAGGCACAAAAAAAAGGTGGACTGAAATTTCGAACTCTTGTTTTCTATTTGTGGTGGACCCCAACGCTCTCCAAGTGAGCTGAATGCAAGGAAGATGCGAAAAAATAGTTCTATGTTACCCGGCATATATGCCGGGTACAGCATATAAAAATTGCTATGTTGGTGCCTCTAGCAAAGCTCTTATCCCAAGAGAAGTTAAGGTATCGAAAATGTGCATGGAAAAATTCACACTGTTGTTGCTTTTTTATTTGTGACGGTAGAGGCACTGAAAATGTACATGGTAAATTTCACTCTTGTTCTTCTTTTTTCTATTTGTGATGTTCCTCAACACTCTCCAAGTGAGCTGAAAGGCAAAAAACATGTGAAAAAATCGATTCTTTTTCGGTGCCAGAGTGAGGTTCTTTTATTAAGGAGGTTATTTGAGCATAATTTTTTTTATATATATTTAAAATTAAATAAAATCAAGTATGTCTATATTCTACAATTCTCACCTAAAAAATTAATGACTGCGTATTTTGAAAATCTAATGTTTGGATTGCATTTTATTTATGTTCTTAACATGCATGTTAAATTAAGGAAAAACTTCTCTCTCCTCGGCTCTCAATAGTCTTTGGAAAGTAGAAGCTCCTAACTTGCGTTTTTTCATATGTAAGATTCAAACCTCTTTGATCAAATAACTTTGATTATAGTAGAGGATTCATCTCACCTTTTCTCCATCCACTTTTCACCTTTTTTTTTTTTTTTTTTTTTTTTAACTTTTCTTTTATCTTTTCACTCTCAATATTTGTTACTCTCAACAATCTATGTTTTCCCTTTCCACTTTTTCTCTTTTATTTTTTTTGCAGACTTAATCTTCACTATCTTTAATATGGATGCGGCTTTGGAGGAACTATGGAAGAAATTTAATCTTTCTGAAGATGAAAAAGGTGTTTTGTCAGTAAACTCTCAGGATGTTGCCCAATCTAAAGAACAAGCTCAATTTAGCCTCTTGTTCAGGTTGCAAACCAATAGAGAATTTAATAAGGAGGCATTCAAGACCACCCTTCAATAGTTGTGGAGAGGTCCTCATTGTGTAACTATCAAAGAAGTCGGGAATAATTTATTTTTGGCAATCTTTGTCACCAAGGAACATATGAATGATATTTTAGACAGGGGTCCGTGGTTTTTTGATAAGAGACTCGTTCTATTGAAACGTTTCAATGGTGATGTTAGCCCAGACAAAATTTCCTTTCAACGCTCCTCCATCTGGATTCGGGTTTTCAATATCCCCATCAAAAGTATGAACTCAACTGTTGGAAATTATATTGCCAATGAGATTGGAATTTTTATTTTGGTTAATGCTCCTAAGAGTGGCCTTGCTTGGGGTCATTTTCTTCGTATTAGAGTGGATATAGATATTACAAAACCTTTAATGAGGGGTAAGATGATCCATATTGAAGGAATGGAAAAAGGGTGGGTGTATTTCAACTATGAGAGGCTTCCTATTTATTGTTATAGGTGTGGAATTTTAGCACATCAAGAGCGTGAGTGTCAACATGCCGAGAAAGGGTGTATTTCTTCAAAGGAGGATGACTATCAATTTGGTCCTTGGCTTTGTGCTGTGGGTTCTGAGGCCAATAGGGGGAAAAACTTTCACAATCAATCCAAACCCAGAGAAGCCGAGGGTGAAGAATCTCAGGAATCTGATGGGGATGAAGGCGATAAGGAGCGTGTTCCATTTTCTCTTCGACTGCAAAGCTCACTGCTGATCAGAAAGTTCTCCACAAAAACAAAGAGCAGTCCGTTGGATAAAATTGCAAGATTCTCGGTTAGCCAGGAAACCTTAGAATCTCAGAATCCATTTTTGAATTCAAATGTTGAGCAAAATACTTGTCCACCTAATCCTGAAAAATCCACATCCCATTCTTTTTCAAATTCCAATTTGACAAAGAATCCACAACAGAATTTTTTGGATATATCCCATGCCACAATGGGATTAGTTTCAGAAAACCTTATTCCACTTCTAAGGAAAGTAATTCATTCAAAAACCCCTCAACACACCCGTACCATAGCCCACAACACTTAGGTGCTGATGAAATATTTTCTGGATCTGATTCAAGTTCAAAAAATTCGAAGGAGATGGGATTTAAAAATTCAAATGGGGATTTTTCAAACCATGATATTGAAATGGAGTTATCCCCAAATATTACTGAGTATTCTTTGGGTTATATTAAAACAAGTCTTTGATCTGGGAAACGGTTGCTTTGAAATTCAAATCCTATTTCATCCTCAGAAGATAACAAGAAGTCTTTGCTGCACTCCCATAACAAACGACCCAACTCAGAATCATCTTCATCGGAATCTCCAATTCACAAAAAACTAGCAATAGAAAGTGACCAACTGTTCTTTGGGGGTACTGTCCCTCCCTGTTATCCTCCATGAAAATCCTAAGCCTTAACTGCCATGGGCTTGGGATCCCAGAGGCAGTACAGGAGCTTCGTTGCTTAGTCAGTGAAAAAGACCCCAAACTTCTCTCTCTCTCAAACTAAGCTGGATAGGGATGGTTTAGGTGATTAATGAGAAATCTAGATAGAACATGCTCTTTAAAGGTTGCTTGGATTCATGAAGACATTTCAATTATTAGAGATAGTTTTGTTTTTATTTCTTTTGTCAGTACTCCTTTATGATGTAATCATGCTGCACTAGCTTTAGCTAATGCTGCAAAAGAAAAAGAGAAGACCATTGTTTGGTTAGAATAATGCTCATCTTTTCTCTTCCCTATTGTACAAAGTGATTTATATTAATAAAGTCTACTATCGTTTTTGCTCAAAAAAAAAAAAAAAAAAACATGCATGTCAAATTTTGTTTAAATTATATGTTATTATTTACTATTCAATTCATAAATTTATTTTTTATACATAATTTTAAATTACAAAAATGTAAAATTTAAACGTAGAGATATAGAGAAGAAAATGTAATCTAATGGTAATTTATCAAACTTCACATTCAATAAATAGATATTAAGTGAAATTGTATTTTCAAATTACAACCAAGTTTGTTACCAAATTTGTTCACAAAATAATAAGAAAGCCCAAACCATGCTTTTCCTTAGGAAGATATCTTTTCATACTTGATACTTCTCAAATGGAATGTAACAGAACCTCCATGCTTAAGCTATGGCACCTCAATATAAGGAACTTAAAGGAAGGCGTTGAGATTTGGTTAGAGGATATTTTTGTAATTACTGACGTACATGGTTCGTAATTAGCAAATAAATTTATCTTTTATTATTAAAAATATTAATTAAAAAATAAAAGGAGAGAAAGTCACACACAAATATATATATATATATATATATATATATATATATATATATAAATCAATCACCCTCCATCTCCCTTTCCCACTATTTATCTTTTAACCAAAAAAGTCGGCAATTTAATAGGACTCACTATCTATCCTTACCATAAAACTAGGACCCAATGCATCAACCAACTTGAACTCAAAATCCTTCTCTCAAAAAAAATAAAAATAAAAAATAAAATAAAATAAAATTTGAACTCAAAACAATATGGACTTAAATTACAAGTTTAAAACAGACTTAGGAAATTTAATTAGGTAGATAATCTATCCTCACTTCCTAAAAACTAGGAATTAACAAATTACAAAAAACTCCGCAATTTAATAGGGACACACTATGTATCACCAATTATAATGTGGCAATTCAAATATTTATTTATGAGGTGGTTGAAGACTTAAAGCCTACCAGTCATATTCATTACTACTTTAGGTGTTTTTTTTTTTTTTTTTTTTTTTTTTTTTTTTTTTTTTGAGCAAAATTACTACATTAGTTTGTAAGCATTATTATGTAATAAAACTTTTGTATCTTTAACGGACTTATTATCCCCATCTCCTAAAAACTAGGACCCAATTTCAATAAAACAACTATCGAAAAGTGCTACGTTCACAATATTTTTACAACAAATTATAAGTTATAAATTATAAAATTGTCATTGATTTTAATTTGAAACCACCGTTTAAATTATTTTTTAGCCCACCAATAACCGCTAATAACAACCTAACATTTAAATTTTGTTGCAAAAGTATTGTAAACATAACATTTATCGGCAACTATCAAAGAGGACTCTCTATCCTCAACTCCAAAAACTAGGTCCCTATAGAACAACTATTAAAGAGTTAGGAACCCCTAATCAAGGACCAAGCCATTCTTTGGCCTTGGGGCATGGCCCCTCCCTGCCCCCTTAAATTTTAAAAGAATAATATATATATATATATATATATATATATTACAATAATCGTTTTGTTTGTAACAATAATTGTGAGCTGGCTGAGGCAGAGCCCGCTACTCTTGGATGTGAGGATTATATCAGCGGGTGATATATATATGAATTGATATTTTTTTTTAGTGATAGATGATTCATAATAGACCAATAGTTAGAAATTTTTTTTTTTTTAGAAGATTACGAATAGTTAGTAGTTGTGTTTATTTGTTAGTGTCTTTGTTGATGGTTTGTTAAATACTAAATGGATGCTTATTTGAGGTTTCATAATGATTTTTTTTTATATTTTATTTTGTCCCCTTAACTCGAAGTCCTGACTCTGTCCTTGCCCATAATAATAGGTAACCATATTTTGAGTTCCGTTCTACTCCAACCCTATGGATGTATAAATCAGCACATAGTAATTCTTTATTCTGTATCAAATTAAATATTGGGTCAAATTAGGGTGTGTCGAGCATTTTGGTCTATTTCGATAATTTGAAGTCTAGACTAGAATTTGGTTGAGTCTATTATTTATATTTATATTTTTTAAATTGAGCATATCGGTAATTTTTCCTCCCCAAATCAAACCTATACAAATAGGGCTGTCCACGGGTCGGTCTGGGTTAGGTTTGTGCCCAACCCGGAACCGACCCGACGGAATTGGGTTTTGGAAAATGTCACCCGCCGCCGATCGCCGGAGTAAACGAGTCGGGAGGATCAGACTTCAATGGGCGGCAGGCAGGTCGGTCGGCGTCTGGGTTTTGAGAAAACGACTAGAAAACTCAAGAAAACGGTGAGAAAACTCGAGATCCGACGAAAATCTCATCGGAATCTATGAGATTTAGCCAAATCCGGCGGTAATCTCATTGGATTTGATGAGATTTTTCCAGATCCGGTCAAAATCTCACTAAATCTACGTGAAATATCGCCTGAATCTGGGTTTTTTGGCCGAGATCTAGGTTTTTTCCGCCGAATTCTAGAATTTTACTCGCCGGGATCTAGGTTTCTCGCCGGAATCTGGGTTTTTTGCTAGAATCTAGGTTTTTTCTCCGGTCAGTTCAAGTTTTTTGGGTTTTGGGGGGATAGAAATTGAAACCGACCCGTCGGAGTCAGTTTCTGGGGGAGAAGATCTGCCACTGACCGCCGAAATAGTCAGGTCGGCTGGTTTCGGATCGATTCCGATCGAGTCCTCCGGGTGGGTCGGGTCTCGGTTGGGTTTGGATAGGCCTGTATACAAGTACAGGTAGATATCAAAATTTTGAATTTGGTCATTTTTAAAATTTTTATTTTTATAAAAGTGGTAAGTTAAGTTTCCTAAATACTAATAGCATTTGACATGTTCAAAACAAAACTAACATGTAACAACTCAAACTAGCATGGTCTTTCATAATATTGTACTAATATTATCGTAATTATCTTATTAATCATAATTAATATAAGTAGCTATTCATTTGAAATTTTAATATAGTTTCGCCCAATAAATTAACTTTCTTATAATAATGAATGAAATACATTCCAAAAAGTCAAAAACAAATTAATTTCCCAACGTGTAATATATAATAGGTTGAGCCACTTGACAGTTGACACAAACACAATAGGTTAGATGTAAATTTTATTTATTGTAACAATAATATTTGAAATGTTTGGTCATAAAGCTTTATTTGGAGTAGGTTTTTTAAATTTTGTTAAAACTTAAGTAATAGAATTCTAATTGAAATAAATTTATCTTAATAATAATAAAAAAGATACTAGTTGATATTTTTTATTTTGAAGGCAATACTATTTGATATTTTTTTCAATTGGATGGGAAATACTATAAACTTTTATTGAACCAAAGAAGTACAATTTACATCATGTAGAAAAGCTTGTACAACAAAACAAGGAGCCTCTTCTATCCAAACTGAAAAGTCATCTATGCCATAAGCATAGTTTGCTAATAAATGAGCCAGCTTGTTGCCTTGCCGGCGTACATGGGAGAACTCAACCTGTCGAAACTCCTGAGTAGCTAATAAGGAGTTGTACACAATGGCAGCCACTGAAGAGGGAGGAGGTGAATGTTCCTTCAGTGCATTGAACATTATCAAAGAGTCACCTTCAAAAATGAAGTCTTGAATGAGCAAGTCTCTCGCAAATTGCAGTCCAGTCTCCACAGCTTTCGCTTCTGCCTCTATTGCTCAGAGAGGGGGCCTAGATCTTCTGACTAAATGCGCCAATCGTAATGCCAGTAGCATCTCGAACCAAAACACCCACGCCAACAGCTTTCTGTGAAGCAAACATAGCCCCATCAACATTGATTTTGAACTTGTTCGAGGGTGGCGGCTTCCAGTGGGCAGGCAGCATACTTCTTGGCTTTTCAGGTTCCCTCACGCACTCCTGATACTCAGCTAGGGAGTCCAGTGCTCCAGTTACAAGCTTTTGGCTACTTTTCTTCGCTCCTCCAGTCCGAATCTCATTACGATTTGTCCATAAAGCCCATGCCACTATAATCAACTTCTCAATTTGTTCGTTGTCCCAGGCTGCCTCGATTACCCCATACCACAGCATATCCATGAAAGTTTGAAAATGGATATTAATGTTAGCAGGGAATAGCTTCAACACAATCCAGGCTTCGCGCACCCGGTCACACTCCCAAAAAAGGTGTCCATACGTCTCCATTCCCAATTGAAACATCTCACAAGTACCTTCCACTATCACCTTCCTCTTCACTAAATTTTCCTTTTTAGGGAGAATATCTTTGTAGGCTCTCCAAGCGAAGTGACAAACTTTATGAGGGACGTTGATTTTCCACAGGTACTTCCAGAACTTCCTCTGTTTACTCTCATCTGAGGCAGCCTCTACAGCACCTTCTGTGGCCAACTCCATTGCAACTTTATAGGCGCTACGAACACTGAATCTGCCATTAGTTGTTGGGGCCCATACCTGTTTATCCTCGGGTAGCTTAGAACTCAAGAGTAATGCTACAACTCTCATCAACTTCATATGGAAGGAATATACTCCGGACTAACTCATTCCTCCATGTCCCTGAGTTTGGCTCAATTAGTTCACTAACCCGAGCATCCAAAGGTAGACCAGTAGGAGGAGAGATCACCTTATACATGGACGGAGTATGGGTCGACTTGTCCATCCAAATTCGGATGCTTTCACCATTGCGTACCTGCCAGCGCATTCCCCTCCTAACTACACTCTGCCCAGCCATAATGCTCCTCCAAGCGTACAAAGGATTTGCACCCAAGCTAGCTTGAAGAAAATCACACATGGGAAAATACTTCACCTTGAAGACTCGATATAACAGTGAGTCTCCACCCAATTGCAATCTCCACCCCTATTTTTCTAGTAAGGCTAGATTAAACTGTTTTAGTTGTTTAAAACTCATACCCCCTTGAGATTTAGGAATACAAAGTTCTTCCCAACTAATCCAAGCCATTTTCCTTTCATCCTTCTTTTGCCCCCACCAAAAATTCTTTATTAGACTGGTCATCTCCTCGCAAAGTGAATCCAGAATCTTGAAACAACTTAAAGCATATGTTGGAATTGCCTTAGCCACTGCTTTAATCAGAATTTTCTTCCTTACTTTTGAGAGTTATTTTTCCTTCCAACTAGCCAATTTTTTTGCCAATTTTTCCTTTATCTCCTTGAATGTGTTCTTCTTGTTCTTCCCCACTAGTGAAAGCAAACCCAGATATTTCTCATATTACTTTATAACTTGTGCCACAAATTGATATTTTGATAATAGAGTTTTATTTATTTTATTTAAACACAATATAACCATTGCTTAAGTCACTAGTTGCAACATGAATGACAGAGTATGAGGCATTGTTTGAATTTTGGTGAACTGAGTTAAAAAATCTAAATTTTGTTAACTCATAACCCAAAATTAGTGGAGCCCACAGGTAGTGACATCGTTTGGACGATTTCAATTTGTTCACTCATTTAACAAATCTCATTTTTTTGAAATATGGGTTAATAAATTCAGAAGCAGCTATAAACATGTTTTCAAGTCATCGGTGATGTTAACCCAGTGGTAATTTTCGTAAATTTTCAGCACCAACGAGTCCCACAGCAGTGTGTAGTGCCATCCCCTGCTCAGTTCGCATGCCTGAACCAACGGTCGCATGCTTGAATCTCAACCAACCCTATTCACTCTCCCATCAGCGTGCTGAACAAAGCTCACCTCTCAAGAATGAAAAATCTCTTCCCCTCTCCCAAACCCACGGCACCTCTCAACCCTGAACAATCTCTTCCCGACCCTTGAAGCTCCAGCGCCGGCCCTTGACACTTCAGCAGCTCCGCCGCTCCCATTCTCCGCCGATCTATCTCTCAAGACCGACCCTTTTCAGTTTCATAGGTACCCAAGATCCGTCCCCCTTCATCTGTGAACAATCTCTTCCTTTTAATTTATTTTATTTTGTTTTCCATTTTCTCCGTTCTGTACTGTGAATGTTTGGCCGGATCCTGCAACTGCCTGTACTGAGTGCTTCTTCACGAGACAGATTGGTTTGGAGCCAACCCAAACTCTTCACTGTCATATCTACATATCAGGTTGCTTTGAGACTGAAACACCAGGCACGGATTGAGCATTCTGGTGTGAGGGCACATCGGGTTGTATGGAAAAATGTTTGGGCTTTCAATGTAACTGATCAGGCTTCCTCTTTGTTGTTGTTCAGGAGCCTATTTACTGTTATCTACGGTCCTTGTATACTCTTTACATCAATAAAATTCTATCTTTAATCTTTAAAAAGAAAAAAAAGAAGGAAATTAAATTAAGAAAAACAATCCAAAAAACAAAATGACACAAAAATAGTTCCCATTTCTAAGTTAAGAAGAACAGGGACATTCTGGCATTTTGCCCTTTGGGTAAAAATATTTGGTATTATGCTTCTGTTTCAAAACTATATAAGTGTGTGTCTTTGTTTCGATATTCGATGACCCTAAAATCGAATTACTTAAAATATTTGATTGGATTAAAATCGAGTTAAGCCCGATCAAATTTTAAAAAAAAAAAAAATTGCATAGAACTCGATTTTATGGAAATCGAGTTCCAAAAAGTCACTATAGAGCTCCCTAAACCTGCCATGTGACAATCACACTTAAAAAAAAAAAAATTTGCCAGAAAAATTTTGCTCGGGAACTAAAATTTTTTTTGCATGGAACTCGATTTCCAGGAACTCGAGTTCTATGCAATTTTTTTTTTTTTTTAGTTTGATCGGACATAACCTGATTTTAAACCAATTGAGTATTTTAAGTAACTCGATTTTAGGGTTATCGAGTATCGAAACAGGGGCACGCACCTATATAGTTTCAAAACATGGGCATATTGCCAATTAAAAAAAAGAAGGGGTAAAATGCCAGATATTCCAGAAGAACAGTAAGGAATAGTGTATGAAACACATATTACAATTAATTAAAAGCAAATAAAAAGGATTCCGCGGGTAACTGTTCAGTGTGTACTGTACAGTGGTCAGCCTGTGGGTCCTACAAAAATATGAATTTTTTTTTTTTTTTTTGAGTTTTTAAGGCAAAACACATAAGTGAGTTTAGTTACCAAACAAGGGTGGAAGTGTTTCGGAGATTTTTAAGTTCTGATAAATGAGTAATAGAGTGATGAGTGATGAGTGATGAGTGATGAACGATGAAATTTGAGTGATGAGTGATGAACGATGAAATTTGAGTGATGAGTATCACTTGGCAACCAAAAAATTAATTAAAAGCAAATAAAAAGGATTCTGCGAGTAACCGTTCAGTGTGCACTGTACAATGGTCAGCCTCTAGGTCCTACAAAAATGTGAGTTTTTTTTTTAGTTTTTTAGGCAAAACACAGAAGCGGGTTTAGTTACCAAATATGGGTGGGAGTGTTTTGAAGATTTTTAAGTTATGATAAATGGGACAATCTGGCCTTTTGCCCTTTCGGGCAAAAATATTTGGCATTATGCCCCTGTTTCGAAACTATATAGGGGCGTGCCCCTGTTTCGATACTCGCTAATCCTAAAGCCGAGTTACTAAGTTACTCGCATATGCAAATACCGAGTTTTAGGCAGGTTCTTGCCACAGTGGCAATCCAGCGTGGCTTTTGGGAAATAAAATATTCCCGCGTAACTGTTTATAACTCGGCTTTGAGGAATCCGAGTTATATGCGGAATATGAATCACTTTTGAATGTAACGTCTCTAAAACAGTTTGTGTGTCTTCCTTCCTCTACAGTTTCTCTCCCTTCGTCCGTCCGATCAGTAGCCACCCTCAGTCCGTTCAGTAGAGCCTTCCCAAGTTCAACGAATATTCAAGTTCTCCTATTTCTACCCGAACCCAAACGAAATCGGTCAGTCGACGCTGGACTGAAGCTCAATCCAAACCCACACCCAAACCCACACCTTTTCACTCTCGCCATAGCCGAAGCACAACCCAATCCATCTTCAGAGTTAAAGGAGTAGAAACGTATTAAGGTAATTTCTAAATGCTGAGTTCAAATTTTCGTTTTTCCCCTTTGCATGAGTTGATTGTGCGTGTACTCTGATTTGAGTGTGGCTTCTTAAGTTTTTGTCTGTTAGATTTTCCTCTATCTCTATTCATTATTATTGTTGCTTTTTTAGCTTTGTTGGGTTTGGTTTTGAACTGGGTTAGGTTGTGAACTGGGTTTGGATGCACGTATAGGGCAGAAATTCATGTAAAATACAGTTAGCATGACAACGGTGGCCATTGTTAGGGAAAATTGCTGTTTAATTCAACTCTACAATTTCAGGAAATTATGTTGTACGTGAAAATTGATTTTGAATTAGGGAAAATTGCTATTTAATTCAATGCTAAATGATCTTGAATTGAGAAGCTATTGGTTTTACAAGCTTCAAACTTACTGGCTTTTGCAAGCTTCCACTCTGTTAACTTATTAATATAATAGATATAATGTGTGTATAATGGATATGCACGCAATAATCTACACAGAGACCATAAAATGCACAGCATGGACATCCACTATCACTGAACTAAATTGAGCTAATAAATGCCCTGTATATCTATTGCTATCTCCTACCTAAGTGTGACTGCTTATGAAAGCCTAGGTGTGATTGCCTAGTGTTTTATCTTTCGTTATTTGATGTTCTTTTTAGTGCCAAAATTCCTAAAAATCCTACATCAAATTTGGTATCTAAGCCTGTTGAAGCTTCTGTCTTGTGTTAGATTAGCAGTCATTTGTGGGTTATGTTTGTTGTTGAAGTACATCAATTTATTATTATTATCATCTACTACATGTGGGGTTCAAAAGGGAACTTAGTGGCCTTTGAGGGTCACCAATCCTTTCCTAATAGGTTGGATTAGGTTAGGGGAGCATTAAGATTTGTGGTGGCTTGTGGCTTTTATAGAAAAATGCTAGATAATCTATTTTTTTATTCTTCTTGCAAGAAATTTAAGAAATCTTTTCCATTTATGTGGTGCTTAATTGATTCATTGGTTTGCATTTTGCTGTGTTCATTTGTTGGTTTACTTTGTTTGATTTAGACATTGATTCGCACGTTGGTTGGTTGGATAGGTTGCTTATACATTATGCAGCCATGAACATTAGGATCAAGTTAGGCATATATGCTCAGGCTAGGTGTTTTATATTTTAGTGTTTTAATTTAACTCTTCCTTGATATGATTAAATGGATTGAAAATCAGTGTATTTGTTTGCAATTTTTTGTCAAATCTCTCTCTCACTCTGTTTCTCTTTCACTCTCACTCTCTCTCTCTCTCTGTATTTGTTTCTGTCAGTTTGTTCTAGAACCCTGTTGAAATACTTGCTTGTCTAACTTGAGTGCATGCGTGTCAGGTATGCAGCAACTGCGAAATGTGGTTCCTGGACCCGCGGAAAATACACAATTGACACAGCAGCCGGGTCATCGATCCACGGCGCTATGGGAGATGCCTGCCGGTCAGGTACGTAGTTGTGCTGAACTTCGGACATGTCGAAATCATTTGTTTTTTATTTCTGTAGGGTTCTTTGATTATTTGTAAATAGATGTTGGACATGGTAGCATTTCAGTTTTGGTTTAGGTAGAATTTTATTTAATCCAAAGAGAAAATGGTATGAAGCAGAAATAATTGTGAAATTAAAAACACTCTTTCATTAACAGCAGTACTCGAAAATGGTATGGAGTATAAATATTCAAAGTCAGTAGATCTCATTCGGAAGCTGTAGTAATCAATTATGCACACACAATTAGGCGTGGCTACACACAAGACAACTTTGTTGATTCCTAATTCCCTACTCCATTTAACTAGTTAGCATACTATTTCTTGCATATCCTAAGACAGTGCTCTTTCGTGTGCAGGTAGTGCCAGGCGTGCTAAAGTGCAGGCACCGATCTTGCAAGTTACCCCGGCATGGGCTAGACCCCCGAATTGCTCGGTACATAACTGAGGCGGGATTTGAAGGGTTGTTCAAGGTTCCAAACTTGGAAGTGGATCATGCGTTGATCACAGCCCTTGTTGAGCGTTGGCGTCCGGAGACGCACACATTCCACCTACCGCATGGAGAGATGGGCATCACCTTACAAGATATTGAGGTGATGCTAGGGGTTCCAATTGATGGGTTGCCAATGACTGGGAGTGTCAAGCTGGGGTGGCCAGCGTTGTGTCTTGAGTTACTGGGTCATCGTCCTCCAGACCCGATACCACATCCCCATGAAAACAAGTCTATCCTTGCTGGGGCGAGGCTAAGAGTGACCTGGCTGAAGGAACAATTTAGAGCTCCCTTAGCTGCGGATGCTACTGATGAGGTAGTGCAGCAACATGCGCGCTATCACATTCTTTTCAGATTGGGGACCATTCTGTTTGTGGACAAGTCGGCGGACCGGGTGTCGGTGAGGCCTCTACAGTTCCTGAACCCAATCAGCAACGCGAAGAGGTACAGTTGGGGTAGTGGAGCATTAGCTTGGCTGTACAGGCACTTATGCAAGGCATCGGAGACGAAGGCGATGCAGATGGGAGGAGCATTGATGTTGGTGCAGCTCTGGGCGTATTCGAGGTTCCCAGTGATATGCCCTGTTGCGAGGCTGCCGCAACCGCCAGTGGAGGCAGGTCCCCTTGCATGTCGGTATGTTATTTCATTAGTTTGATACAATTGTCATGCCATTTGTCATTCACCGTGCATGTCATGTATGTATTTCTGTTTTCTATTTTAAACTTTAGCTATTTTATAAGAAAAATTAAACAAATAAATGACAAGTTTACAACTAGTGAAATATAAAGTGGAATACAAAAAATGGTATAAAGGATTTTTATTCACTTATTATAACCTGTTACAATTAAATTATTGAAAAAAAAAAAGACTTTCTTCTTAGAACTAAAAATGACTTTAATTACGGAAGAAATTTGATTCTTTTCATTAGTTGGTTTTCTTTTTTTCCAAACTTTTGGAAACATTTTTTTATTTGACTTTTTGTATAAAATACTTTTTTCATTTTTGGAATCACTTCAATAGTTACAAATTGTGGGATTTGCATTTTACATATATCCGTTGGTAATATCAACAAATGTTAGTTAAACTACCATTTTTGAAAACATTTCAAGGATATATAGGCAGGGGATTTCTTTTTATTTTTTTTGTTGAGGGGAGGGGGTAGGTACTTGGTGTTGGTGGGTTGGTTGGAAACAATGGTTGCTTTGTCTAAACTCTAAAGAACTCATGATTTAAAGTTTTAAAGACGGCAGACAATTGGATGTGCTACAATTGTATTCTAGGCTTGGCCTACTCTGTATCTGGTCATTAAGCTTTAACTAATCCAACCACCCTTTTTAGGTAGTGGTTCTCTTTTGTAAGGAAACACTTTATTTTGCAGTTCTGGCCATGAATGTGAACCCAAGAATTTTAGAACCTTGTGAATAAATGTCAGAATTTAGAGTATGCTACACATGTCTAATACGGTAAGAACAAACTTCCGGCCACTACGAAGAAATGGAAGACGAGGGCTTCTCTTAGGATTTGATCCTCGAACCTGCCAGAGTAGGACATCTCTTAGGATCTGATACTTAAACATGTCATTTTCTATTTTTGGCTTACAACAGTCAAGTGAAGAAAATTCGAACCCAGATTCTCTTCTAGGGGAGAAGCGAACACTGCCATTAAAAACTACAAGACCGTGGCAACATGCCAAGTATAAATACTTGTTGGCACCAAATGGTCCAACTTCAAAAACAGCTACAGATGTTGCTTTAGGTTAAAATAAAATGTAAACCAATATTCTCATTCCCAATTTCAAGACGCTACTTTCTTCTACACAAGGCGAGTATTATGCAGAACTTATGATTCGATTGAATTCATTTTAGGCCGAGTTTAGCATTTTACATCTGTGTTAGTATCTAAGGTATCATAATAGATGCATTAAAGAAAAAAGAAGAAAAAGGGCAAAATAAGAACCAATGGGAGGCACTCATCCCAATTCCTTCCTCAAAAATACAACTACTTGGCAACTGGTTCCAGATCTGGAACTTTATTCCATGTTTCGTCAATTGCACTAAATTGCAGTGGTGGCAATGACAAATGGCCAATGGTTGAGCTTCCGCTCTGAATTTCCTTCAAAACCTGTAGGGCTGATATAGTGCTCTTCATATATAATCTCTCCATATACTCAATCTCTGCAAGTTCCTTTGGCACTCTGAGCAGACCGTTGTTATTGGTAGCGTCAGAAGTTGAAGGATCATCATCCCCATCAGCTATCACTGTTGAAGCTGGTGGCGCACAGTTAGGGAAAATTCCGTCCAGCATTGCCTCACACTCCACAAGCTTCTAGAGCATGTCAGTGGTGAATAAGGGCAAGCGAATGAGGGCACCAGTTATTTTGTCACACTTCTTGAGTATTTCGACCAAACCTGTTAAGAACAAATTAAGGTGTCATTAAGACAATCTAGCCTTTAAGACATTATTATATTCTAAGAAACCAGTTACTTTAAGGGATCGACCCCCTACTGAAAATATGAAAGTTAATTAATGGCTTTATTTTTGGTACGCATTTATTGTCGCGGTAGCATTGTTGTTTGATATTAACTAATGTGCATTGTCTGAAATTGTATGTTTACTAGATGGAAGGGGCCGAAGAGCACGAAAGAGCATGCCACACATGTGCTAACTGTGTATCGAGCGTCATTGTCGAGTATACGGGCAGACCAGGTATTTTACCGCTTCATGTCAGAAGGATATAATTCTCCATATTTTTGTTTGTCACTTGGTAGGGTTTTAACAACTACTGCATGTGACACAAGGGTGGGTGGGCAGTCAATATAGAGTACTTTCATTAATAATTTTACACCCATGTTTGTCGTTTTGATTCCACACATATTTAGCTTTGTACCCTTCAAATTTTTCCCTCGGTTGTAGCTATTGCTTGTGATTATTAAGAACTATAAAATGCAGAACTGTATGTAATGTTTTTACCTGTATTTTCCAAACCTGATATTTTTGACCTTGATGCTCTTGAAATAATTGCATAAGTCTGCATATAATTTGACAGGCAAAATTGAAACACCATTAGAATTAAAGGTGAACTGAATAACCACACTGAATATTATTGTTATCAAAATATTTATGAGTCCAATACTTACAGCAGGTCTAACATCTTTAAAATATTTCCTTACAAAATGGACATCGTTGTCTCTATATAATAAACAACATTATTTTTATATATTTTTTTATGTTTACTGGGCATTCCCTTTCTCCCTTTTCTCCCTTTTCTTAATTTTCTCCTCCTCTTTTTGAACCCCAACTCACACAATGTGCCAATTACTGATTTATAATGACAATTATTTTTTGGCGAAACTAAGATTGGTAGCAACAATAAGCATCACAAAAGCTTTCAGTTCCATGCAAGGTCTTAAGATTCTGACTGAAACCATGTCAAATTCAATAAGAGAGGGAAGTAGGTCAACAATGTCTTAGGATTTTTAGTGAAGTGGTTCTTCAATGGTCTTCTACATATTTGCTCACATTGAGGATTGACACAAATAAGTACGTATTTGATTTTTCTCTTGTTGACCATTTATGCAGGTTGTCTGGGAGCCGTACAAGGATGTCCTAGAGTCGTTGCCCCCATATTGCACTGCCGGCCGACATATATGGAGGGCCATTGTGCCGTTGATCTATTTTTGGATAGTAGAGGGTCATCATCCCGAACGTGTCGTTCGTCAGTTTGGGATGAAGCAAGCACCACCGGATATTGTGGATACATCGGTTGCTCTCCACAAAATCTCCCTCCAAGGTAAATTAGATAGGGATTGGGTGCAAGAGCATGCTATCCACATTGACCGATGGGCCCATAGAGAGGAACATCTGGCCGATGCACCGACATTGGATGGGGACACGACATACCTTGCTGCTTACATGGAGTCGTACCGAAGGACGACCAGACGGTTCATTACGCGTGAGTCGGCGTATTGGGAAATCCTGGTAAGGCAACAAACCCTGAACATGCTTCTTTGATGGATTGACAATATATATTTGTTGCTACATGCATTCTGAAAATTAAAGTGCGACCACAAGCCATTGAATCAGTATTTTGACATTCATTTTAGAGAACATTTCATTTCTTGCCACTAGATACAAGCAATATGTACTGCTGTGCCATTTCAATGTTCATATGTATATGAATAAGTTGAACATGCATAATTTGTTTTCAAATCGGTCATGCACAACACAAAATGAACCATAAAAGTTTTAACGGGACTCCTTTATTTCACAGGTTCAGTCCAACGTGGAATTACTGTCGCAATGCGAACCAGGCTCCCAAGTGTACAACCACCTAAAGAGTACGCTGGATCTTGTTGGAGAGTTGAGCCGAGTGGCATTGGAGAATGCGCGTGCCTCGGTGACTGAGCCGAGCACACAGGCCACAGGCCGTGGTGGGGGAGGTCGTGGGTCTGGACGGCGTGGACGCAGTCGAGGTCCTGTAGGTGGTCATGAGGATGAGGATGAGGATGACTTCGGTAACTTCCAACTCTAATACCTCCAATTCTTACTGACTTGCACTTCTACTACTTTGAGTTGTAATTTATTTAGAGGACGTATTACAGTAGCGAAGTATATATTGTTTGGTAAGTAGTTTGTAGGGTTAATATGCATTTCCTTATGGAATTTGGTATAATTACTTACAATGTTCTCCCAAACTTTAAATATTAAAACTAAGCACTGTAAAAATCAACCAGCAGGTACGGCTTTTTAAGTTCTTCCAACCAAAATATATATGTATTGAAATGTAAGACATGCAAAACTGTTTCATTCAATCCTTATACACTACAATGACAATATTATTATCCACTTTTAGCATATACCCATCGATGCTAATATATGTAACACATTGATGACATAACAGCAAGTTTATGCAGTTTTTCCATCGAGTATAAAGCACAATAATCTGTTTGCTAATGTAATTCCTTTTAAAACTATTCCTACACCACCATGGAAATACACTTAGGAGTATATGAGGAAAATTCAAAGTTGTGATTGCATTCTGTAGTTCATACAATTTGGATTGCTTACGCATTTGGCATTACGCATGGTTTACACTTTATAATAGTTATTGGATTCTACCAACTTACGTACGAATTAACCTGTCCTTTATACTGTCTAGATTCTAGGGTAATTATACATGTTGAATCTTGTGTTGAAAACAATTCAAAAAGTGTTATTGTATCAGCTTTTACCTGCTGTGTGTTGTCAGCTCTGTTGTAGCTTTGTTTTTGCACTTAGTTGTCTTACATTTTCAGTTGATTGAATGCAGACTGTTCTAATTAAAAAAAAAAAAAAAAAAATTGCATGGTTTTTGGGATTTGTATGCGTAATGCATTGACTGATAGTGTAAGTAATGTTTCTCCACTCTCAGTCAGAAAATTTTCTCCATCCTAAACATTTTTATATATATTTTATCACTCACCTTCAAGAATTTTCTTTAATTGTATTGTTAAAGTTAAATACAGCTGTTTTTGTACAGATGATGAGGCGTTCGAGGGCGACTGGGACACGTACATGGATGGCGTCGGGTCATCGCGATGCATGTCTGACGCTGCTGCCCAGCCATCCCACCCCGCTGGCAATGACTATAGTGCAGAACACACATCCTGTGCTCAAGCCGGCCCTCGGTCCCCACCACCCACTCAGCTGTCTCCCCCATTGTTCAATGTCTCTGCCCAGGACGGTGGCTGTATATTTGTACCCACACCTGGCCGACCGACCCCACCTGTAGTTCAGGCTGAGCCCACCCAGGACCCTTCACTTCCTAACCTCGACGAACCGGCTGCACAGATTGAACAGATACAGAGTGAGAATATTGAGCCGGTACATGGGTTACGAAGATCACTCCGCACTGACATACACCCCCCTGGTTGTGGGACTGGTGACGGTAATTATTTGCACAACTAGGAAGGCATCTTTCGTAATTGCTATCTATGAATTAGACTGTTTAGATTAACAATCCTGTGATCAGTTTGCATTAGATGGTCTTCTTTAGCCAGTGCACCTCCATGCTATGTAAACCGTTTATCATTTACCTTAATAGAATGTCACTTTACTTGCATATGATGTTGTTTGCTTTCAGTGATGATCATACTCAGATCAAACATTTTCTTATAACTGAATTAAGAAGAGGGTTTGTCAGCTATTACTCACTTCACTTGGTAGATATTTCAAAGGCTTCATCATCAAACACATAATCCAAGAGTATTAAGTATATCCTCTATTGTATTGAACTACTATCGGCATTGTTGCAATGCAGTTAATATATTGCTATTCACCATCATTATTCGTGGTTGTAGTAATCTAATTGTAGTAGTCATGTGACATTGGAGGTGTACCCAATTCATCACCCAACTTATTAGTGCTGTCAAGGGTGATCAATCATTGCTATAGAATTTTTTCTCCTTAGTTTTTCTTTTTTCATTTCACAAAATCCTCACAGAAGTTGCCCAATGATGTAGCGTATTGAGTGTTGACCCCTATTTAGTGGATGAGTAAAAGAGAAGCTGTATAGCTCCTTTCCACATCATTGTTGCCTTAGGGAATGTGCAATCCCTCTCTTTAAACTCTACTTTCGCTGTTAGGGAATGTGTGCATTCAAGTAATTTGCTATGCTTTGCATTTCAGGTAAGACTAGACCGGCGAAGGCAGCTGTGAGGAAACGAAAACAGCGTTGAGCTGTTGATGCTGTGGAGCATATGGGGGTAAAACCTTGCCCAATATCTGGACTCCTTATTTTTTTTTTAGTTTTTGATGTTCATTTTCCGATAATTACAATTCAAAACCAAAAAAAAAAAGAGAGAAATCAAAAACAATATTAGACAGTTGGGATTTTTCTTGACTATAAATGGAAGTGGTTGCTTTGAAGCAACATAATTTCTCTCTCCTCTCTCTACATATAGATAAGTCCAGCATGGCATAGAAATTGAACGCACTTACACAGCATATAAATTTCCTTCCTTGCTTAAGCTTTCTTTGATTGGCAAGACAGTGTTGGAAAAAAGGTGCCCTGCATATGAAATTCTTATTATTAAAATCTGCCCCTGCACATCAAACTAGATCTATGAAATTTGATATGAAATTATTCCTTCCTTGTTTTTTCTTTTTCATTTACTGATTCATATTTGGTGGCATATTTTGCAGGCTTCAGTAGATTATAATATTGATAAACTTAGCAAACCACCATATTCGTTGATGTCGTTTTTTGCATGGTAGTTGGACAATGTCTTGTTGTTGATGTAACAGTCAGTGGACACAACTTTGACAATATTTTTTGGACATAGAAGAGTTTGACAGATTGTTGGAGAACATAGCACTGCAAAATTGGACAGATTTTTTGGAAACAGCTGATTTCATCTTATTCAATATTTTGGAACATATTTTGTAACTAATGAAGCTACTTAAGCATCTTAGGTCCTATATGTATATGTTTGAGTAAGCTTCGTGTTAGGTACCAATTTTAATTGCAAAGTGTGGATATTCTCATGTCAAATGGAAAATTCATTTCTATATATAACTCGTATCTATGTATCTGCATATTTGAACAAAGGCAGCTTTAGACAACTGCAATATAGTGATGATGGTTGGAATTTTGAATTCAAGAAGTTCTATTTTAGCAATAGATTTGTTGATGTCCATTCCTTTGATGTGGTCAGGATGAATGCAATATAGTGTTATATGAATGGTTATACTGATGAATGCAATATACTTTTGTGGATGGAAATTTAAATTTCGGAGTTTTTAATTTAGTGTATTTAAGTGAGGCACATAATGCAATTTGGATAATAGGAATTTTTATAATCGGCTACATGGCGTGACTGTGTCGAATACTATATTGCATGGTTCTTTTAATAGCCACATAGTATTAAAAGTATTTCCTTTGACTGTGTAGACCTCACTTTCATTGGCTGTTTCAGTATTTCCTTTGATCTGATATGCAAAGTAGTCTAAACAAAAATGTATAATTTGCCTTATTATTCTTCCTGATTCACTTTCTATTGCTCAATTCGTTTGATTTTCATCCTAATAAAAATAATTGCAGAACGTCATAACAATATGATGGCAAAACCAACTTCAAATTGAATTGGTAGTGGGGTGCCCAAAGAGACTTACACACCTTGTTAACTAAATATTACTTGGGGGTGTTAATTTTTTTATAAATTCTATTATAGTAGTTTGTTTCTTGGTAGCTCTATGGGGGACAGTTTTTGTTTATTGGGTCATAAAATATCACACCTTGTCGGTAATATGGACTAATGGACTTGTTGCAAGCAGTGGAAATGTGAAGTTGTCTTACTGGTTATGAAAAACTAGGTTATTATATTCCAACAAGGGCTATGGAGCATAGGAAGACAATTAACTTTGTATATTCTTTCCTTCTTCACATCAAGTAATATATTTCATATTTAATCTATGTTATTATAAAAATCATAAATATTTAACCAATCTGTTTGAAGTGGGGTCATGTTGTGGAATTACTCTCTGTTGGTAGGTTAGGACTTTCATTACCAGTGAAGAGTTAACCCTTAAGTGGCTTAGGTGCAGCAATCAAATTGCTGTGCTGAACTTATTCTATAAATATTGGCATAGTATTTGTCAATACAAGTCTGACAGCAAAGAATTTAGGTGAAGCCAGACAATAGAAGTTTTGTTTTCCCTTTTTAGGATGACTGCACAATTGAATAGAAAGATGACAAACAAACGGTATTAAATTTTTGTTTATGATGATATTCTATTCCATTTCTAGATTTTTTCCAGAAAGACTAAGAATAGTACTGGTTCTTTCTCTTGAACGATGAAAACTTATTGACGCATAGTAGCTTGAAGAATTTCAAATGTACTTGGATCAATCGAAGTGGCTTCGATCCATCGCGGAACATGCATGAGTCCTGCTGAACCTCCCTCTAAAGCGCGACTGATATGCGATTGATTTGTGATTGGTCAAATAATAAACTCGGTTTTTCAGATAGCGATTCCTATTACTCGGTTTTCCTATAATCGAGTATTACGCTTTTCCACGAATTACACTACTCTGAAGTACTCGGTTTTGTAGGATACGAGTTAAACTTGGAAATCGCTATTACAGTAGTCGAGTATTACACAATTTGATCAGTCGAAGTGGCTTCGATCCATCGCGGAACGCATGAGTCCATCTGAACCTCCCTGTAAAACTCGACTGAACAGCGATTGGTAGGGGATCGGTCAGACATAATAAACTCGTTTTTTAAGATAGCGAGTATTATTACTCGGTTTTCCTACAATCGAGTATTACGCTTTTCCACGAATTACACTACTCTGAAGTACTCGGTTTTATAGGATACGAGTTACACTTGGAAATCGCTATTACAGTAGTCGAGTATTACACAATTTGATCAGTCGAGGTGGCTTCGATCCATCGCGGAACGCATGAGTCCAGCTGAACCTCCCTGTAAAACTCGACTGAACAGCGATTGGTAGGGGATCGGTCAGGCATAATAAACTCGTTTTTTAAGATAGCGAGTATTATTACTCGGTTTTCCTATAATCGAGCATTACGCTTTTCCATGAGTAACACTACTCTGAAGTACTCGGTTTTATAGGATACGAGTTACACTTGGAAATCGCTATTACAGTAGTCGAGTATATCACAATTTGATCAGTCGAGGTGGCTTCGATCCATCGCGGACGCATGAGTCCAGCTGAACCTCCCTGTAAAACTCGACTGAACAGCGATTGGTAGGGGATCGGTCAGAAATAATAAACTCGTTTTTTAAGATAGCGAGTATTATTACTCGGTTTTCCTATAACCGAGCATTACGCTTTTCCATGAGTAACACTCGGAATTCAATGAAGCGAGTAGTATAAACTCGATATATCTGTAATCGAGTATAACATCAATCAGACTATACATTGTTGTTCTTCCTCCTCTCAGAGTTATGAACCTCTCGCCTCCCTCCATTCTGAATCTGTGTGTCTCTTTGTTTTCGTCGTCAGCCTTTACTCTGTGACTCTTCCTCTCCTCCTCAAATCCTCAACCTTCATCAACATCTCTACACTATAAAATAAAAAATCACTCACTGAACATGTCTCTCCTTCTACTCCGTCTTCCCCTCAAATCCCTAGCCGACCCCCGTAATTTATCTTCCCCTAAAAACCGTGCCTGCCTCTGTTCTTTTTATTCAGCTTTCAACCACCGAATCCACTACGAAGGTATATTTTTTTATATATTGTTTGTTTTGTTTACTTACTATTGAACGTTTTTCAACAAATTGTAGATTTTGTTTACTGTGTTAATCATTATCATGTCGATTGTTTAGTGCTAATAGTATACTTGTTTGTTTATTTTTTATTTTGATTTTAGAAAATCCCTTCATTATCTCGCCCTATGATTTCTTTTCATGTTTCTTTGTAGCTGTCATCTTCAAACAAAATAATTGTAGATCCGTGCGTTTATGTTGTTAATCGCTATGATGTTGATTGTTTTTTTTTTTTTTTGTTGGTTGCCTTTAATTTTTTTCTTTTTGAGTTTGAGATAAAAGATCGAAGTTTTAAAAGTGAACTCCTTTTTATTAGATGGAATTTTTGTCAGTTTTTCCTGAAAGGGGAATTTGTGTCACTTGTTTATATTGAAATAAATTATCATATCACCCACACGGTTACGAATTTTATAATCATCAACTACAATTGTGTTACAAATAATTTGAAGGAAAAATAAATTTTATAATTTATTTTAAAGTATTTGAATTCTATATAAAAATATAAATAGAATTCATCAAGTCATCATAATTGAATAAATACAGTATAAAAAAACAGTATGTGGGTACTTTAGGATAACTACTGAAACTTCATATAATTAGTTCTTTAGTAGCATTATGTTAATTAAAGTCGTAATTTAACTAACAAACTAGTTAGAACTTTGGTAATGGATTCTGATTTATAGTAGAGTTAAAAATTGAAATGTACTTTATGGTGATGAGCTACTCTGTTGGGATAAGATGTCTTATTAGTTGTATAAAATAAATGGGTAATAACATGAGAGCATGGTTACATTTTTACATTGATTAACTACAGAGACTTCTTCACATTTTGGACAGTTGCTGCACTCTCTTTAAACTCGTTTTTTCCAATCTTTAGTGTGGAAAATTAACACTGCATACAACTCCACTGTGCAGAAAACAGATAATGTGCAGAAATCCATTTGTTTTGAGCTTCTCACTATACTAGTGATTTATAGTACTAATAGGAGATCTTGATATACAAAATAAAAGTAGATCTGTTTATTTGTTGCTGATTTTAAAATAATCTGTCATACCTTCTCCAGTTTTTTTCAGTTTTTTATAGGCCTTAACCGAAAATAATTAAAGATCCATAATCACTGTAATGTTGGCTGTTTAGTACTAATGGACTTGTTTGTTTGTTTGTTTTGTTGATTTTAAATTCATTAGTATTTAACAACTGTTTGTAGATTTACTAAATTCCCTATCAATCATTTTTCTTTAAATTGGTCTAGATGGAAAGTGATGAGAAGATTCCTACTGACAGTAAGTGTGAAGGAAAAGACACTGACGGCTTGCAGGTCAATGAAGTGGCTGAACTTCCTCCGCCAAAGAAGGCTAAGACTGAGCTCAAAGTCTACAAAAGGAGGACGAGGACTTCAACTGTTTGGAGTTACTTTCAGATTCTTCCGACAAAAGCTGAAGGAAATCCTACATGCAAATGCAAGAGGTGTGGGAAGGAGTATATTGCTGCCGGAGCAGATGTTACTGAAAATTTGAAGCGCCATTTGGACTGGGCTTGTCCACGGAAATTTGATGGGCCATTGAGCATTCCTATTCCTCAGTCTACTGTGCCAGATATAGGTAATGTATGTTTCATTTATATGTTGACTGCATGAGTTCTAAGTGTTACGGGTGGATTTTTTGTCAATGTAAAAAACATATATGTCAAAAAGGTTTTGGATTTCCCATAAACTGCCAATGCCAATGCCAATAGACAGTAGACACTACAAGTTTGTTTTCTGTAATTACTATGCAAATTACTTATTTATTTAAAAATATAACTGCTTCAATTGCATAACTCGAACAACGGTTTTTAAATTTGTTATTTATAATGCATAGGCACGTTTTTAATGAGGTGCGATACAATTTATTTGATGTAGAACTTGCACATTCACAATTGGAAGAGCTCACTGAAGAGAAAATGAGCAAGGAGACAACTGAGTATGAGCACAAGGAAGGCGCCGGGTCTTCAATGGAACCCTCAATCTCTTCTAATACAGTCTCTTAAGCAGTCCGCATTACTTTTACTTTTTGATATGGCACTTGCCTGGTTGGAATTGGATTTTGCGATCAAGGATATTTTGATATGCCATGTATTCACTTTGGTTTTTTATTGTCTTCATTTGTAATGTCTTTTAGTTTTTTATATGGAACTTGGCTGCCTTTTGTATAAACTTCGGGCTAGAAATTATGGAACTTTCACATGTTATTGAATGTGATAGTATGGAGGGTGGAACCTTTTGGACTACTAAGTTGACTGTTTATGGTTGAATGAAATAATAAGCAATAGATTTGTTAAGTGTCGAATTTTTATTGCTTGCTTTATGGTTGACTTATGAATTTATATATTTGGGAGTTGATGAACAGGTGCCTCAAGTTAAGTTTAATGTTTAATTCAACAAATTGTTCGGGTCATAATCAAACAAGTTGTTCATATGTTATTTGCAGTCACATTTGAAACTTACCTGTTTGTCAATGTCATGACTATAATATCTAAGGATCTCAGAAAGTAAACAATGTCTGAATAATAAAAATGTTTTATAATTATCATCCATAAACCATATATATATATATCTTTATATATATATATATATCATAGTGTATGACAATGAATATTGGTTATTGGCATCTTTTATTAAACCTCCCAACTGTTTTACAACAACATTTCACTATCTCCATAGTAAAATGTTTGGATAATCAAATTTAATGGTTACTAAAATATACATTTCACTTGTATCTATATCCTAACTTGCACTATCAAATGCCAAAAAATAAAAAACGGAATATTATAAAAAAATATTCCGTCAAGCATATAATGCAAGTCCACTCGATGAAAATAATGCTAAAACGAAAGAAAGAAAGTAATCAAAGAAAACGGTAGGGTATTTCCATTTGTTTTTATTTGGAGATAAAGATACGTTTATTACATTAAGGGTATTTCATTAGGTGTATTTTTAATTTTCCTCCTTTTTTACTCAATGTGTGGTTTTTTTTTTAAGAATATAATATTAGAAATGTGTGTTAGAATACGTGGGTTAACCGTACTAGTTAACCTTTACGAAATGATAAATGTTAGTAAATTTCGGGCATAAAAATTGAGGTATAGACCAGTTGGTTAACTCATTCTTTTGAACTCATATTTTTTAATTCATGAATCATAATTTCATTGCTTATAAATGTCTAAATTAAAAATTTTTTTTTTCAAAAACAAATCTATAACCCAAAATAGTACTTCATATTTCAATGTAAAATTGTATGAAAAATTACAACTACCCAACATGAACGTGTTACCATATGTAAATGTGTGTTTTTGGAAGACTACAAGTACACCCGATTGCTTTAGTTGGAACAATATAACTATATTAAATTGTATTGTTGCAAGTGGCTGGATCAGATTGCCCAAAGCCAATTACAATTACGAAAGCAACCTAGCCAAAATCAGACAACAAAACAAGCAATTACATATTTCAACAGGCCAAGACAGATTCCACATTCAAGTTCAACAGGGAAACGACAATTCTATTCAACAACATGGAAAACTTCATCTGTAGTGCAACTTCAGGAGTAGGGGGCATAGTTTTGCCATCATTTTGCACTTTCTTCACGTGTCGAATCATGAACTTCATCATCCCCCATAACATGGCTTACCACTTCATTGAGCATGTTAGTACTCAAGCTTGCAATTCTCCTTGCGTGGTCACGCTCCGCAATGGCAACGTCTAACTGATACCTCAACAATCTGTTCCTCACGTCTCCATCGCAAAAGCTGGTTCCTTCGCTTTGAGATGTCCCCCCTGGGCTTGGTGTCGACATAGTAGGAGATGTCCATGATGGAGAAGCACCATACTGCATGTTCCTACCATTACGTTGCAAGAACTCCATGTATGCACATTCTGCTTCCCGTCGATCTTTGTATGACCTGTGTTCGGCGTTTGTGAATTTATGAACTTGTCTACTTGCTTCTGCCCAATTGTCGTATATGCCAGGAGCACGACCAATGAAAACAACATAATATCTGCCACCCTAAAAGAGAAACATACAACAGCATTGTATGTGAAAATTGCATAGGGTATTGCTGGGGTTAGAACTTACCAAGTATCGAATCTGAGCTATTAGATAAACATGTACCATGTCGCTTTACTACAGCAGCCTTGACGTTGCTTGCTCAAAGATCTGACAAACTGTTGTATAATCTATAATTGTACAGTGGTAAATTGTTTAATCACAACTATCAAACATGGTTTTTAAATGTTACCTTTATAAGAAAAGGAGGCTTCTCTTTTCCATTTCTAGCTGTTTTCTTCTGCTCATAGCCCCAACCAGAATGTACACAGGAAGCTGTGTTAATATATAAAGGTCCAATACTCGGTTATTGTAGTATCGAGTCCAATAAACTCGCCTTTCCAAAACCCGAGTATTTATAACTGCTGCCCAACTACAATTAGGTGAACCAAATATTCTCGATTTCTCAGGGCCGAGTTCAATTAATCTGTACTGCCATCCGTACGTGCTTTTAGTAATACTCGGTTTCTATATAACCGAGTGATAGTACTCGATTTACGTAAAATCGAGTACTGTCCAGTTTATTCACCAAGCGCCTTGACATTTTGGGACCACTGGGTATTCCTCATGCACGAGCTGAGCTGTTCCCTTCTGAAGGCGGACTGGTCTGAGCGTCCTACCAGTGTGTCAAACCATATTGGCAATTCAAAGTTCCATTGACCAGTTGCTGAACGTGCATTGTTTGTTGTATACACATCTTCTCCATTCTGTCAACATCTCACCAGATAGGTAAACAACTAATAACAACTTAGAACAACACAAATAATATATTTCTTGACTGAATTGGGTCTTAAGTGGGGGGTCTTTGTGAATAATTATGTGGTACATTTAACTGATAACACAAATTAGTTGAATATTGTGGGTAGTTCATGTCCCATTATGTACATAATATTGTGATCCTAGGCAGATAACACTCTTGTGCTGTGAATGCTGTGGGTCTTCAATGGAGGGTATGTAAATGTAATAATGTAGTATAAACTCCTTCGGTCACAAATTATTTGAAAGAAGTGTCTTCAATGACTCGTATCAGAACAATGCATGAGTCCAATTTTCGGTAATAAGATATTCTTTGACTGAATTGGGTCTTCAGTGGGGGGTCATTGTTTTATAATTATGTGGTACATTTAACTGATAACACAAATTATTTGAATGTTGTGGGTCTTCAGTGAGAGGTATATGAACATATGTACATGCTATACATGTTGCATGTTACTTATTTCCCTTATTTGCAATGCTTTCATAATTCTCATTTGTTTAACAAGGGTCTACATGAAATTAAATACTCAATTGTGCGAACATGTTCTTTTTTCCGAATTTAGGTCTCTGATGGACTAGATGATCAGGGCCGAGTTCAATAGTATTTTTTAGCATTTAAATTTTGATGACTAGCCTAAAATTTATGACAAAAAATAGGGGAAGGTTTTAGCACAATTTGCTTTGGTTTGCTTAGCTGAATGCACACCTAAACATAGGGCATATTCACATTGTATGATACAACTATTATTACTATTTGTGGTTCAGGTTCGTTATGAGTCCGCATTACTTCTACGTTTACTTCGACGGGGAGGCATATATTAATGATTTGCACGGGCTATCATACCGAGGTCCGAACCAAAAGCAGGCGCTTATTCAAGTGAAACGTGGGATACACATGAGAAAACTAAAACGGAAGATAATGTCAACTCTAGCGTTAGAGAAGGATTCCCACGACATCTCCATTGTATTTCGGGCTCCTCAGCAACTGGTGGGCACCCAAGTTTTCTACAATTCAATTCCGTTACAATGCAACAATGATGTGGACATAATGTGGGGAGTGATAAAGCGGGCACCACAATTCATATGTTCTGACTTGTTTGTCACAGTTGACACTGTTGGGTTTAATGTTGACGGGGGATCGCAGAATGCCAGCAAAGCTGGACAGCAAGAATCAGTTCCTGTAACCATCGTGTACCCAAGTGTTACAGCGGAGACGTCTTTGCCCTCCAATGTTGGACCATCCAATGTGGTTGCTATGGACAATATTGAGGACACCGAAGTGTATACTCACGGAAATGAAGATATCCAAACCAACTTCGACGACACAATCGAAATGGATGACACTCGAGACATGTACGAGGAGTTCATTGATAATGATGGACCGGAGGTCAATGCAGAATTTTTAGATGAAGTAGAAGTTGAAAACAATGTGGATGCTGGCCCCAATCCAAACCCTAACCCCGACTGGTTCACGTCAAACACATGGGATAACATTCATGACCCATCACCTTCCATGGAAAGAGGTTTGATGAGTTGGCGGCCGGGGGACGAACCGAGCAAGGGGATGCTATTCTTGAATAAAGCTGCGGTTCAACATGCATTAACCATGTTCTCGGTGGGGCTCAATAAGAAATTTAAGTACATCAAGTCAGACCCCGGGAGATTGGTTGTAACATGTGTACAAGATGCATGTCCGTGGTCAGTTCGAGCTATCAACAGCAAAAGGCACAAGTTGTGGGAGATCACAACATGTAAGGGTCCCCACACTTGCTCGTCACTCCAGGTGGATCATGATGGAAGGATGATGGATTCGAAGTTCATTGCCATCACACTCGAGTCATATGTACGGGAAGACATTTCCAGAACAATAGCAACCCTGCGTAGTCTTCTGCATGCGAAGCACGACCATTGGGCATCTCACTATAAGGTTTGGGATGCAAAACATAAGGCGGTTGCGGCCATCTATGGGGATTTCGATGAGTCCTATGCAGAATTGCCTCGGTTTCTGGCGGCGTTGAAAGATGCAGATCCAACCACAGTGACACAGTTGAAGTGCGACAACCGTAACGTGCTCGGAACTTGCACGTTTAATTGTGCCTTTTGGGCTTTTGGTCCGTGTATTGAAGGGTTCAAGCATTGCAGGCCGGTGATAAGCATTGATGCAACGCACCTATATGGCAAGTACAAGGGGAAGTTGTTGATAGCAATGGCAACGGATGCTAACAACGAGGCTTATCCGCTCGCGTTTGCCATTGTTGAGAGTGAGAGCAAGGAGACATGGGGATGGTTCTTGGCATGGTTGACCACTATTACGGACCGGTCCAATCTTTGCATCATCTCTGACCGACATTCGGGGATAAAAGCCTGCTTTGATGACACAAGTATGACTTGGTTGCAGTCTCCCAAGGTCCATCACCGGTACTGCCTCCGCCATGTAGTCAGCAATGTCAACACAAAATGGAAAAGTCCGGAGTTGAAGAACTTGGTATGGAAGGCAGCAAGTGCGAATCAAGTTAGAAAGTTTGAAGCCACGCTTGAATTAATTCGCAATGTCAAGCCGGCTGCACACAGGTACCTTGAAGCTGAAAACAAACAAAAGTGGACACTTGCACACGATGGAGGGCGTCGATACGGAGCAATGACAACCAACCTATCGGAGTGCTTTAATGGAGTACTGAAAGGTGCACGCAGCTTGCCAATAACGGCAATGGTGAGGTTCACCTTTTTCAAATTGAACTCGTACTTTGACGCTCGTCGTAATCTCACCCTAGATCAGTTGGAAGCGGGTCAAGAATGGTGCAAGTATGCCATGGACAAGTTCGAAAAAAATCAAGCAAAGGCAAAGGACCATATGGTGACACGGATGTCCGCACAAGCGCGGCTATATCAGGTTGACACACCAGGTAATCCTCTAACCGATGGGGGCGGACAACACACGCATAGGGTTGATCTTCGGAGTATGACATGCACGTGCGGGAAATGGGAAGCGCTCAAGATCCCGTGTTCACACGTAATAGCAATTTGTGCTAAGTATAAGCATGATGCGCAACAGTTTATTGATCGTTGCTATAGCGTGACTAATAGGTACCACACCTACGAACCGGTATTCCAACCGTTGAAAGACAGATTAGCATGGCCGAATCCGGAAGAAACTAGAGTAGTGATGCCCAACCCACGATTGATCCGGAACAAAGGTCGGCCAAAGTCCACCCGTATCCGCAATGAGATGGACGAGGATGATAATGATAGGGAGTTGCCGAGCTCCTTATGGATCGAGAATGGACCAAAATCAAGATGTGGGTTGTGTCACCAAGAGGGGCACAACCGTAGAACATGTCCTACCAGAAATGCGGAGTCAAGAAGTGGTGGAGCTGCATCATAGGTAAAGCTTCCATTTCGTAACAACTTTTGTCATATAACTCGTGACGTACTGTTAACAACTGAGTAGTAGTAAATTGTTCTATATTGCAATAGTACATATTTGGACTGGTTATGAAACAAACGTTGGTGTTCATGCATGGATAGGCAAATTAGTGCAATTGGTATTTAAATATGATGTTGGAGAATCGCGAAATGATGTTGTTCAATAGTTTTGTCACATTATTTGTTAGAAGTCATGGTTCTGCTAAAATGTTGTGGCTATGTTGGTTGTTAATAACTTATATAGGTGCAGTGTACATAACATATTTGAACTGTTTACAGCAGGTATGGGAGCCAAGGTGGATGGGTGATAACGGACATACGTTGCGCAACCAGGATGATCCCTACCGCCTAAGGAAGCACATGATCTTTGGGTATACTCGGTTTCATCATCAGAAGACGGTGTTAGATTGGTCATTTTTTGCTTGGAAGTTGATACTAAGTTTCTCTACTTTTGTTATGTACTTATGTGGTCATGCACTTTGTTAATGGCATATACAATTCAGTTATGTTTTGTTTTGAGCAAACAATTCAGTTACATGTAATGGGGTTTCACTAAGCTGGTCAAGCGAACAATTCAGTTACATGTAAATTTACAAGCAGTGCCTTATGGTTTGTTTTTTTTTTTGGTTGATGGGAAGCAATGCCTTATGTTTATTAGTATGATTTGTAGCTTCAACTGTCATAGCTAAATTGTTTATAGCAGAGGCAATCCCAAACATACCAGATCTATGCAATGCACAGGTGCTTCATGAAATTTGTAATAAACTTTCATACCTGCTGTATTGACAAAACTGAGCTGGAGATGACAACAAAACATGCATAGAGAGGCTGTATCTGGGTACGTCGTAGTGTCCCCAAAACTCGATTTTACAAAAAACGAGTACTTTTAGTAACTCGATATCAGGAAAAACGAGTACTATGCAGTCTGTCATTAAAGTACTATCACGACGTGCAAGAAATACCCGGTCTCCGAGAAAGCGAGTTCATTATATAACTCGATATCAGAAAAGCCGAGTCCCTCTTAATTAGATCAGTCGATACTACTCGACCCATCGAGGAACGCCTGAGTCCAGCTAGAGTTTTCTGTAAGAATCGATTGCTCATCGATTGATATTGGATCGGTCTGCTTTTATAAGACTCGATTTCTGCTTTCGCGAGTACTATGTAACTCGAGTTATGTAATATCGAGTTATGTGTTCTTTGGCCATATCACACGAGACAGTGTTATTCTGGTGCTGGATTGCTGCACTCGACTCCCCAAAGAAGCAGCTGTTCGATTGCTCGCGATTCCTCAGGCTCGAAAGCGACTGCCCGGGCTCCAAACATCGATCCTCAGAATACTTAGTAAGACTCCTTTACCCTTGCCTCGCATTCAAATTAACTGAAAATGCATTAATCTCCCTCTACATGCTTAAATTTCGAACTATGCAAGTTTGGGGATTTTCATGATTTTGGGTGTATAAAGCACAAATGGTTCATGGGTTTTTATATATGTATGTTGTTCATACGACTTGTACCCTTTAATTACAGAAACATACCTGATTTGTAAAGGAACACATGAATTTAGGGTTCATGTGTTCATATGGAATTTGGGGATTTTCATGGGTGTGGGTGTTTTGACGTGAAATACGTAATGGGTTTTATCCTATGGATGTTGTACATACGTTTTCTGCCCGTTAATTGCAAAGAACTCGTGATTTGTGAAAAATGGGAAATTAGGGTTCATGTCATCCTATTGGGAATTTGGGGATTTTCATGGGTGTGCGTGTTTTGACGTGAAATATGTAATGGGTTTTTTCCTATGGATGTTGTACACACGTTTTCTGCCCTTTACTTGCAAAGAACTCATGATTTGTGAAAAATGGGAAATTAGGGTTCATGTCATCATATTGGGAATTTGGGGATTTTCATGAATAAAAGCAATGTTTTGATCTGAACTGGTTCATGGGTTGTTGTGAATGCATGTTGGTGCCACGTTCTCTACTGTTTATGGTAGATAATTTTCACATCTAGGTATGCATGTTGGTTCATTCGCCATTCTTGTTCTAATAGCTCAGAGTGGGGTTTTGTTGAATTGGGTATAATGGCTTGAAATTACACCCGCTGCACAATGTGCTGTGTGGGTTCGCATGTTTTTCAAATGAAATAATTGCATGGATCAAGTTCATATATTTCCAAAAACTTTATCATATCAATGCATTCATTCATGCCCAAATTGTATCCATGCATCATTTAGTCTATTCCTCATGCATATGTACAGTGTGTTTATGTGATTCTAACGCAGTTCTGAATATTGGTTTTCTGTTGTGCTTTAGTTCCGTATCTGTGGATCGTAGTCATGGCTCCTAAGAAATCTAAAAACATTAAAACCAAAGCCAAAAGAGTGTCTGCCTCCTCATCTAAGCCTACAATTGCGTTTGATCAAATAAGGCATGAAACGGTTACAAACGAACAAAGGTTTCAAAACGTAATTCAGCATAGGAAAATTTGGCCAGAACGACAAATCAATTTAGATGAATTACCTCTTTCTGTCCATAGGAATCTACAACATAGGAACTGGTTGTCTCTGTGTAAAGATATACAACCCCCTCCAGCTGCCTTGATTAGAGAGTTCTACTCCAATCTCCATATTCGTCGAGATGATAAATTGGGTAGTTGGATTCGAGGTCAAGAAATTGTCATAACGAAGTCAATAGTATCCAAGGCTCTTGATGTACCTTGTGTTTCTAGTCCTACTTATCCATACTTGGATCGTTTGGAGCGTCCTCCTATATCTGATGTCATGACTATTCTTTGTGGAAGATCAGTGACGTGGGGATCTAACCGAAGACTTAACTCGAGTGAGTTAACTGAGCTTAATTATATTTTGTTCAGGATAGCTTGTCACAACATCTTCCCCATCTCCCATGTCCATACTATTCCTATAGAGAGATGTTTCTTTTTGTACGCCCTCGTCACTGATGCCTCCATTTGTTTTCCTTCCCTTTTCATTCAAACACTTGTTGAGGCGCATAGGAGCAAGTCTAAGAAGCATAATCTATTCTTTCCAGTTTTCATCTCTAGGGTTCTAAACTATTTAGAGTTAGAAAACTTTCCTTCCCTAGACTTGATCCACATCACAGCCCCTATAGGAGCCACCTTTCTCAAGCAGCGGAGTGCACAAAAGAAGAATGTTGGACCGAGTGTTGGTTCATCAAAAAGACCACGAGTACAGCCGTTACTTGCAGATGTTCATGCTGAGGAGAGTCCTGTTGGTCCTGCAGCTGCTGTTGTTGACGATGGTGATGATGAGCCCACCATTCCTCCTCCTCTCTCTCTTCGTACTATGATGGAGACTTTTATGACAACTCAAGCAGCTCATGGACAGCTTTTAGATGGGCTTATTGCTGAGGTTGCTGCTGTGAGAGCGGAATTTTCAGAGTATAGGAGTGCTTTTCCACCTCCTCCACCCTCTAAGTCTTGATGTTTGCCTTTTGCAATATTTTTTGTCACAAGGGAAGTAGGGATTGTAGTGTAGCGGGGGACTTTTTGTAGCTTCCGTAGATTATATGAAAGTTATTTCATGTGATTTACCAGTATTTGTTTATTGTTATATGTACTCTTCAAGGTCCACAAACATGATTTTAATTTTATGATAACTAGTCGCGGACTCGCGCGGTGCGCGTGGTTATTTTTTTTTTATGATCGTGTTATTATTTGACATATTTTTGAATGTATTACTACTTATGTTGCATTATATATGTATGCGCGTGGTTAATTTTTGTTATGATCGGGTTAGTATTTGAAATATTTTTGAATGTATTAATACTTAAGTTGCATTATATATGTATAAACAATATATTGTAGGATTCATGATGATAACACAAATTGTCTTCGAATTAGAAGTGCAAAGTATACAACTATAGTTGGCCTTGTAGTCAGTGAAGAGCTGATCATCCGACTTTCCAACTTCGTAAAATTTAAATAATTTAAAATTAGATAGAAAGAATTTTATAAATTTGAAGTTTGTGTCATGGTAGGTGAAAACTGTAGAGGACGGTTAGTAATACTTTTTCCAAGTGTTTTTAAATAAATAGTAATAATAAAAAATGATCTATTCTACATTTCTTTGATGGTAGAAGATTTAAATCAAAACATAGCGAATAATTATTGTACTAAATAAAAGTATCAAGATTATTTTTAAAATAATAAATTAGAATCAAAGTATGGTATGGAAAATCTAAATACCTATCAATCAATGTTGCAGTTTCAGGTATTTCTACATTGATGTACACTTTTGTTGCACATGTAGATGACAAATACTGGTCCCCTGTATTGAATACAAATATGTTGATTATGTAAAAGAAAAGATATGTTTAAAAGAAGTTATTACCTCTAAATGTTTTCACAATAGTAGATGTCACTATTATGACCAATTGTCTTGGATTGTTGGTGTAAAGATTGTCCTCGATTTCATTTGATGTTAGTCCCTAGAGAGTAATTCTTATTTTGATTTATCTATGGCATGTAAGACTGTAACTGATAAAGATTTTTCAGTAGTATTATGCAATGAATCCATATGTACATGCTACAGCTTATCCCATGCTCATGATATTTATATTTGTCATTGGGACAGTAGATCCTGGAACATGAGCATTTTCTACTGGTCCAACACCAACTATTTTTCCAATGATGCCTACAGTAAATAAAGTTGATTAAGTAATTTGGAACTTAATTATTTAAAATAAATTTGACAATTTTTAGGCTACCTGTCAATTGATTGTTATTGTCAAAGCGATCCACAATTGTTCTGTAATCAACAAATTCAAATTTATGCTGAAATATAGTAATTTCAGCCTTTGTTCGTAGAAAGTTAAACTTCTTGACTTTAGTTATAGGCCGATAGCTATCTTTTTCCTTCTAAGTATCTACTTGGAAATTGGACAATGAATATAATTGTCCTTCTCGTACTTGTGCCTAAAAATAAACAACATTGGTTTTTTGAATTGTCGCATGTATTGTGTCATCAAATTACTTATTTAAGTAATTTGTTAGTCACAATTTTAGTTTTAAGGTGCGAGTCGAATAAAGAAAATATGAAAAAATATATTATTGTTCGAAGATCTAACCTGTTCATCTATAAGAACCATGTCCAAATTGATTAGTTCAAGATTATTTCGGTTGACAGCTTCCCACATTCTTCAAAGTCTAACTCTTACATTCTTCCCACATTTCGGTTGAAAATTCTTCTCACCATGAATGCCCCCCTCCCCAACCTTTCCAACAAAAAAAAAAAAAAAGGAATTTCAACTGTAGTAGCGAAATTGGGATCTACCAAACCTAGGTGCCTCAAATTTCCAAAACTCTAACCTCAAACAAAAGCAACTCACAGTCTTAATTCAAAATTTATTAATATTTATGCCAAGGTGATAGATTTCACTTTTTTTCCCCCCTGAAAAAATCAGGTCCAGAACTTGATTTAGTAAAATTCATCTCCAAAATTAAAAAAGGAAGAAAATCAAATAATCAAACTCCAAATCTTTTATTTATTAATCTTTAATTTTAATTTTGTAGCTTAAGGGATTCATTTTTGTCTATTTGTTACTATTCCCTTACTTTATGTCGAGAGTACTTCAAGCACAATGTGAGTCAAGTCTTGAGCAAATATCTAGTGAGTTTCTTTAATTGTTTTTGTGATAAAACACCAATAACCTTGAAATTCATCATTACAAACAAATCTAATGAAATTGTTCAACACTAAAAATGTAACAAACTCCCCCTTGGCCACTTTGTGAGAAAACATCATAGTACAGACTCATGTAGAGTAAAAAACTCTGAGAAGACGTGGTACTACTAAAGTGACTCAATTAAAAAAACAAAAAGAATTATATGAAAAATATTTGGAAAAAAAATTGTAACAAAACACTTGGTGGAAGCTTGAACAAACATATTAAAAACGAGTAGACAATTTAATGGGAATAAAGACACGAGCTGTAGGATCGAACAACTTTACATAAAGCTTTGATAGGAAACATACTTTCCATCTGAATTTAGGAACATTCAAGAGAAACACAATCATGCTATCAAATCAAATTCGTAGAGAGCATTAGTAATTATTACATAGCATATAGCCATGTGCTATACTCCCTATAAAGCTAAGCAAGCTTAGATCTAAGTATGCATCCATGGTCTGAAAATATACCAATATTAATGCTGTAATTAGTTGCTTCTCAGTTTGGTACGAAACAGACATAAATTGAGTTGTTGTGTCTATTGCATCCCTATTTTCTTTGTCGTTTGTTCTTTAGATTAGTTTGTGCGAAATTCTGTAAGGGGGTTAAATCAAATATAGTGAAGTGAATAAATATCTATTGAGTTTATACTTGAAACGAATGTGCTATTTATGGAATATGAGACCCTTTTTTTGAGTTTATGGAACACAAACAAACTGAAAAAAGGGTCTCATATTGATATAAACAGAGCATAGACGATTTGCATCCAAAAAAAAGAATTGACATGTAGAGATACCTCAACCAAAGCAGGGAGGTTCTGTCAATATTTATAAATCGTGTGGAAAGGAATAAAGGGAGGAAGGAAATCAGATAGGCAGCCGTTACTGAGAAACGATAGAGCAGGAAGGTGGGCAGCTTTCTGACTCTCTATTTTATCACGCAATACTTGAAGACTTCAACGTTTTTTTTATCAAGATTATTTTTTCCTCCCTTTAAGCTTCCCTCTACATTTCAAATTTCAAACTCTCTCTGCTCACGTTTCTATATGGTGAAGGCTTCAACATTTTTTTAATTTTTTCTTTTTTTTTGGTTTTTTTGTTTCGTTCTTCCAAACCGGCTTGAACGGTAGGTATTTGTAATTTCTTTTCCCTTTAAGCTGAACCTTAAAAGGGTTTGGGTTGGGCTTGATAGTGGAACTAAATAAATAAGAGGTGGGCTGAAATAATTATACAAATTTATTATAGGGTGATACTGAGAGTAAATAAATAAGTAGTGGGCTACATTTATAAGGCTGGGATGTATAGGGCTGGAAATTGTAAAAACCATATAAAAATTGACGGAAATTACGTGGTAGCTGATGTGGCGCAACGTGAGAACAGCAGCATGAAGCGAAACGTATGTAACCCATGCGGTAATTAAATAAAACAATTCAAAAAAACAAGTGCAGTTTATTCTTTAAGTGATACTATTGGTTTTTGTTATTTATTTATTAATCATGAGGTTATTCATATTTAAAAAGTCTCAGTTAAGTCTAAATTCATAGGATGCAAACCAGAAATTTTCATTAACAGAAATTAGCATTACATTATTTTTTTACAATTTCAGTCGGGCAGACCAGCAAACCTTATATGATATGGCTTATCAACTGGGGCTGCACTTGTAATTTCTTATAAATAATTGGCGTAAGAGTGGTTTGTGTGCATAGGTGAATTGTACGTTGGTGTACGTTGGGTGTATAGGAAATGTTGTTTGGATTGTCTATCTGCTAGCTTAGATCAGTATAGTTTGAATGAATTTGTATAATTGATTTATGGGAGCTATGGGATGTGTGACCTGTGGGGTTTACTTTTATTTCATTAATGCAAGGATAACGCTCATCTTGGTTCGAATGACCCATTCCAATTTTGTGGCATGCTTGAAAGTTTGGAATTTCATACAGGGCGGTTCCCACAGCCAACGCTTCCCATGTTCATCATTTAAAATTGGAATAAAGGTTATCAATGCCTCCACGATTTGACTCACAAAGTCGCATGATTCCACGTAGATGAGAAGCTACAATCAAATTGCCACATGGAATAGCTTTTTAAATTAAATTTTTTCCTTCAACAACTGCTTCATTCAAAAAGTATTTCAAAGGCTTCCCACTATCAGTAGCGCATCGGGATTTTCTGCTTCATAGCACCGAAAAATTAGGGTTTTCTCTATGTTGTGTAGTAGAGCTGGGTGATTTAAAAATGGGGTTAGTTGAATTTGTTGGAGGACTAGTTTGCTTTCTGTTAACTTGTTGAAGCGCTTGCAACTAATTAAGAAAAACGAAAAAATTAAATTAATAGACTGAATAAATTATATAGAGGGAAATAAATAATTAGATACAAATAGAGAAAATAGTTTTGTATACCTTAACTTAATGTTTCCCAGGAATGTTGCCGAATCTTTGCCTACTTTCGAAAATATTTCAACCAATATGTCAGTATGAAGTTTTCCTGTTCGTATTCAATTTTTGGTTTTTTTATTTTGTGTTTCTTTTTTTGGAAACAGTGTTATAACATTTTAGTTACTATTTATAATAAAATGATTTGTTAAGGTTCATAGTATCGTATTAAATGACAATACATAATAATAATGTGTTTACAAATTTATTATGATTATACTTGAATTTTATGGTGAAATGGTTATACACGAAAATGAAGAGGGGAGCTGTATGTTAAGGTGCCTGAATTGCTAGAAAGAATATTGAGAACACGCACCATTAGCTGAGTAGGAGGGGAATGATTTTGGGTTTTGATTATTGTAGAAGGGGAGGTGAACCTGAAAATACATGGCTATGGGAAAGAAAAATAAATAAATCAATAAAGAAGGACCGCAGCTAACTTTCACTTAACTTCTATATGAAAGTGAGCGTAATTACAACTGATCCCAGTTAAATTTAGTATGATTTCCAGCAAATTTATGAATATTTCATACTTAAATTGGTGTGGTCCCCACATGAATATAGACACATGACATTATTAACATTTCAATGTTCAGCATACTGTTTTTCCAGCCTGTATTGACATGACAAGCGCTAATAATTGAAATTGTAATGCTTGGACCATGAAATGAGGTTATAAATGCCCCACAATAATGATCTTCTTTCTACCCCCACCAACCTTGTTCATTGACTAAGCCATGAGTCGCAATGACTCAACGTCAAATCGTAAAATGCGAAACAAGTTTGGATCTACTGCAACATGTGGATCATCACAAGTTCCAGCAGATCAACCACTACATACATACACAGACCACTATGGAGGGAAATGGGTTGGAAAGAAGAGAGATTTCGTTAATATGCCCATATACACGTACGAGAGTCTTGGAAGCGTCGGGCACATCATGGTTGGCAAACCTACAAAACTAAGTACAGATACCACCGCAATAGAGTTCACCGTATCAGAACCACCATGGTCAACCCTATACGAGAAGAGGTGTGAGTTGGAAGTGTATTGTCGATGGCACGGGTTACGAGTTCCTAAGGCACGCTCAGCCGAGTTACCTAGAGATGAACCTGCCAACATACTTGCTCGTCTTGAACAAGAGAACAATCAAATGCAAAGGCGACTAGACCGTTTTCACGCAATCCAAAAAGCTAGGAAGCATCTAAAGGGGAAGGCACAAGAGGGAGCCATGAAGTCTATTAATGAAATTACTGTGTTAGATGATGAAAGTGATATTTCAGACTTCTCAGATTCAAGCAATGATGATTTCCAAAAATTTCTACCAACGAACATTAGACGTTGTTGTTAATGTCTACACATTTTGTGCAAGACAAAATGTTGTTGTTAATTTCTGACAAATGATGATTATGTACGTTCAACTTTTGCAAGTCTAAAGATTAATTGTTCATTAGTTTTGGCTAAGTTTATATGAAATCAGTTTCTCATTTTTTCCCTGGTGTTCATTGTTGCTACATATGAAAATTTTATATGAATCTTTATGCATATATTCAATACATACAGACTCATCCAAACCACACAGACCAACCCTTCTTTCACAGAAAAACCATATGGCTCCTAAAGCAAGGACTCACCGGAGTAGAGTGGGCCCAATTGGGACCATCACTGTCGAGGTGTAGACACTCACATTTGTTCATAATATTACTCCCTTCCACCATGCATGACATTAAACTAGTAATGTATTACATTGCTATGTCAGTATGTTGCAATGTTTACAATGGATTAGCTAAGTGTATATGAAATCAGTTGCTTCTTTTTTCCCAGCTGTTCTTTGTTGCTACATATGATTATTGTGCTTTGGTTGGACAATGTCCACTGCTCTGTAGTGTAGGAAAAACCTTAGATATGTTGATGTTTCCAATATTCTGTCTGTGTAATTTGAAATGTTACCCACATAACACTCATCACCCAACTTAGATTTATTGCACATTACTTGTAGGAATATTTAATAGATTCAATACATACAGACTCGTCCAAACCACATAGACCCCCCACACGTATGATTCAATAATACGAATAATTCGTATATATGACAACGTGAGTCGCTGTATCATATACCCATTTCCGTGTATCTTAGTTATGCTACTATACTACTTTATACAGATGCATTACAGACAGACTCATCCAAACCAGACTAACCACTCGTTCTCTCTTCGTCTTTATGTACAATAAAATTTTTCCGTAACAAACTTTTCTCCGACTTCATGTTTTGTGGGCAAATAATCTTGGGGATATGTTTGTTTCATTAGTGTCTAAGTCTATTATTTCTACCTAACGATCTTCCAATTTACCGTTCTTCCTAGGTGGATATTGTATCTTAGTGGATATCTAAAGACTAAAAAATAACCATAACAGATAGGATGGTATTCAACGAAATCCTGCCAACCATTACAAAACCCAATGTTGTTATCAGCTTTCTTCAATCCCACTTGCCAAATACCACCATAGAGAGTAGTGAGTGTAGCTACGATGGATAGCTTAGCACTATTGAACCCTGACCACAAGTACCCATCCACACTGACGTGAAAACGCTGAGGCATCTTTGAAAAGTTTATGCATCGAATTTGGGGGTGAGCTGTCCCCCATTGCTACACTGATGTTTGCAATGTTGCATGTGCAACTGAACAGCTTCGCAATGTAGATACAGAGTCAAGTCATATCATCTACACGCACGTCAATACATAGATATGCATCCTTTTGCAATGCACCGTTTTCAAGGATACAGAGCAGCAATGTGTCAGTTTATGATACATTTAACACAGCTCAGCATTGTCTCGTCAAGTCAGGTCAGATGAAGCACAAGAATGCTGAATAGTCGTCACGTGAATAAATACACAACCTCCTTCGCAGTACACATCACCAGCACGCTGCTGTAGCACAAGCTATGACATATCAATTAGCTGCCTCAGCAAACCACATGCACCAACAGGTGCCACTGTATAGCCAAGTCATGTTCGCAGTTTTCCATGTACTCCTCAACACCTCACTGAACAATACACTATCAAGTCATATCATCTATATTCACGTGAATACTTACCCTTACATACAGTCACGTCCACATGAATACTTGCCCTTGCAAAACTCCTATATAAAGTCCCATTTACATCTACCCCTTGCAAAACATCTACACATATCGATCAAAAGTCACATTTTCCAATGTCAATGCGCAATTGGATGCTACCTCGTTTTCCAGATAACTATAGGAGGGAGAGAGACTCCGATGAGAGGGAATACTATGCGGGAGTGGGACTTTCGCGTGAACGAGTCTAACGCTCTGCACGATGATCTCGTGCGACTTGAAGCGCCTCTTGTCAACCGTATCTCGGTCACACTGCCAAGGCAAAACATGCACCAATATGAGCGTGCAGTGACAAAAATTAAAAAAAGAGAACAATCTGATGATACTGCGTAGGTCTAGGTATCACATTCTACATCTGGCAGACGAGCAGGCCGCCGCAACGAACAGGCAACTCACTCTGGCGGAACGTAACAGTGTCCTCAACCTATTAAATGAAAATTCTTCCCTAACAAAAACATACATTATGGTTGATCAGGGACGGACGCAGGATTTCAAGCTAGGGGGGGCCGGAGATAAGCGAAAAAAAAAAAAAAATTCAAATGCACATCCATATAGTCACTGGCAAAGCCAGGAAATTTCCGTAGGAAGAGCAAGTTAGTTATGCGTACATTGTGTTAATAGGTTAAGCCTACATTTTTTTCACTGTACTAAATTATTTGTACTTAGGTTAATAGGTTTGAACTTACCTTTTTACATTTTAGAGCTTTTCTAAGGAGTTACATCTAATGTTTCAGCATTTAGGATAAAAAATTGATTAATAGCTATGAAATTTTGAAGATTTATACAATAATTTTTGTTAAAAAAAAGTGTGAACAATGAAGTGCAAATTATTATTTAAGTGCAATTAGATCAAATCAAACAATTAAAAAATTATTTGTCCTCCTACTATTATCAGATATAAATAGATAATCTAATATTCTAATATAAACCACATTATTATATATTATATTATTATTATTATAAATAGATTTATACAATATATTTTTTTTAAAGGTTTTCTTGGGTTTTTGAAAACTCTTGGGTTGGCTGGCTGGGGGGTTTCAGCTAAAAACTGAGGGGGGTCCAAACTAAAAACTAAGGGACCCAAACCTGTTTTTATTTTTTTATTTTACATACTAAATTTTTTTTTTTTTTGGACCTAGGGGGGGCCCGGGCCCCCTTTGCCCTGCACCTGGGTCCGTCCCTGTGGTTGATAAACTTTTATAATATCTACAACTACTTTTACCTACACAATGAGATGATAGACAGATAACACCAATCTTTGACAGAAAATTCTAAAAATGTGGAGAAGCTGATCTGAAAATAATGAGCAGAATTGCATGAGAAGCTGTAAATAGCAGAATTACTCGAATTTGTAGAACCGAGTAAAACTAATAACTCGATTTCCCATTAATCGAGTTAAGCTTTACATGCAAATACGTGATTTCAAGTTGGGTCAGAGTGTAGCAGAAGAACTCGATTATATAGAAGCCGAGTAAGTTTTTAACTCGGATTCCTCAAAGCCGAGTTATAAACAGTTACGCGGGAATATTTTATTTCCCAAAAGCCACGCTGGATTGCCACTGTGGCAAGAACCTGCCTAAAACTCGGTATTTGCATATGCGAGTAACTTAGTAACTCGGCTTTAGGATTAGCGAGTATCGAAACAGGGGCACGCCCCTATATAGTTTCGAAACAGGGGCATAATGCCAAATATTTTTGCCCGAAAGGGCAAAAGGCCAGATTGTCCATGATAAATGAGTAATAGAGTGATGAGTAATGAGTGATTAGTATCACACGGTAACCAAACAAGGCCTGAGCCATTTGTGTTGTGTCCGAGTTTGACTCTAAGATGTGTTGGTGGGGCCTAGGATATATCTGTACACGCATAAACCGATGAAGGAGTTGACAAAATTCATGCTATAATAACTTCTTCCTTCTTTCTCGCAGCGTTTACTCTGTATATAGGTTATAAAAATGCCACCGAAGCCTTAACTCACACTACTACTTTTATGTCCTGTGACTTCACAGTACACAATACAAAAGCAAAACTTTTGGCTCTTCAAATACCTCTGCTCCGCTCAACTTAAAAGCACTGGTTCGAATCCGATCCTTTGTGTCAGCGAGTTCTGGCCATAGCCAGGTAACCATTATACTCCATTCATCAGTTGGTCTGTTATTTTGTTGTCTAGAAATCTAATGCTTTGATGGGTTGCGTTTGTTTCTTTATTAGATATATAGATATTGAGTACTGTGTTTTGTGCACAGTAAGGAAAACACCCATGCATATGCATATTTTTAGGGACTAGTTTTGTTTAGAGATTTATTAAATGAAAATTTATGCAAAGATTGGTTATTGAATGTTATTGAATTTAGTGGAACATTAATTAAGTGGGTCAATTTTTTTAGGTAAAAATTGTGTGTGAAAGCCTTAATAGAAGCAGTAGATTTTTGGACTTCTTTTCCTGGTTTATTTATTTATTTATGATCAAAACTTATTATTGAGTTTCAGTTTGTTTGAAGTCAAGAAAAAGAAAATTGTATATTTTAATCTAGATATTTCTAGGGACTGGTTTTGTTTAGAGATTATTAAATGAAAATGTATGAACCATGTTCTGCAGAGATTGGTTATTGAATTAGTGGACCATTTACTTAAGTGGGGCAATTTTATCAGTTAAAAGTGGTGTGATAAATGCCATATAGAAGCAGTAGTTTGTTTGGACTTGTTTTCCTGGTTTATTTTTTATTTTTATTTTTTATCAAAATTAATAAATGAGTTTGTGTTTGATTGATGTCAAACTCAAAAGTGGGACATTAAAATCTATGCATAGATTGGTTATTGAATTTAGTGGAACATTAACTTAACTGGGTCAATTTTATCGGGAAAATTTTTGTGATGAAAGCCTTAATAGAAGCGGTAGATTTTTGGACTTCTTTTCCTGGTTTATTTATTAGACTTAAGGATATCATCTTTAGAGAATATAATTATCATTAGAGATGGAAGGTGGGTCTCCACCATGTGTTCGTGTGTGTGTCAGAGAGAGATTTGTAGGTTCAAAGTTGTTTGGTATGATCTAGAGAATGCTAGTGGATTTCTTTTGGTGGTAAACAAGGAATACCATGCAAACTAATGTCTAATGTTTTAGATTTTGAGTCTTATAAGATGTCTCTCTTTGCAGGCTCTGAAGTAAACTAACTTTTGTAGACTCCGCTAAAGCAAAATGGTTTCCAACGCTACAGCCGGACTGACATGTCCATCTCCAATGAAACCTACCTCAAATGGCATATTTCAGGGAGATGATCCTCTTCAATTTTCACTGCCTCTTGCCATTTTGCAGATATGCCTTGTAGTTGTAGTTACAAGGGGTCTGGCTTTCATCCTAAAGCCATTAAGACAGCCACGAGTTATTGCAGAGATCATTGTAAGTTCATTTTTTCTTCCCATGCAATAAAATTTAATTAAAAGTCAGTTTCCCTTGCCTGATATGACATACTTTTGTGCATCCACTATCACTTTAATCCCTTAAGGCAGATACTAGAGAGTAGTGCGTAGGTCCTTCACTCTAAGATATCTTTACTAATTTTTTCCTATCAACATCTGAGTTTAAAAAGTTAATAATAAACCTATGTGGGTTAAAATTTTTCCAGTTTCTGGTGTAAACTTGGAGTTCTCATAATGTGGTATTGGTCACACAAATTTGTCAGCTACAATTGCAATACCTTGTAAAAAGCAAAAGAAGTTTTATTGTTGAGTTTAAAGAATCACTTGGTTCAACACACCTGCATTTTTGTTTGTACGTGTATCTGTCTATCTATCCATCTGCTGTTTTATTTGTTTTTCCTCTTGGACATGAACTTGTCCTTAGTTTTCTTGAGGTTTACTTTGCAGGACAGAGGAATGAAGGTTGCTTTTTAAAAAAGAAAAAGAAAAAGAAAAAGAAAAAGAAAAGAGAAATCACTGTTTTTTACATAGGCAAGATGACTGAATAGCGTAAATTGTTCGAGCTAAGCCTGCTTTATGGGTTTCACCAAATTGAAATTTTCACATTTAAAATTACTCAGACGGACAGAAATAGGTACCATTGCTTAAATTTGTTTACATTGATGAATTTACGTTGTGTTGCTATTTGACAGGGAGGAATATTACTTGGACCATCAGCTTTGGGACGAAGCAAAAGCTACATGCAAGCTATCTTCCCACCAAAAAGTCTCCCAGTCTTAGATACTCTAGCAAACCTTGGTCTTCTATTCTTTCTATTTCTGGCTGGACTGGAGTTAGATCCTAAATCTCTTCGTCAGACTGGAAAGAGAGCACTGGGCATTGCTCTTGCAGGAATCAGCCTTCCTTTTGCATTAGGAATTGGTTCCTCATATGTCCTAAAAGAAACAATATCTAAAGGTGTAAATGGAACTGCGTTTCTTGTCTTCATGGGTGTGGCCCTCTCCATAACTGCCTTCCCTGTCTTAGCTCGTATTCTGGCTGAATTGAAACTTTTAACTACTGATGTTGGAAGAATGGCTATGTCAGCTGCAGCAGTCAATGATGTGGCTGCTTGGATTCTACTTGCTCTTGCCATTGCCCTCTCTGGCACTGGCAAATCTTCCCTTGTCTCGCTTTGGGTCTTCTTATCTGGCTGCGTTTTTGTTGTTTGTGCAATTTTGATTGTCCCTCCAATCTTCAAATGGATAGCCCAGAGATGCCATGAAGGCGAGCCTGTAAAAGAGACTTACATTTGTGCTACATTGGCTGCTGTTCTGGCTGCTGGGTTTGTTACTGATGCTATTGGAATTCATGCCATGTTCGGTGCTTTCGTGATTGGAGTTCTCATTCCAAAGGATGGGCCATTTGCAGACAGTCTTGTGGAAAAAGTTGAGGATCTTGTGTCGGGTCTCTTCCTGCCACTGTACTTTGTTTCAAGTGGATTGAAGACAAATATAGCCACAATTCAGGGGCTCCAATCGTGGGGTCTTCTGGTTTTAGTCATATTTACTGCCTGTTTTGGGAAGATATTTGGCACTCTTCTGGTGACTCTTCTTTGCAAAGCACCTCTCCGTGAAGCTCTGACATTGGGGTTCCTAATGAACACTAAAGGCTTGGTTGAACTCATTGTTCTCAACATTGGTAAAGATAGAAAGGTAATGTGAGTGTTCATTCGGTTTATGGTGAGAATCAAAATCTTATGGTTCTAACAGCTTTGCTTTTTCCATTTGCAGGTATTGAATGACCAGACTTTTGCCATTATGGTTCTAATGGCCCTGTTCACCACCTTCATCACCACACCTATTGTCATGGCTATATATAAGCCAGAAAAAAGGAAAAGAATGGCTGATTACAAGAATAGAAAAATTGAAAGGAAGAATCCAAATACCCAACTTAGGATTTTGACTTGCTACCACAGTGCAAGAAACATTCCATCAATTATTAACCTCCTTGAGGCCTCAAGAGGATCTGAGAAGCGTGAAGGACTTTCTGTGTATGCACTGCACCTCATGGAACTCTCTGAGAGGTCCTCAGCTATAATAATGGTACATAAGGCAAGAAAAAACGGGTTGCCCTTCTGGAATAAGAGCCAGCAATCAGATGCTAACCATGTTGTTGTGGCGTTTGAGGCTTTCAGGCAATTGAGTCATGTGTCCATCCGGTCAATGAAAGCAATCTCATCAATGCCTGGCATGCATGATGACATCTGTAACACTGCTGAGAGTAATAGAGCTGCAATTATAATTCTTCCATTCCATAAGCACCAAAGAGTGGATGGTTCACTAGAGACTACCCGAAGTGACTTTCGTTTGGTTAATCGTAAGGTTCTTGAACATGCACGGTGCTCAGTAGGGATTTTGGTTGATCGTGGGCTTGGTGGAACCACCCAAGTAGCAGCAAGTAATGTTTCTTATTTCATTATGGTCCCCTTCTTTGGGGGCTGTGATGACCGTGAAGCCCTTGCTTATGGGGTTCGCATGGCTGAGCACCCTGGTATAAGACTAACTGTCATTCGTTTCATAGTGGAACCTGAAAGCATGGGAGAAATTGTCAGAGTGAATATAGAAGCCGCTAGCTCCAAATTGAGGTCATCAGATGAGGAGTTCCTTGCTGAATTCAAGCAAAATATGGCCAAGGATGACTCCATCAAATATGAAGAGAAATTGGTTAGAAATGCTGCAGATACAATTGCTGTGCTCAGTGAGCTAAAGCGCTGCAATCTGTTTTTGGTTGGTCGAAAGCCTGAATGTGAAGCAGCCTTAGATTTAAGCAGGAGTGATGATTGCTCAGAACTGGGGCCTGTAGGAGGTTTGCTGACTTCACCTGATTTCTCAACAACAGCATCAGTTTTGATAGTCCAGCAATACAAAAGCGGAGCATCTCCAAATTTGACCCTGCAGATGGAGGATGAGTCACCTGACAAAGACTCAGAATCTAACTAACTGTACGACATAATGTAATTGAAAGCTGTCGGATGAGCTTGTTCTCACTCTTAGATAAATCATTGTCTTTCCGTGTTCTATATTAAAAAAAAAAAGCTACTCATCATATGGTCATTTGTTTACAATCTCATATGTTCTTATTCACTTAAAATGATTGAAATTTACATCTCAATACATTGAAGAATAAAGAACAAAATGAAATTTCTTTATCATTTATCTTGTCCTTTGTGAATGTTATGTTATGAATCAAGGCATAGTCTATTACTGTCTAGATTTTTCTCTAAACACAAGAGTGAATGCTTTAGGGCTAAACTTCATCTTTTTCATGACTAGAGGGGGCTGCCATAATTCAGAGTTCAAACTAGCATAAGTTGTAAGAGTGTTACCTGACATGGAATGTAGCTGGAATTTTTATAATTTGAGGGATTCTTTATGTGTGCTTGTATTGCTTTATAGTATTATAAGGTCACTAGAATGGAAGTTAGGCTAATCTGCTGTGATATACAACCTTCTCTTTTTTAACCTTTTTTAGCTTACGTCTAATTGTATCTTTAATCAAAGATAAAGCTGTGCGGGATGCAAATTGTGAGTTAAGTTTTCGATGCAAATTAATTAAGGTTATTCAATCCTCCTGTTTAGAAAAAAAAAAAAAAGAAAAAAAGAAAAAAAAGAAAAAAGAAAAAAAGAGGTTATTCAAGTCATTTGCAAATTAAGTGTGTCATTCCTGAATACAAATCCTCTGTACCACTTTTTGTGTTTCACTTTATATTCCACCAATTACAACTTGGAATTCCTATGATTTATGGCATTGATGCAGTTGATGGCCACAATAATGTGTACAATGCCACCATCCCCCCTTTCCCACTGCGTTCAGTACTATATTATAACAACAATCAAGTCTTAATTCCAAACAACCCCCCCCCCCCCCCCCCCTCCTGCTTGAGTACTATATTATTCACTTAGTATCATATTTATATATTATAACAACAATCAAGTCTTAATCTCAAAATAACAATAACAATATGATGTAGGACACTGACTAATACTCAAAATTTGTAATTATTTAATTTTAGTATTTTTATGGAATTTTTGTTATTTTAAGTTTAAGTTATTTATTTCCTTCTTTTTAGGTGCTTTTAATGTTGATTAGTCAAATTAGGGTTTTATATACTTTCATAACCGCCTTTAGGGTTTCTAGTTGCCCTAGGTTTTGCTTTTTACTATTTAAACACATTGTAGCCTCCAAAGGCAATTAAATTTTGAGACTATTATTAATAAAATACAAACTTTTGTCGAATTCTTTCTTTGGTGGATTCCAGTTTATCATCTAGTGTATTCAAGGAACCCCTCATGGATTCAAGGTTTACTACCCAGAAATTAACAGTTTAGTTTCTATTCCATTAAGAGAGCATTGTGTGTACTTTCTTCAAGCTTCCACGACATTAGTTGGTATCAGAGCCTTGACTTACCTTGCTCTAATTACTAACAAGCGAGATGGTAACCACCACCACAACAACAACGAATAACTTAGCAAGTATTGTGTGATGTACAACAAGCACTCACAAGTATCTATGATAGAATGGCGCCGTTGAAGAATGGAAACAATAGGGATAACTGCAACGGAGACGTAACTCATGGGCAACCTATTGGTAAGCAAATCTCATATAGACCTTATAAGAGAATTGCAAGTTTTAATGGTTATTTTTATAAAGAGATTTTCTTGATTGGTTACTTGATCTAGATGATTTATTTGATTATGAGAATATTTGTGATGAGAGAAAAGTTAAACTTGCTTTGTATAAACTTAGTTAATATGCCTTATGTTGGTGGGAATGATTACAATCTAATAGAATCCAACAAGGCGAAGACAAAATTCGTTCATGCCTAAAGATGAAAAAGATGCTTGCTATCAACTTTTATCCTTTGGATTGTGATGAACTTTTGTCGTATACAAAACAAGATTATTATTGGCCAAAACTTTCATACTTGAATTATTTTGAAGAGTCAAATATTCTATCATTAAAGGAAGAATTTCATGTTGAAGAAAATATTGTTCTTGAAGATTATGTAGAAGTCAGAGAACAAAATATAGAGATTACTGAAGAAATTAATGAAGGTCTTGTTACGGAAGAAGATCCTAAAATCAAGATTATTGTGGAGGAGAATAATGAAGATCCTATTATATAGATAGAACTTGATGTCGAGATGGTAGAGACCATTGAGGAAGAAATTGAAGAGGAAAGTTTCAAGGATCTCAATGAAATCGAATCATATGATTATTGTTGATACCCATTTTCGCGACACATTTTTTACAAGCTTAATTCAATCGAGTCCAACTGCCTTGTAGGCTCAATTCATGTAATATAATTTATTTTATTCTTTTAAGCATGGCCTAAGCCCATGCGACATATTTGGGGAAGTTGAGGAAGTGTAGTTTAGAGGGTTAGGGTCGGCTCCTTTTGGATCTTTTGCATGAGCCCAGCACATGCGTGCTACCAAGTGGGCAAAGGACAATGTTAGCACCTCAGGTTCATGGAAGAGGTCTTGTACCTAAAATTTCCACCCCAAAACAGCTTTTATGCTTTGGCTGACTATAGCTCAAAGTTTATGGCCGAACCCTTTTTTCCTTTAAAAATGGTTGGCTCTCATTGGCCAACTTCAGCTGCTAGCCCTCATTTAGGTGAGCCTCCCAATGGTTTGAAACAATTGGAAAGGGGGAGCCAGTGAGGGTTTAGTCAAGCATTTTCCTTAATGACGATAAAAGTAAGCCTTCCTTTTATCCAAACAAAAGCAAACCTCAAAATTACTACTTGCTTAACACCTTGGGGTCCTCAGCCTTTTTTATTAACCAAAAGCCAGTCATTAGCAATACTCCAAACTCAATATAAAACTCTTCCTTCAACTTAAAAACCAACCCACCACGTTCTACCCTCAGAATTGAAACTTTAGAGCAAAAGCTCATTCAACCAGCTAACATTCGCACAATTCTAAAGGCAAGGGGTGGAAATATGGGTATAGAAGAACCTTTCCTCTCTTCCTCACAACCTCTCTCAATTTCCTTTTCTCGCTGATTGTGGGTCGAAGTTTCAAACATGTTGTGTTTTTATGTACTTTTTCTATATTTTCTTGTATTTCAGTTATGACATTTCGATTTCTCTCTTATTAAAGCACCATTAGCCTTTTGTTCATTATACGTTTGAAATTTTGGGCTTGATTCTTCACAAATAAACATTTCTAAAGAACCCAAAAGGAGATTTGAGCTAATCTTGAATTTTTGGCCCTTGTCACAAAAACATCCCCAACATTTTGGTGACTCCACTAGGGAGTCAAGCAGTTGAAACATGAGGAATTATGTGTCTGAAGATGTGAAATCAACAAAATATGATGCTATCAACACCAACTTTTCATTCCAAAAGGCGTCGTATGATGCTATCAAGATTTGGGCTAATCTTGAATTTTTGGCTCTTGTCGCAAAAACGTCCCCAACATTTTGGTGACTCCACTAGGGAGTCAAGAAGTTGAAACATGAGGAATTATGTCTCTAAAGATGTGAAATCAACAAAAGATGATGCTATCAACACAAACTTTTCATTCCAAAAGGCGTTGTATGATGCTTGTTAGCACAAAAGGAGCATCATGATGTAGAATACCATCCAAGAAGAAAAGGACTTTGAGGATGGAGGAGGAACTAACTCTATTATTCATGGGAAAATTTTTCTTCTACTCATTTGTATACTCTTTTAGCTATTATACTTATGGATGAATCATCCTATATCTTTTGCTTTACATGATATTTGTGAAAAGAAAAAAATTTGTAGATTGAAAATGTAAAAATGGTGATCCACAAGTCCAATCTCAAAGGGAATGATGGCTTCGGTCAATAATCAACAAAGTAAAGCTCTAAACATCAATTTCAACCTAAGAACCGCCAATGATAACGCTAAAAGTAAATTGTCAACATCTCCTCAACATATGTCTCTGTTATTGTTGAGTTTGCATTGCTTTTGGGGTTAGCAATGAGCATTTGAGGGCTACCGCGGGTGAATGACTCATTTTGGTATGAGTATAGTTGATGGTGTGTGCGACCCTTTGCAGTTGAATATTTTTGGCGTCATCACTAAATAAAGTTTTTGCCAAATTTCTAAAGGCCATAGCTAAAGCCCACCGCAAGTCGCCAGATATTCCATACACGAAGTCTTGAACTCATACAAGTGATATGCCAGCGCCAAAGCACGCTTAAGCTAAGACTATCAAGCACTCCTTTGGTTAATTGATATTTCTACACTATTTAAATCATTTCAATACTTTAAACTTGTTGCCAAAATATTTTCTATAAGTCGTTTGTGCTAATGCTTAGCTATGGCTATTGTTTACTAATATAAATCACAATTACACCAGGGGACATCTAACAATGAAGGAAATCCGAACTTAATCCTCTCTCACCCAAGTCGTGACACGCTCATGCACTCTAAGCCATGACAAGCTCACGCATCCAAAGTCGTGACATATTCACACACATCAAGCCAATTACATGTTCTTACATTTCAAGCCATGACAAGCGCATGCATTCCAAGCCATGGCGACTCCTTGACCAATCTCAAATTCAAGATTATGCTCGAAGAGAAATGTGTTGATGTCGCCATCCTCAAGAAAATTGCTCTTGGTGTAAACACCTCATTTTGCACTTGGTTAATGAAATTTAGTCCCTGGTCCCAATGATGAGCCTGACATGTCTACAAAAGGTAATTGAAACTATTTTGATAGTTTGGAAGTAATCACAACTCAAAAGTGCTCAAATCGCTTTGAAAATGATGCTGAAAAATGACATTTTCTCATTATTTTAACCATAACTTTTGATACACAAATCATTTTTTAGTGAGGTTTGTTTCATTGGAAAGTATACATCTTAGGCTTCAATTCGAACACAAATTTTGCCTAAGTTGGCCTTATATTGAGTGCATTATGACCATTTGAAGACGGGCTAACCCAGTAGTTAAAATTAGGGGTTTTGGGAATGCATGTGTACGCATGCACATATCTGCGTACGCAGGCCACATTCCAGAACTCTAGAACTTCAGTTTTAGGGGCCCAAAACATCATTCTTTGATGTGGGCTGGCCCTTAAACCCTTGAGAATGTCCAAAGACGTCTAAAAAGCCCCAAAAATTCTAATTTAGACATATAAATACAACCTTATGCCTCCAAACTCAAACCCTAGTAAGAGAAAGTTGATTTTTCACCTAAATTCTTCCAAAAGTCTTTTCTAACTCTGAATTTTCTGCACATTAAGCACTAAGCACGTTTTTGGCTCTTCAAAACCTCTTTCTATTACCTATTAGGGTAGAAACTATTGATCTCATTCCAAGAAATGTTTTTCAGTCTTTCTTTTCAATCTTTCTTTCTAAAGATTTTTCCACAACATCTTTTTATTTTGAGTTGTAATTACTTATAAACTATTGAATCCTTTGATTTCCTTGATATCTCATTGAATCTTATTTTGTAGGCACTAAGGAGCCGGTTAAATATCAACCAAGTTGTGTCCCATAAGTAAGGTGAGTCTCTTTTCATGGCTCTTCATTAATTTTATTTGTGTATTATATATTCTTAGAAATATGATTCGATTTGTTTGGGTTCGATTTATTGGGTCTCATCATGTTTTGATTAATGAGTTGAATGATTGGATATATTGATGAACATGTTTTAATGTGTTAAATGTTGCTCTTATTTGTTGTTAGATCCAATGCATGTTTAGGAATAGTTTTTTCTTTGTTTATTTTATTTTATTTTTTTATCCTTGATATCTCTGTTGTTAGTTTAGGTTGTTTAGTTTTATATTAGAAGCATGCTAGATTTTGTTTGATTGTTGTTTGTTGCTTGCTTTAAAATTGTGTTTTTGGGCATGTATGCGTGCGCATACTTTATGTATGCGTACGCATACTAGAGGCATGTGTACTCATACCCTATGTATGCATACGCATACTTGAGGCATGTGTACACATACTCCATGTACACATACACATGCACGTGCCCAGAAACCCAAATTTAGGGTTTTTACTATTTTATTTGTTTTGCTTAGTTTTAATCATATGTTTAGGTCTAGTTAAGTCTAGTTTTCACATGTTTAGCATTAGGGTTAGTAGAATAACATGTTTCACATGCTTTATTTGTTGATTGATAATTAGGGTTTATATCTTGGTTGAATCTAATGAACATTCATGAGAAATTGAACATGCATTGATGCATAGGTGCTGAGGTGTTATGGTGCAGCGAGGTAAATGATGTAAGAAATACATAATCACATGAACATGCATTTGATTTGGTTGATGAACATAGTAAACTTTCTTGGTTGATGAACATGATGAATATGCTTGATTAATTCCCTTGATTGATGATACTATTTTGTAATGTTCTTGCTGCCCTTGGATATATATGCATGTTAGTGTATGTGAGTTTAGAATAACATATTAGAGGACCCTTTAACGGGATTAGGATTTGGAATATAATGAGTGGAGGCCGACTTACAGGTTGGATGAGGTTGGGTGTCTAACACCTTCCCATCCCCATACCTAAACTCTGGACACGTGCTCTAGTAAAGATCAGTCCCTTCACAAGTATGCTATATTTATGGTTCCTAAACCTAATCTAGGTAGTAACTCTATTTTTTTCCGCCACAGTCCACTAGGCTAATTTGTACTCCTCCCGTTGCGCTTACACTTTGCACGCAACTTTGAAGAATGCTTTGCTAGAGCTCGCTCTAGAAATTGATGTCAAACAGCTCAAAAATCAAACACTAGTTGCTTGAAACCCATTCCAAAGACTATCGAGTGGAATCTTAGTACAATGTGGAAGCTTGGAATAAGCGGCATAGAGGCTAACGAGAGAAATTGTTGTGCTAGGGATGCAACAACCCTATACCAGTCTCTTTAATGCTAGCTTATCATTGACTTAAAGTTAGAAACCAATCAAATAAAGTACAGAGTTGTTGTCTGTAGTACCATGTATCTTTGACAAAGAGGCTAACCAAACTGTATGAGAGAAACTGTTGTTTTAGGGATGAAACAACCCTATATTGACATCTCTGATACTTAGTGTATCATTGTCCCAAAATTAAAAGCCAAGTTAGCAAAGTATGGAGTCGTTGTCTTTGGCACAACAAATCTTCAACAAAAAGGTATCATATTCTGTACTTAAAGGTATCATTAAAAATTGCCGCACTTCTAAGTGGACTCCAACCTCATACTCACATATCCTATAAGCCTTCAAGACGTGAGCGCCCCATAGCCTTTTATACTTGGGGGCTTGATCTTATTGAACCTATCCATCTACCCTTGAACAAGTACATTTAGGCCTTTGCCACCAGTAAGTAATTTACTAAATGGGTAGAAGCAATTTCACTCAAGAAAAGTAATGGCAATGGCTATAGCCAAACTCATCAAGAAGCATAGCATTTGTCACTTTGACATCTCTCTTATAATCGAAAACAATACTTCTCGCTCATAACAATTTTCGAAGGCAAGCCCTAAGAAGTATTAGGAAGCCGGTGAATGGACAAGGGAATGGACAAGCCAAGACTGTTAATAAAGTCATAGTGAATGGACTCAAGAAAAGGTTGGATGATGCGAAGAGAAAATGGGTGGAAGATTTGTTACACGTCCTTTGGACATATCGGACCACACCTCACAGATCAACAAGAAAGACACCCTTTTCAATGACCTATGGAGCTGAACCTATTATTCCTCTGGAGACTGGGTTCTCAACCTTGAGAACAAGATTTTTCACTCCAAGCAACAATGATAGGCTGTTAGGGAAGAACTTAGACTTGATTGAGGAGTGAAGAGAAAATGCCATGGTTCAATTGGTGTATTACCAACATAAGCTCAAGCAAGGGTATGATGCCAATGTAAAGCTTAGACCATTAGCACCTAGAGACCTGGTATTGAGAAAGGTTTTGGGTACTGCAAAGAACCCGGCATGGAAAAAGTTAGGGCCCAACTAGGAGGGGCCATATCACATCACCTCAGTGGCTGGAACATGTGCATACTATCTTGAAGATCTAAATGAACATATTATCCCACACCCTTGAAATGTAAATAACCTGTGAAAGTACTATTATTAATGAACGTATTTTCTACCATACTTTTGTTAATGACATTATGCGCTACATATTATTTCATTAAGTGTTAAACAGAACTTTAGTCATGCCTAATCTCTCGGACCACATACTTTGGATAAATTAATACTTCAGTTCATTTTACTAAGTGTTAAACTTAACCTTAGTCATGCCTGGTCTTTCGGACCACATACTTTGGGTAAATTAATACTTTAGTTCATTTCACTAAGTGTTAAAAAGAACCTTAGTCATGCCTGGTCTCTTGGACCACATATTTTGGGTAAATTAATACTTCAGTTCATTTTACTAAGTATTAAATAGAACTTAGTTATGTCTGGTCTCTCAGACCACATGCTTTAGGTAAATTAACACTCTCTATTTATTTTTTTTAAGTGTTAAAACAGATCCTAGGTTATACCCAGTTGCTCGATTCACTTGCCTTGGGTAAGTTAATGTTCTGGGTTATTTGCCTAAGTACATGGTCATTTTCCTTATTATTTATACGTGTTTAATTTGTTTGAGTTAGCAGCAATGCACTACTATTACCCTTGGTAAAGTCAGGGTGGCATTAATTTACTACTGTCATCAACATCATCAGTTTTAAGTCCTATTAGAGGGAAAAATGATAACTACAACAACTATAGAATAAAGATTACAGGGAAAAAGAAAGATTCATGAAATAAAAAGTGAAGTCTTTTCATTGATTAAAGGGAAGGTACATTATAAACAATGGCTAACTGCCATTACAAAAAGAAAAGAAAAATAACAAAAAGGAAATAAAATCCTAAGAGCTAGGCCTTGGCTGGAGGAGGAGGGTCTTCTTTCTTACTTAGTTGAGAGGCAGGAACATCTTTGGCCTTAGAGTTAGCCTCTTTGGATTTGGCCTTGACCTCCTTTGCTTTAGCCGTAGCATCCTTGGCCTGGGCAGTGTTCTTGGCCCTGGTAGCATTATTGGCCTCTGAGGGGGACTTGGTCTCCTTACCCTTGCCCTTATCCTTGGACACATCAGCTTCTTGGCTTTGGTCACCAGCTTAACTGGATCCTTTGGAAGTCTCGGAGGGGGGAAGAAGGGCCTGGGCAGTAAAGGGTTACTCAAAGGACTTTGGAGCAAGGGTAGAGGGAGATAGGAGAGCAGTTGGGATTTCACGGATGTCGGGAGGGTAGTACACACTCTCAGCCTGCCTCCACTCCGAGGTAGTAGGGACCCCTACAAGGTTAACGACCTCTATCCAGGTCTTCTTGCAGTAATCTCTACATACCTTGGCTAGCTCCTCAGATAGTCGAATTTCGGTTTCTTCTACCTTGAGGTTGTAAGACGCTTGCCCCGAGCCTCCGCGGCTATCTGAGCGGCGGCTATGGCCTTCTTTGGCTCAGCTTTAAGGTTTAAGACTAGCTGTTTCTGTGTGGCTAGCTCTATCTCACTGTGATAGAGCTTTTTGCGTTGATCTTTAGCTTGGTCTTGAACATTTTTTAGCCCAGCCTCAGCGCTCCTCCTCGCCCTCTCCTCAACAGTTAGCTTAGTGGCTAGCTCCTAGTTTTTTTGCTTTATGGCTCCCAAGGACTTGTTGGCCTCGGTGCGGAGGTTGGCCTTAACCCTAGCCTCGTTCCAAGCGTCTTTGACCCGTTCCTCAGCTGTAAAAACCTCTTGGACAACCTGCACAAAAATGACAAAGGAATCCTATGTAAAAAAAGAAAAAGAAAAAGAAGAGAGAATGGAAAGGGCACCTTAGCAGTTAATTAAAAGATATGATGGTGAACTTACCATGGCAAGATCCCTTTTCAGGGACATAAAGAGATCTGGCTGTTTCATGCGCCTTAGAGCCTCCATGTCTTTGGGCAGGAGGAGGGGCTGCTCTAGGGCTTCAGCAACGTAGGCAGAATGCCCTCTCGGGAACTCCCTGATGGAGGAGTTCCATGGGATGGCAGTGCCATCCACCTCTAGCCGAAGAGCCCAAGTGTGTTGTTGTTGGCGCACCTCGGCCCCACTTAGGTCCTTCCTGCTATCCACAGAGGAGGCCTGTTTATCTTTGGCAGTCTTTTGTTGCTTGGCCCCCTTCGGAGGGACCATCTTGCCCTCCTACATCTCCTGCACCTTCTTCTTTATTCTTTAGGTTGGGAATGGGGAGCAAGCCAAGTGCGGTTATGGGAGGAGAAGAGGGAGGGGGGAGATTGTCAACAGCCTGGGATTTAGGCACCTCCTTGGATGATGACCCTTTGTTCTTCCCAACCATAAGGTCCCTCAAACCTTTCCTTTGGTTTAGGGCCATTTCTTCTTCTTCTTCTTCTCCATTCTTGGAGCTGTCAACTATGCGCACTACCATGAGGCCTGGGGTGCGAACACCTGAAGATATATCAAACTCGTCCTCGGCGTCCGATATGGGGATGATAGGAGCTCCCTGTTCCTTCTTTTCTTCCTCGAGTTGGAATTGGTCTATTTCCTTCTCGAGTGATAGACATGAGGGAGCAGTTTCTTCCCTCGGGGCTGTTACTTCAGGAAGAGCACAGTGGAGGGGTAGTTCGACTAGCGGAAGATCTTTTCAGGCTAGAAAACCGGGCACTGAGACTAGGTTAGCTGAGGGTTGCTTGCTCTTATCGCGTGGCCCACTTCTTGAAACTTGTCTGACAAGGTCTCAAAGTCCAGGACAAGATGGATGGTTCGCAGTTACTTGTCTTCACTCACGAATATCTTGGACCTTAGCACCTTGTTGAGACTCGCGACGTTAACAAGGTTGAGTCTGAGAGCAATGTGCCTTTTATCTACAAAAACATCGGAGGAGCAAAACTATGGTTAGTATAATGAAATCACCATCAGAAGTAAACAGAATACAAAAAGAATGAAGGAATGGTGAAGACCGTTATGCCACGCCCTTGAGGCTATCAGGAAGTCGTCCTTTATACCCTTATTGGATTTAGGGAGACACGAGACGAGCCTGATAATAGACGATCCAGACTTAAGATAGTAACCTGCGTCTCCAAGCAGGTGGCACTCGTACATATGAACGACGTCGTGCCAGGTGAGTCCCAGGCTCATATGCTTATTGAAAACATCGACGCTACCTAAAACTCTAAATAGGTTGGGCACGCATTAGTAAGGACACAACCTATGGTTGATTAGGTAGTCTCGGGTTACCCTACCCATGGGAAGCGTCATTCCTCCCTCTATGAAGGCGATCATAGGAATGACAACCTCCCCTTCTTTTCTATCTATAACCACTTGGTCTAGAGCACAATACTGCAGGGCAATCCCTTGTGGAATGTGATATTTGGCCCTAAAGCCTTCCATACCGGCGGGAGTATTTATGAGATGCTTGAATCTACCCATCTAATCAATTTAAGGGGAAGTAAGGCAGATTGGTTTTTTTTTTTTTTTTTTTTAAAGGAAGGAGCAGAAGATTAGAAGGCCGAGGAGGTTGGCCGAGATGAATTGAACTTAAGGACGTGGAGACTTACAAGAATAAGAACATGTGACAATCCAAAAGCTTCTTAAGAGTTGAGAGATTTGGGAAGTCTTGAGTGCTTGAGAGTTTGAAAGGTCTTAAGAGTTTGCAAATGTGTTAAGTAGAGAAAAAAGTAAGTTCACTAGGCGCCTTATATAGAAGGCGGAGTTAAGTAGGAGTTATCCCACTAAAAATTCAAAGAGAAATGCCAGCCGTAGGATCTACCTCTCATTATAGAATACGGGGAACAGAGCGCCGCCTAGAGCATTTAATGAGACGTTGCGGGCTCCGAAGCATCAGGAACAGTTATGGGACACGCGAAGCGATACTCTCATGTGTGGAAATCAAAGAAACACGTGGGATTTATTTTTCAGAACATCAAAACCCCATTTTTCTCTTCGGATAGGAGGGAAAAAACCGGAGTTTTAATTGGCTATTGTAAGGACACAGGCCCAAATATATATTGGCCTTAGGCCTTGTCCGATGAGGATCAGTGGTCCAAGGATAGATTAGTAATAAGGCAGATATGAGGCTTTGAAGTTCACGAGCAAGCTATGATTATGAATGAGGGAAGAAGTGTGCTGAGGAGGAATATTTCCTCAGCCAACGAGTTAGAGGTCAAAAAGTGTGTTCTGTTGTCCAAAATGACATTCCATGAAGTTCTGTTGATAAGGATATGTATTATGAACTTACAGGACAGATAGGAGCTGGGAAATATCTAAGGGAAAGCTACTACCACCGCATTAAATGTTTTACAGCTAACTCTCTGGCCGCATTAATGAGGAAGTGATACATAAACAGTAGTTTTCAGCCTTACAGCTACTCCTCAAAGATTTCAAGAGAGGGCTGATGGGACAGGGATCAGGATCAACAATCTGATTTACACGTGGAGGACAAAGATAAAGAGAGGAGGATAGTATAAAATAGAGAAGAGGCTCTGGAAGAAGGGGGGGGGGAGGGAAATAAAAAGAAAAAGACTGTAGCAATCAATAATTGAATTTGTAATCAAACTTGAAAGAGATATACAAGAACTGATCTCCTCGGATTGTGCCGATGACGATTTTCTTAGATTAAACCAATTAATCTTCATTTCCTTGTCTTTTGAATCCACTTTACTTGTTGTCCAACTCATTAAAATCCAGTTTTCCAACCTACTCTCTACAAATTTATTGTATTAGACTTTTTGGACCTAAGTTCATCCATCATTTGGGTTAGGGACTCAAAACTGGTCCTTACACAATTCATTTGCATACATTTATATAAAGGTGTTAATTGTTTTCTTAAGGCCATTGTATCTAAATAACTTCTCTAATTTTATTTTTATTTATTAAATAAATAAATATATAAATATATGTATCATATACAAATATTTTTATCTACCTTGCAGTTAGTGACTAATTTTATATATATATATAAATATATATATATATCATATACAAATATTTTTATCTTCCTTGCAGTTAGTGACTAATTTTATTTTAATTTTAATGGCACCTTATTATGTTGAGTTGCTCTCTTCTTCTTCTTAATTTTTTTTCTTCTTTCTTTCTCTTCAACCATTCATTTGCATACATTTATATAAAAGTCTTAATTGTTTTCTTAAGGCCATGTATCTAATTGATGTTAAATACATATATTTGAATGTCGTTATCCAATATATGCTAAAAAGTTTATGTTTTTTTTAAAAAAATAATAATAATACTTATTACATGTTGTCAATTGAGTTTAATTTGTGCACGTAAAATTTACAACAAATAATTAAATTAATAATATTTTAATTTATTTTTTTTTAATACAGGCCGTGTCATATAATGGGTCACCCCATTTTTGTTTCGGGTCAAAAATATTTTAGGGCGGGTAGGATATTTTTGGGGCGAATTTTGACGCATGTCAACGCAATTGAAAGGCTAGAAGCAAATTGAGTTAGAACGCGCCTTTGCTCCCGCACAAACGCTTAACACATCAGATCTGAGACAGAGAGAGATGGAGAGATATCCTGAAGATATGGAATACACAAAACTCAATGTCAATGATCAGGTTCCTTTTCCTCTTCACTCATATATATTCCATATACCGGTACCCCCATCAATTTATTTATTTTGTTTGTTTTTGTTTCTGGGAAAAGGATGAAAATGGCAATGGCCGGAATGCTCTTTCAGTGACTAATAATGTGCCCACTTTGGGAGGTACCACCATTGACTGGTCCAAATGGAAGCTCAAGTATGAGTGTTTTTTTATTTATTTTATTTTTTTTTCAAATTCTAAGCAAAACCCATGTTGTAATTCAGAGAGATTATTAAGTAAATTATATAAATTTTGTTTTTGTTTTGTTATAGGATCATTTTGATAGTTGCATTGGCCCTTCTTATGAGTTCGCAAAGCATACTTATTGTGTGGTCTAAGAGAAATGGCAAGTACAATTATAGTATTACCACTTCAAATTTTATGGTAAGCATAATTATAATTTTTAATATATATATATATATATATATATATTCAATTAATGTTTCAAAGTGTAATTTATGGTTAACATTCAGTTTGGTAGGTCTCAGGTTCAAATCTTAGATATATGTCATTTTTCAAGGTAATCAAAAGATAGTTATTGATTTATTTCCTCTTTTATTGAATTAGGTGGAGACTTTGAAATGTGGGTTATCACTTTTAGCCTTGGCAAGAATATGGAGAAGTGAAGGTGTTACTGAAGATAACATGTATTCCTTGTTTGTTTTTATTCTAAGTTTTCATAAAACTTGTGATTAAATGCTCTCATGAAGTTGGAATTATCATTTAACAAAAAATAAGTTGGAATTATGAATTATCATATTCCGGAGAAATGATTCTGTACACTTGATATGCTTCACATGATGGTGGGTCTCATCTGTAGGACCCACGTGTAGAGCTCACTCTGACACCCAGAAAGTACCTTATACGCCCAGCTGTATAAGACCGGTGTGAGACTGATGTGGGGCCCACATGTCAGTCTCACATAGGTTTTATGCGCCAGGCATATACAAGATTTTCTCCATGAGAGGAGGGCATATTACACAAAATGATTTCACCATATCTAAGACAAAATGCACATTTTTGTTTCATCCCAGTTATTTAACTATGTTTTTATTTTAAGGTCACACTCTTTATTCCAATCATATCTATTTATTATTGTTTCTTGTTCTGCCTTTGAACTAGGTTGAGTACAACATTGGATGAAGTTATTGTAACCCATTCCTGCATTACTTTACCTAGTCAAAAATCTGGTCCAGGTTAGTTGTGGTTATCATGTTTTTATTTTTGGTAGTCACAATTCCATTGGTATTCTTGCTTGTTGAAATTTGATTAATGCATATTCTTCGTTTTTATGTTTGCAGTACTACATCCTTGAGCATATGGATGCCCAGGGTTATCAAATACTGAAGAATCTGAACGTTATCAGTACTGGCGTTTTGTATAGAATTATACTTAAGAAGGAGTAAGTCCTTACAATCATTTACATTGGATTTTTTTCATTTCACATGTACTAATTCAGCTGCTCTTGGACTACATGTCTGAGGATGGAAAGTGAAAGATTAAGGAAAAAAGCTAATTTAAACAAACTAAGAATTTTAGCCAAACAATTACGACTGCAAAATTTTTATTGAGCTTTGCGTTCCAATTATGTATTCTTTCAGGTTCAGCAATATTCAATGGGCGGCTTTAATTTTACTATGTGTTGGGTGCAGCATATCTCAGATAAAGCCGAGGTAAGGTTTTACTCACACAACTATATTGTTTGTATAATCTTTTCTTAAAATTCAAATTTTTTCTACTTTCAACTTATTGTTTGTGCCTTAGAAAATGACATTGTTTTTGCAGTTTAGATGTTTTTCAAAATCCTGTTCAAGGTTGGGTGATGGCCATTGTGAGTTAACCAAAATTTTAGACACTCTTAATACAACAATGAAGAAAAAATAAAAGATTGAGGAAAACATTTTATAGCTTAATGTTCTTGTTATCAGAATGGGGGTGATTTCTTTGCAGGACATGGCACTCCTAAGTGGTTTGGCAGGAGTGTACACTGAGGTGAGTTTTTTAAGTACAAAGTTTGCTCTCTAGTTCTTCAGAACTACAATTCATGTCTGTCATTTACCGTTTGAATCCTAACCCAACATAACTTGATCAATGATTGGGTTGAATTTTGTTAATTGATAGATTTTTTAAGACTGATTGAAGTTTTTTAGTGATACATTGAGTTAAAAAAGTGAAACTCTCATTAGAGTGATCTAGATAACTGTTCTATTAATTATCTTGCTTATGATTTCTGCAGGCTACAATTAAAAAGCATCCTTCAAGAAACATAAACGTGCAAAATTTCTTTTTGTACATCTATGGCATGTTGTTTAGCACTATTGCTATAATGACCCAAGATTTTGATGCCGTGATGAACAAGTAATTCTAATCTCTGTTTCTGGTTCTCCTCTTACAATTGGTCTATGCTCTCCATTTTCTCCCTGTGAAGTCATTATTTAAAAGATTCTTTACTGTCTTAGAAGTGGAATATTTTTCTTTTCTGATTAGAATTGAAGAAGTTTTAGTTTAGAAGTTATTGTTTCTTATGTTCAGGGGATTCTTCTATGGATACTCATTTATTACCGTTCTCATGATTCTCAACCAAGCACTAAGGTATCTTAAATATCTTATTTGGCTTCATAAAATGTAGCTTATTTGCATCCTTTAGCTTTGTCATAAATTTCTCACTCTCAGTAATAAGGAATCCCTCGTGATTTAGTACATATATATATATATATATACACACACACATATACAACTTCAATTTGTGATTCTAGGGAAAATTTTAATGGCCTGTTTGGATGTTTAAAAAAGGAGGGGGAGTAGAGTAGAGGGAGGGAGAGTAATCTAATTACCTTGTTTGGAAGTTTTTTAAGGAAGGAGGGGGAGGGGTTTCAACTCCCTCTAGCCTCCCATTTTTAATTCCCCCAAATTGGAAAGATTTGGAGGGAGAGTAGAGTACATAAACTATTGACCAAGTAAATTACCTAATTTACCCTTATTATATTAACAAAATTACACAAGGGAAAGGGCTAATTACTCCCTTCCCCCTTACTAATTTTAAAAACATCCAAACAAGATGAAGGAGAATCATTTTCCTTTACTTTCCTCCCCACTACTCCCCTCCCCTCTACTCCCCTCTACTCTCCTCCCTCTCTAAACTTTCAAACAAGCCATAAAAGTTAATTGACATTATATATTAATATTTCAGTACATGTTAGAAGGGTGCATGGTTATGCTTTTATGATTTTAAATTTTGTCACATGCTGTTATCTTGGTCAAGATAGAAAGTTTTCTATCAAGCGTCAATAATTAAATAAATAAAATTTTGCTAGGCTGTCTTGAAAATCCAATTGCCCATAGACTGATTGAAATGCTACTTTTGTGCAGTGGCCTTGCTGTATCTATGGTAATGAAGTATGCTGACAATATTGTGAAGGTAAGTAAGGGAAATGCATTTACGTGAATTTATTATTCCTCAAAATTTGTTTGAGTGGATAAATGCTTCTGGTGTATTTTCTTTTGCTTCTTTGCCTGATTTACTTAATCATTGTACTTTCCATGTTTAATTTTGTGTATCTGTATGTACATGTATATACATATAATCCAGCACTTTACGCAGTTAAATTGGTCTTTATAATTGTATTACTCAAGCCTGCTGAAAACATTTTCTGCACTTTGTGATTGAAGTTCCCATTTTTATTAGCTTCCCCATGTTGTGCAAGTGTATTCTACTTTAGTGGCAATGCTTTTCACAGCATTTGTCTCCTACTTTTTATTTGGTTTCCATCTATCACTCGCCTTCACCTTTGACACAATGTAAGCAACTTCTAGTTACATGGTTCATCTCCCTCCTATATATTCTTTAATCATATCATGAATAACTCAGTCATTTTACTGTTGACGTCTTAATTTCTTGTTTTTAATTGGTAGTTATGTTTTCTTTTGCTTTCAGCGTGGTGATAATCTATGTATATCTACATACCGTTGGGAAGGAAGAATAAACGCCTCACCTCTCTCCTCTATGATGACATATATACTTGTATTTTAAAGTTAGGATTAATTCAAGATCAGTAATTGAACAATTCTAGTTTCCAGTGTTTGCTATGACTTTTTTAGTAAAATTACAATGACAAGTTTACTCAAGTGTTGGTATATGATTTGAGAAGCTTCATCTGTAAAACCTTTTTGATCAATTACATCTAAGATTTTGAGGCTTCAGCCTTCATTTTGCTTGTTAATTATTTATATATATATATATATATATATATACATATATTTTTATCTACCTTGCAGTTAGTGACTAATTTTCTTTTAATTTTAAAGGCACCTTATTACATCGAGTTGCTCTCTTCTTCTTCTTCTTTATCAGTTTTTGTGTGTGTGTGTGTGTGTGTTTGTTTGGATAGCATGGGCCTCAAATTTAAGTTGGGCTCACAATGACGTTTTGGGCCTACCCTAGAAGCTGTTTTTTAAACTAAAAATGCCAGTTTTTTTTTCCTTCTCCAATCCTTGGAATAAGCTCAAGCTTATTGTTAAAGATATCAAACCCAATTCTAGTCAAGCCCAAGCCCAATCCTTGGGGTGCAAACTAAATTTTCTACTTGTACCTGCAAGTCTATTAAGTATTAAGTAATATATATATATATATATATATAGAGAGAGAGAGAGAGAGAGAGAGAGAGAGAGAGAGAGAGAGAGAGGCAAAGAAAAGAAGAGTATAAACTATAAAGACAAGAGGGAACACATAAATTACATGATTTGGCTTAATGGTCTAAATATATGGAGAAAAACCCACTCTTAGACCTCGTTGGGGAGGAGTGAATGGAATGAAATGAAAAGGAAAGAAATGAATAATTTTAGAATATTCTTTCATTATTTTGTTTGGAAGTTTTAATGGAGGGAATGAAAAACTTATTCATTTATTTGGGAGTTTAAGTAGGAGGGAATGGAATGGGTAGGAGGGAATACTTATTCCTATTTATTCTCTTAAAATCTCAAATTTTCATTCTCCTTGAAATTAGGGAAGAATGAGAGAGAATGAAATTAAATTTAATGATTTTTTTACTAAATTTTCCAAAATACTCCTATATATTCAACTCTTTATTTTAAAATAGGGGTCTAATAGTAATATTGTCTTAAAATGATTCCATTCAATTCCCTCCATGTTGCTCCCAAATAAGATTACTTACATTTCATTTATTTTCATTCATTTCCATTCCTTTATATTAAAACATTTAATTAAGATTACTTGATTCCATTCCATTTCATTTTTTTCCATTCCTTTCTCTTGCTTAAATACATTTCATTCCATTTCATTCCATTCTCTTATGATCATTCTATTCCATTCTCTTATGAACTCTCAAATAGAGTCTTAGGGTATATTTGTTTGGAGGTGAAATGGGATGGATGGAAAACTTTAGAGAGAAAATGTGAGAGAAAATAAATTTGTGTGTTGTTTAGTTGGGAGGAGTGGAAAGAAAACTTTTATGTGGAGCCCAGACATTTTTCACTTGGGTTCACACAAAATTTGTCTCTCCAAAATAGAGAGAAAATTGGGTGGGTAATTTTTTTTTTTTTGGTTTCCTGGGCAACATTGCCTCCTCTTTATATATATATATATATATATTCTTTTGATTTATTTATTATACAAAATAGAATTTCTTTTGATTTCTTAGGCATGGTGCTTTGTGTTTTTTTTTTTTTTTTTTTTTTTTTCCTTGGGCAATGTTACCTCTTTTTTTTTTTTTTTTTTTTTTTTTTTTTTTTTTTTAGTTAGAAATGATTTTTTTTTTTCCTGAAAATGATTTTTTTTAATAAATTTGGATGATTGTTTTTTTTTTTTTTTTTGGTTGCTTATAACTTTTTTGTTTTTATTGGGCATCATTTTTTAACAAGGATATATGAGTAAATTTATACAAACTTATTTTTTCCATCTTTCCACTTTTTCACTCTAAACCGAACAAAAATGATAGAAATTGAAATCTTTTCTATCCTCCCACTTTTCCACCCTCCAACCAAACACACCCTTAATGATTATGTCTTTAAAGCATTACTATCAGTTATTCTATAAAAAATGTCATTTTGACACACCAAAAATTATTTTTTTATTTTACCACATCATTTTATAATATCTCATTTATCAGATGTTTTATTCTTCAATTTTATATATTATAATAATATTTACAACACATTAAAATAATATATTTACCCAAAACCCAACAAATACACAAATGCACAGCCTACTGGCAGTCGCCACCACCCAAGAACCATCAACCATCGCTACAACCACCGCCACAAACTACAACCACAATCACTGGTTCCTCCAACAAATTCCAAATCCAAAAACCTCAATAAAAGAGAAAAAAAAAAAACTCAAAATCTTCAACAAAACCTCAACCTAACAGATCAATCAATGACCAAACTCAACCAACCATCGGCGGCGAGAATTGTGGAGGACGACGTAGCTTTAGATCAGCGGTGGTGATGGAGTCTTTAAACCAAAGGCGTTGGCGGCGGCTTGATCTGTGAGGGTGAGAGAATTTGATCTGAAGAAGAAAGAGAGAGAGAACATGGGTTGAATCTGTAGAAGAGAGAGACAAAGTTGAATAAAATATAGAGAGGAGAGAGAAAAAGTTGAATAATTTTTTTTTTAACACATCTGTCTGTACCGTGCCAAAGTTATCATGGTATTGTAGCATGTCTCAAAAATTGCATACATTTTGTTTTACAATGATGGTGTATTTATAAGGATAGTACAAGAAAAATATTGAGTGTAACTGTGCTTAATATCTATGACACTTACTAATAGTGTTTTTTTTTTTTTTTTTCCAATTTCTTGGAGGACACAATTTAATTGTTAAAATAGTTTAATGACAACTAGTGAGTCTTGTCAACCTCTGGTAAAATATTTTTTCATTGTATAATAAATTTGGAATAGTGTAATTGGTGAAGACTCAAAGTGGTAGCGATAATAGTGTGAATCAATAGAGAAATTTGACTATAATTTTTTTTCTTAGTTTAAATAATAGAAATGATTTATTGATAAAATAACAGAAAAACCATTTTACAATCCTCCGGTTACATGCTAGTGGCTACGCCTGCGTGGTTTGCATTAGGTCCAAATCCAATCCCAGGCCCAGCTAAGGTCCAATCGGCATGATGTGGGCTCTTTTGTCTGGCTGCTTCGGGGACTCTCCCAACACGAAGCAAAATGGGATCTAACTTCTAACCTTTGCATTTGTTTATTTATTTACTGTTAAAATATTATTTTGGTCTTTAAATTTTTAAAATTTTTTTTTCATAAACTTTAAAAAGTTTTTTTTTTAATTTTTAAATTTGATAAATAGTTTTTTTTTTTTTTTTTTAATTTTTTTTACCTAATAGTTTAGAGATAACTATATGGACAAAAAAAATAACATTTTTCAATAATTTAGGAATGATTTTTTTTTTTTTTTTTTAATTTTAAGGATGAGAAGTGAAAAGATATAAACTTTTCAATAATTTAAGGATAAAAACAAACTTTTAGTAAAGTCTAGAGACAAATATACTATTTTACCTTTTATTTATTTTGAATTTTTTAATATTGAGCAATACAGTGGTTATAGAGTTTCAAAATTTTTCGAGTGTACCCTTCTATCAATCAAAAATATAAAACTACATTCTCAAAAAAAAAAAAAAAAAAATATATATATATATATATATATATATATATGTGGGTGAGAAAGCCCAGCTCCATACGTTGGGCCCGAGGCCTAGTTCAAGTATGATTCTCCGTCCGAAGATGTTAAAAGTGTCAGTACTTTGCCACCTTGGTGAGCGCAAGGGGAAACGCTCCGTCCGAAGACAACCTAGTTGGGCCGAAGAGGCCACATCCCACGTATCTGCCCAGAACTTGATCGAATAGATATGTTGAAGATTCCCCTGCAAGGGCTGAGCCCTGGGCACGTCTAACGGCGCGGCTATCATAAAATATCTTGCCAATAAAGCTGCCACCGCCACATTTAATGCACTGCAGCAACTTTCCTGGCCGCATTTATGTGGAGAAGACACCTGAACAGTGTATTTTTACCCACCACCACTCACTGCAGGTTAAAGCAGACGGCTGATGTGACTAGTACTCAAGTGGGAGCCTAGATGAAGGACAAGTGTACGGTAAGGATGAAAAAAGAGTGTATATATATATGTGGAGCAGGCCTCACTGAAGGGGGGGAAAAAAATTGTATTCACTAAGTTTTTACATACTGATCCTCTTCGGACCAAAGAATTTTTCCTGTTATAAAAGCCAGACTCAATCCTTTTTTCTTTCTGATGGTTTCTGCTTGTATGACCCGTTGCTAAATCCGTCTTAGCCCAGTTGTTTGACCCATTCTCTACAAATTTATTGTTGGGAATTTGTTGGGCTCACAATATAGGGAGTTGGTGTAAGGCCCAACGAAATTAAACCCTACAATTGGCGCCGTCTGTGGGAAACAGCTTGAGCGAAGGTGGAAGCAACACCTCAAAAGATGGCTGAACCAAGGCAACGACCGGCTGAGTCCAGGTCATCTAAGCACACCGATCCCTTTCTTCATTTGGAACGGAGGCAGGACCGTGAGGGGAGCGTACACACCGCACATGACGATCAAAACCAGTCACATGGGGAGAGCCACATGTCTCATGCAGAGAAGAACAAAGACATGCAGAAGGAGATAGACAGGCTCAAAAGGGAGTTACGTCATGCAAAGAGGAAACGCAGTCCCTCATATTCTGACGAAGATTTTGAGGATGAACAGGATGTGGGCTATAAACGGGAGCGTCGAACGCCAGTCAGCGAGTCCTTTACATATGAGGAAATACGGCATGACAAGAGGAACCCTCAGAATCCCTTACTAGGGGGCGCAGGGAATGATGCTATGAGCAAAGCTCTGGATCAGATCTCTAGGTCTCCTTTTACACGTAATATCGAGGGTGCCAGACTTCCCAGGCGTTTCCACCAACCTACATTCACCATCTACAATGGCCGGACCGATCCAGTGGAACACGTGAGTCATTTTAACCAGCGGATGGCAGTCCACTCTAGGGACGAAGCCTTGATGTGCAAAGTTTTTCCCTCCAGTTTGGGACCAATAGCCATGAGATGGTTCGATGGTCTGAAAGCGAACACTATTAGCTCTTTCCAAGAACTAACCCAGGCCTTTGGGTCTCGATTCGTCACCTGCCGAAGGGTTCCTCAGTCAGTGGCCTCGCTGTTGTCCGTTAGCATGAAAGGGAACGAGACTCTGAAGTCGTACTCAGATAGGTTTTGGGAAACGTACAATGAGGTAGAGGAAGACTGTGAGTCGATGGCTGTCAGCTCTTTCAAATTGGGCCTCCCCACTGAACATCCCCTGAGAACATCCTTGACGCGCAACCCTGCCACCAGTATACGCCAGTTGATGGACAGGATCGATAAGTACAAAAGGGTGGAAGAAGATCAGCAGCAGAGTAAGGGGAAGGAGAAGGTTATCCCTCAGGAGGGGAGGGATTTCAGGTCGGACAGGCAAAATCACAACAGGCGAAGGAAGGACTGGACTGGACAGAGCACAGCAAACTTCCAGGCGGTCAATACGGTTTTTCGCGAACCGGTACACCAAGTCCTGGACAAGATAAAAAACGAACCCTTCTTCAAGAGGCCGAACAAGATGGTAGGAAACTCTGAGAGGCGCAATCACAATCTTTACTGCCAGTACCACCTGGATCATGGACATACTACCGAGGATTGCAGGAGCCTTTGGGATCATTTGGATCAGTTAGTCAGTGAGGGCAAACTAAAGCACCTCCTGCACCATTCCTACGGACAGGGCAATCAGACAAACACGGGGCCCAGGAGAGGCAACTCGGTGAAACCTCCCTTGGGGACAATCAATGTCATTTTTGCTGCACCTGGGAGGACAGGGTCCCACCCATCCAGGGTGCTGTCAGTAGCCCGAGTACCCATGGAAAGTGTTAGCAGAGAGCCGAGGAGGCACAGGGTAGATATTCCAATTCTGAGATTTTCGGAGGAGGACAAAGTAGGGACTATCCAGCCGCATGACGATGCCCTAGTAGTTACTCTAAGAATAGGCGGATACGATGTCAAGAGGGTAATGGTAGATCAGGGTAGCGCAGCAGAGATTATGTACCCAGACCTATACAAGGGGCTGAACTTGTCCCCCGAGGATTTGACTCCATACAGTTCTCCTTTGGTCAGTTTCGACGGCGAAGTGATTATTCCGAAAGGGCAGATTAGGTTGCCTGTTCAAACCGGTCCTGAAACGGTGGAAGTAGATTTCATAGTAGTGGACGCCTATTCACCCTACACCGCTATAGTAGGCAGACCTTGGCTTCACACCCTTGGGGCGGTGTCTTCCACATTACACCAGAAAATTAAGTATCCGTCCGAAGGAGCAGTCGAAGAAATCCGCGGAGACCAGTCTACGTCCAGACAATGTCTCGTAGCGGCTATCCAGCACCATCCTCAGTCTGAGACCTCGGGCTGTAATGAGGGGAACTTGTAGCAATTAAAGTCGTCGGTGCTGGGCACCGAAGCTTCAGCCGAAGAGGCAGAGTGCGAAGGACTAGTAAGGGTGGTTATCGGTAACGACCCAGAGAAGTTCTTTCAAGTTGGATCCATGCTGCCCCCTCAGGAGAAGGAGGGGTTGATAGAGTTCCTCAGAGCCAACGTTGATGTGTTCGCATGGGACCCTGCGGAAGCCCCAGGAGTAAGTCCAGAATTCATCTGCCACCACCTAAACGTTAATCCTTCCATTATTCCTAAAAAACAACCACTCCGACGACCGTCAAGGGAACACACTGACGCAGTCAGGGATGAAGTGATGAAGTTCAAGCAGGCAGGGGCCATCAAGGAGATCTTCTACCCCGAATGGTTGGCAAACACAGTGGTGGTAAAAAAGAAAAGTGGGAAGTGGCGTGTGTGTGTGGACTTCATGGATCTTAATAGAGCTTGTCCAAAGGATCCGTTTCTGATGCCGAAGATAGACCAATTAGTTGATGCCACTGTCGGACATCCTCGAATGAGTTTCTTAGATGCCTTCCAAGGTTATCATCAGATACCATTGGCTCTCGTTGACCAAGAGAAGACATCCTTCGTGACCCCGGTAGGAAATTATCACTACAAGGTGATGCCGTTCGGCTTAAAAAACGCAGAGGCTACCTACCAGAGGATGATGACGAGGATGTTTGAGCCACAGCTGGGCAAAAGCATGGAGGTGTATATTGACAACATGGTGGTTAAAAGCAAAATCATTGCCGAGCACATTGGGGATCTCAGGGATATCTTCGAAATTCTGAGGGAACACAGACTGCGCTTGAATGCCTCCAAGTGTTCGTTCGGTGTTGGATCAGGCAAATTCCTTGGGTATATGGTCACACACAGGGGAATCGAAGTTAACCCCGATCAAATAAGGGCCATCAAAAATTTGCGAGCTCCTCGGAATCCCAAGGAAATTCAGAAGCTGACTGGGATGACCGCTGCCCTTAATCGGTTCATTTCCAGATCAGCAGACAGGTGCAGGCCTTTCTTCTCGTTAATCAATAAGTGGAAGGATTTTGAATGGACAGAGGAATGTGCTATTGCCTTCCAACAACTAAAGGACTACCTGGCTAAACCCCCCATCATGTCCAGTCCCCAGCCAGACGAAGTCTTGTTTGCTTACATTGCCGTGGCCCCCAACGCTGTAAGTTTGGTACTGGTCCGAACAGACTGCGGAGTGCAAAAGCCAGTCTACTACGTAAGCAAGTCGCTACAAGAAGCTGAAACCCGCTATTTGCCACTAGAGAAAGCTATTCTGGCCGTTGTGCTGGGTACAAAGAAGTTGCCCCATTATTTTCAAGCTCACACCGTTATAGTCCTTACTCAACTCCCACTCAGGACTGTACTCCAAAGCGCCGACTACACTGGAAGAGTTGCCAAATGGGGAACGATGCTAGGGGCTTTTGATATCAAGTACATGCCGCGCACATCAGTAAAGGGTCAGGTCCTTGCGGACTTGGTTGCCGAGTTCACAGAGCCCCATTTAGAGGGAGCATCACAAACTCTCGGCGCGGGAGAAAGGCAAGTCAGCACGATCGCGTCACAAAACGCCTTGCCCTGGAAAGTGTATGTAGACGGAGCATCGAATCAGAAGGGCTCAGGCGTAGGTTTAGTGTTGATATCCCCCGAGAAGATAATCATCGAAAAAGCCTTAAGGCTAAACTTCTCAGCAACGAATAACGAGGCAGAATATGAGGCTTTGTTGATGGGGATGGAGATGGTGCGAAGGATGGGAGGAAAGGCCGTCGAGATATCCTCAGACTCAAAGTTGATCGTCGGCCAAGTGCTTGGAGAATTTGAGGCGAAAGACGAGAGGATGCAGGGATATTTGAATCTAGTCAAGTCCCTACAGTCGGAGTTTGAATGCTTTACCCTTCGGCACGTCCCTAGAAGTGGCAACACGCATGCCGATTCTCTAGCAACACTCGCCACCTCTGCGGCACAGGAATTACCAAGGGTCATCCTGATTGAGGATGTACAGAGGCCTACGGAGCTAAGAAAAAAGGTACTCCAAGTTCACTACGTCGAAACCAACCCATGCTGGATGGATCCCATCGTCAAATTCTTGAGGGACGAGGTGTTGCCGGAAGAAAGGGTGGAAGCAGACAAAATACGGAGAAAAGCTACAAGGTTCTGGCTATCCGAAGACCATAAACTGTACAAACGATCCTACTCGGGCCCGTATCTGTTGTGCATGGCCCCCGAAGCGGCTGAATTAATGTTAGAAGAGTTGCATGAAGGAATCTGTGGGAGCCACACTGGAGGGAGATCTTTAGCTCATCGAGCTATTACTCAGGGTTACTGGTGGCCAAACATGCAGAGGGAGGCTCATGAATACGTGAAAAAGTGCGACCAGTGCCAGCGGTTTGCGCCGAGCATACACCAACCTGGTGGAGCCCTTAATCCGCTATCCAGTCCATGGCCTTTTGCAAAATGGGGCCTGGACATCGTAGGCCCTTTTCCTAAGGCAGCAGGAAACAGGAAGTTCTTGCTGGTTGGAACAGACTACTTTACCAAATGGGTAGAAGCTGAGCCGCTAGCAAATATCAGAGACGTGGACGTGAAGAAGTTCATCTGGAAAAACATTGTCACCAGATTTGGAGTCCCACATACTCTCATCTCGGACAACGGGCTTCAGTTCGACAGCAAAGCTTTCAGAAGCTATTGCAGTGAGCTGGGAATCACAAATAGATATTCTACCCCCGCCTACCCCCAGGGGAATGGGCAGGCTGAAGCTACCAATAAAGTCATAGTGAATGGGCTAAAGAAGAGGCTGGATGATGCGAAGGGTAGATGGGTAGAGGAACTGCCCCACGTATTGTGGGCGTATAGAACCACGCCTCGAAGGTCCACTGGGGAGACCCCTTTTTCGATGACCTATGGGGCTGAGGTTGTTATACCTCTCGAGACTGGTTTCCCCACCTACAGGATTAGCTCTTTTGACCCAACCAACAACGATAGGCAGCTGGAGAAGAGTTTGGATCTGATCGAAGAACGAAGGGAAAGCGCGATGGTCCGACTGGCGCACTACCAGCAGAAACTTAAACAGGGATATGACGTCAATGTGAGGTTGAGGCCCCTTGAGCCTGGTGATCTTGTTCTGAGGAAGGTGGTAGGGAATGCAAAGAATCCAGCATGGGGAAAGCTGGGGCCGAATTGGGAAGGGCCGTATCGTATCACTTCGAGGGCGGGCATTGGAGCGTATTTCCTGGAAGACCTAGATAGTCATGTGGTGCCCCGGCCATGGAATGTAAACAACCTCAAAAGGTACTACTATTAAGAGAATTTTTCTTTGTCATGTTTACACTTGTTACGCTAGTTTTATTCCTCAAGTGTTTAAACTTAAATCCAAGCATGCCTGTAGTCCTCGGACCAGATGACTTGGGTTAGTTAACACTCCCTCACGATTTCACGATTCCTCAAGTGTTTAAACTTAAATCCAAGCATGCCTGTAGTCCTCGGACCAGATGACTTGGGTTAGTTAACACTCCCTCACGATTTCACGGTTTCTCAAGTGTTTAAACTTAAATCCAAGCATGCCTGTAGTCCTCGGACCAGATGACTTGGGTTAGTTAACACTGCCTCACGATTTCACGATTTCTCAAGTGTTTAAACTTAAATCCAAGCATGCCTGTAGTCCTCGGACCAGATGACTTGGGTTAGTTAACACTCCTCACGATTTCTCAAGCGTTTAAACTTAAATCCAAGCATGCCTGTAGTCCTCGGACCAGATGACTTGGGTTAGTTAACACTGCCTCACGATTTCACGATTTCTCAAGTGTTTAAACTTAAATCCAAGCATGCCTGTAGTCCTCGGACCAGATAACTTGGGTTAGTTAACACTCCTCACGATTTCTCAAGCGACTAAACTTAAAACCAAGCATGCCTGTAGTCCTCGGACCAGATGACTTGGGTTAGTTAACACTGCCTCACGATTTCACGATTTCTCAAGTGTTTAAACTTAAATCCAAGCATGCCTGTAGTCCTCGGACCAGATGACTTGGGTTAGTTAACACTCCTCACGATTTCTCAAGCGTCTAAACTTAAAACCAAGCATGCCTGTAGTCCTCGGACCGGATGACTTGGGTTAGTTGACGCCCCTTTACAATTCTTACAAGTATTTATCCTTAGATTCTATTGCGCTTGTAGTCCTTAGGTCATTTGATTTGTTTTAGTATACATACTCGCGTTACTAGTCTAATCTAACGTTTGGTGGAGGATGTGGACTCAAGCAACATTCCGCCAACTGTTAGTGCCATAATTCTTTGTTTTAACTACGCATAAAAGGTTATCATGTATTTGATTTATCCTTAATTACCACGATAACATTATTAGCCATAATAACGCAATTTGACTAGTACTGCAAAGGCAACAAGTGGCAAAAATAGACTATTTCATTCATTGAAAGACGATTTTAATACAAAAATGGCAAAAATATCCAAATGATTACATAAACTGAGCTTCCTAAGCTTTATCTTGAGGCTCTGGGTTGGGCTTAGGCAGATCGCTCGTATCTCCGGTCTGAAGAGGTGCCTGGCTCGTCTCGGCTGGGGCTGGGGGATTCTTATCGGCCGAGGACGTTTCCAAGGTTTCAGGCACGTCACATATATCGGGATCATAGTAGATGCTCCCAGGTTGCCTTAAAGCTGATTCTGCAGGGACCCCAGCCACATCGAGGCATTTGCTCCACGTAATGTCGCAGTAGCCCCTGCAGACCTTGGCAAACTCCTCGGTCAACCTTGCTTGGGTCTCTTGCACCCCCAGCATATAAGAAGCCTGCTTCTCAGCCTTAACTGCTTCCTTGGCCAACTGAGCATCCTCCTCGGCCAACTTGGCAGCGTCCCTGGCTTTCTGTAGCTCAGCACGAAGCTCCGTCACCAGCGCCTTCTGAGTTTGCAGATTAAGTTCAGTAGTGTAGAGCTGCTGACGTTGGTCTTCGGTTTGCTTTTCAGCTGACTTCAAGCCTGCTTCTGCGCTTTTCCTTGCTTTAGCCTCCTCTTTCAGCTGCTCGGAGAGGCGAGCGTATTCATCCTTCGCTTTGCCCAGGGCTGACTCAACATCATCCTTGGCCCGCGCTGCAGCTTGCACGTCGACGTCTTTCTTTTTATTCCACTCCTCAGCCACATAAATCTGTTGGGCAATCTGCATGAAAAACCAAAAGAATTCGGCGTAAGGCTATGAATGCACGTAAGGAATGAAAAAGGGCTACAGGAGAACGCCACTCATCTCACCATGCCTAAATCCCTTTTGAGGGACAAAAAGAGCTCCTTTTCGCTGAAGCGCCTATAGGAATCCATGTCCTTAGGAAGGAGGAGAGGTTGCTCCAGCGCCTCTGCTATATATCCGGCCTTCCCACCGGCGTAATTTCGGAGAGAAGCGTCGTAAGGGATGGCTGTGCCATCCAATGTCAGTTTAGGAGACCACTCTGGAGTCCCCCGCCGCACGTCTGCGACCATACTGTCTTCTCTATTCTCGGTTGAAGAGGCCCGCTTACTTCTAGTGTCATGGGCTTTCTTTTGTTGCTTGGGGCCCTTCGGAGGGACCACTTCCCCTTCCTCGACATCTGTTATCTCGGTCACCACCCTTTTCTTCTTTAGATCAGGCAGTGCCTTTAGGCCGAGATCCTTCGGAGCTGGAGGAGGAGGGGGAGGTGGGAGTTTGGCAGTGGGCTGGGACGTGCCAGTACCCTTAGCTGCCACGTTTGACCTCCTGTTCTTCATCAGTTGGTCCAGACTCTGCATGTCTTCTTCTGAGTCGTCTGGCACGGCTACGTTCAGGAGCGGAGCAGCAGAATGCCTATCGAGCACCTCTTCGGCAGACAAAATTTCTACCTCCCCGGAGCTCTCCCCTTCGAACTTGAACTGGTCAATCTGCTGATCAAGTGAAGGGGTAGAAGAAACTCTTTCCTCCTCGGCTACCGGTTCAAGAGGGACCTGTTGAACAGGCTGAACGAGTGCCGGTATACCTTGCGGATTAGGATGAGGCACTGGGGCGAGGTCGAAGGGAGCCAAAAAGGTCTTCCGAGCGACGTCAATCCGATTTAAACGGCGATCCCCAAGTGTTATGGCGTTGCCTCTTGGCTGGAGCTCAGACTTCGGGGTGTAGCCGAGGATGAGTGGAACGGATCTGAGCTGCCCGTTTTCACTTACGAAAATCTCCGACCGAAGAAGATAGTTTAAGGCCGCAGTATTAGTGAGACTCAGCCGAGGAGTTACGTATCTCCTATCTGCAAACATGGTGATAGAACTGTCAGGATATTGCAATATGGCGAAAAAGAAGTCCGAATAGCTAGATACAAGAAAACTCAAGGGGGAAAGTCCCACCTGGCGTTCCTGGCGTGGTTGGGTAGTGAATCCCATCATGCCAGGCACCCGAGACGATCAGATAATCGTCCTTCATCCCTTTGTTGGACTTGGGAAGACCGGAGAGGAGTCTGACGATATCGGATCGGGACCTTAAATAGTATCCCGCCCCTTCTTTGGTACGACATTCGTACATATGTACCACGTCGTGCCAAGTTAATCCCAAGCCTAAATGGCGGTTTAGGTCATCGACTGCACCTAAGATTCTAAAGGTGTTGGGTGCGCACTGGTCAGGACTAAGCCTATGGGCGATCAGATAACTTCTGGTGACGGGACCCATGGGAATGGTCATCCCTCCCTCCAGGAAGGCGATGATGGGGATTATCACCTCACCCTCCTCTCGGTCTAGTAATAACCCCTCCGTGGAGCAATACCTCAAGCCCACCTCCCGAGGAATGCGATATGTCGCCCTAAACTTCTCTATCTGAGAGGGACTGTCCACTAGGTACTCAAATCTACCCATTACTAACAAGGTTCGAGGAGGGGAAACACGAAACGGCGATTGGGACAAACTACCACGGGCCGAAGAGGCAATCTGAATGAAATATGAAAATCTCGAGGAAAGAACTTACGCAGAATCAAACCGGAGAAAGAACTATGGCCTTGCGGTGAGATCGTAGCGGATTCTGGAACGGTCTGAAGCAGGTGACAGGAAGAGCTTTGAGAGTCTGAGCGCTTGAGTTCGCCGGAAGTTCTGAAGTTTGTAAAATGAGAAGACAATCCCATCTATGGCTTTATATAGTGGCAGATAAAGGGGTGGGACTTACCCCGCCCAAAAATTTCGAGGAGAATCTCGTCCGTTGATTTGAAATGGACCGCTAGATTTCAGGGACAAGACGCCGCCTGGAGCAATTAATGACGCCTCGGAAACGACGCGACATCAGCGGTTATAAAGAAGGCGCCCAAAGTCATGCACGCACACGTGTGGCATCAAAGTTCAATGCCATCATGTGTCAAAGGTCAAAATCCCACTTTTCCTCTTCGGATGCAGGTTAAAAGCGGAATTTTGAGGGGCTATTGTGGGTGAGAAAGCCCAGCTCCATACGTTGGGCCCGAGGCCCAGTTCAAGTATGATTCTCCGTCCGAAGATGTTAAAAGTGTAAGTACTTTGCCACCTTGGTGAGCGCAAGGGGAAACGCTCCGTCCGAAGACAACCTAGTTGGGCCGAAGAGGCCACATCCCACGTATCTGCCCAGAACTTGATCGAATAGATATGTTGAAGATTCCCCTGCAAGGGCTGAGCCCTGGGCACGTCTAACGGCGCGGCTATCATAAAATATCTTGCCAATAAAGCTGCCACCGCCACATTTAATGCACTGCAGCAACTTTCCTGGCCGCATTTATGTGGAGAAGACACCTGAACAGTGTATTTTTACCCACCACCACTCACTGCAGGTTAAAGCAGACGGCTGATGTGACTAGTACTCAAGTGGGAGCCTAGATGAAGGACAAGTGTACGGTAAGGATGAAAAAAGAGTGTATATATATATGTGGAGCAGGCCTCACTGAAGGGGGGGAAAAAAAATTGTATTCACTAAGTTTTTACATACTGATCCTCTTCGGACCAAAGAATTTTTCCTGTTATAAAAGCCAGACTCAATCCTTTTTTCTTTCTGATGGTTTCTGCTTGTATGACCCGTTGCTAAATCCGTCTTAGCCCAGTTGTTTGACCCATTCTCTACAAATTTATTGTTGGGAATTTGTTGGGCTCACAATATAGGGAGTTGGTGTAAGGCCCAACGAAATTAAACCCTACAATATATATATATATATATATATATATATATATATATATATATATATATATATATATATATATATATATATATATATATATAAAACTATATTTAAGAGATTATTATTATTACACATCTTACTAACTAACTAAAACAAAAAAAAAAAAGGAAAAAAAAAAAAACTCTTCTCCATTAATAAAAATCTTCATTCCCACTTTGAGTATTCCAATTATACTACACCAATCATAATTTCACACATTTTTTTTCTTTCCTTATAAAATAACTATAGTTTCAAATGAAAAAAAAAAAAAAACCCCTCAAAAACATAACATATTGCAATTTTTGAAGCAATAAAAGTGGGATAAATGATTTTTATTCCCCTTTTAGCCAATGAGCTTGTATATTGGATGACACCTTCCCCACTAACCGAACTTCGTGTGGCGGCTCCAAACTCACCTCTCCCACCCCTTCCAAAAAAAACACGAAACTGCTACTTACTTGACACTTTTGTTACTAAATAATTTCATTCTAAATTTTTAGCATGAAATCAATCAAAGACAAAAAAAAAAAAAAAAAAAAAGAGCTTTAAATATTTAAGGATGTAACATTATTTTACAGCCGCTAAAATTATTCAATACAGTCGGTATATTACTTATTTCTTTCACATAAAGGTGGATCACACATAGATGATAGAACCCACATTTATGTGATAATGAGATGTAGTACACTTAGTTTATAGAGTAGTTTCTCAAATACCGAAGGAAGAGACTCTCAAAAACAAGAAAAAATCTATTGTTTTTAGTCAAAAAAAAAAACACAAAAAACACAAAAGGAATATTCCCTTCCACATAATTAACAAGAGCAATTTTTGGGGTATTATAAATTTTACTACACATGACACACAAGATTTGATGTTTTAACTTCTAAATACACAAAAAAAAGGTTAATTAAAAAAACTCATTTATTCAGTTTGATATAACACCAATCAAATTAATTATCATGTCAACTTGCAATTATTTTTTTAATAACAAGCATGGAAGATCTATTCTCATTAGAGGAGGAATATTGATTGACATAATTTTTATTGTCCATCTCTATCACACAATGTAATTGTACTTTTGTTATTCATAAAATTTTGCCCCATAGGTTGGGCCTTCCCTTTTGGTAATGTTATAAAGGAAATATATATATATATATATATATATATTATCTCCATGAATGATATTATATGCATCTTACAACATCGAAAATTATATGTTGTACCCGGAATATATGCCGGGTCTCTCACACATAGGCGGGCCCCACAGTGTGCGGGACCCGCCACTGTGTGAGTGACTCGGCATATATGCCGGGTACACCATATACCAGCTCCTTACAACATATGGATTTCATAAGTTTGACTGACTTATGGAGAGGATATCTCTTGCACATGCTCCATGGAACGGACGTATGTAGGAGATGATATATTGTTATGACTTATAAGATTATTTAAGTGAAAGGAAAATGCTTAAGTTGTATAAAGTTTGCATGAATTAGAAAATGAATTTTAAAATTTTTATTAAAAAGAAAAAAAATCACTAATGATCTTGTTTTTCCTGAACTGAAAACAGAAAACACCTACCCAAATAATTTTTTTATTTATTAATTTCTAGAAATTTTAAAATTCAGCCAGATTTGCACACATTTTTTATTTATTTTTTAAATTCTTTTGAGGGAAGATTTGCTCAAATTTAAGCAAGGAAAAGTAGATAATCATTCTCTCGCCACTTTTTCCTGTTTTAAACATGACATCACCTTTTCACACCTTAAACGTGAACGTCAATGCATTATTTGTGGATTTTTTTTTTTTTTTTTTTTTTTGAGAAGCAAAATAGAGAAAAGGGACATTATTTGTGGATATTGTGTTAAGCAATGCATATAAAATGAGTGTAATAAAATATTTAACCTAACAAAGTTGTAAATTTTTTTAATATTATTTTTGAGACAAAGTTGTGAAATAACCATAAATTGAAACAAAGTAAGATAGACGCATCAAATGCAGTTAGCTTAACTGGTAAAGTTTCTGATGGTTGAATAAGAGATTTGAGATTTGTTGAGGTTCAAAATATCACAGCCCAAGGCCCAGGGAAGCAACACATTGGGCTAACCCCATGAGAAATAAAAAAACTAGAGAAACAAAAAGAGTTGGGCTCACATAATGAAGACCCATGAAGGAAAAAGTTTTTAAAACCCATGAAGCAGAGGAAAGGGCCCAGCCGGCTAAAATCAGTAAGCCAAAAGAAGCCCTAAAGGAAGAAATGGACTGGGATCCCAGAGACTGACAGGGGGCTCGAGATCCTTGGGACACACAACATAGCCCAAAGAGATTGAAATGGTTCAAAGGAAAATACCAAAGAGCACAAAGAACGAAAGGAAGATAAGTCCCACTCAAGCACCCAGTAATACAGAAGGCATAAAACAACCATTCATAAACAAAGGAGCAATATCTTAAGAAATCTAGAATAAGAAACTATAAGTGGAAGTAGCTGGAAGGAGATTTTCAACCCAGCAGCAAAAGATTCCAACTATTTGGAAAAAATGACAAGAGAAGAGGGTAACCAAAAGCTAAAAAGACAAAAAGGCCAATAGCTAAGGTCAGCAACCTTAAAAGATCTCAGAATAGAAAGTCAGTAAGGGGCTTTTAGCTTGGCAGCACCAAAAGAAGGGAGTTATGAGAAAAAGGGAAAGGACCGACCCTTGGGGCAACTGACACAACGTGAGCTCTAGTACCCAAGAAGAGGCAAAAGAGAGAAATCACTGGTACCTCAGAGCCCTAGAGTCACCCTATAAAAGGGAGAAGCAACCAACGTCGAAGGGGCAAGAAAAAATCACAATACAATCACTAAAAAGAACTCTATAAAATTTAAGAAAAACAGAGGAACACCTCCCGGTGTCCTAGAAACAGCCACTATAGCACATACTCGGATTCAAAAGGATTCAAACTTTGCAAGTCTTAGAGGCCTTGATAGCCATCAAAGTCTGTAATTTTTGAGCTTATTTGAACATTGTATCACGTTTTAGTGAGCACAATGTAGCCATAATCATAATCAAAGAAAAATAGGAAAGTGTCTCTTATTAATCTGAGGATCCTTAACCATTGTTTTGCGTATCTCTTGATTATTTTGCATTCCTTTGCTGTTTTTTATTGTCATTCAATACGGATATTCTCGCTTGGTAGTTTATTTGTGTTGTAGGAAGCTTGCCTTGTGCATCCCTTGGTTTTTAAACAGCCCCTTAGCTGCTGGGAACCAAGCCCAGTCCATCAAACCTTCACTATCAAGCCCAGGATCCTTGGGCTTGTGTGCTAAAAATAAAAAGGCACTCTCACATTTTGGCGACTCCACTGGAAACTGGGTAAAGAAGAGGGAAGAAACAATCCCTTCGCAAAGCATGGCTCCAAGACCAAGGAACAGCAAGGGTACTAATATGCCACCCGCGTCTTCTAAGCCTGTGGGAGAAAATAAAGTGGTCTTCAGACAAAGAGGCGAGGTGCCCCTGATGGAGTAGGAGGTTGTATCAGAACAAAGAAACGCAAGGTTAGAGCCAGACCCCGTGGCTCGAATGACAGCAATGCTGAAGGATTTGCAGCAGGAAGTTCACCTCCTCAAAGAAGGCAAGACACAGGAAATCAGGGACAATGTTCCCCCTATAGGTAACCAAGACAGAAACCAACCAGAGGGTGGATCAGCAGTGGGAGGAGGAACCAACCCCCAGTACCTAACAGTGGCAAATGTCAGAGCCTTCTTGGAGCAAGAAAGGGAAAAGTTTCAAGGTTCCCCAAGCAATTTTCTCAAGATCCCCCATTCCCACCAGAACTCCTTGGCAAGTCATACTCCAAAGGATATGAACCCCCAATGTTCCATCCTTTTGATGGGAGAAATAGGAGCTCCATGGAACATGTGAGTAGGTTCATTCACACCATGGGCCCTTACACAGGAGATCAAGAACTGTGTCTAAGAGAGTTTGCTAAATCCTTAGTAGACAGAGCATATACTTGGTACACCACGCTAAGACCTGGGTCCATTAAAACCTGGGGCGAAATGATGAAAATATTTTGTGCAAAATATTACCCCAGCAAGGACAAGGTCATTTTCCAATCCTTCAGATGGTGAGGCAGAGGCTTGTAGAGGATCTTGTCCAGTTCATCAAAAGGTTTGAAGATGTGTCTTTAGATTGCTATGGGGACCATGAAGAAAAAGAACTCGTAGAAACCTGTATATCCAACATGCTTTTTGATTACAGACTTAACCTCGAAAATCTGTGCATCACCCAGTTTGCTGACCTGTTACAGAGAACTAGAAGGACAACGCAAACTATAAGGACAAAAAGGATGCCAGCATCCCAAGCCATGACAGCATCAGTGGGAGAAAAAAGAAAAAGGCCTGATGGAAAGGTGTTTGAAGAACCCCCAGCGATCTCATGTACCGCAGAGGAGTTAAACCATGTCCTGAACAAATGGATTGGAGGTGGAGTTGTCAGACCATTTACTATGTCCAGGCCATCAACGGAGGAAGAAAGGAAGAATCCATTATTTTGCAGAATTCATAATTATGTCAAGCATTCCACCAAGGATTGCTGGACCCTTCGTAGGCTCTTTCAAAGAAAGCTAAGAGAAGGAACCCTGGAGCTCACTCAAAGGGAGCCAGAAGTACAAAGGAACCCCCTGCCCAATCACAAAGGGAAGAGGGTGGTGGCTGTAGTGATCCATGGGAACCCAGCAGAAGCAGAAGAATCTGAAGGATCCTTCCACCTGAGCACAGTCAAGAACCTCCAGAAGAATCCTAAGTTTAGGTCACTATTCAACCAGCTAGGATTTGGGCCAGAAGCGAGAAGGGTGGCCACAGAGTCACTCATGAGTATAGCAGCGGATTTGGGAATGGAGTGTTTCACAGCAGAATCACATGCTAGTCGAGCTTTCTTGGAGACAACCAATGCCATAACATTCACTGACAAAGATATGGAGGTCGAGCATCCAGACCACCGTAGACCCCTTTATCTAATGGCCACCATAAATGGTGTCCAAATCAGGAGAACATTGGTGGACACAGGAGCATTACTCAACCTTATAGCCTTGAGTACCTTGGAAGCCATGGGCCTGGCTGGGAGGAGGATCCTAGGGTCTCTCAAGGAAATAACAGGATTTTGAGGATCAACAGAATCTACCAAGGGATATGTACAGCTGGCCTGAAGAGTAGGGCCAATAATAGCCTTGACCAGATTTCATGTAATCAACTCAGAGGTGTCCTACCATGTACTGCTAGGACGCCCATGGCTTTATAAGCACCGCCTTATACCATCCATGTACCATCAATGTGTTAAAGGAAGGTTGAATGGGAGGCCCATAAGAATCACTGCCAACCATAACCCTTTTAGCTAGGGAGAAGTAAATTTTGTGGAAACAATGTTCTATGATGAGTTAGAACCAGACAATGAGAGTCCCACGCCAGGGACCTCAGGAGCACTTATCCTGGAAGAGGAAGAATGAGAAAATGCCCGCGACCTAAGAGACCTCTTAAAGAGAAAAAGGCAAAAAAGGGAGCCCAGCACCTTAGGATCTCGGGAGTGTGTAGTAGTACGGGAGCTCGGAGGAAGGTTGATCTATCGCTTGTGAAGGTGCACGGGGCCCAAATGCATCATGCAGGAGGGTCTTGGACCACCAGAATGTATGGTGGCTCAAGAAGAAGTCCCAGAGGAACCAGTTAAAGAAGCCCAGATTCAACCTGAGGAGGAACTAAAGGAAATAAACTTAGGAGCCGAGCTGGGATCCCAGAGGCCTGTTTTCATTAGCGGTCAACTGACAGCACAAGAAAGGGAGCAATTGGTGGCCTTACTCCAGAAATACATGGATGTGTTTGCATGGACTTATGATGAAATGCCTGGTCTGGACTCAGGATTGGTGGTCCATTCTCTTAATGTGGACCCAGGAGTCAAGCCAGTAATCTAACCAGCCAGGGTCTTTCACACTGATGTGGAAGCTTAGATAACTCAAGAGGTCAAGAAGCTACTAGCGGCTGGTTTCATCAAGCCCATTCAACATCCCAAGTGGCTTTCCAATATAGTACTTGTGAAGAAAAAGAATGGCCAAATCCGTTGTTGTGTAGACTTTTGCAACCTAAACAAGGCATGTCCAAAAGATGAGTTCCCTTTACCTAATATTGACCTCTTGGTGGATTCAGCTGCTGGAAGTTTTATGTTCTCATTCATGGATGGGTATAGTGAGTACAACCAAATTCGCATGGCTGCTAAAGATGCAGAGAAGACAGCGTTTAGAATGCCAATGGGGAATTTTTATTACGCTGTGATGCCCTTTGGCCTAAAAAATGCAGGGGCCACATACCAGCAAACCATGACAGCTATCTTCCATGATATGATGCATAAGGAGATGGAAGACTATGTGGATGATATTGTGATCAAATCAAAAACTAAGACAAGACACCTTCAGGTACTTGAACAAGTCTTCGAAAGGTGCAGAAAGTACAAACTACGCATGAACCCCAAGAAATGTGCCTTCGGGGTGTTTACTGGGAAGTTCCTTGGATTCTTGGTACATCACAAAGGCATAAGTGTAGATCCAGCCAAAGCCATAGCCATTGCCACAATGAAAAGACCAACAATAGTAAGAGAGCTTAAAGGCTTCCTAGGAAGGGTCTCCTATATTAAGAGATTTATGCCAGGGTTGGCTTCAATCACAAGTGGTTTATCTAAACTATTGAAAAAGGGGACCGAGTTCACTTGGGGAACGGAGTAACAGAAAGCCTTCTAAAGGATTCAATAGATTATAAACCATTTGCCAACTCTTTCAGCACCAGTACGTGGGCGACCTTTGTTGCTGTACTTAGCGTTAAATTCTCAAGCAATAAGAGCCTGCTGGCACAAGAAGATGATGATGGGAATGAGTAGCCTGTTTACTATGTAAGCAGGACATTTAAGGATGCTGAAACTAGGTACCCCAGAATAGAGAAAGCCTACCTAATGGTCATTTACGCATCTCAGAGGCTGAAGAGATATTTCTCAGCTCACCAGATCCTTTTGGTGACTAAGTCCCACCTCATAAAAGTACTCATACATCAACCCCTCTTAATAGGAAGAATAGCACAGTGGTTGGTTTTGCTCTCTTAATATGATACAGGTCTTAGGACCCCAAAGGCTGTCAAAAGTCAAGCCACAGCAGATTTACTTGCACAGTTCCCAAGAGAGGAAGAAAGTTCACTAAGTGAAGAGATCTCGGGCAAGGTAGCAGTGGCGGAGATCCCAGGAAAGAAATGGACAATGAGGTTTGATGGGTCAGCTACAACGACCTCAAATGGAGTGGGAGTTGTACTAAGCTGTAAGGATGGGGATATCATACCTTTGTCTTTCAAGCTTGGATTTTCCTGTTCTAATAATGCAGCTGAGTATGAAGCATACTTAATTGGGCTAACTATAGCACTCAGTATAGGAGTAAAGCATATGAGAGTATTGGGAGATTCCAACCTTGTAGTTTCCTAGGTGAAAGGTGACTTTGCGCTAAGAGAACAAAGCTTAGCAACATACAGGACATGGGCGCAAAGACTGGAGCAGGAATTCCACACCTTTAGTATAGAGTACACTCAGAGGAGTGAGAACAGGTTTGCTGACGCGCTTGCCACCATAGGGTCCTAAGTACCACTTAAAGGAAGGGACACGCTGATAAGAATAGGAAAGCAGGAACAATCTATTATCAAAATCCTCTAAAGGATGTCCCTGGGAGAGTCCAAGCAGTGGGATTAGAGGAGCGAGGTCAAAGAAAAAATGAAAGAGGTAGGACCCAAAGGAAGCATCAAAAAGCTGAAGGACTACACTCTGATAGAAGGGGAACTATATAGGAGGCTGCCCGGAGGGATCCTATCTAGATGTATTAATGAGAAGGAAGGACAACTGAGATTGGAAGAGTTACATATCCAAGCCTGCGGAACTGCTGAAAAAATCAGCCTATATAGAAGAATACAATGTATGGGGTATTACTGGCCTAATTTGAGCAAAGAGGCAGCAGCTATACAAGAAAAATGTTAAGAATGTCAACTCTCGATGGACAAGGAGGAGAGCTACGCTGTATTTGTTACAGAAGATTGGAGAACTCCCTTCATAGAATACTTGGCTTAAGGGATCCTACCAACTGACAAGACACTAGCCCACCAGCTCAAGAAACTTGCAGTCAGATACTTCTTGCAGAACGAGATCCTATTCAAAAGGGGATACAGTGGGGATCTCCTAAGATGTCTAGGGCTAAGGGAAGCCAGGGAAGTAGTTAGGGAGGTCCATTCTGGTGATTGTGAAAGTCACCCAGGAAAAAGAAGGCTTTACAAACAGTTGCTATTGTTGGGGTACTATTGGCCAACAAGGAAGAGGGATTCCGAGGAACTAGTCACAATCTGCCACGCCTGCCAAGTCCTTGGAGATGGGATTCATACTCACCCAAATGTATTGCAGGATATGACAACACCATGACCTTTTTACACCTGGGGGCTTGACCTTATAGGGCCCATAAACCCCCCATCTAATGGTTACATTTGGATCTTAATAGCCACCGAGTACTTTACAAAATGGGTAGAGGCCATCCCTTTGAAAAAGGCCATTAGAGCAGCTGTAGCAACTTTCATTCGAGAACACATCATTACAAGGTTCGGGATCCCCAGAAGATTGATCAGTGACAACGGGACCCCGTTCATAAACAAAGACATGAAGGGGCTGATTGATGTATATTGCATCAAGCATGGAAGGTCCACACCATACTACCCACAAGGAAATGGCCAAGCAGAGGCCATTAATAGGGTGATGCTAAAGATCCTCAAAAAGATGAAGCATGAGTATAGAGGGAAATTGAGTGATCACTTGGCAGATGGAGCTCTGTGAAGACAGCCACGGGATTTTCACCATTCTTCCTAGTTTATGGGACAGAAGCTATTAATCCTGTAGAATTAGTTGTCCCTACACCAAGAATAGTACTTGAAGAAAGCCAAGAGGACACCAAGGACACAAACAATGGAAAGAGGCTGGCAGATCTAGAAGGAGTAGAGGAGGAAAGAGAACTAGTCAAGAGAAGAAGTCAGAGGTACCAACAGAGAATGACTAGAGCATATGCGCAGGTAGTATGCCCAAGGGCCTTCACTGAAGGGGAATTGGAATTAAGAACAGCAAAGCACGTAAGGAGGAACCTACCAAGGCCCTCCAAATTTGCCCCAAAGTGGGAAGGACCTTACATCATCAGAGAAGCACATGACAGTGGATATTACTACCTTACAAAGGAAGATGTGACAGTCCTGATAGAATCCATAAATGGGAAGTGGTTGAAACAGTACTATGCGTAGGAAGGAAAGAGGTCCCAGTACATTGGGATCCTTTTGTCAACTCTCCAACCCACTAAGTCTTTTTTTTCTTTTATCATTCTCTTTTCTTTTATTATGAATCTGCGTTTAAGTAATTTTATTTAGGAACTCGTGGTAGAAAAATATTCTGTGATCTTTACTATCTTTGATGACTTTACTATGCTCCTTGAATGGCAACTATGTTTTGGTTCAATGAAATCTCGTTTATCTACTCCTTAGCTATTAAATTCTAAATACTGTAAAGACCAAGCATGGACAGAATCAGGGCGGATACTTGGGCAAAAAAAAAAACAATAATAATAATGTTTGATGCATGACCCAAGACCCCCTCACAGTTGGTTTCAAATACATGATCTAGGACCCCTAGCAAATGCTCGGGATACCTAGCCTAGTACTAGACAAAAAACAACTTGCCAAGTTCATGAACTGGGACCAAAAGAAAAAAAAGGGGGGGAAATCGCCCGGTGTACCTAGTTCAGTGCTTGTGCATGCAAAACAACCACAAGGGTACTTGGCCCAGGACCTACAGCAAAACTTGTAGGGACCATGGCCTAGGACTTCGTATAAAAAAAAAAGGGAAAGAAAGTGCACCAAAAAAAAAAAAAAAATCCGCATGCCATTAAGGAAATTAGAAGCAGTCTTGAAACACAAATACTTAGAAGCAATCTTGAAACACAAAGCAATCTCGAAACATAAATCTATGAAAATCAAAAGTAGTGTTTAAGCAGAAGAAAGAAGATAGAAACTTATACAACCCCAAATTGTTTGTACACATCTGAATCAGCTAAAAGAAAAAGGAAGGAAACTAGGAAATAAGGCCAGCCAACAAAGAAACGTCTGGGGAAACAACAGGGATAGCTGAAGAAGAGAGAACCCTTTGCTTTTTAATCTTCAAATCTTGCAAAACCTGTGAGCATGAGCTAGGGCCTCTTCAGCAGCAGCAATCTTATCATCTATATCCTTGGAAGCCTGTCTCTGGAATAGCATATGGGCCAATGAGCCCAAGTATTCTAGCAAGAAGGACAAGTTGAACTTGGCTTCCAGAAGGTCCTGCACCACTTCTCTCCACTCTAAAAGCTTCTCTTCAGATAAGGAATCCAGAGAAGAATCCCTCAAGGAGATCAGTATAGCACACAATAGCTCCATCAGGATGTTGTCCAGAAAAACACCTCCCCTGAAACCACTGGTAAAGTCTCCATGGCTTTTGAGCAACCATTTCAGCAAAGGCACACCCTCAGCAGGCACAAAGAAGCGCAAGAAGTTGCCATAATAAGGCCCAAATGAGTGAAAATGGCTAGCAGGAAGACTATTGAACTCCGAAAGATCAAAGCGGGCCAGAAAGGTGGAAAGACTTGAAGCAGGATCTGAAGTAGCCGCTCCTGGAGCCTCCCCCATTGGCGTATCACCACTTGTAGGGGCTAAGGAACCTTCAGCCCTCTAGGTAGCTTGAAGATCAGCAACCTTAATGGATCCTGCAACCTCCTCAGGAACCACAAACTCAAAGTCCCTAACACCTGTATCAACTCTTGTAAAAAAAAAAGAGGGAAAACAGACTTAGTTTAAAAAAAAAAAAAAATGAAAAGAGGGAAGAAGGGAAACCAGTATCGGCCTCTTGGGGTGCAGCCTCCTCCTTTTGCTCCTCTGATTTCTTGGAGGATTTTGAGAAAGAAAACATGGCAAGTTGAAGAAAGGGTGAGGAAGCCTCAGCAAAGTGGCTAAAGGAGGGTAAGGATACAGGGGGTTCGCCATGAAAGGAAAAGATAAGGGAAAAGCATAAAAAGAAGGAAAGAAGAAGGAACACAGTAGGAACGATCTACACCCACCTTCAGAATCCTTCGATTCCAAAGAAGTGGCGCCGCTAGGAGCAAATCTCATAATGACTTGACCTAAAAAGAGAAAGGAAAGGAAGAACTCAAAAAGATGGGGACAAAAAAAAAAAAAAGGATTAAACATTATTGTAAAGAAGAATAAGGCTCACCCGTTTGTTTGGATAAGGATGGGCCTCCTAAAATTTCTGTACTTAACACTGTCTGAGGTAACACAGTTCTGATGGGACTAGGAATCCGTTCAGGCTAGGGACCCTAGGGCACAAGAAGTTGGGAAGCCTCAGGATCTCGAGTAACCTGAACACCCTGCATTAGCTGCCCGGCCTCCTTTATCACGTCACCACTAAAGGGCTTTTCTTCCACACTTGGAAATGCAATAGAGGGGGCTGCAACCTTTTCCTCCTCCAGAGTCTTACCAGCTATAGGGGGAGATTCTTCCACCTAAAGGGGGAGGGGGGGGGGGGGGGGAAGGGGGCAAGCAAACAATAATAAGTGTAAGTAACAAGGCCTCACAAACACACAGTACTAGAGAGAGGAATGCAAGCAAACAGGAGAAGACATGAATGAGAAGCCATACCACATCATCACCGGATGACTGGCTTCCACCTTTCCTAGAATCTGATTTGCATTTATACTGCAAAAAAGAAAAAAAAAAAGAAAAAAAAAAAAACAACTACTTATTAACTGAAAAAGGGGAAGGGGGCTGTGACAACAATAGCAAGCATAAAAGAGAGAAAAGGAAAAGAGGTCTTGCCCTTCTCTCTCTCTTTACAAATCCTTCGATGGTCTTTTGTTTACTATGAGTGTGCCCAGAGGGTCCTAAGGGAGACTGAAATGCAAAATCAGAAGAACCCAAAGGACCATAAACTGAAGAAGTCACAGGAACTTGGGAGAAAGAATACTCTACCTTAGTCTTCACCCGGGTCCTTGCAGCTAAACATTGCCCAACTTTTTTCCCCTCAGAAATCAACAATTGCCTCTGGGGTTTCCCAGTCTTTCTCTTCTTTGCCTCAGGACCAAACTTTGTGCCCTTTCCATTCTCTTCAACTTCAGCTTCTTTCACTTTTTCTTGCTTAATCCTTTTTTCCTTGCTTTTACCCAAGGGTGTAGCAGCACTTATCGCCTCTACTGCCCCCCTCTTAATGGGTACCTCGGAAGAAGTACCAATGATAAGATTACATCCTAGCCAAGTTTTTGGAAAATCCTATGCATAAGTCACCTAGCCTCCCTTGGAAACATGCCATTTTGCAAAACCTGTCTTGCTACTCACAGCAGCAGACAAAATGCTAGGAATAGGGAGGGATAAGTGTCTGGTGGATGTCAGAGTAGAAGAAATGCTAGGATTGGGGACTTCGCCGATAGTACTGAAATCAACATAGTCAACAAAAGATTTTTGTACTCTCCTCTAATAGCCAGCATAACCATTGGAGGCAAAGACTCCTCTCTGAGAATTGGGCACTACAAACTGAGGACTCCTCCGCGACCAATAAGAGAAGGCTTGGAGTCTCAAAAAGGGGTCCAAAGAAGGAAGAGAGGGTACCATGTCTTTGAACGCCGGGGGAATATCCTGATCAAAACGAAATTGACAAAGTACTCGGTGTGCCGAATAATGAGTATACTTGGGGCCACTTGAAGAAGGCACAAGAAGCCAGGAAGGACTGATACAAGCCAGGTAGGCTAAACTACCCTCATCACCACGGTGCAAGTCAAAAGTATTTCCTGTGGAAGTAAAGAAAGAAGATAGTACAGAATCACAAGCAAAACCAGGGCCGAACTCCCGGGGAGAGCACCAATGTAAATGTCCTCCCTGATCAAACAACTCAACCAAGTTAAGACTACCGCCTTTCAAACTAACCTAGCGGAAGATGATAGGAAAAGTATCAGTTGAACTGCCACAAAGATCTTTAATTATATAAGGGGATCCTTGGAATTTGTCTTTCACAAACTTTAAATTCCTACACATAGCTAAAGTAGCCGAAGAACGGTCTCACATAAACACCTGGAGGATAGCACAGTGAAGAGATAAAGTGATCACATAACAAGAGTCACTTTCAGCCTCGTCTCTGTGAAGCTGTCTAATTAAGAATAGACATGACCCAAGAACATGGGGGCTAAAGGATACTGAGCCCCTCGGGCCAACTTAATCGCCAATGGAAAGAAAGTAGACTTGACTCCATACCTAGGGAACTCACTAAACAGGAACTTACTAAGCCAAAATGCTAGGAAACCAGCCCATCTGACCTCCTTGTCTTTTTCACGCAAAAGGTTCGTAACCCATCTACCCATCCTGGCCGGCTTCCCACCAGCAGAAGCAGTACGCCTACCAAAACGACTGAATAATTTATCTTCTATCTTGAGATCCTCTTCAGAAAGAGCAATGTCAAAAGGATTCTCATCCCCAAACACTAGGAGGAGAAAGTTGTTAATCACATCCTCTATGGTGATCGTCAACTCACCAACAGAGAAGAAAAAAGTGTGAAGAAAGGGGCACCAACGGTGTACCAGATGCCTAAGACCCTTAGCGTCTCTGAAATTCTCGAGATTCCTAGAGATCGCCACTGCCTTTAGAATGCCGGCGCGTTCCAGGCAACCCACGAACTCCGTGTCAGCAAGTTCCTTATCCACCCAGATGGGCCAGCCTTGGATCTTCCCCATGACAAAATCAAAAAAGATGGGAACCGCCTCTTGAAGTCCTTGCTAGATCTGGAGATCAAAAATCTCTTTAGGGTCTGGGACCTGAGTGGACCCAGTAAAACCTGCCTGACCACAAAATACCCAAGAGTGAGGAGATGGAGGGGCCTCACCATGGGACACCTGAGGAAAGAATAGACTAGGGGTGTACCAAAGGTCCCGTAAAGAAAGAGCAGAGCGCCTAGTGACCTCATGAGACTCACCCTGTGTAGAATTAGAAGAGCCCTCACACTCAGAAGGGTTGGAAGTGTGCTCTCTTCTTTTCTAAGAAGAGGAGGAAGCCATCTAAGCAATGGGTATGCCAGGAAGTATAGAGAATTGAAGGATGGAGGAAGAAAAGAGTAGCAGACTAACTGAAAGGGAGAGAAAAGATTTAAGAAAGGAAGATTCAAGAAAGAAACAAGGAGAATACGACATGCTTGCAATAAAGACACAAAGAACAGTTGAAGAAGACAATGTATGAAAAGACGTGCCAGTTGCCAAAATTTAATTTAAAGAGGGAAGAGATATTAGCAGTTATTAATGGGAGCTATGAGGAACGTAAAAGTAGGTGGAGGAAGTTTTTTTTTTTAATCCTATAACTCAACTACCACGTCCCGTATAAAGTGGAGAAGTTACAAGAGAAAGAAGCAAAAATGAAAGATCAAGATCCCAAAAAGAGAAGAGGGATTAGGATGGTAGGATCCTACAGAGACTCAACTACTCACGCGTGGGTTGTAGGCAACCCACGAGCTCGGGGGCCTAAATGTTAAGGTTCAAAAAATCACAGCCCAAGGCCCAGGGAAGCAACACATTGGGCTAACCCCATGAGAAATAAAAAAACTAGAGAAACAAAAAGAGTTGGGCTTACATAATGAAGACCCATTAAGGAACAAGTTTTTAAAACCCATGAAGCAGAGGAAAGGGCCCAACCGGTTAAAATTAGTAAGCCAAAAGAAGCCCAAAAGAAAGAACTGGGCCGGGATCCCAAAGACTAACAAGGGGCTCGGGATCCCTGGGACACACAATACAGCCCAAAGAGATTGAAACGGCTTAAAGGAAAATACCAAAGAGCACAAAGAACGAAAGGAAGATAAGTCCCACTTAAGCACCCAGTAATACAGAAGGCATAAAGCAGCCATTCATGAACAAAGGAGCAGTATCTCAAGAAATCTAGAATAAGAAACTATAAGTGGAAGTAGCTGGAAGGAGACTTTCAACCTAGCAGCAAAAGATTCCAACTATTTGGAAAAAATGACAAAAGAAAAGGGTAACCAAAAGTTGAAAAAACAAAAAGGCCAATAGCTAAGGTCAGTAACCTGAAAAGATCTCGGAATAGAAAGCCAGTAAGAGGCTTTCAGCTTGGCAGCACCAAAAGAAGGGAGTTATGAGAAAAAGGGAAAGGACCGACCCTCGGGGTAACTGACACAACGTGAGCTTTAGTACCCAGGGAGGGGCCAAAGAGAGAAATCATTAGTACTCCGGAGCCCTAGAGTCACCCTATAAAAGGGAGAAGCAACCAACGTCAAAGGGGCAAGAAAAAATCACAATACAATCACTAAAAAGAACTCTTTAAAATTCAAGAAAAATAGAGGAACACCTCCCGGCGTCCCAGAAACAGCCACTATAGCACACACTCGGATTCAAAAGGATTCAAACTTTGCAAGTCTTAGAGGCCTTGATAGTCATTAAAGTTTGTAATTTTTAAGCTTATTTGAACCTTGTATCACATTTTAGTGAGCACACTGTAGCCATAATCATAATCAAAGAAAAATAGGAAAGTGTCTCTCGTTAATTCGAGGATCCTTAACCATTGTTTTGCGTATTTCTTGATTATTTTGCATTCCTTTGCTGTTTTTTATTGTCATTCAATACGGATATCCTTGCTTGGTAGTTTATTTGTGTTGTAGAAAGCTTGCCCTGTGCATCACTTGGTTCTTAAACAGCCCCTTAGCTGCGGTGAACCTTAAACCTTAAACAGCCCAGTCCTTCAAGCCTTAACTATCAAGCCAAGGATCCTTAGGCTTGTGTGCTAAAAATAAAAAGGCATTCTTACAAGGTTCAATCCCCGCTTATACCAAAAACTGATTGGTGTCTTGGTTTGATGATAAATAGCTATCATCAAGAGCGGATGTCATAGGTTGAAACTCTCTCTCTCAAAAAAAAAAAAAAAAATGCACGAACCAATTTATTGGATTTGGTGGTTGCTGGCTGTGTGGGTTTGTTGGAGAGAGAGAGAGAGAGAGGAAGAGAGGAAAGAGAGAGATGGCAGAGAAGAGAGAGAGGGAAATAGTTTTTTTTTTTTTTTTTTTTTTTTAATTTGATTGGGTAAGGTAATTTATATTATTTTAATGAGTTGTACATTAAAAGAAAAGTTGGGATGTTGGGTGAATTGTTAGATGAGTTGTTAAAAAGATGAATTGAGAGGAAATTTGATTTCTCAAAAATTCATTCTTTTTATTAGATTCATCTAATCTAACTATTAATTCCTCTTTTTCAAGATTAGCCAATTTTAACTCTTCTTTAAATTTCTTAGAAATTTTCAAAGATTTAAATAATTCCTTACGAAGAGTTTCAAAAGCATCAAAAAAATCAACAGAAGCATAAGCAGAAACATGATTAGAAAGACACTTCAAATTGTCCATGACAACAGGGGTCAAGGATCAGTTCTTAGATCAAAAGATCTACAACAAGAAGAGCTACCCGCTCTGATACCACTTGTTAGGTTTTAGACCCCTTAAAAAACAACCAGATTGAGTAGCCTAGTTAATTAGCCAAGTTGTTACTTAGTCAAATTAAGCAATTCTAGGTTAAAACAATCAAATAATCATATCAAACATATAAAGTAGCGGAAAAATAAATAACACATGATATGATGACCTAGGAAACCACACGGTAAAAACCTGGGGAGGATTTGACCTAGCTATCCTCAAGGTAAACTTGAATCCACTATGAAAGAATCGAAGTTCATACAAAAGGACTTACAAGCTCCCCGCTCGACTTCCTAATGCTACCTACTAGTAGAACTTACTGACACGACCACGTGCAAGCTCCGAATCCACGGACTCCTTCTTTCTTGGATTCTTCAATCAGCTACAAGCTCCCCGCTTGTTTATCTTTAAGCTCCAATGGTTGAAAATTGTTGATCATCAAGATGTTGAAATAATCTCTACCTTGAAAACCCTAAGTTTTGTGTAAAGAAAAGCTCCTCAAAGATCTCACAAGAGATTCACACAAAACAGCAATGTATGTGCAACAATACAATTTGAACAACCTCTAAAAACGTGGCTAGGGTTTTGTTTAAATACCTAGGGTAAAAACATAAAACCCTAAACGTTTAATGAAGTAGGGCTGAGTTGAAAATTCTGCAGAAAAGACAACCTGTGCGATTTTCGATCGATCGAGCCTGTCCTTCGATCGATCGAGCCAGGCCAAAAGTCACAAAGACTTCTGCAGCCACTCGATTCCAACTTTACAATAATAAATCAACTTTGAGTAAGCCTAAACAAGACTAAATACATTGTTTTGATCATGGTTTGCCAACATTACAAATTAGAGTTCTAAATACATAAAATCCTAAGTCTTCAGAACCTAACAGATGCCATACATATATTTCGATCTTATAGAGTATTTCATGGTGGTGTTGAAGTGTTATATGTGAAATCTTAAAGAAAATATAAATCTGACACTTAACTAGACAATGGTGGTATTGGTATTAACCTGTTAGGACTTGATGAAAATCTTGGTGAACCACTAGCAAGCATATTCTCATTAGATGGTATTATTACGGGTTGTAATACCTCTTTTAGCCTCAAAGACATAATAGTAGTAAGCAGAAGTAATATGTTATAGAGGATTGTTGAGATGTTTAAAGACTAGTAAATTACTAGGAAGTGTCCCTTACATCCTTGTGGAATACGTCAAGGTGGATTAATTATATAATTATGTTACTCCTTTACTTTTAGGTGTGGAGGAAAAGCTCATTTGATTTTTGGATCTAGACTACGAGTATTAGCAGCTAGAGGTAAGTGGACTTCAGAACATGACATCTCTCAAGACGTATATATTCATATATATTTTTGGTAAAAATATATTTATATATACATAATTGCAAAAGTAAAGTTTCCAAAAACTTATACCATTGTCAATACTTTATACATACTTGAATTTTATTATTTCTTGTATATTATTTTGAAACTGTATATGTTAAAGAATGACTCAAAACTATATTTTTGAGAAAGTATTTGTTATATGATATATGATTAATATTGGCAATATTGTAATAAAGTAAGAATGTTTTCAAATGGTTGCAGTGTTATTGTTTGCTCTTCAGGGCCAATGTTATTGTTTGTTCTTTGGAGCTAGTGTCGCCTCTATGAGGTTAGTGTTATTGTTCCCTATGGGAATCACCCACCGAGTGTTTAGCAGCTTATGTCTTTTTCTGACTAACGTTTAATGTTTTCCATATCGAATTACTGTTTTATTGTTATTGACCTTTATATGTGGAAAAAATTGTTTATTACTATAATATATTGTTTCTACCTATTTAGTGTATTTTGGCTAACTAAAGTGGTTATTATTTTATTTAATGATTACAGCGTTATAGTTAAATGTTTTATTCTTGACAGTTTGATAGAATATATTATATTATTGTTAAAATTATTTGTAAATGTTTTGTAAAGACCATATTTTGTCAATGATACTAATGTTTTGTTTTGAAAGACATCCTCATGTTATGTAGTCTCTTATTGGGCTTCTAACTCACCCCCATTTTCCCACCCTTTCAGATTAGAGTAGTGGAATGTCTTTTGGTGGTAGATCAGTGGAGCCTTAGATTGAAGACTCCTTTTGGAGCTATGCTAGTTGGTGAACTGTTTTAGTATATTTTTTTTTAGGATAGTGAGTTTGGCAGTTGTGGAACTCTTTGGGATTGTATTTGGAGACCTTATTGTTAAAGTTTTTGGTTTTTTATGGATTTCATAGGAAAGATTTTGATGGTTTGAAATTTTTTTGTGGATATTTAATTACGCTATGTTCCATTATATTATTGTTGATTATTTATAAGATAGGTTGTGCATCTAAATCCTTGGTTTGGGTTTGGGGTGTTACAAAACTCCCAAGGGGCTGGGGAAGGTGTCTGATGGGACAAGCACTCAAGTGGTGTATTAAAGGATCAACAAATGGAAGGCTAGGATCACCTGAAGGGGGCTATATAATGTGAGAGACCTTCCAAAGGGTGGGGGGACAAGAAATCTGTGGAGAAAAGCACCATACCATTAAGAATAGCAACTGTAATCAAATCAAAGAGAGATATATTGGAGAACTACCCTCCTCGGACGTTGCTGAGGAAGAATTTCCATGCACCACATTTGTCTAGTCATTGTTTTTCCTTGTTCTCTTATCCGCTCTAGCCCATTGGGGTCATTGTCATTTCGTTGAAGCCTAGCTTTTTAGCCCACTCTGTACAAATTTATTGTATTGGGCTCTTTGGGCCTTAATCCATCCATCCTTTGGATTAGAGGACCAAAGCCCGCCCCCATACAGTTCTTGTTAATTAGTAATAATTTTGCATCTAAAACAAGATAATAGAGTTTAAGTAATATTTAATTTTTTTAAAGTCATATTTAAATATATAAAAGGCCTCAATTTCATTTTTCTCCTTAGACACTCAAATGTATTAAGCCGCCCCTAGGAGTAGAGCTTTCTGAACCTCAATTGGTCGACTTGTAATCGAAGCAGTAGAATTTCTCCACTCTGAGTAGTGTCTTGAGTAGTTTATTGTACCTTCAGTGTAAATTTTCAATCACAAACCTAGACACTAAAACGTATAGCTCATCAATGGTTTTGGAAACGGGTTTACCAAAATAAAACAAATTTTACCCCCTAATAATAAGGGGGATAGTCCACTTTAGGTAAAATTCTAAGAAATTTAAAATTTTCTCTGATTAAAATTCTATTACCAAAATTTTAAGAATTTCAAAATAAAATTTAAAATATATTTTAATTATTTTGATCATCTATCATGATTTTTTATTTAATATAATAAAATCTACACATTATATACATCTTCTTTATGTCGAGTAGCTCATTATATATTTGCATTTTGATAATTTAATCCAGATGAAACTCTATTAAAGTTTTAAGTGACTCACTAAATTTTTAATAATATTTTTTAAAAATATTTATTCCACAAATACTTTTAATTAATTTGTATATCATATGGGCATATACTATGGAATACAAATCTTCTGTACCATTTTTTTGTGTTCCACAAATTACAATTAATCATGGCTATTTTATAAGGAAAATTAAACAAATACATGGTAAGTTGTGATTGGTGGAACATAAAGTAGAATACAAAATATGGTACAGAAAATTTGTACTACAAGTCTAATCTAAAAACTGAAAATTATTAGATGGAGAGTACTCCCAATTAGTACATTGTAAACAAAAAATTTCCCAATTGCAGAAAATCAAACAATTGAAAAGAAATATGGTTTGCAAATATAAATTTGTATTGATGAATAATGAGTTCAATCTCTATTTCAATTCTTTTACAAACGAATACCCTCTGATTCCATCTTCTTTGAACTTGACTTGAACAAGGAATCTTCTTGCCTTTAGTTGGAAGATGGATTGATTGGTCTTTTCAACGAATCTCTAGCTTTGAGCTTATTAGAGATTTATTGTTCTTCAAGTCTTCAAATGTGAAGGCTCTTAGGTTGAATTTCTTCGGGGCATTAGAGGCTTGATCCGTTGAGCTTCAAAGATTTGGGTTTGTTGAAGTTTATGTAGGCTTTTTAGCTTACTTCCAATAGAACTTCAAAGAACTCGAACAAGAGATCTTCTTGACTTTGGTTGGAAGATGGATTGAACAGTCTTCACAACGAATCTCTAGCCTTAAGCTTGTTAGAGATTTGTTGTCCTTCAAGTTCTTCAAGCAAGCCCTTTGAATGTTCTTCAAATTCTTCAAAGATGCTTCAAGTTCTTCAAAGATTCTTGAGACATAATTTCTCCAGAGTTTGGACCTCTTGAAAACTTGGTCTCCAAAATGAGAGAGGATGTTCTCTATTTATAGTGATTTCAGAGGATAAGCTCCACTTTGAATTGATATGCTTGAAAGTATGTAGTGGACTTTTGATTGGCCCAAATTCTTCTTAGAGATAATTATCTCTATTTATCTATTTTGATAAAAATAATAATCAACAAAGATAAATAATTATCTCTATTTAATTTATTTTAATTATCTATCAATTTTGAGTAGAAAATTTATCTTTACCTATATATATACATATACATATACATATATATATATATATATATATATATAACCGAAACTTTTGAAGTTCACACATTTTTCTACATCAGCATTATTTTAAAAAATAAAACTATTTAAAAATTTAAAACACCCATATTTTTCCAAATCAGCATTATTTAAAAAAAAAAAGAAACTATTAAAAAAAAAAAAACCCTAAACACCATACCTATTTCTAACCCAATAACTACTTCTCCCCAAAACAAACCTAATAAAACCTGTTTCGACTGTCTCTGTCTCTCCATCAAACGCAAGACCCATACGCAAGAACCCAAAAACGGAAAAGCTAGACGCAGATCTTTCTCTCTTCCCCTGCGATGTTAAGCAAATTCAACTAAGCCACAAATGCTTTGCCTCATAACCAACCTAACATTAGACTGCTGGAACGGCTACAGGTAAAATCTTTTATATTAATTTTGGGTGTTTAATAGGATTTAGGTTCGGCTATTTTGTTTGGTTTTGATTTAAGAAATTGGTTCAGATTTTGTTTTGATTTAGAATTGATTTTATCAATACTCGAAACCCTAATATAGGTTCTCCCTCAATTTTGGTTCCTTTCAATATATCAAATTTTACTACGGAATTGAAATAGTAAAAGGGGGAAGGGCAAGCCGCTTATGTGGCTTGGGGATATGGGTTTTGGCATCAGAATCAACCCCACATTAGAATCAATCTAGGTTGGATTATAAACTGTAACATAGCGATTATTTACTTTTTTGTTGATGGGTTGGTTTGATTTTCTTTAAACTTTGTATTACATGTTGATATTGGTAACATAAATGTGCATACATATGTTTTGTATAGCAGACAGTTTATATTGTGATATATATTCTATTTTCCAGGTTTTTTGAGTGTCACATACATGTTATAGGTACACTTTGTCACAAAGCTATTCAATTACTTGATTATTATCAAGTTTAATTGTAAAGAAATTAAAATTGGGTTTTTTGGAATTTAGGGAGGCATTACTCATCAAGATTCTGCAGGCCATAAGGATACAAAAGAAGAGATTGTTGGCCAATAAATGAGGAAGAGCAGGGCAATGGGAAGATAGTATAAATTGGGGCATTGCAAAGCCAATACTCACTTTGATTGGTAATCTGGTGCCTTCTTTGTTTACTGCATAATTTATATTTTTTTTTATAATTTGTTATTCTTATTCCATTGATATTGTGAGCTATAGATGGTTCTCTTAAAAAAGAACCATCAACCACTATAGGCATGAGAATTACAAATTTCATAATGATTCATGCATTAGTTAGAGATAATAAGTGCTCAGGTATATATTTTCATCATTTGTGAACAAATCCTTGGAAGTTAAGAGTTCAGTACCATTGACATCTACATTCTTTAAATGCTTTAGATATTTAAGCATGCACAACTTAAAGACAAATTAGCTATGTAGTAGGGGAATTGTACATATTATTAATTACTCTAACTCACTTTTACCCAGATCAACAAAACTTTGAGTTGAACAACTGACTGAATTCAAATACAAGAATCATGAGTGTAAGCTATTATGTCCTTCACAAATCTATTAAGAAAATTATTGGACTAGCCTTGGCCCTAATGTAGCACAAAATGCTACAGTAAATGCTGTTAACCCAGCTAGTTATGACTAAATAAAACTGTTAGGACATATGTGGTTTACATGTTAAGAACATATGTCATACTTTTATGTAATTGGCTAATCCTTTGACAAAATGCACTTTACTTGTATTTGGGTAGATTTATGATGTGTTAAAATACTTCAAGAAACCATGTTTCAAGATCAAGTATTGAAGCCTTCAAGTCTGTTCAAGAAAACAAGCTGAAAGTGCAGATTCATTAAAGCTCGACAGTTGGCTTGACAGTTGCATCTATCGAGCTTCAGTAAGCTGTTTCAGCCCTGTGTCTCGACACCTACTCGACAGCTGCTCGACAGCTTCTATCTGTCGAGGTTTATAAAAATCAGAATTCTGATCTGATTTCTTGGGATCAGTGAATGTGTCTTTGGGCCTTCTTTTCTCCTAACCCTAGACATATAAAAGGATAGTTTTAAAAACCGTCAAAGAGTTCACAAGTTGCACAAGCATTGAGCAAACTCTGTTCAAGCAAAATTGTGTCTGAAGACGAAGTTCTTAACCTAGTTCATCTCTTCTGGAGAAGTTACTGTGTATGTGCACCTTTGGGTTTTGTGACCAAGCATCTTCTTGATCTTCATCATGTGTATGAACTGAAGAACTTTGCAGCCAACCCTTATTACTAGTTGGTGATTGAAGTTGCGTACTGGGATCCATGCATCTGGTTAGTCACGTACTTGGGAGCCGTGCATTAAAAGGGGGAACTGTCACTTCAGAACAAGTCCAATTGGATATTGGGGTAAGGGTTCAACTGTAGGTTGGTAAGGTACTTGGGATTCCTTTACTTGTAACCGCTTGTTTTGATAAAGTGGAGTTTCGGGAGTGGTGACCTGAAAATCACCCGGTGGGGGTTTTTGCCGTTAAGGTTTTCCCCATTCGTAAACAAATCACTGTGTTATTTATTTTCCGCTGCATATTTAGTTTATTGGTGATTTGTTTGTGCTGCCACGCAATTGCATGTTAATTAACTTAATTAATAAACTTGGTTAAATTAATTGGTTAATTAATCACAGGGGGTCAATTTGTTTGTGGCCTATCAAAAACAGTTAACATCATAGCATTATGTCTTTTAAGTTGAAATTATTTTGTATTTCAAAGTTGTTTCTATGTTAAACTACTTCCAAAATGTCCTGATTCTATATACTTATGCATTTAGACTGTATGCTGGAAGAATTGCGGTTGGATCTGTATCTAATTAAGATAAATTGGTTCTTTTCTTCTTCTTGTTTTTTTTTTTTTTTTTTTTTTTTGTCTTTTCTTTGAATTTTTCTGATTTTTTTTTTCTTTCATCTTCCCCTTTTAAAATCAGCACAAAACTAATATAATCTATGGCCCTCTCTCATGAACAATAACATTTAATTGTTTGCAAAGACTTGAGCAACTAAAATTATTACCTTTTTTTATTTCAAAATGGTAGCAACAGTCACCTTCTGCTTGATCACTTTAGAAGTCTAAGATGTTAATTTTCTCTATCCAACTTCACTGCTGACTCTTTTGTTTTTTGTTTTTATTTTTATAATAGTTATCTTCAAATTAATCTGACACTTGGTATCTTTTCTTTTAATCCACAATTCCTTAATGTGATATCTTATAATTGGAATTGTTTTTGGCTTTAAGATAGGAGAAAATTTTAAGATTCAAATGATAGAAAAATTGCCAAATCATTTTTCTCAAACTTTGTATATTATGTTTAGAATACTTCAATTTCATATTAATCTGATAAGATTTTCCTGTCTTAGCTTATGTATTATGTCTTTATATTAACTAATGATATGCATTTGTATTTGTCTCTATTTAATCATTAGTTTGATAGGCTTTTTTAACCATTAGTTTTTGATTTTCTTTAGTTGTGGAAAGTTTTTGAATTACAAGTTTCTAGCATGTGTTGGATAGAATTCATGATAAATGTAATGTTTAATGAAAGTCACGTATAGGTTCTTGCATTGATGTTCAATATTTTCAAAACATATTGGATCATCATCCCTAAGCCATCCATATCACTTTCTTTTCGATTCATTATGATTATTATTATTATTATTATTTTGTCGAAATAAATGGTATCTTTCATAATTGCTTTATCTCCTGAGTATAAGTAGTTCATGGATTTATGTAAAATATTCTTCCCATTGTTTCAGATGAGTGGTAAAGGGAGGGAAGTGCATACTAATTGCAAGCCTCCATTAATAGTAGAAAATATATATTGATTCCTTTTATTTCCTTCTAAATGAATTATTTTTTAGGTATGAATTCTCTTATTTTGCAGATAATATTTTCAAGTGGAGATTAAGAGTTGTACACTAGAGATTTGTTTTGCCTTTGTGTATAAAGACCTTAGGAATTTCAAAATATTTATGTGAAAGCTATTTTGGTAGTTGTTGTATCTTTATTTACTTATGCTTGAATGGTAGTTTTTAAAGTTTTTGAGAGAGAGGGTGTTTATAACTTATTTGTATGAATTTAGTTATAAAATTATCTCTAAAAATAGTTAAATCATGAAATTATTATCCCTAAAGTTTGTTATGAGTTTCTTCCTTTATATCGTGCTCATGTAGAAGGGAGGAGCTTGTGTCCAGTGAAAATTTTCACTGGACACGGCAGGATTTGGACACGTGTCCAAGAGTGGACACGTGTCCAAGATCCAACGTGTCCAGTGAAAACTTTTACTGGACACAAGCCAGACCCCATGTAGAATATCAGTATCATCTACTCTTCTAGATTACAAAGTATAAGGAATATATTTTTTAAATAAGTCAAAAGATGAATAAACAAACAATATTAAATGGAATATTTGCCTAAGCATTCATTTATTATATATTTTTTTGTTCATCTGGATATTTTACAATAATTGATATACAATTGTTTATTTTCCTTTAATGTTTGATTACATTTCAAATAAAATTATACTTACATAGTATGTTTTGAGCCATAGTAAGTAGAGGTGAATTCTTATTTGTTTCAAGTGATTATTTCTCTAAGCAAAGTAAATATATATGTTTTTTAAAAACTATTCTATGCATCGTACGGTTTAGCGACTAGTTTTATTTATTTATAAAAATAATTATCCATAAATTTTGAATAGAAAATTTATCTTTATCTCGTGGGTCAAATGACATGTGGCAAATTTTAATATGCCAATGTGATGTTAATTTGGATGACGCATGTCATCATTTGACTTAATTAATTTAATGACATTAATTTGGAATTAGTCACTAAATTTTTGAAGTGGCATTTTGTAATTGGCTTGACAAAATTTTGCCTCTTACAGCTACGTCATTAAAAAAATGCCAAATTATTGTTCCGTTAGCCACGTAAGTAACACCACTAATGGCAGTTAGTAAAAGGATTAATACAACTCATTTTTAAACTTGAGGGATTAATTGCACTCACTTGAAACTTGAGTGACCAATTGCGCACATAGGATAAACTTGAGGGACTAATATTGTAGTTTCGCCATAAAAAAACAATATTATATATAAACAAAAATTGCCAGCTTAGGTGGGTTCATTTGGACCCCTGGACTAGAGGTGCCGCCCCTGATGACATAATTAAGCAATAATGTCAAAAGTTTAAGTTAATATAAAAAAAATGGAGTTAAAAAAAAAAAAAATTAGTTCAAATACTAACACAGCAGCACAAGTTAAGTTGCAAGGAAAAAAAAGAGTGGCTGCATCCAAGGTATCCCTTATGGCAGGTTCAGTAAAACGATTCCAAGTAATTCACAATGAAGATGGAAAATCTTTTGTAATGGCGGGAGCTGATATTCAGCCCTGCCAAGGGCAATGAGTTGCTTAGCATGGAACTGTCGTGAGCTTGGGAACCTACGTACAGGAAGGGAGCTCGGTGATATCATTCGGGCAAAAGATCCCTCTGTTGTGTTTTTAGCCGAGACACTTACAAATGATGCAAGGCTAGAGTTCGTACAGAGAAGTATTGGTTTTGATCATAGATGGGTCATGCCAGGAGTGGGAAGGGGTGGTGGATTAGTTCTGTATTGGAAAGCATCGGTCAAGTTGACGGTGGAAGACTCGAGTCAGTCCAATCAGCCTCCACACCGTGCCATTTGGAAACCACCTCCATGGCCGATCCTGAAGGTGAACTCTGATGATGCTATTTTCCTGGAACAAAATTCGGTGGGTGTTGTTTTGGAGATGGGAGATGGATTAGTGTTGTTTTGGAGATTGCCTATTGATGTAATTGTGGAGGGTTCGGGCACAACTTGTATCGATACAATGTTTCAAGAAGAAGATAGGGCAGGGATTGGAGTGATCATTCGAGAATGCCAAGGAAAAGGCTTGGCACACATGGTCGGAATCATCCCTCTCCCCCTAACTGTCATAGAGTTTGAAACTTTGGCTATATCGAAGGCTTTAAAGTTTAATGCTGATTTGAGTTTGGAAGATGTCACCCCAGAGGGAGTTTCAGAGAATGCAATGAACGCTTGGAATGCAGATTCGCAGTATCCTTTGGTTTACTTAGTAGTGATGATAAATGTTTTGCAAGTTTATTTTATTGTATTAGGTTTTCACATGTTCGTAGAGAAGGATTGTTGTATTCTCACATTAAGAGAAACGACAATGGGGTTGCTCATAGTCTGGCTAAAAATGCATTATACATACCAGATTTTCAAGTATGGATGGAAGATGTCCCATCTCATATTGGTTTGATTTTTCAATTGGATGTAGTTGCATTTTATTAATAAAATTCATCAGGTTCTTTCTCAAAAAAAAAAAAATAAAAAAAAAAAATCATCGATCGATATTACTACCTATTAATCAAATGTAGAACCTTATTACACATACCAATGCATAATCATTAATCAAACATACAGGCAACTATAACATGACATTTCTTTATACTTCCTTTTACTTCCAAGCAGTCTCAATAGAAACCAAAACCTAAGACAAATGACTCTAGCTAGTTGTAGTATTATGATGGGGTGCTAATATCTACCAGAAATAGAATGTGACTATTTCAAAAGGCAAGAAACAAGATACATTTGCTTTTGAAAAAATAACTTTGAATTCACGAGGGAATACTTGAGACCACGAGATGATAGGTTTCTAAAATTCACAAAAAAAAAATGGTCTGATATTTTATTATTAATCTAAGTAATTGAATTTAAAAAAGGTTCACAGCTTAGTAAAATTTGACTGAAAAGAAAATAAATTATAAAACAGATCATAATTTATCCCCTAACTTAATAGGACCATAATTTGACTTAAAAAGTATTTAAAGCATCTAAAAACAAAGAAATAATACACTTAAACCTAAAATTACAAATTAAATGCCAAAATTAATTATAAAAAAAAATTAAATAGTAGATTATGTCATACATTGTATTAAAAAACAAACTAGTTGAATTTTGATGCTAAGCTAAGCTACTTAGAATCTCTATTAAAAAATAATAATGGATCTAATCGTCAATCAAACTCCCTATTAATTGAATGTACAACCATGTTACACATTCTTGTCAACAATTGATAGCAATGGATGTCATAGAATTTTTGGTTGGTTAAACCCCCTGTCAGCAACTCGGCATGCATAATTGAGCGTGCAATGTTTCACTTTCAATCTTTGGTAGGAATAGTGTAAAGTTGTAATTTACAACTATGTTTTGTTGGCTTTTATTCCGTGCCAAATTTGATTGTAATCATGTTCAATCGTTTAAAACCCTGTATTTGTTGTGGGACTTGATGTAAGGGGTGTGTGATAGAAAGAGTGTTGAAGACTCAAGCATTTGAAGATGAGAAGGATTCTCGCGGGTATCTCGCGACCAAGCATCCCGCGAAGTGATCCATGTGCCAGGCACATGCTGGAATGCGAAGAGTCATGCCAGGTGGAGACAACTGTGTCTCGCGAGTATCTCGCGGGTAAGGCCTTCCCGCGAGACACCCGCGAGGAGAGCTGTTCTGCCAGCCTGTACTTTTTGAGTCACACCTTTTGCACCCCTCCTACATATACCATCATTACCCACAATTGTTGAGAGATGCTTCAGAGGGAAAAACTCTAGCAAAACACATTGGTAATTAGAGATTGTCTTCCCCATCTTTCTCTATACAATTGCTTGTGGTATCTCCTCAACCATTCCCTCTCCATTATCCATATCTTTGAGAGGTTGATAGCCAAAACACTTACCACACCTTTGAGAGTACTGAGTGACGTTTTGGTGCTGCTGGGAAGCATTGGAAGAAGCCTTGAATGGCAGATGCAACATGGAGCTTGTTGCAGGATCCGGATAACTAAGACAAGACACGGTTCCGAGAAGCCTTGTTGGAGTAGGAGCTTGGAGGGCTTAGGTACATCGGGTAGACTAGGCTTGGAGGCTCTTTTGCTAATCCATGTATCCCAACTGATTGTCTAGTGGATCGATTTCCGCTTGGAGGGCGGCGGAGAGGTTTTTCGCCGAGGTCTTCGGTTTCCTCTTCGATAACATGTCTCGGTGTTATTTGTGTTTGCATCCTTCTTCCCTACTCTTGTTCATTTCATTTTTACTGCTGAGTTGCTTTAAATATGGATTAGAGTAGTTGCTTTGCTTATACGCTTGTGTTTACACTATTCCGCACTTGTTATTAAGTTAGTGTAAAATCAACCAAGCCGTAATTTGATTTTGGGGGTCTAAACCGCTCGTGTGTTTTCAACACATTTTCGAGCTTTCAATTGGTATCAGAGCGGGTACACTTGCTGAGGTTTAATTACCTAAGTGTGATCCTTGACCCTTCTTGAGATGGACCGGTCTCAATCGCTCAATGTTCCACCATTTTTTGATGGAAACAATTATGCATTCTGGAAAGTTAGAATGAGAGCATTCTTATGCTCTATCGATGATACCGTTTGGGATGCGGTTGAGATAGGTTGGACCAAGCCGGAGGCTCCTAAGTCCACTTGGGATAAGGCAGCCCTTGCGGCAGCAAATGCTAACAGTAAAGCTTTAAATGCTATCTTTTGTGGTGTGTCCCCTGATGAATTCCACAGGATATCTCATATGACAGTAGCCAAGGAAGCTTGGGAGATTTTGGAGACTACCTATGAGGGTACAAAGAAAGTCAAGGATACAAAGCTTCAGATGCTCACCACCAAATTTGAAGAACTCAAGATGAGTGATGATGAACCATTTGATTCATTTTATGGGAAGCTCAATGAAATTGTCATTGCTAAACTCAATCTTGGGGAGAAGATTGAAGATACTAAGGTGGTGAGAAAAATATTGAGGTCCTTGCCTGAAAGTTTTAGAGCAAAGGTTACTGCCATAGAAGAAAGCAAAGACTTGGATGAGATTAAGATTCAAGAGCTGATCGGGTCTCTCCAAACGTATGAGCTGGGACTGCCTTCCCATAAAACGAGCAAATCGCTTGCACTTAAAACCATCACCGAAAGAATAAATGATTCCTCCGAAGAAGATGGAGTGGAGAAAGAAGTAGCATATCTTGCAAAGAACTTCCGCAAGTTTCTGAAAATGAAGAACAGTGGGAAACCGTTCAATAGAGAAAAGTTCTCTCCTTCAAGAGGTGATAAGAAAGAGTTTAAGAGAAAAGAAGGAAAGGATTATCAACCTTCTCTAGACATTGTGTGCTATGAGTGCAATGGCCATGGACATCTAAAGAAGGAGTGTCCGAATTTTTTGAGGGGAAAAGGAAAAGCATTTGCTACAACGCTCAGTGATTCTGAATCTTCTGATTCTGACTCGGAAGAGAGCTGTGACGGTGAGGGAAACTACTCCGTTTTCATGACCATTGCTCATGAAGATTCCTCGGACGACTTGGGTGCACTTGAGAAGGAACTTGGTGAGCATTCTGATTCAGAATCTGTTGGAATTGTGGAAGAATCAGATGCTGAAGAGGAAGAAAATACAGCTAATCTTCAAGAGAATTACTCCTCACTTCTTGAGAAGTCAGGGGAATATGCAAGAATAGCCAAGGCAGCTGTAAGAAAAATGAAGAAAGCAGAGGAAGACTACCGAAGTCTCATGATCAGACATAAGGAGGCCAAATGCGAAATAGAAGGATTGAATGGTGAGCTGTCAGAAGCATACTTGAAGATCAGATTTCTGGAACAAGAGGTGGTGCAAGCGCAAGCCAAGATAGAAAGGGTCTCCTCCAGAAAGTTGGATGATGTTATCTCATCCCAAAAACATTCCTCAGACAAGTCCGGATTGGGATATACCGGAGGGAGTAGCTCATCAGTCAAAGCTACCAAAGAAGTGAAATTTGTGAAGGCCGTAGAGCCAATTGTAGGGGAGGTCATTCCTGAGAATGTTAAGGTTGAGAAGAAGAATGTAGCTGAGCAACGGATGATGAACAAGTCCTGAAATCAAGCAGTAGGCAGACACGAAACCAGAGCAAGATCTCTCTCAAGACCACAACGGGGTCCTAGAACGGATTATGTGTGTCACTATTGCGGAATGCAATGACATACCCGACCCAACTGTCAAAAATTGAGAGCAGACAATAATGCAAGCGTTCCTCGATCACGTGGAAGAAGGAATGACAATAGAGCTTGGGGTGGTGAGAATTCAAGAAGCCAAAATCGTGATCCCGGAGTGACAGACGTGATGAAAATGATCGGTGCCTTCACCACTTGCTTGGAGAGTTTTACCAGGAGGTTTGAAAGTCCCAACTCTCGTACCCAATCCGTCAAGGATATCACCCCAAACGCACGTGACGTGTGGGTGAAGAGGGGTACTCATGCATAAGCACTATAATATGTCCATGCATTAATTCTTTCCATTTTTAGGGACATATGTCATTTGTTGTTGCATTTTATCATGCATTGCTTTCATGGTTTGTACCTGTTTTGTTGATCTTTCTTTTCTTGCTTTGTTTTGGGTGTGTTTCAAAAATTCAAAAACCCATAAAAATTATAAAATCCAAAAAGTTTGATCACTTTGTTGAGTTTTGCCTCAAAGCATGTTTTGCCTTGTACCTTTGTACTTATGGTTTGTGCATTTAGCGAGCTTAGCTTGTCCCTCATGCACTTATATCATTGTGGAAGAAATTCTGAAATCTATGTGACTGTTGTAAATAGATCTTCAACCTTATCATGAATGATTAGTGAATGGTTTTGTTGATCTTGAGACATGCATAGACTCATGCCTATATATCTTCCCCTTTTATTTTTTTTGCTTAAAAGAGCTCTCTAAATGTAAATCTCAAAATGAAAAGAGATATAGAGCTGCAAAAGCCTGTCGCACAAACTAGTATTCGACTAGGAAAAAGGGGAAAGCGACTAAAATATAATGTTTGATGCCCAAAAAGCCAAAGGCTAACTCATCAATTGAAATATCAAAAATTTCAGGCATCCTTCTCTAAATGAAATTCTCTTTGCTCAAAAGTTGCAAATGATTTGTTAAGTATGGAGCCAAATGAAAAGCTTCAGTGAATTGTTATCAAGTACGTGTGGGAGGTCATATATGCATGTTTCTATAATTGAGATAGGTCACATAATCTAGTGCTAGTTGAGTATGCCTTGATTGAATTGATCATTGAAGCTTCACATTGGACTAAGGACTATCTCATTTTTGATATCCACACACAACACACAAGTCTATGTTCTATGAATGTCATAATCATTTGTGTGATTGTACTTGTTTAAATGTGTCTCGCATGCTCAATCTTTGTTGATCAAATCCAAAAAGATTTTTGTGAGTTTTATTAGTTTTTGAAAGTGATTTTATACTTTCTAGTGTTTATTTTTGGTCAAAATGTTTTCTATGTGTTTTTCATTAAAAAACAGGTTCAGGGGTTGTTTCGCGAGAAGCTCGCGACTAAGAAGCTTCTCGCGAAAAGGTGTGAGGGAAATACTTTCTCTTGTTTGTCACACAGAGACTTTCGCGACTGTCTCGCGACTGTCTCGCGACCAACAGCTTCTCGCGAAATGCTGTTTGGCAAAAACTGAAATTTTCTTAAAATCAGACAGAGAATCTCGCGACTGTCTCGCGACTGTATCGCGACTTAGAGCTTCTCGCGAAAAGTTTGTGCTTCAGTGGCTCCTTTCGCGGTTGTCTCGCGACTGTCTCGCGGCTCCCTATCCCGCGAAAAACGCGTGTTTTCAGTTTTAAAGGGCTGATGTGACAGTTTTTCAAAACATAAAAAACTTCCCTCCATACATTTCTTCGAACCTCTCTCAACCCAAAAACACTATTCCATCAAATCCCTTTCCAAATCAAGATTTTTTCTGCATTTTCTTCTTCAAGGTATGTTCATTACTCATTTCTTTTTAAGTTTTCACTTACATTTTGCAGAATTTTTAGTTAGGTTTTGAAAATTGGGGATTTTCAAAACTTTGGGTTGGTGTTCTAAATTGGGTGATGTTTGTGTAAAATTTTTTTATTGGGTTTTGTTGCATTTGATCTTGATGCATCTGTGTTGGCCCCTTGTGGCATTCTATCATGTATTTAGGCAAGATTTTACCATGTTCATGCATTGCTCATTCTTAGAATGTTCTTACGCACATTAGGTGTTTGATTGAATGTCTAAGTGACATTGTTGTGACTAATTGGTCTCAAGTGAGTCCCAATTTCAAGGTTTCCACATATCTTATCATGTTTTGGTCCAGAATTAATCTTTGATCATGTGTGTAGTTCACTTTGCTTATGTTGCACTCACTTGGCAAACACCTAGGCACCTTCTAGGCACACCCTCATGCATCTTTTGTTGCACACACATGCATAGACACGAACACACACACTTGCACATTGATTAAAGTTCATGCAAAATGTGCTATTTTTCATGCATACATTTTATGCTTTAATGCTATATGTGGTGTGGCATGCTTGTATGAATTGCTCATGCTCTGTTTTGAATGTTACTCTGTTTTGGAAGGATCACATTTTATGTAAACTAACTTGAATCTAATCAAGTTTTGTTTTTGTGTTGTGTGCTCTTGTGCTTTATGTGTTGTGTCCACTTGTGCAGATGTCTCCCACCAAGCATGCGGGCTCCAAGAAGAAGGCTCCCAAGCGTGCTCTTACTGATTCCGATCACTTCAAATCCGCGGATGCTGACATGAAGTACAATGATTGCTACAAGAGAGCAACCATTGTCATGGAACGAGTAGTTCAACTAGAGGATCTTGAGAACACAGTCATTCCGGATGTGTTCAAAGAAAGAACGTGGACAAAGTTGCTAAATCCAGTTGGGAATGTCTACTCGGAAATTATTAGAGAATTCTTCTCTAATGCTGAGGTGGAAGAAAATAAGATACTTTGCTGGGTGAGGCACAAAGAATTTGAGATCACAAGGGATAGCATTCAAGACTTCTTGGAGATACGACCTCCCTCACAGCCAATGACAGTTCAGTATGATGAGAGATTGAGGCATATCTCGGAGATGATATCAACTCTTGGTGGGGTTCCAAAGAAATCCTCAATGGATACTCTCAAGTTTTCTCCAGAAATGAGAACTCTCAGCTATGTCATGATCCATAACCTGTATCCGGTCACCAACCTCACCACTCTATCGGCTCCAAGGACGAGGTTTCTCTACGACCTCTTTACTCACAAAGAAATTGATATCTGCAGCCACATCTTCCACATTCTGAAAAAGAGCATTACGAAGCAAAACTCCCGAACCATAATGCCCTTTCCTTCATTGATCATGGGGCTCATTGCAAAGACTAAGCTCAAGATCCCTAGTGGCCTCACTATTGTTCAGAGGGATTACCCCATTGGTGCAAACACTCTGACTCGGAGCACAGCACACATTAAAGGCCCCAAGACTGGTCCTCATCTCATTCCACCGCCTAGGAGTGTGCCTCAGGATGTCCCAGATGAGGGTGGGGATACTGAGGAGGAGATTGAGAGGTTCACTTCTGCTTCAGAGACTGCACAGCCATCATCTTCTGCTCCAGCACAACCACAAGGTCTCAGCAAGCTTGATCAGATCCTAGCCAAGATGGATCACATGTCTACAGTGCTTGACACTCACGTACACCACACAGCGGATCAGTTTGCATATCTCCAGGAGCAGATCACCACATTATTAGCTCAGATTCAGAGCCTATCCCCTGCACATGGATCAGACTCCGAATCCGACCAGTTCTAGCCCTTTGGCCATTCCGGTCAAAAAGGGGGAGAAAATTTTGAGGGGGAGCTGATGAACAAGAGCCTGCACAGCCTTAGGGGGAGCATAGCTTAGATACATAAACTATTGGTTATTGGTTTTACAGACGGTTTTTTTTTCTAAGTTTCTGTTTATAGTTAATGTTTTACTATTTGTGGTTTTTTTGTTCTGACACTTATGCTTTAACTTCAGTATTAATTTCAGTATTTTTTCAGAATCTTGTGTATGCTTTTCTATGCTTTGTGGCATATGTGCTTTGTGGCATTTGCTTGTACCCATGTTGCTTTTGTAAACTTTTAGGGTTTGTTTCTTGCATGCATTGTAGGTCTTTGTGGTTTGTGTCATGCATTTGCTATACCATGCTTATGCAACCTTGATGCATGTTTGCTTGTAGTTCAATGTCATGCATTGTTACTTCAAGTACATCACTCTTGTGCCCTAGTAGGATTGTTCCTAGATGCATATACGTTATATGCATTGGTTGAGTGATGAACACTCTTGTGCCCTAGTAGGATTGTTCCTAGATGCAAATACTTCGTGTATTTCGCATTGGTTGAGTGTTGGAGTTGCAAATGATTCTCTTTTAAATGAGCTTATCATCTTGCATATCCGGATGTTCATTTCATGTGTGAATGAGCATAGTAATTGCTTGTGTATAGTGATTACTTGTTTGATCTTGCCATGATCTAGTGTTTTTTTTTCATTTAGCTTGATCTTGTTATTATTGCTCCATATGCATTTCAAGTTTTCTACATACAATGATATTATTGTGTTGTTGTGTTTCAGGAGATACTTGTTCATATGTTCAAGAGCTTATCAGAATCTAGAATTAGGTGTGAGTGAGTTTTGCCTTTGTTCCCAAACTCACGTTTAAGTCTAGAGTCTGTTTTAGGGTTTTGTCACGGAATAGCCAAAGGGGGAGATTGTAAAGTTGTAATTTACAACTATGTTTTTTTGGCTTTTATTCTGTGCCAAATTTGATTGTAATCATGTTCAATCGTTTAAAACCCTGTATTTGTTGTGGGACTTGATGTAAGGGGTGTGTGATAGAAAGAGTGTTGAAGACTCAAGCATTTGAAGATGAGAAGGATTCTCGCGGGTATCTCGCGACCAAGCATCCCGCGAAGTGATCCATGTGCCAGGCACATGCTGGAATGCGAAGAGTCATGCCAGGTGGAGACAACTGTGTCTCGCGAGTATCTCGCGGGTAAGGCCTTCCCGCGAGACACCCGCGAGGCAAGCTGTTCTGCCAGCCTGTACTTTTTGAGTCACACCTTTTGCACCCCTCCTACATATACCATCATTACCCACAATTGTTGAGAGATGCTTCAGAGGGAAAAACCCTAGCAAAACACATTGGTAATTAGAGATTGTCTTCCCCATCTTTCTCTATACAATTGCTTGTGGTATCTCCTCAACCATTCCCTCTCCATTATCCATATCTTTGAGAGGTTGATAGCCAAAACACTTACCACACCTTTGAGAGTGCTGAGTGACGTTTTGGTGCTGCTGGGAAGCATTGGAAGAAGCCTTGAATGGCAGATGCAACATGGAGCTTGTTGCGGGATCCGGATAACTAAGACAAGACACGGTTCCGAGAAGCCTTGTTGGAGTAGGAGCTTGGAGGGCTTAGGTACATCGGGTAGACTAGGCTTGGAGGCTCTTTTGCTAATCCATGTATCCCAACTGATTGTCTAGTGGATCGATTTCCGCTTGGAGGGCGGCGGAGAGGTTTTTCGCCGAGGTCTTCGGTTTCCTCTTCGATAACACGTCTCGGTGTTATTTGTGTTTGCATCCTTCTTCCCTACTCTTGTTCATTTCATTTTTACTGCTGAGTTGCTTTAAATATGGATTAGAGTAGTTGCTTTGCTTATACGCTTGTGTTTACACTATTCCGCACTTGTTATTAAGTTAGTGTAAAATCAACCAAGCCGTAATTTGATTTTGGGGGTCTAAACCACTCGTGTGTTTTCAACACATTTTCGAGCTTTCAAATAGGACAGGGCAATCACTACATTATAATTTGAAGAAAATATTCCTCTTCTTTTTTTTTTGGGGGGGGGGGGGGGGGGGGAAATGTCAAAACTCTTAAGGTTTAATTAAAAGTTAAAAGGGGAAAAAATTAAGCACTTGGAAGCAGCCTATTTAAACTGGATTAAGCTGCCAATCTCCAACACAATGCCCATTAGCCAAAAAGCAACAATGAAAGAGCTTGTAGAGAAATCATTTTTTATTCTCTTCTCCATCTTTGTTATATGCCAATCTGTTTTGGCATCCAAAAAATCATTGAGAAACAAAGAACCTTGCAAGCTTCTTGAGCTTTATTACCATGACATTCTTTTTGATGGCACGGATTTAGCTAATGCATCATCGGCACAAGTTACAAATAAGACTACTTTTGGTCACTTCAACTTTGGCATGTTGGTTGTCTTTGATGATCCTGTTACAACAGACCAACATCTTCTTTCTCCTCCTGTTGCAAGAGCTCAAGGCTTCTATTTCTACGATAAGAAAAATGGTTACAATGCATGGTTTGCTTTCACATTGGTCTTCAACTCGACACAATATAAAGGTACATTAAACATTATGGGTGCAGACTTGATGGCAGCTGAGACTAGAGACCTCTCAGTGGTTGGTGGAACAGGAGACTTTTTCATGACTAAAGGGATTGCAACAATTCAGACCGACACCAAACAGGGCATCAAATATTTTCGCCTCAAGATGGATATTAAGTTATACGAATGTTATTAGATATATATAGATGGGCAGCAATTCACATATCACATATGTAGCTACTATTTAGGATAGGACAGCATATATAGATCATGGCATAGTTTGCCATGACCTGTATGCTGGGACCTTTAGAATATTGCAACTGTCTCTTTGTTTCCTACTTGTAACTGTGTCCTAAATTAAAAATAAAGCTTTGCGTTATGCAAATTATGTTTTGATGTTACTCTAGTCATTTGTGAGTTAGTTTAACTTAAACATTTCAATATTTTCACTGATTCTCAAGTGAGTAATTTTGGTGTCTGTTTGGGTATCCTGTAATTTTCTATAATTTGTTTGTATAGTATTTATCAAAAGATATAGTTTTTGGTAGCTTTTATGCTAAATGTGTGGTTAAAAATTAAATACTACCATATTTTTTTTTAAAAAAGTTCTAATCACTATGCAAATGTATTGTTCTTTGTAAAATAAAGAAGTTCAAATTTCTTACGAGTACAGGTGTCTACGGGTGGGTTTGGGTCGAGTTTGGGCTCATCCCAAACCCCAACTTCATCATGTCAGGTGGTAGAAAACGACATCTGCCATTGACCTGAGAGAAGAACATATTATATGGATTTGGTTGTCAAGTGTGGTGGATTAGGTTGCGGTCAATTTGGATTGAAACAGCGACGAAAGATATGCCCAAAGAACTTGTTGGGGATCGGGAGATCTCCACCAAATCTCATTGGAGATTGCAAGATCTCCAACGGATCTAGCCAAAGATCGTGATATCTCCGCCAATCTGGGCAGAGATTGCAACAAAGATGGGAGATCTAAAAAGAGAACTAAACGGAGATGACATATTTGAATGAAGATTCGAAGGACGATGATTGAATAAGCCCTTTGGATAGAATTAGCTCTATTTAGCATGAAGAATCCGGCCCAACTCACCCAAAATTCTAAAGGGGCATTTTGATTTGTTGTGACGTGTCATTAATGTGATGCACATTAAGATTATGCGACATTAAGATTTTTGGTTTATTTGATTTTTTCTAACATTACCATAATCTAAAATTACAAAATATATCACATTTTCTTAATTTCATTACTTTTCTAAACAATATAATGTTGTATTCTTATATTGAGATTATGTTAATGCAAAATTACAATAATATAATATTACGGTGTAATATAACATTACGGTGACCCCTTAAGTCCCTACCAAACACACTGTCCAGTAATAGTTGAACCGTGAATGCATGTCCGATGGTGAAAAAAAGTCCCAGAAAGGATGGAATATTGATAGTAGGCGATGTATCCAACTGTCAAGTGATGTAATTTTATTTTTGCTTTTCTTAAAATTTTGCCTTATATGTACGACTGGGCCTTGCCTCTACAAGCTTGATGGGCTGCATACGCCAACAGTCTTTCTATTGTCCAACCATGTATAACATTAATTTCTGGAAATTTCACAATTCCGCTGTCACACTTCCATATAGCAATCCATATTCCATACTAATGAGGCTAGCTTTGCACAAATTTAAGCGTAGCAAGGTGGATAATGATTTTTCTCACTTTCATTATTTCACATCCCCTGTTCATGTTTTAATTGTGGACAAAACCTTTTTGCCTTTTGAAATGTGTAAATCAGTGCATCGTGGATATTGAATAAAATATTGAATAAAAATGAGTGTGGATATTGAATAAAAATGAGTGTGGATATTGAATAAAATAGTGGATAAAAATGAGTGTAAGAGTACATTTAGCTAGTCAAAATGATAAAATAGCCGTAAATTAGAAGTTAACATTCGTGGGGTTTGTGCATAATGATGGTAGTTTGATTTGATGTACTCATAATAATTCTCTGCCTAGCACGGATCAAGCTCAAATTTTGGTCCTAGATTAACCACAAGATCTCATTCAGTGTGTGGGAGGACTTGATTGCTTGGAGGGTTAGAGAGTTAAAAGGGAAAGGGGCTGAGAGTAATAGCTTGCAAACTTGCTTGGTGGGCAACGGTCTACCATATTTAGTTGCAAAGAAATGCCATAGTTCATGAAGAAAGAATTTGGATGGAAGAACAGCTAAAGAGAAGCATCATTAAGGATATCAAAGCTAGGTTGGGGTTTAAAACCAGGTTCAAGAAGTCAATTTTGAATGCTACCATTTGTTGTTGTAAGGTTGAATTTAATCAACCATTTTGTTGGCTTGATTCGGTGCTAAATTTACTTGTAATTCAGCATTTAGAAACCCTGTATTTATATGAGAATCATGTAAGGGTAGTGTATGAGAGAGTGAAGAAAAGTTCAAGAGTGTGCAACTCAGCAGGGCCTTATGACTGAATCTCGCGACTGGCTCGTAGCTGGCAAGTCGCCAAAGGAGGCACACATGTAAAGCATGTAGAGAAGCTGAAGAGTCACGCCAGCTGGAGCACTACAGGACAAAACTTTCAATCTGGCCAAGCAGTTAGCTCGCGACTCAGTCAAGTCGCGAGGTCAAGTCGCCAGACCACTCTGTTTGGGAAAAACTGACCTTTTGTATTCCAAACACACACCAATATAAGTACCCCTTATACCCACGAAATGTAGAGAGCTTCCAGAGAGAATTTTGAGAGAGAAACCCTAGAGAATAACAAGATTGACCCATCCACAATCTTCATCTTTTGATTCTCCAAATTCTTCTACTCTCACCTTCTCCATTGTTACATCTTTGAGAGGTAAATTAGCCAAATCCTTTTCTCACCATACCCATATCTATGAGAAGGTTATTTTGGTGCTTGGGAAGTAGTTAGGAAGGGACCAATTGATATTGGTTGATGCTATGGGCTATAACGGAATCCGTTAAGCTAGAGAAGACAAAGGTTCGGCGTAACCTTGTTGGAGTAAGAAGTTTGAAAGGCTTAAGTACACTGGGTAGATTAGGCTTGGAGGGTTTTCCGCTATTCATGTATCCCAACTTCATTCTCTAGTGGATTATTGACCGCTTGGAGAGCGGCGGAGAGGTTTTACGCCAAGGACTTCGGTTTCTTCTTCGATAACACATTGCTGTGTTGTCTTTGTGTTTGCATCTCTCTTCCCTTAATCTTTGCCATTTTCTGCTATGGTTGTGATTTTATTTGGTTTAGATTGTTTTATCAATTCTGTTTTAGCTTATTTTCATATTCCATACATACATTGTTTGATAATAAGCTTGAATTGGTAATTTGTAATTTTGGGGTCTAAACATTCAAGGTGTTTTACACACTATTTGAACATTCAATTGGTATTAGGGTGGGTGCACTAGCTGTGGTTTAATTACTTTAGTGCGATCCTTGACCCCGTTTAAGATGGACCGGTCTTAATCGTTAAATGCTCCACCATATTTTGATGGTAGCAACTATGCCTTTTGGAAAGTCCGGATGAGGGCATTCTTGTGTTCAATTGATGAAACTATGTGGGATGCAGTAAATGTAGGATGGACTAGGCCGGAGGCCTCTAAATCCACTTGGGATAAGGCAGCCCTTACGGCAGCTAACGCTAACAATAAAACTTTAAATGCTATTTTCTGTGGTGTTTCTCCAGATGAATTTCACAGGATTTCCCACATTACAATTGCCAAGGAGGTGTGGCAAATATTGGAGACCACATATGAAGGAACCAAGAAAGTGAAGGACACTAAGTTGCAGATGCTAACCACTCGATTTGAAGAGCTAAAAATGAGTGATGACGAGTCATTCGACTCATTCTATAGCAAGCTGAATGAGGTAATTATTGGCAAGTTCAACTTGGGTGAGAAGACGGAGGACTCAAAGATAGTGAGGAAAATCCTTCGATCATTGCCGAAGAGCTTCTGTACAAAAGTTACTGCAATTGAAGAGAGCAAGGACTTAGATGATATCAAAGTTCAAGAACTAATTGGCTCACTTCAAACATATGAGCTTTCATTGCCCTCACGAAGAAAGAGCAAATCCCTTGCTCTTAAGACAATTAATGAGAGGGTGGAAGCTCACGACTCATCAAATGAGGATGAGGTCGATAAAGATGTGGCATATCTTGTGAAGAATTTTCGAAAGTTCTGAAGTTCAAGAAGAATGGAAAATGTGCTGAAAAGGGAAAATTCCCAAGTTTCGAAAAGGAGAAAAAGGACTTCAAGAGGAAAAATGGGAAGGAGTCTCAATCCTTTCAAGGAATCACATGTTTCGAATGCAATGGACATGGATATCTCAAGAAAGAGTGTCCTAATTATTTGAGAGGGAAGGGCAAGGTGTATGCCACCATTCTTAATGATTCTGACTCCTCTGATTCAGATTCAGATGAAAGCTATGATGGAGAGGGAAACTTCTCTACATTCATGACCATTGCTCCAGTAGAATCTTCGGATGATTTGGGTGCGCTAGTGAAAGAGCTTGGTGAGCATTCTGTATTGGAGTCAATAAGGATAGTAGAGGAATCTGATGATGAGGAGGATGAAGGAATAGTGGGATTGCAAGAGACCTACAATTCCTTCATTGAAAAGATCGGTGAATATGCAAAAGTGGCTAACACTGCCATTAAAAAGATGAAGAGGGCAAAGGAAGATTATAAAAGTCTTCTAGTGCAATACAAGGAGACCAAATGTGAAATGTAGAAGCTGAATAGAGAGCTGACTAAAGTTTACTCAAAGATTTTTGAGCTTGAGGTAATTCAAGCTAATGCTAAAGTAAAGCGGGTCTCCTCCAAGAAGCTTGATGAAGTGCTTGCTCATCAAAAACCTTTCTTCGACAAAAGTGGATTGGGATATACCGAAGAGAGCGGTTCGAGTGTCAAAGTGTCCAAAGATATGAAGTTCGTGAAAGCTAAGGAACTAGTGGTAGAAACTTCAGTTGTTGAGAAAGTGAAGCCAAAAAAGAAGCGGAATGTGACTGACCAACGGTTTTTGACTAAGCCTCCTAACCAATTAGTGGTCAAACCAAAGGCTCAAGGGAAATCACTCCCAAAGTCACAAAGAGGTTCGAGAACTCAACATTTCTCTCATCACTCTGGAATTCAAGGACACACTAGACCGAATTGTTGTAAGTTGTGGGCATTAAAGAAAGGCAACTATCAAAGGCCACGTGGACAAAGAAAGGATAAAGGGAACCCCAAGCAAGTGAAAGGGGGAGAAGCTGAATCTAACATTGGAGATGTGATGAAGATGATTGATACTTTCATAACCTGTTTGGCAAGCTTCTCTAGAAGGTTTGACAGCCATAACTCTCGTACCCAATCCTCTAGGGATATCACCCTAAAAGCACGTGAAGTGTGGGTGAAGAGGGGTACTCATGCATAAGCATTACAACATGTCCATGCATTAATTCTTCCTATGCTTTGTGACTTTGATTGGTTATGTGCTTTTTGTTTTTGTTCTAGCATGTGCTGAAAAATTGTGTTTGTTTGCTTTTTGTTTTGAATGTTTTTACATTGTTGTTTTTTTTTTTATCAATCTTTACTTGTTTTTGTGTTAAAAATCCAAAAACACATAAAAAGTAGAAAATCCAAAAAGTTTGATCGACATTTTTGTATATTGTCACAAGCATGTTTTGCCTTGTACCTTTGTGCTAATGGCTTTGTGCATTTACGACTGTAGCTTGTTCTCAATGCACTCATATCATTGTGGGAAAAATCTTGACATCTATGTGACTATTATAAATAGATCTTCAAACTTGTAATGAATGATTAGTCAATGGTTTTGTTGATGTTGAAACTTGCATAGACTTGTGCCTATATATCTTCCCACTCTTTTAGTTTTTGCTTAAAGAGCTCAACAAATGTAAATCTCCAAATGAAAAGAGATAATGAGCTGCAAAAATCGTCGCACATACTAGCATTTGACTAGGAAAAAGGGAAAGCGGCCTTTATATAAATGTATGATGCCCAAAAAGCCAAAGGCTTGCTCATCAACTTGAAATATCAAAAATTTCAGTCATCGATCTCAAAATAAGATGTATTGATTTAAAAAGATCAAATGATATGATGTATATGGAGCCAAATGAAAAACTTCAAAATTATGTTATCAAGTTTTGTGGGAGGTCATATATGCACATTTCTATAATTGAGATAGGTCACTTTTCCTCATGCTAATTGTGTATGCCTTGGTTGAATTGATCATTGAAGCTTTACATTGGACAAAGGACTATCTCATCTTTGGTTCTCACACACATCACACATGTCTATGTTCAATGAATGCCATATTCATTTGTGTGATTGTACTTGATTAAATGTGTTTCATATACTCAATTTTTGTTGATCAAACACAAAAAGATTTTTGAGTGTTTTAATTGTTTTTGGAAAGTCTTTTGTTTTTGCAAAAATATCAAAAATTTCAAAAACTATGTTGCCCTGTATTGGCAACTTGGTCGCGGGTCAATCCAGTCACAAGCCCCCAGTCGTGAGCTTACACAGAAGATTTTCGCAACTCTTTGACGGGTTAATGTCCCAGTTGCGAAAAAGACTTAGAAAATTTTCCAAAATTCTGGGTTTTTATAGTTCTTGTGACTCGGTTTGGCTACTTGTTCATGAGTGGAAGCTCCAGTCGCAAGGTTATACAGAAATTTTCGCGACTCCCTTTGTGACTTACTCGCGAGTGGACCTTCCAGTCGTGAAAAACGCTTAGACAAATTTTTCAAAAATTTTGTCTCTAAGGTGTTTGGCAACTTGTCTAGTGACTTGTTCGTGACTCAGTTCAGTCGCAAAAAATACGTGTTTAGCGCTTTAAGGACAGTTTTTAAAATTTTTCAGTTTTCCCTCGAACATTTTTTACTGTTCATTGTCTTGTCCGTTCTTCTCTCTCTCAAACTCATCGTGTTTCACTCAGAAATCCACCATTTTCTTCATCAATCTTCAAGAAACGATATGGGTTCTTCATTTTTCTCAAAATAGTTCATGTTTATAACCCATAAATGCTTGGATTTTGAGTTTTGGATGAGTTTTGAATGAGTTGAGTTTCGAATATTTTCTGGGTAATTTGTTTGAGTTTGTTTATTGGGTTTTGTTGACATTGATTATATGGTGCTTGATATACATGTTTCGTGCATGTTTCTCATTTTTGAGTAGTTGATCATGATTGTACTGTGCTGTGCAGATCATGCTATTTGTAATTTGTCTCAAAGGCAGTTACTTGTGTTTCTGTGGATTTCATAAATTACATTGTGCTTAGTTATGCCTGAACCCTCATCACTTCTGCACACCACACACACTAGTGTTGCTCATGCTTAAATACTTGCTTAAATGCTGCATACTTGTTTCATTTACCATGTTTGAGTGATATGTCTTTCTAAATAACGTGTGTTTATTTCATGAACTAACTTGGATCTAATCAAGTTTATGTTTGTGTATTGTGGTTTTGCACTTGGTTTTCTGCTACATGTATATTATTTTGCAAATGTCTCATCGTTCCTCTCGAGGAAAAGAGCCTGTAACTGATGTTCCATCATCCCTTCTTTCAAAACGGACTCGACGTTCGTCTCAAGTTTCAAACAATGAGAGGTTCAGGACTCTGCTTAATTCACAGAGCTACTTAAGTATTTTTATAGATGCTCCGACTATGGTAGAAACGATTGCAAAGTTTGATACCTTGAGAACAACATTTATCCCTAGGATCTTTAAAGCAAAAGATTGGGCTGATCTGTTTGGAAACTTTGAGGACCCGATTGATGAATTGGTTAAGGAGTTCTATTCAAATGCTAGATATACCGGAGTTGAGTTGCAATGTTAGGTATGTGGAAAGGAGTTTAGCATCAATCCAAACTACATTGCGAAAGTTCTTCGAATCAATAAACCAGTAAATGTATCTCACTCCATATGATGACAAACTTCCTAAGGGTCAAGATATTCTTCAAATTCTTAGGCCAGATCATGAGATTTCATCCAAAGGCACGTCCATTGGAACAGCAAAGTTTGCACCTGATTTGACAACTCTCAAATTGATCATGTTCTTCAACCTGTATCCACTCTCGAACACTGCATTCATCAACCTTGGGAGAGTGCAATTTCCATGTGATCTCATCACTAGAGTTTCGATTGACATTTGTGCCCACATTTTTCAGATCATTGGGAAAATAGCAGCTCGATCGGTAGCATGAACACGTCTTCCTTTCTGTAGTCTTTTCATGAGATCATGGTCCTTAAAGGTGTTCGTCCACCAACAAATGGAAAAATACTACCACATCATCGACCAATATCCATGATATCTCTTCAAGTAAGTAAGAGTCATTCCTCAAAAGCACCTAAGAGTGAATCCTTCCATCATGCTACCTCTTCCAGTCATGGCTCAGCCACTCACACTACGCATATGCATACTGAGTTTGCATCTCCTTGCACTCCTGAGTTACAGACGACTAGCACTCAGCCTACACAACCTAGCACTCAATCTGACAGGTTGAGCACTTTGTTTGAGGGTCTGTACTAGCGTATTTTCAGATTTGAAAGGGTTCTCTACTCCACTAACAACCAAGTTCAAATGCGCTTAACAGCCATTGAGACACAGTTGGATGCTATTCAACAAAAGCTGGAGGACAGCCTTTAGCTATTCGTGCCAAAAAAGGGGAGAGCAAAAACTCATTGTATAGTTTGGATGATAGCATATAGCAAGGGGGAGAGTAACACAAGAATGGGAAGTGTGCATATTGAAAGGGGGATTTGTGTGAGCTCAAAAGGGAAATACTGATTCATACACACATACTTTTGTTTTAAGTTTATTTGTTTATAGTTTTTATAACTCTTGGTTTTTACTTTATGCTACTGTTTAAAGCTTTTAGTACTTAGCTTTTGATACATTGGTTTATATAATTAAGTTTATATTTAGTATTTTGTTTTGTACCCATGCTTTGTAGCCTAGTACTTGTTGTTAAATGTTATGCATTTTCTTTAAGTACATCTGATGGAATTAAAGATGAACGTAGCGGAAAAGTAAATTTTGAAACGGATCTACTTCATTCGATATTGATAACATGCATAAAGTAAATTTCAGAATTTGAGAACAAGAGATCGTACCTCGAAGCGGTGAATTCCAAAACCGAAAATTGAAGCACTTGGGAATACTTTTAATCTTCACTCCAATTCCACTAACGCCCAAGATGTGTGGTCTCTCAATTGGTAACAAAGGGATTATTAGAGAGTGACTTTCACTCACTTCCACACCATTACAACGATGTTTTTCTTACCAATAAAATTCTGTACGTTTTTCCCTTTGTATCTAACCAATATATCTAATTGGGCTGGCCTTTTGGGCTTTACCAATTGGGCTTAAGTGTGTGGCTTGGAGTGGGACCAAAAGGGACCAATATGACACTAGCTCCAATGGGCCTTGGGCTTTTCTGTCAACTCTTAACAAGTCCAAAGTTACCATTAACTATATTTAATACCACTATATAAATATAGTTGCACTCTAGGTCTTATCTATATATTATATCCCAAGACTTTATTATACATGCAACCCCTTCATAAAATATTCGTAGTAATACAAAGTCATTGAAATAGACTGCCACTTTGTAAATTACTACATCTTGATAATTGAGTACCTGGTTTAATCCTTTAATGGTATTCCTTATATATTTATGAAATCCTATTCCATAAATATATACTTTAGTCTTACTAAAGTGGTTAGGCCTAACTCTTTGAATAACAAACTCATTAAACTTATCTCAAGGGAATACTTTATATCTTCGTTAAGAGACTATGAATTCCATCTTGAGAATGCATGTTCCATCAACACTTAATGTGGCTGCCCAACATACTGAGGTTTTGACCATTACTTTAGATCTCACTCCTAATATATCAAAGCAACCTACACCTCATGATCAGGTTCATTATTCTCTCAGGATTAAGAGTTCGTGCAAATACAAGTCATGAGATTTATTATTCATTTGACAGTCCTTAGGCAAATAATAAATCTCACAGCGGTCCAGTTCAATATGTCTTCACTCTTAAAACATATTAACACATCAATCAGAAGTCTCCACTTCCATAATCAAGACAAATCATCGTGATTGACGTGTTATAGTCTTCGCAGATGAAATGCCCAATTTCATCACCGACTACGAACTATAATTCTGAGTTTACAAAGAACTTGTGATTTATGTCTTCTGTGACTTTTCACATAAATCACATACAATGCATCTCGTGGACTAAATGATAATGTCCGAATATTCAAGTTACCACTATTTCAGATAATAATAAAACAAATTTATTAAACACAATATTAAGTCATACATAATGTCATACACAATGTCAAACTTAATATCATACATAGCATCACTCAATAGGATTTAAGGGCACTAATCCTAACAATCTCCCACTTGCCCTAAAGACTACTGTGCACTAATCTAACTCCCATTCCCTCCAAATGTGACTCAAAGTCCTTTGAGGCAAGGCTTTGGTAAATGGATCTACTAGATTATTTGCACTTTCAATCTTTGCTAACACCACATCTCCACGAGCAACAATATCTCGAATGGTATGGTACTTCCTCTCAATGTGCTTTCCTTTCTTGTGATTCCTTGGATCTTTAGATTGTGCAATTGCTCTACTGTTATCACAAAACAATGTGATTGGAACTTGCTCCATTCTTATTACACCAAGGTCAGAAAGGAATTTCTTGAGCCATACAGCTTCCTTTGCTGCTTCACAAGCAGCAACATATTCTACCTCCATAGTGGAGTCTGCAATACAAGATTGCTTAATACTCCGCCAACTAATGGCTCCACCTCCCAAGGTGAAAACACATCCTGAAGTGGATTTTCTGAAATCTAGATCCGATTGAAAATCTGAATCTGTATAGCCAATGGGAATCAAATCCTCACAATGGTAAACAAGCATATAATCTCTCGTTCTCCGTAGATACTTGAGAATATGCTTTACAGCTTGCCAATGTTTTGGTCCTGGATTTGATTGATATCGGCTAACCATGCCTACTGAATAGCAGATATCTGGTCTAGTACAAAGCATGGCATACATGAGACTTCCTACTGCAGAAGCATAAGGAACTTGTCTCATCATATCTACTTCCTCTTGAGTCTTAGGCCTTTGGTCATCAGACAGAGGAACTCCATGTCTGAAAGGAAGCAATCCTTTCTTGGAGTTTTGCATGCTAAACCGTTCTAGAACCTTATCTATATATCCAGCTTGTGATAAGCCTAACATCTTATTCTTGCGATCTCGCCAAAGCTTGATCCCTAGAATAAAGTTAGCCTCACACAAGTCCTTCATATCAAATTGGCTTGACAACCAAACCTTTACATATGACATTACCCCTACATCATTTCCAATGAGTAGAATATCATCAACATAAAGCACTAGGAACATTACTACTTTATCTTGATGTCTTTTGTACACACATGGTTCATCAAGATTTTATTCAAAACCAAATGTCTTGATTGCTTGATCAAATCTGATGTTCCATGACCTAGATGCTTGCTTAAGTCCATAAATGGACCTTTGCAACTTGCATACCAAATGCTCTTGGTTCTTTGCTATGAAACCTTCCGGTTGCATCATATAGATTTCCTCTTCAAGATTGCCATTAAGAAATGCAGTCTTGACATCCATTTGCCAAATCTCATAATCAAAATGAGCAGCAATGGATAAGAGAATTCTGATAGATTTAAGCATTGCTACTGGAGAAAAGGTTTCATCATAATCAATACCTTCTTTTTGAGTATACCCTTTCGCCATTAGCCTTGCTTTAAAGGTTTCAATCTTTCCATCTATCCCTCTTTTTCTCTTGTAAACTCATTTGCAACCAACAAGTTTAATGCTGTTAAGCGCCTTTACAAGATCCCAAACTTGATTGGAATACATGGAATCTAATTCAGATTTCATAGCTTGGACCTAATGATGTGCATCTATATCATTTGTTGCTTCATCATATGTGTAGGGATCCGATTCAACCTCTTCTGAGATAGCTTCATAAGTTTCTCCCAAACCTATGAATCTTATAGGAGGCCGAACAATTCTCCCACTATGACGAGGCACCTAAGTACTAGACATGTCATGAGTAGTATCTTGTGGTGTATCTAATATAGCCACATCATCTCTAGTTTCATCTATTGGTTGTTCATTTACAGGTTCATTCATTTCAGCCAACACAACTCTACTTCTAGGAGTAAAATTATTCATATAGTCATTTTCTAAGAATTTAGCATTTGTACTAACAAAAACTTTGTTATCTTTATGACTATAGAATAAATAACCCCTAGTTTCTTTTGGATAACCTACAAGCAAATGCACTTCTGATTTTGGTTCCAATTTATCAGGCTTCCCTTTTAACACATGTGCAGGACAACCCCAAATGTGGAGATATTTCATGCTAGGCTTACGCCCACTGCACAATTCCATGGGTGTTTTGGGAACAGATTTTGATGGGACTAAATTCAAAAGATGTGTTGCTGTATTTAAGGCATAACCCCAAAAGGAAATCGGTAAAGTTGAGTAACTCATCATGGACCTAACCATTTCTAAAAGAGTCCTATTCCTTCTTTCTGCTACACCATTCTGTTGGGGAGTTCCACGTGCAGCCAATTGGGATACAATCCCATTTTGAGATAAGTAATCCTTAAAATCCCCAAGAAGGTATTCACCACCACGATCAGATCGAATGGCTTTTATGTGTTTACCTAATTGATTCTCAACTTCAGCCCTAAACTCTTTGAACTTTTCAAAGGTTTCAGACTTCCGTCTCATTAGGTACACATAACCATCTCTTGAGTAATCATCAGTAAAAGTGATGAAATACTTATAACCTTCTTTTGCTTGGGTTGACATAGGACCACATACATCAGAATGTACTAGCTCTAGCAAATCTTGGGCTCTTCTACCTTTTGCATTAAAAGGTCGTTTGGTCATTTTACCTTCCAAACAAGATTCACAAACTGGAAATTCATCAAAGTCCATGGGCTCTAAGAGTCCATCTTTGATCAGTCTTTGAATCCTATTTGAATTAATATGACCCAAACGCAAGTGCCAAAGATATGCATCACTAGTAGAAGGAAATTTTCTCTTTAATGATTTTACATGAGAGTCATTATCTAATTCAAAATTATATAATTCATGCTTATCAGGAGTTAAAATATAAAGACCATCCACAATATTGCTAGAACAGATAAACACTTTATCCTTCTTTATTACAACATTGTCTTTCAAGATAACACAATATCCATGTTTACCTAAGTAAGTAGCAGAAATTAAATTCCTACGAACATTAGGTACATATAAATAGTCTTCTAATATCAGAACTCTAGATACAAAACATAAATTATAAACACCAACAGCTACAACTGGAATTCTGCTCCCATCAGCCAAAGTAAGAAACAACTCCCCTTCTTTAAGCTTTCTGGTCTCCTGAAACCCCTGCAAAGAATTGCAGATATGATTAGTACAACCTGAATCCACACACTAGGAATCCGTGGGATTCTGTACCAAACATATTTCAAGAAGGAATGTATTATTCATACCTTTATTCTTGGCAGCCTTGAATACTGGACAATTCCTCTTCCAATGTCCTTTCTCACCACAATGGAAACACTTTCCTTTGAACTTCTTTCCTTTATCAGCAACCCCTAAAGCAATTTGTTTACCCTCTTGTTTTGTGAAGTCCTTCTTCTTCTTCTTCTTACCCTTGCCTTTCGACTTAGGTTGAGAAGTAAAAGCTTCACCAACATTGGCTTCAACATTGGAAGTACCAAGAATGCCTTTTGCCGCTACCAATTCATTCATTAATTCAGACAATGTATAAATCTTTTTGTTCATATTATAGTTCAGTTTGAATTCCTTGAATGATTCTGGTAGCGACTGGAGTGTCATATCCACTTGGGATTCTCCATCTATATCGGCACCTAAAACTTCTAATGTATTCAAATTAGAGATCATTGTAAGACAATGCTCTCTCACTGAACTTCCTTCAGCCATTCTGGTATTATAAATTTGCCTCATGGTCTTTTGCCTTGCAGAACGGCCTTGCTCACCCAACATCTCCTTCAGACTTTGCATGATGTCTGAAGCTAGTTCTACATCCTGCATTTGATGCTGTAGAACATTTGAGATAGATGCTAGGATGTAGCACTTGGCCATCTCATTAGATTTCTGCCAACGATCATATCGTTGTTTTATCTCATGAGGTGCATCTAATGAAGGAAAGGTAGGACATGGTTTAGTAGGAACATACTTATGCTCTTCAGCAGTAAGAACAATGTCCAGATTTCTTTTCCAGTCAACATAGTTGGATCCAGTCAGTTTGTTTTGATTAAGAATAGTTACAAGTGGACTAAATGATGCCATGTTCTAAATCTGAAAACAATAAACATGAATATAATCAATAAATTGGACATTATCAATTTAGCATATAAACATATAGTATGGAACCTTAATAAAACCATAATATAATATATGCAACAACAACCCAATCCCGCAATTAATATTCCTCGGAAGCGAGGTCATACCAATCACTATGATTAGGTGAGAAACTTTCTCATTATTAATGCTATCATGGTAACTCTTACCAAACAAAAATAATTTGTCGTTTTCCCTTCAGTCTCTAAGTAATAATGACATAGCTCCGAAGGGAGGTTAACATTACACTTATTCTAGTGTATACCATTACCTAGAATCAATGTGAATAACCAAGTAACTCCACGGAAGCGTGGTCGTTCTCAGTGTAAAAACACATTTCATCTAGCCCTAAGAAGTTTAACCTGTAGTACCATGAATCAAACACCCTCCGAAGGGAGCAAGGCATATATGCCAAGGCGAGGTGCTTAATCACATTACTTTAAACCAACAATGGAGGCCGTGAAATACAACCCTTGTATCTCTCTCCCACTAGATGTTTTAAAAGAAAGGTTTTTAGTTTTGAAACATGCATAATCTAATTACACATAGTCTTACTCTTTTAACATGTGAAAACACTTAGAAAAATTTCTGATTTTCTTTCTTTCGATCGATCGAAAGTGCCCCTCGATCGATCAAAAAAATTAAGAAATTCGAACTTGATCATCTGACTCTTTCGATTAATACTCGATCGCCTCTCGATCGATCGAAAAACAAATTCGATCGATCCACTAGCAATCGAAAATCAATTGATCTAAAAAAAATCTTATCACTGTCTCATTCGATCGATCGAAAGTGATTTTCGATCGATCGAAAATCGCGAATTTCAAATTTCCAAAATTTTTTCTAAGGCAGTTTTCTCCATTTTTCATGAACGAACATTCAACATATGAACATTACAGACAGAGTTTGATGTCAAAACTGAAATTCGTTGATGCTAATGCCTTAAGATTCAATTTAAAATACTTAAATTTAAATTTAAAACATCATAACATCAATTTCAGTCTTCATCAAAACATAGTTTCAACAACATGCAGAAAATTAAGAAACATAATCTTCTAACAATGTGAAACTATCATCTCTAATTCTAAAACTCACAAAACATGTTATACAATACGAAATTAAAAACCGCTCTGATACCATTTGATGGAATTAAAGATGAACGCAGTGGAAAAGTAAGTTTTGAAACGGATCTACTTCATTCGATATTGATAACATGCATAAAGTAAATTTCAGAATTTGAGAACAAGAGATCGTACCTTGAAGCGGTGAATTCCAAAACCGAAGATTGAAGCACTTGGGAATACTTTTAATCTTCACTCCAATTCCACTAACGCCCAAGATGTGTGGTCTCTCAATTGGTAACAAAGGGATTATTAGAGAGTGACTTTCACTCACTTCCACACTATTACAATGATGTTTTTCTTACCAATAAAATTCTGTACGTTTTTTCCTTTGTATCTAACCAATATATCTAATTGGGCTGGCCTTTTGGGCCTTACCAATTGGGCTTAAGTGTGTGGCTTGGAGTGGGACCAAAAGGGACCAATAAGACACTAGCTCCAATGGGCCTTGGGCTTTTCTGTCAACTCTTGACAAGTCCAAAGTTACCATTAACTATATTTAATACCACTATATAAATATAGTTGCACTCTAGGTCTTATCTATATATTATATCCCAAGACTTTATTATACATGCAACCCCTTCATAAAATATTCATAGTAATACAAAGTCATTGAAATAGACTGCCACTTTGTAAATTACTACATCTTGATAATTGAGTACCTGGTTTAATCCTTTAATGGTATTCATTATATATTTATGAAATCCTATTCCATAAATATATACTTTAGTCTTACTAAAGTGGTTAGGCCTAACTCTCTAAATAAGAAACTCATTAAACTTATCTCAAGGGAATACTTTATATCTCCGTTAAGAGACTATGAATTCCATCTTGAGAATACATGTTCCATCAACACTTAATGTGGCTGCCCAACATACTGAGGTTTTGACCATTACTTTAGATCTCACTCCTAATATATCAAAGCAACCTACACCTCATAATCAGGTTCATTATTCTTTCAGGATTAAGAGTTCGTGCAAATACAAGTCATGAGATTTATTATTCATTTGACAGTCCTTAGGCAAATAATAAATCTCACAGCGGTCCAGTTCAATATGTCTTAACTCTTAAAACATATTAACACATCAACCAGAAGTCTCCACTTCCATGATCAAGACATCATCGTGATTGACGTGTTATAGTCTTTGCAGATGAAATGCCCAATTTCATCACCGACTACGAACTATAGTTCTGAGTTTACAAAGAACTTGTGATTTATGTCTTCTGTGACTTTTCACATAAATCACATACAATGCATCTCATGGACTAAATGATAATGTCCGAATATTCAAGTTACCACTATTTCAGATAATAATAAAACAAATTTATTAAACACAATATTAAGTCATACATAATGTCATACACAATGTCAAACTTAATATCATACATAGCATCACTCAATAGGATTTAAGGGCACTAATCCTAACAACATCACTCTTGTGCCCTTGTTGGATTTTATATCCTTAATGCAATTACTTTGAGTTTTTGTATCGGTTAAGTGTTGGACATGCAAATGATACTTCGCATTGAGCTTATTAGCTTGCATGTCCGGATGTTCATTCCTTGTGTGAATGAGCATTGTGGTCACTATTTATAGTGATTGTTCTTTTTTTGGTCAAGTCATGCTTTATTGCTTTAATCTATGTTGTTTGATCACATTGTGCTTGCTCCATATGCATTACAAGTTTTTTGCATATAATGATCATATTGTGTTGTTGTTTTTCAGAAGATACTTGTTCTTATGGTTCAAGAGCTACACAGATTCTAGAGTTAGGTGTGGGTGAGTTTTGTTCAACTATTCCCAACTCACATGTTAAGTCTAGAGTTTGTTTTAGGGTTTTGTCACGGAATAGCCAAAGGGGGAAATTGTAAGGTTGAATTTAATCAACCGTTTTGTTGGTTTGATTCCATGCCAAATTTGCTTGTAATTCATCATTTAGAAACCCTATATTTATGTGGGAATCATGTAAGGGTAGTGTGTGAGAGAGTGTGAAGAAAAGCTCAAGAGTGTGCAACTCAACAGGGCCTCGTGACTGGATCTCGCGACTGGCAAGTCATCAAAGGAGGCACACGTGTGAAACATGTAGAGGAGCTAACGAGTCACACCAGCTGGAGCACTACAAGACAAAACTTCCAGTCCGGCTAGGTAGTTAGCTCGCGACTCAGTCAAGTCTCGAGGTCAAGTCAACAAACTACTCTGTTTGGGAAAAAATGACCTTTCGCATTCCAAACACACACTAGTATAAATACCCCTTATACCCATGAAATGTAGAGAGCTTCTAGAGAGAATTTTGATAGAGAAACCCTAGAGAAAAACAAGATTGACCCATCCACAATCTTCATCTTTTGATTCTCCAAATTCCTCTACTCTCACCCTCTCCATTGTTACATCCTTGAGAGGTACATTAGCCAAATCATTTTCTCACCATACCCATATCTGTGAGAAGGATATTTTAATGCTTGGGAAGCAGTTAGGAAGGGACCAGCTGATATTGGTTGATGCTATGGGCTATAACGGAATCCGATAAGCTAGAGAAGACAAAGGTTCGACGTAACCTCGTTGGAGCAAGAAGCTTTGAGGGTTTAGGTACACTAGGTAGATTAGGCTTGGAGGGTCTTCTGCTGTTTATGTATCCCAACTTCATTCTCTAGTGGATTATTGACCACTTGGAGGGCGGCGGAGAGGTTTTACGCCGAGGACTTCGATTTCCTCTTCGATAACACATCGATGTGTTGTCTTTGTTTTTGCATCTCTCTTCCCTTAATCTTTGCCATTTAATTTCTGCTGTGGTTGTGATTTTATTTGGTTTAGATTGTTTTATCAATTCTGTTTTAGCTTATTTTCATATTCTGCGCATACATTGTTTGATAATAAGCTTGAATTGGTAATTTGTAATTTGGGGGTCTAAACGTTCAAGGTGTTTTACACACTATTTGAACATTCAGTTGTAATTGGGGGATTGATCCACGTAGTATTTTAATTTGATCCTTGAAATTTTGTGCTGCTGTCTTTTGCCAAAGTGCTAGTCTATGTTCTATTGTGTTAAAGGTACTGGTTATGATGCCTTATAGATGTTTTTGTTTAGATTGTTAGGGCAGTAGTTAGTGTGTTTTGCTTTGTTATTTGTTTTGGCTTGCTTTGGTTTTATGGTTTGTTTTGTTTTGGTTGCTATAGTAGGGAGGTTTCCCTTTGCTAGTTTATTTTGGGTCTTCCTTTGTAATTTGTGTTTTATTTCTATAAATAAAAGCTAAATTATCCAAAAATATAGAATCAAAACCTAGGTTCACAATAGCTTCTGGCATAGCTTGGGACTACTGCACAATAATACAAGGGACGTTAAATAGAATCCAAATCTTCTGTCTCCCAAATGATTCTCTAATCTGGGCATGGACTCCTACGAGCCACTTCTCTATAAAAAGTGTGTATAAAGTAGCTCAAAAGTGGTTGAAGGAAGGAAATGCCAGTGCCAAAAGTGGTGGTAGTTCTGATAATACAAGATTGAGAACAATGTGGAAAGAGATATGGAAACTTAATTGTCCGAATAAAATAAAACACTTCACGTGGAGGTCGTGCAAGAACATCTTCCCAACCAAGCACCGTTTGAAGTCAAAAGGAATTATTACCGAATATGATTGTGATTTCTGTGGTTTGAGTGAAGCCTTAGGCCATACACTGTGGGGCTGCAAGATTGCTGCTGAAGTTTGGGGCACGACAAGACTTAAGATGCCATTCATTCAAAACACACCAAAGGTGGACGATTAGGGAGGTAAAAGTTGAGATGGATTGGGAGCTCTTTGCAACAACAGCCTAGAGTTTATGGAACCATAGAAACCTCGTCAGGCATGAAGGACAATTTAAAGAGACAAACAGGATTGCCAGGGAAGCCGCTGAGTGCGTCAAGGAGTTTAGACAAGATGAACTACCTAAAGGAAAACCTCCCACACACCACCCCTGCTGCCTGGTCCCCATCAAGACAGGGCTTTTACAAGATAAATGTGGACGGAGCAACATTTAAGGAGATAGGATGCAGTGGGATAGGAGCTGTTATCAAAAATGATCAGGGTCAATTAATGGGGGCTATGTGTAAGAGGATTGAGCCCCCTTTGAAGGCACTGCAGACAGAAGATGTGGCAGTGGAAGAGGGCATCCTACTTGCTTGGGATTTGGGATTGAAAGATATTGTAATAGAGAGTGACTCAATGGTGGTGACCTTGGCTTTGTCAAATGCTACCCGTCCACTGTGGTCTATTCAGAAGGTGTTGGAAGGAACACGTCAAAGCCTAAACCGTTTCAACAATTGGAGTGTTGCCCATGTTAGCAGAAATGGCAATAGAGCAGCTCACATGCTGGCTAGAAGTGCTAAGTCTGTCCTAGGCAGTGTTATTTGGGTGGAGGACACCCCTCCCCCCTCCAAAATTAATGCAAAGCAAGTTCTCATTGATGTAATCTATTTGAATTATGATTCTGTTTAATGAAAGTTAATGAAATGTTCATTATCAAAAAAAAATCTTCTGTCTCATGTATTGTGCACAATATATGAGACAAAAGATTTGGACTCTCAATCAATGTGAAATTTTTTATATTGTTGTATATATTCTTTAGTTCTTCTACAACACTTTTACAATAAACACAATTTAGGATAGAATGAATAAATATCAATACTTTTAAGTTAATTAATTTGAAAATAAAAACGCCGTACAATCTATTTAAGAAAATAAAATCATATATAAAACATTTGAAAAACGTTTAGTATATTATCATACTTTTAATTCTTCTACGTGATTTTTTTTTCATTTTTTTTTAATTAAGAAAATGATTTGTTTGATATCATATATTTAGATTAATCTTTTAATTTCATTAAATAATTATTATATTTTATAAATTAATTATTATATTTTATTTTTTATCTTTTACTTGTTTAATTTGAAATATATACTTATAGTTACTGTGGGGCCAAGAATTAGGTAACCCTTACCCACTTCGTACCAAGCCCAAGGCCCATGCCGAAGAAGAAGAAAACTTCTGAGGACGACATGAGAATGTCCGAATCACCCAGGATGATCGCTGAGAACAACCATGTCCTCGGCCAACCCCAATCTGAGGAGGGAGAGCCAACGTCCCATCACAGGCAGCCTCCCAGAGCACCTTAGGAGAAAGAACGAGTATAATGTGCCGATCATGGGAGGATGGTGGAAGAGCAAATCCAAGACAAATTGTCATCTCCACATTAAATGCCCGCGCTGGTGTTCTGGCCGCATTAATGAAGAAATGACCCCTGAACACTGCAATCTTGGTAGCTGCAACTCACAGAAGGGTAGAGAAATGGCTAATGAGACAAGCACTCAAGTAGTGACCGGCCTGGTCGACAAATGTAGGGTTAGGATCGACTGAAAAGAGGTATATAATGTAAGAAGTCCTCCAGAAGAGGGGAGAGAGGGGAAAAAAGGCAAAAAATACTGCAACACTCACATGACCCCTGTAACCATGCATTGAAGAAGCAATAAGAACTTCCAGCCCCTTTTAGCCCCAAAGAAGAGGGATGAGGAGCCATATCTTACTCTTTAGCTTATGTTCTTGTTGTCCTAACCACCCTTACCTTGTTTAGCTATTGCAATCTTTACCAGGGCTTAGTTCTTGAACCCATACTCTACAAGTTCGTTGTATCGAGTTAGCTGGGCTTGAGTCCAACTCATCCTAGGGGCGCTTTCCTTGCCTATGTGGGACTAAGGTGTCAAGCCTTACACTACAAGGTCAGCCCTTAGTAGGGTGAAAATCCTGAACTCCCACATCGCATGGAAAAAGCCCAGCCCCTATAAGAATCATTCAATATTCCCTAGAACAAAGCTCCTCGGATTGTACCGAGAATAACTTTTCCTAGATAAACTCAGTTCATCTCTGTTTGATTGTCACGAACACCATATTAACTGTTGTCCATGTGCTAATACCTAGCTCTTTGACCTGCTCTCTACAAATTTATTGTATTGGGCTAGTTGGGCTTGAGTCCACTCACCCCATAAAAGAAGTGCTCAAACCCAGTCCCTACAATTGACGCCGTCTGTGGGAAAGAGCTTATGCGTTGGCAAGTGCAATGGTTAAACATGGCAGGATCAAGCTCCCATCAAAGGAGAAGGCCACTTTGGCGGCCATGACTTATACCACACATGCGAATTAGAGCAAGTCTCAAAAACTGCTACCTCATGCTGTGATAGTGCACATGGGGCTGAGCCTTTTAAGGCACTTGAGACAGCTAGGTCCTAGACAGAACTAGGGTATTGCATGGTCCTCAGACTCAAACCTATGGGGAACCTAGGTACCTCAGAAAAGCTAAGTGTTAGACAGAACCAAGGCCTTGCATGGTCCTCAAATTCAAGCCTGTGGGGAAACTAACTACTTCAAAAGAAAACTAGGTCCTAGACAGAACGAAGGTATTGCATGGTCCTCGGACTCAAACCTTTGGGGAAACTAGGTACCTCAGAAAGCTAAGTGTTAGACAGAACCAAGGCCTTGCATGATCCTTAGACTCAGCTCTGTGGGGAAACTAACTACTTCAAAAGAAAACTAGGTCCTAGACAGAACCAAGGTATTGCATGGTCCTCGGACTCAAACCTGTGGGGAAACTAGGTACCTCAGAAAGCTAAGTGTTAGACACAACCAAGGCCTTGCATGATCCTTAGACTCAACTCTGTGGGGGAAACTAACTACTTCAAAAGAAAACTAGGTCCTAGACAGAACTAAGGTATTGCATGGTCCTCGGACTCAAACCTGTGGGGAAACTAGGTACCTTAGAAAAGCTAAGTGTTAGATAGAACCAAGGCCTTGCATAGTCCTCGGACTCAAGCCTGTGGGGAAACTAACTACTTCAAAAGAAAATTAGGTTCTAGACAGAACCAAGGTATTGCATGGTCCTCAGACTCAAATTTGTGGGGAAACTAGGTACCTCAGAAAAGCTAAGTCCTAGACAGAACCGGCGTATTGCACAGTCCTCGAACTCAAACCTATGAGAAAGCGATCCTCGGATCAAACACTTGTTTAAATCTAGCGTGCTCGACTAGTCACACAGTCCGCGGAGTAGAGCACCCAATTATTTTCCTGGTAAGTCTTATATTGTTAACTTAGTTAAAGATAGCGATCGAGGGCTATCGTCAGCTTTATTGAAATTAGGGTGACGATTCTCCGTTATTACTAATGGCATTAACTATAAAGTCCCATTGGAGGCAAAAGATAACATACACATTGAATAATTATTGCAGAGAAAATAAAAGATTCATAAAGTAAGAAGAACAGCCTTTCTTATTATTTATTATTGAATAAAAAGAAGATACATCATACATCAGATAGCTTGTCTCTTAAAGCTAAACTACAATAAAGGAGGCCGATGATGCCTTGTCTCTTAAAACTAAACTACAGTAGAGAAAGCCCAGGATGGCTTGCCTCTTAAAGCTAACTACGATGGAAGAGGCTGAGGCGGGCTTGCTTTAAGGCTAACTCTAAAAAGAGAAAGCTCATAGGAATGGTGGTGGCGTCGCCTCATCCCAGTAGCACTTGAGCCGATGGAGACAGCACCGGCCATGAGAAAGAAGAAGAAATGGAGGCGCCTGGCCACCCCATCCTAGGATATTCTGTTGATTCTCTCCCAGTTTCATGATAACTGGACATTAGGGGAGGGCAACGCTCGAGCGTCAAACGTTCAACAATCTCGCAGACTTCCATCGGGGCCCCACCATCAATGTGAGGCCCAAACTTGGACGCGCCGGAAATATGATGCGACCTACGCCTACTTCGATTCTTAGCCGAAGGAGGAAGACTTTCTTTCTTGCTCGGTTGAAGGTAAGGGACATCTTTATCCCTTGCTTCCTGGCCCCTACCCTTATCTAAGGCCATCTCATTCCCTAAGTCTTGATCACGGCTGTGGCAAAGTCCTTGGGAGGGCCTATGGTGTTGAAGGTTTGAAGTTCCTGATGAACGTGGGGGGGTTGTAAAAAGAACCATTCCCGCAAAAGGCCTTATATAGAAGGCAAAGTCTAGTAGGTATCGATCTGCACGAAATTCGAGGGGTCAGATACGGCGCAATAAATCCCGTCCAATTCCCAAAGAAATTTCTAGCCGTTGGATCCACGTCACTTCACAAGGGAATTAATGAGGGCATGCTTCGTGCACCGAAACGTTAGAAACGTGCCTTGGGCAGGTGAAAATGCCCTAGCACCGATGGAGAACAAGACTTGATAAGCTATGACAAAAGACCGAGGACATCAAAATCCTCATTTCCGCCCGAGGAGCCTGACAGCTAGATTTTAAGGGGCTATTGTGGGGCCCAAGAATTAGGTAACCTTGACCCACTTCGTACCAAGCTCAAGGCCCATGCCGAGGAAGAAGAAAACTTCCGAGGACGACGTGAGAATGTCCGAATCACCCAGGATGACCGCTGAGGACAACCATGTCCTTGGCCAACCCCAATAAGAGGAGGGAGTGCCAATGTCCCATCACAAGCAGCCTCCTAGAGCACCCCAGGAGAAAGAACAAGTATAATATGCTGATCACGGGAGGACGGTGAAAGAGCAAATCCAAGACAAACTGTCATCTCCACATTAAATGCCCGCCGCTAGTGTTTTGGTCGCATTAATGAAGAAATGACCCCTGAACACTGTAGTCTTGGTAGCCGTAACTCACAGAAGGGTAGAGAAACGGCTGATGAGACAAGCACTCAAGTAGTGACCAACCTAATCGACAAATGTAGGGCTAGGATCGACTGAAAAGAGGTATATAATGTAAGAAGACCTCCAGAAGATGAGAGAGAGGGAAAAAAAGGCAGAAAATACTACAGCACTCACATGACCCCCTATAACCATGCATTGAAGTAGCAATAAGAACTTTCAGCCCCTTCCAGCCCCTAAGAAGAGGGCCGAGGAGCCATATCTTACTCTTTAGCTTATGTTTTTGTTGTCCTAACCACCCCCTACCCTGTTTAGCTGTTGCAATCTTTATTAAGGCCTAGTTCCTGAACCCATACTCTACAAGTTCGTTGTGTCGGGTTAGCTGGGCTTGAGTCCACCTCATCCCAAGGGCGCTTTCCTTGCCTATGTGGGACTAGGGTGTCAAGCCTTACACTACAAGGTTAGCCCTTGGTGGGGTGAAAATCCTGAACCCCTATGTCGTATGGAAAAAGCCTAGCCCCTACAAGAATCATTCAATATTCCCTAAAACAAAGCTCCTCAGATTGTACCGAGAATAACTTTTCCTAGATAAACTCAGCTCATTTCTGTTTGATTGTCATGAACACCATATTAACTTTTGTCCATGCACTAAAGCCTAGCTCTTTGGCCCACTCTCTACAAATTTATTGTATTGGGCTAGTTGGGCTTGAGTCCACTCACCCTATAAAAGAAGTACTCAAACCCAGTCCCTACAGTTACCTATGAAGTATCTAAACTACAACAATATCTAACGCTAGGCATGAAAAAATAAATAATGACTTATAACACTTACATTATATTTTATATTTAAATCATACTTTTTCTTAATTAGCTAATTTTTTTAATTATACTAAAATTTAAAATTTTTGAAAATAATTTTGTCTTCAGCTTTTTATTTTCATTTTAAACCTTTAAATTGAAATTTTGATTTTGCCACTGTATATGACCACGTGAAATGCCAACAAGATCAATCATATTATGTTTGTATTCTCTATAGACTTGAAATGCTAAACGCTACATTAATTGACAGTGATAATAATTGAACGTGTTCCTCTTTATGCTACAAGAACGTTAACGTGTTTCTCTTTATGCTACTGCAGTCAAAATACATATTGTAAGGTTGGATTTAATCAACCATCTTGTTGGCTTTATTCCGTGCCAATTTGCTTGTAATTCAGCACTTAGTAACCCTGTATTTAGGTGGGAAACCTGTAAGGGTAGTGAGTGAGAGAGTGTGAAGAAATGCTCTAGAGTGTGCAAGGAAACAAAGTCTCATGATTTGCAAGTTGCCAAAAGTTTGCACACATGCCAAGCATGTCAGAAGTTGAAGAGTCACGCCAGTTGTTGCACTACAGGACAAAAGTCCCAAGCTAGCCAGGTCGTTAGCTCGCGGCTTGAACTCGCGACTTAATCCAGTCACGAGGTCAAGTCGCCAAAATGCCCTGTTTGGAAAAAACTGACGTTTTGCATTCCTTTCTCACCCTACTATATATATACCCTTATACCCACCATATTGAGAGAGCTTCCAGAGAGAATTTTGTGAGAGAAACCCTAGAGAAATACAAGATTGATTCATCGACAATCTTAACCTTAGAGACTCTACAAATTCCTCTACTCTCTTCTTCTCCATTGTTATACCTTTGAAAGGCCTTTAGCCAAATCCTTATCTCACCACACCCACGTCTGTGAGAAGGCTTATTTGGTACTGTTGTGAAGCAGTTAGGAAGGAACCAATCTACATTGGTTGATGCTATGGTCTAGTAGTAGAATCCGATAAGCTAGAAAAGAAAAAGGTTCGGCGCAACCTCGTTGGAGCAAGAAGCTTGGAGGGCTTAGGTACCTGGGTAGATTAGGCTTGGAGGGTCTATTGCTGTTTATGTATCCCAACTACATTTTCTAGTGGATTATTGACCGCTTAGAGGGTGGCGGAGAGTGAACGGTTTAGACCCCTAAAACTATAACCAGATTGCGTAGCCTAGATTAATTAGCCAAGTTGTTACTTAGTCAAATTAAGCAATTCTAGGTTAAAACAATCACAATATCATATCAAGCATATAAAACATATAAAGCAGCGGAAAATAAATAACACATGATATGATCACCCAGGAAACCACACCGGAAAAACCTGGGGAGGATTTTACCCACCGATCCTCAAGGCAAAACGGAATCCACTAAGAAAGAATTGAAGTTGTTACAAAAGGACTTACAAGCTCCCCGCTTGACTTCCTAATGCTACACACCAGTAGTAACTTCCTGACACGACCACGCGCAGGCTCCGAGTCCACGGACTACTTCTTTCTTTGAACTCCTTCTTCAAGTACAAGCTCCTCACTTGTTTTTCTCTTTAAGCTTCAATGGCTGCAACCTAGTTGATCATCAAGATATTGATGTGATCTCAATCTTGAAAACCCTAAGCTTTGTGTAAAGGAAAGCTCCTCTAGATCTCACAAGAGATTTACACAAAACCGCAATGTATGAGCAACAATACAACTTGTGCAACTCTGAAAAACGTAGCTAGGGTTTGCCTTATATACCTAGGGCAAAAACATAAAAACCTAGACGTTTAAAGAGTTAGGGCTGAGTTGGAATTCTGCAGAAAAACGCATCTGGGCCGACTTTCGATCGATCGAGTCTAACCTTCGATCGATCGAGCCAGGCCGAGAAGCCCCAATGCTTCTGCAGTCACTCGATTCCAACTTTACAATATTAAACCAACTTTGAGCAAACTTAAACAAGACTAAATACATTGTTTTAATCATGGTTTGCCAACATTACATATTAGAGTTCTAAATACATAAAATCCTAAGACCTTAGAACCTAACAAACTCCCCCTTTGGCAATCCGTGACAAAACACACAATAAAAGCTCAAAGTTTACAAGTAATAGCCCTTTACATAATAATGCTCATAAAGAAAAGTTCAACCTAACTACTATCCATCGGTTGCAAGTGTAGACAGCAGCTTTGTCGAATCAACCTGTATATTCCTGAAATACTCAACAAACACATAAACGCATGTGTGGCAGCAAATAGTATATAAACAGGTATAATATTCTTGTAAGACTCACACAACACAAAATAAAGAAATATATCAATGAAGCAACTCATAAATATAATTCAATAAGCAGTGAATCACAAAGACAACAAGAATCAAAAGAAACATGTATATCAATATATCAATCAATGTTACTCCCCCTAACATGAACATCCCAAAAATGATATACAAAGTGAAGCACCTAGATACAATCTAAATAAACTCCACAAAAATATCTCATGCTAACAAAAATTATCTCCCCCTAACACAAAAATCTCCCCCTATCAACAAAAATCTCCTCTACAAGTCAAAAACTCTACTCCCCCTTTTTGTGACGGAATGCCAAAGGGCATCATAGACCATCATCAAAAGGAGGTGGTGAGGAAGAACGAAGATGCGCCAAATCCGCTCGCAGAGCACGAATCTCGTCGAACAGATCCACCAAAAGCTGACCATGAGCCGCCTGAACGGTCATGACAGTCTCCAGAGTACGACGAACATCGAAGTCAGCCGTAGAAGATGGAGGAACAACAGCAGCACCTACAGAATCTGGAACAGCCTCACCAGCAGGACCTGTAGAAGAAGAAGGAGGAGGTGGAGCGCTACTAGAGGGATCAGACCTAGGGTGTTTAGAACCAGCTCGAAGATGAGCGGCCCTCTGTCTAAGAAAAGACGCACCTATATGACCAATAACATGAACAGGCTCAGAAGCAGGGAAGTCCTCTAAACCTAGATAAAGTAAAATCCTATGAATGAAAATAGGATGGACAAGGGCATGGGCAGTAGATGAACTCCTATAAACTTCGTTCAAAGAACGAAGAAAAAGATGGGGGAAACTAATAGGAGCATCTGTGACAAGAGCGTATAGAAAAACACACCTCTCAAGAGGAATGGTGTGCAGATGAGAAATAGGCCAGAGTGAATGACAGGCTATCCTAAAGAATAGGTAGGTAGTCTCAGGAAGCTCAGCGGTGGTGATCCGAGGATCAGAACCCCACTGGATAGAAGATCCAGTGATGTAGGACATGACATCACTCAACTCAGGTGACTCATCATAGGGGTAAACAGGATCCCTAACCAACGGTACCTCTAGAGCATCAGCCACTACCTGAGGAGTAATGGAGTACTCTACACCTCGTATCCAACTCCTAACTAGAGTGTTGGAATCATAGATGCGGACAGAGAGGTTCGAGAAGAACTCTCTAATCAAGGTAGCCGGAGGTGGAGGGTCAGACACGGTCAACAAAGGTAACCAACCCCTACGCTCAAAATTTGCCCTAATGGTAGGATCTACCTCATCTAAACGAACAGAACGCTCAGCCCAAATCTTCCTATGTAGGTTTAAAGTCTCAAAAATCTCTTGGTTTTTCTCAGTGGGGAACCGCTCACTATCAAAAGATGGAGGGGAAGGAGTAGGAGTGGGGATGGTCCTACGAGCTCTAGTCTTCCTAGGCATGGTGCTAAGGAATAGGACAGAGACACAAAGAGAAAACCAAAAAGAACAGGAAATAAAACCAAGGGCAAACTGCAAGTTAGCACAAAAAAAATATAGAAAGAAGATCTATATGATGCATGAATCATTAATGATTGTATGATGCATGAACTAATGCAGTGATTAGGATCAAATTAAGTTCAATTTTCACAACATTGGCTTGAACATAGAGTTTCTTAACAAAAACCCTAAAAATTTTAGAACCACTTGAAAATTTTTGCAACAAATTGATGAATTAATCATTACATACCATTGGAAATAGTTCATAATAACCAATTGCATCAATTACACAAGCCAATTTCAACAATTAAACCCAATTTCACAAAAAGCCCCAATTCGGATCAAACACAAACCCTAGAAATTTCAATTATTCACAAAACTTCAAATTGATCAAATTAATTGCTCAAGAACATGTTTATATAGTGTCCCCATCAAAACCCATTGATCAATTTCACATGATTAGGTCCGAATCATCAAAAAATCTCAAAAAGAAAAGTCCGAAAATCACCCTCTAAAATGCATGAAAAATGCATGAAATCAAGTAAATAAACTGAAAAGCAAGGGTATTAAGGACATACCGGCTTGAGGAGAGAGAGATTATGCAAAAAGATCGGAAGAAAACGACAAAAACTCTGAAGAATTGGTCTTGCCTCGTCGGAGAGAGAAAAGGAAAAGTTTTGAAAAAGATATGAACTTTGAAAAAGTCAGATTTCCCTTTTTTAAAAAGCATATTCACGATGTTCGATCGATCGAGAATTACATTCGATCGATCGAAAGTGACAGACGTTTTAGCACTTTCTGAGGCACTTTTTCGATCGATCGAAAAACACTCTGGATCGATCGAAATGGGTAAAAACACACTGAATTTTGAAAAAAAACAGTTTTAAAAAAATTGCAAACCCAATTTTAAAACAACTCCTCAAAGCTTTTTGAACAATGAATGCAAAATGCATGAGTATGAGATGGAATGCATTTTCAAAAACCCAAAATTTTAAACCCAATTTTCTCAAAAACCAGTTCCCAATTGTCTTCCAAATTAATTTTCTCAAGCAACAAATATGTTGTGCATAAATCTCAAGATATTTTCAAACTTGGTTGGTCAGACCAAGAACACACACACTAGCATGTACAGTGTTTAACAAAGAGTAACTTGTGTAGTGTGTGAAACTAGCAAAGACTTGAGATACATGTGAGGTGATACGTGAATGGCAATCATACACAAAGTCTACACAATTCATCACATAGAATTAAAAGAGACTATCACCTAAAGAGTTACATCCTATAACTCCCACATCTCCTAGATCAAAAGCTTGCAATCATGTAAGTTTCTTTTAATTTTGCCTCTTATTTATATATGAATTGGCATTCAGCCTAATAGTACACACCGGTTTGAATTAAGTGAATTGGCATCAAGCCTAATAGTACACACCAGTTTTAATTTTAATTGAGGCTACACCTTATGTTCTTTTTGTGCATGTGCTACACTTTCTCGAGCACTTAATCTTATGATATGCACTAAGGTGTTCATGATTGGCTAGTGAACAGTGGTGAGATGGTTATTTATGCCTTTCTCAAAAGGATCAAGTCCGACAGTCAACAACATGTGACTTCATGATTAAGGCAAAGTGATTAAGAACCACACACATCTTTCCCACACAACATGCACTACAAAGTTTCAACTAGTTAAGTGCAACAAATAAGCTCATCAAAGTTAAACAAGGTACACAAGACATGACATGTGTAAAAAGAATGACCAACCTTGTTTTCAAAAATCAAGAAAAATTGTGTTCAACACAGATTTTGCTTTCTCCTTTTTTTTTTTTTTTTTTTTTTATTATTATTATTTAAAGAGAAAACAAATAAATCCTAGAATGAAATGCATGTATGTAATGCAATGCAAGTCCTAGAACAAAAGAAAAACACAAAAACCAAACAACAGTGGTCACAATAGAATAGAGCAATGAAGCACAAGGACCATGTCAGAAAGACTCAATTAGATCGAGTCTTTTGCATCCAAAACTTTTTAGATGCACCCCGAGCATTGGAGTTCTTATTCACATTAGAGTGATTCCCAACTCCAGAATTAGAATAAAGGTTTAACGCCTTTACCAATTCACCAATTAGTGCCATAGGATCTTGTGCTTGAGGCACAGGCACTTTTGGTCTTTTTGCTCTCTTATCAGCTTGAAGCTTGTAACAGTTAGGACGGATATGTCCAGACTTACCACAATAATGACAAACCCAAGCAGGTTTACCATGCATCTTGTCCTTCGGTTTGGTAGGCTCCTTAGGTTTGGATTCTCTTAAGTCTACCCTAATCTTCTTGGGTGGTGAAACTTCTACAGGTTTAACAACCTCACTCACAGGGGGTTTTACAGTTTCACTCACAACCTTACTCACAAGAGGTTCAGAAGAAGAAGAAGAAGGAACGAAGACAGTGGAATGGGGTCCAAAATCAAAGATGCTTTCTACATATCCTAACCCAGCTTTATCAGAAGGATACTTTTGAACATTTAACATGTGATCAAGTTTAGAACTAGCCGATCTAGCAACAGATAAATCATGTTCCAAAGTTCTAACTTTATCAAGCAACAGCATGTTTTCAGATTTAACATTATTCAAAAGATCATTAGCATCAAATAACTTCACAAGCAAATTTTTCTTCTCAAGCTCAAGAGCATCAATTTTCTTCAGGCCTAAATCAACTTTCATAGCATCCTTTGCAGCAATTTTGCAAAGTTTGTTATAGGCCTCTTGAAGATCTGCGTCTTCAGAGAGTTCCCCATCAGCAGGGTTCTCCTCAGCAGATATGCTTTCATCTACTGTACTAGTAGCAGTGAAAGCAATGAAATTTCCATCCTCGTCACAACCGGACTCATCATCAGAAACCTCATTATCACTAAGGGTTACAGCCATAGCTTTACCCTTATTTCTCAAGAAAGTAGGACATTCAGATTTGACATGACCATACCCTTGACAACCATAACACTGAGGACCCAAAGAGTTATTAGAAGATTGACCTACTTGTTCTCTAGGTTTTTCAAAGTTGTTAACCTTAGTGGGATCATTCTTCCTAAAGTTTCTAGGTTCAGCAGTGTTGGTGTTCCTTGCCTTTCTATTAGTGTTTCTGAGAAAATTTCTAAAATTCTTGGCAAGGTAAGCTATCTCCGTGGGAGAGAGCTCATCATCAAATCCACCACCTTCAACATCATCAACTGACTTCAGTGCCATTGATTTGGATTTGACAGTCTTGGGTAAGTCAGACTCATAGGACTGAAGAGATCCTACAAGCTCATCCACAGGGATGGAGTCAACATCCTTACTTTCAGTAATGGCTGTTACTTTGGGTCTAAAGTCTTCAGTTAAGGATCTAAGTATCTTCCTAACAATTTTAGGTTGATCATAGACTTCACCCAAATTATAAGCAGAATTAACAATATCATTCAGTTTAGCATAAAACTCATCAAAGGTTTCATCATCAGACATTCTAATGTTTTCAAACCTAGAAGTTAATTGCTGCAGTTTGTTAATTTTAACAGCCTTTGTGCCTTCATGCACAGTTTGGAGGATTTTCCAGGCAGTATGAGCAACCTCAACATTAGAGATCCTCTTAAATTCCTCCATTGAAACAGCATTAAAGATGGCATTCATAGCTTTGCTATTGAAGCCTGCTGCTTCTTTCTGAGGAGTTTGCCACTCACTCACAGGAGTAGTGGGCTTCTCCCATCCGTATTCAACGGAATTCCACACCCTTTCATCTATGGATTTCAGGAAAGCTTTCATCCTTACTTTCCAGTAAGCATAATTGTTCTCATCAAAGTGAGGAGGAACAAACAGAGAGTGTCCATGCTCCATGACAACTGGGGTCAAGGATCAGCTCTGAGATAAAGATCTCAAACAAGAAGAGCTACCCGCTCTGATACCACTTGAACGGTTTAGACCCCTAAAACTATAACCAGATTGCGTAGCCTAGATTAATTAGCCAAGTTGTTACTTAGTCAAATTAAGCAATTCTAGGTTAAAACAATCACAATATCATATCAAGCATATAAAACATATAAAGCAGCGGAAAATAAATAACACATGATATGATCACCCAGGAAACCACACCGGAAAAACCTGGGGAGGATTTTACCCACCGATCCTCAAGGCAAAACGGAATCCACTAAGAAAGAATTGAAGTTGTTACAAAAGGACTTACAAGCTCCCCGCTTGACTTCCTAATGCTACACACCAGTAGTAACTTCCTGACACGACCACGCGCAGGCTCCGAGTCCACGGATTACTTCTTTCTTTGAACTCCTTCTTCAAGTACAAGCTCCTCACTTGTTTTTCTCTTTAAGCTTCAATGGCTGCAACCTAGTTGATCATCAAGATATTGATGTGATCTCAATCTTGAAAACCCTAAGCTTTGTGTAAAGGAAAGCTCCTCTAGATCTCACAAGAGATTTACACAAAACCGCAATGTATGAGCAACAATACAACTTGTGCAACTCTGAAAAACGTAACTAGGGTTTGCCTTATATACCTAGGGCAAAAACATAAAAACCTAGACGTTTAAAGAGTTAGGGCTGAGTTGGAATTCTGCAGAAAAATGCATCTGGGCCGACTTTCGATCGATCGAGTCTAACCTTCGATCGATCGAGCCAGGCCGAGAAGCCCCAATGCTTCTGCAGTCACTCGATTCCAACTTTACAATATTAAACCAACTTTGAGCAAACTTAAACAAGACTAAATACATTGTTTTGATCATGGTTTGCCAACATTACATATTAGAGTTCTAAATACATAAAATCCTAAGACCTTAGAACCTAACAGAGAGGTTTTACGCCGAGGGTTTCGGTTTCCTCTTCGATAGCACATCGCGTGTTGTCCTTGTGTTTGCATCTCTCTTCCTTTATCTTTGCCTTTTATTTTCTGCTGTGGATGTGATTATAATTGGCTTAGATTGTTTATTAATTCTGTGTTTAGCTTATGTTCATGTTCCGCACATTAATTTTTTGATAATAAGCTTGAATTGATATTTTGTATTTTGGAGTCTAAACGTTCAAGGGTGGTTTATACCCATTTTGAACTTTCAATTGGTATCAGAGCAGGTATATTTGTTATGGTTTAATTACCTAAGTGTGATCCTTGATCCCTTGGTGGTTTTTGGAAAATGTCTTGGTTAAAATCAACATGAAGGAAAGTAAAGATGTTTGTGAAAAGGACTCTATGAGTATTTTTGAAGATTGTTCTAGTAATGTGTTTTTAGAGTTATTTAAGACAAAGAAACATGCTAGAATCTTCTGTCACATGCTGAAATCCCTATTTCATAGAAACCATGATATTCATAACAGCTTATGTGAGTCAAAGTCCTTACTCTATAAGTATGAGAGGAGAAATAGACATTTGTGTGATAAACTTGATCGACTAAAAAGAAAACTTCACTCATCCTTGAATGAAATAAAGGAAAATGAGTCCTGCTTCGAGGGCCAAGAATTCTCTCTCATGCATGTCTTTTTGTTCATACCGCTTTGAATGTATTTAATTCATGTTTGTGGTATCTTGACAGCAATTGTTCAAAGCATATGACTGGAGATAAGTCTCTGTTCAAAACTCTTAAAGAGAAGGAAGATGGCTTTGTGACATTTGGAGATGGTAGTCATTCACAAGTTCTTGGAAAGGAAACGGTGGACATTCCGAGACTGCCACTGTTAATTGATGTGCTGTATATTAAGGGATTAAAAGTGAACTTGCTGAGTATTACTCAGATTTGTGATGACGACTCTTTAGTTCAATTCTCAAAGAAAGGATGTCTAATCTTGAATGAAGAAGGTGTTCAAGTTCTGAAGGGACTTAGGACCACCGATAATTGTTATGGGGTTATTCCCAAACCAAGCATAGCATGTCGGAGTGCTCGGGTAAATCTCTTGGAGTTGTGGCATCAACGACATGGACATGCTAATTATAAACAAGTGGCCAAAGTCTCGAAGCTTGAAGCAGTGGTTGGTTTACCAAAGTTTGGGAAAATTGAGAAGAATGTTTGTGGTTCATGTCAATTAGGAAAGCAGACAAAGTCAAGCCATCCGAAAGTGAATGCGGTTGCAACCTCTCGCCCCTTAGAGTTACTACATGTGGATCTAATGGGTCCAACAAGAATAGAAAGTATGGGTGGAAAGCGTTATATTATGGTGGTGGTTGACGACTTCTCAAGGTATTCTTGGGTGGATTTTCTTAGAGAGAAATCAAAGGCATGTAACAAGATGGAGAAATTGTGCAAGAGACTTATTAATGAAAAAGGAGTACCTATTGTCAAGATCAGAAGTGACCACGGGAAGGAGTTTGAAAATGCAAAGTTTGAAGCATTTTGTGATGAACATGACATCAAGAAGGAATTCTCAGCCCCAAAGACTCCACAACAAAATGTAGTTGAAAGGAAGAACCAGGTGATTCAAGAAATGGCTCGAGTAATGTTACTCAACAAAAACCTTCCATAGAAGTTTTGGGCTGAAGCAGTGAATACTTCATGTCATATTAGGAATAGGATTACTTCCGAGTAGGAACGAAGAAGACATCGTATGAAATTTGGAGAGAAAAGAAACCGAAGGTGAAATATTTCCTAATTTTTGGAAGCAAATGCTATATTCTTAATGATAGAGAATCCTGAAAAATTTGATGCTAAGAGTGATGAAGGGATTTTTCTAGGCTACTCATTAAATAGCCGAGCATATAGAGTGTTCAACAAACGCATTAAGACAGTGATGGAATCAATAAATGTGGTCATCGATGACACCATATCTGAAAGGGATATTGATGATGGTGAAGGATCTGACCTGAAGAAGGGGGAGGTTAAGGACAACATGTCACAAGATGATGATATTGAGAAAGAATCACCGGAAAAAGAGTCCACACCCCCTATACCAAGAAGGGAGACTAGATCAACCCAAGGGCCTTCTAGCCCTCTCACCCCTCTGGAAGTTCAATCTCCGATCTCTCTAGATGAAGAACCTTCTACCTCCAACAGACCGTCATTAAGGGTAATTCTCAATCATCCATCAAGTAATATCATTGGTGATGTAAATGAGGAACTTCAGCTGAAAAAATGACCAAAATACAGTGCGAATCATGTGACATACAATTGTTATCTTGCTCAATTTGAACATAAGAAGGTAGAGGAAGCTCTTAGAGACGAGAACTGGATAAAGTCTATACATCAAGAGCTATATCAGTTTGTTAGAAATGATGTATGGGAGTTGGTTCCAAGGCCCAAAGACACCCATGTAATCAGCACCAAGTGGATCTTTAAGAACAAAACTGATGAAGAAGGTGAGGTTGTCTGAAACAAGTCTAGGCTGGTAGCACAGGGATATACTCAAGTGGAAGGCATAGATTTTGATGATTCGTTTGCACCAGTAGCAAGACTAGAGTTGATTCGAATTCTATTGTCCATAGCATGTGTTATGGATTTCAAACTGTACCAAATGGATGTGAAAAGTGCCTTTCTGAATGGTTTTCTAAATGAAGAAGTATTCGTTGAGCAACCAAAGGGATTTCAAGATCCTCACTTTCCGGATCATGTGCTAAGGTTGAAGAAAGCACTGTTTGGGTTGAAGCAAGCACCAAGAGCATGGTATGATCGTCTCACAACATACTTGTTGGATCGTGGTTTCAAAAGAGGCCAAGCTGATCGAACTTTGTTTGTCAAAAGAGATGAAAAGTCTCTCCTTGTCGCTCAAGTGTATGCGGATGACATTGTTTTTGGATCTACAATTGATCAACTAGCTCATGAATTCTCGAAAGAGATGAAACGGGAATTTGAAATGAGCATGATAGGAGAGTTGAACTACTTCTTAGGGATTCAAGTGAAACAACGGGGAGATGGAATATTTATCTCTCAAGAGAAATATGCCAAAAATCTTGTCAAAAGATTTGGCCTGGATTCGAAGAAACACATTTCTACTCCCATGAGTTCATCATCGAAACTGAGCATAGATGTAAATGGTATTGATGTTGATCCAACACTATATCGAAGCATGATTGGTAGTCTTCTCTATCTCACAGCTAGTAGGCCGGATATTGCATTCAATGTAGGGGTCTGTGCTCGATTTCAAGCTGCTCCTAAAGAGTCCCACTTGACAGCAGTCAAGCGAATCATTCGTTATGTGAATGGCACGTCTGAATATAGGATTTGGTATTCTAAAGATTCGAATGAATGTTTGGCGGGATATTCAGATGCAGACTGGGCTAGATGCATTGATGATAGAAAAAGCATTTCTGGTGGTTGTTTCTATCTTGGAAATAACTTGGTCTCATGGATGAGCAAAAAGTAAAATTCAGTCTCTCTTTCAACTGCTGAAGCTGAATATATTGCAGTAGGAAGTTGTTGTGCCCAATTGTTATGGATGAGAAAACTACTACATGACTATGGAATTTCCTAAGACACCATGTGTGTGTTCTGTGATAACACCAGTGCAATAAATCTGTCAAAGAATCCAGTTCAGCACTCCAAATCAAAGCATATTGAGATCCGGTATCATTTCATTCGAGACTTGGTAGAGGACAAGATAGTATGTCTGGAATTCATCAATACAGAAAATCAGAAGGCTGACATATTCACTAAATCTCTTGATGGCCCTAGGTTTGAATCCCTGCGTAAGACCATTGGTGTCGGTATCATTCCCTAAACTCTATCTTCCATATGTGCTTTGTGTAGAATGTTCTACATTGTGTTTGTAATTAGCACTTCTTCATATGATTCATTTTGTTTGTGTGTTTTTTATAAAATTTTTTTCTTGCTAATTTTGTTTTGATCAATCAATATTTTTCTTGTGTCAAAAATTCAAAAACACATAAAAAATAGAAAATCCAAAAAGTTTGATCAACTTTGTTGAGTTTTGTCTCAAATCATGTTTTGCCCTGTATATTTGTACTAATGGCCTTGTGCATTTACGAGTTTAGCTTGTTCCCTTTGCACTCATATCATTGTGAGAGAAATTTTTAAATCTATGTGACTGTTGTAAATAGATCTTCAACCTTGTCATGAATGATTAGTGAATGGTTTTGTTGATCTTGAGACATGCAGAGAGACTCATGCCTATATATCTTCCCACTCTTTATTTTTGTTTTTGCTTAAAAGAGCTCTCTAAATGTAAATCTCCAAATGAAAAGAGATATAGAGCTGCAAAAACCTGTCGCACATACTAGTATTTGACTAGGAAAAAGGGAAAGCGATCAAAATAAAATGTTTGATGCCAAAAAGCCAAAGGCTAACTCATAAATTGAAATATTAAAAATTTCAGGCATCTATCTCACATTGAGATTCTCTTTGCTCAAAAAGTGCAAATGATATGTTGAATATGGAGCCAAATGAAAAGTTTCAAAGAATGTAATCAAGTTCTTGTGGGAGGTCATACATGCATGTTTCTATAATTGAAATAGGTCACATTATCTAGTGCTAATTGTGTATGCCTTGATTGAATTGATCATTGAAGCTTCACATTGGACTAAGGACTATCCAATTTTTGATATCCACACACAACACACAAGTCTATGCTCTATGGATGCCATATTCATTTGTGTGATTGTACTTGATTAAATGTGTTTTCACATACCCAATCTTTGTTTGATCAAACACAAAAAGATTTTTTAGTGTTTTTAGTTGTTTTTGGAAAGTATTTTGTTTTTACAAAAATATCAAAAATTTCAAAAACTGTTTCCCCTGTTTTGGCGACTAAGTCGCGGGTTAGCCTAGTCGCAAGCCCACTCAGAGATTTTTCGCGGCTTACTGACGAGTTAGTATCCCAGTCGCGAAAAAGACTTAGAAAATTTTTCGAAATTTGAGTTTTTGCATTTTTCACGGCTCTGTTCGGCAACTTGTTCGCGGATGGAAGGTCCAATCGCGAGGATTACTCAGAGATTTTCGCGACTCAGCTCGCGACTCCTTCGTGGGTAGAGCTTCCAGTCGCGAAAAACACTTAGAGAAATTTTCAAATTTCTTAACTTCACAGTGTTTCGCAGCTTACCATGGCGACTTGATCCAGTCGCGAAAAACGCGTGTTTTGCGTTTTAGAGTCTGATTTCAAAAACTTTTCAGTTTTCCCTCGAAATCATGTGACTGTTCATTGTCTTCCCCATTTCTCTCTCTAAAACTCACCGAGAAACTCTTTGAAAACCTCCATTTCTGCATCATTCTCACTTCACTCTTTAAGAGAAAGGTATGGGTTCTCCTATTTTCACCTAATTATTCATGATTTGAACAGTATTTTCTTGGATCTGTGTGTATGGTCCTCGTTTGAGTTTTGGATGGATCTGTGCTATTGGTATATTTTTTCCAAATATGGGTGTCTTCTTCTGTGATGATACTGTTCAGCTTCTTTGTTTTTTTTGTTATGTGAGTTCCTTTGATTATTGTTTACACACACACACCCATTATCATGTTTGGACCCTAAATTCCAAATTTTTAGGGTTCTTTTTCCTAAATGCTCATAAATTGATTTTAACCTTATGCTAATATTGGGTGGCATTGTTTCTGTTGGGTGTTGTTTTTTTTATAATCCCTAATGCAGAGTGGATATGTCACCATTCAAGACTTCAACTGTGAAAGGTGGTAGCAACAAAGGGAAAGAGCCAATCATTGATGTTGATGAAGATTCCCCTAGACCAAAGAGAGCTCGTTTTTCAACAAGAATGTTTGATAATAACTTGTTTAGGTCTTATGCTACTTTTGAATCTTTTCGGAACCATTTTCAAGATGCTACCTTGTTGGCTGAAAGAGCCGATAATCAGTCATCTCTTTTAGATAACTAAATTCCTACCTGGTTTGCCACAAAAGACTGGAATTTTCTTATCTCCGATCTCGAAGATGCCTATGAGAACATGGTGAAAGAGTTCTATGCCAATGCTATTGTAGAAGGAGAAGAGATCAAGTGCTGGGTTAGAGAAAAGCGGTTCTCGGTAACTCCGGTGTATCTCTCTGAAAATCTTCACATCAACCAGTCCATACTTCCTATCCCACCTGTCTATGATGATTTGGTTCCAAATGAGGGCACACTTCAGAGAGCATTAGAAGCTGATTTGTAATTCTCTTCCAGTGGATCGTCAATCAATGTGGCATCACTTTCTCCAGAATTAAGGCATATGTCAACAATCATGTGTAACAATCTCTATCCATTGTCAAGCACAGGTTACATCAACCTTGGACGAGCACTATTTCTTCATGATCTGGTATCTGATGTGGGAATTGATGTATGCTCCCACATCGTTCACATTTTGGCTAAGACAGTTAACCAAACTACTTCAAAGAATTGTATTCCGTTTCCTCGTCTCATATCTCAGATTCTGAAGCTCAAACGTGTGCGTCCCTCTGCTAATGAGTGGCCTCACTCCAGGCCAAGTCCAATTAATGGTCGTACTCTTCAAGCAAGTATGAGTCACACCAAGAAGACTGTCAAGCAAGAACATCATCCTCCTTAAGGAAGCTCAAGTTCTACCTCTCATTCCTATGATGAAACGTTCGACATCATCATGGCTGCACTTCAAGATCTTAGTACCAAAATTTCAGAACTTACTCAGATCATGTACTGCCAACACTCTCGTCTTGATAAACAGTTAACATCTCTTGAAACTCAGATGGATGAAATTCATCGGAAGCTAGAAGAGAATGACAACTAGCTATTCCATGACAAAAAGGGGGAGATGATGTCATTGACAGGGGGAGTGCAGTGATAGAGGGAGAAGTAGCAAGAAGTCTATGTTTTAGTTTTATAACTGCCTATTTATGTTTACTGCTTTTGGTTTAAAGCTTTGATACTCTGAGGTTATTTCAGTTATTTCAGTTTATTGTTTTATCTGGTTTGTACCCATGTTGCTTTTGTAAGCTTTGAGGGTTTGTTTCCTTGCACTTATGCATTTTATAGGCTTTTATGGTCTGTACCATGTATTTGCAACACTTTGCTTATGCAGCCTTTATGCATTGTGCTATAGTACTTGTTAATGCTTTGCATTATCTTAAGTACAACACTCTTGTGCCCTTGTAGGATTGTTCCTAGACGCATATATGTTTGTATGCATTGGTTGAGTATTGGACTTGCAAATGATACTCTTCAATTGAGCTTATCACCTTGCATGTCCGGATGTTCATTCCTTGTGTGAATGAGCATAGTAATCACTTTTGTATAGTGATTGCTTGTTTGATCTTCCCATGGTCTATTGCTTTATTGCATTTTGCTTGATCATACTTTTATTGCTCCATATGCATCTCAAGTGTTTCTGCATACAATGATATTGCTATGTTGTTATGTTTCAGGAGTTACTTGTTCATATGTTCAAGAGCGTTTCAGAATCTAGAGTTAGGTGTGAGTGAGTTTTGTTCAACTGTTCCTAACTCACGCTTTAAGTCTAGAGTCTGTTGTAGGGTTTCGTCACGGAATAGCCAAAGGGGGAGACTGTAAGGTTGAATTTAATCAACCATCTTGTTGGATTTATTCCGTGCCAATTTGCTTGTAATTCAACACTTAGTAACCCTGTATTTAGGTGGGAAACTTGTAAGGGTAATGAGTGAGAGAGTGTGAAGAAATGCTTTAGAGTGTGCAAGGAAACAGAGTCTTGCGACTGGATCTCGCGGGTGAGTCGCGGCTTGCAAGTCGCTAAAAGTTTGCACACATGCCAAGTGTGGGTGTAAAAGCCCAACGCCATGTGGTGGGCCTAGGGCCCAATTCGAACATCACTATGTGTCCGAAGAGAAAAAGGGGTTAGGAAGAAGTCCTGGTGGAAGAAACGTAGCTGAAAGTGAACGATAGGATCAGTCCGAAGAGAACCCTATCGGTCCGAAGACGTCATTCTCCTCGGATTGCAAAGGGACCCGATCGGACAAATATCCTGAAGGGCCGAATAATCTTCCCCACTACTTCCACGACAAGGACAAGCTTTGGGCATGCATGGAGATGACAAGAGCAGAAAAATATCTAAAAGGAAAAGCTGCTACCACCGCATTTAATACACTGCAGCAACTTTCCTGGCCGCATTTATGTGGAGAAGACCCCTGAACAGTGCAATCTCAGCTACCACCACTCACGTAGGCCTAAAGCAGATATCTGATATCAACAGTTTAGACCCCTTAAACTATAACCAGATTGCGTAGCCTAGATTAATTAGCCAAGTTATTACTTAGTCAAATTAAACAATTCTAGGTTAAAACAATCAAAAAATCATATCAAACATATAAAGCAGCGGAAAATAAATAACACATGATATGATCACCCAGGAAACCACACGGAAAAACCTAGGGAGGATTTTACCTACCGATCCTCAAGGCAAAACGGAATCCACTAAGAAAGAATTGAAGTTCTTACAAAAGGACTTACAAGCTCCCCGCTTGACTTCCTAATGCTACCCACCAGTAAAACTTCCTGACACGACCACGCGCAGGCTCCGAGTCCACGGACTACTTCTTTCTTTGAATCCCTTCAATCAGCTACAAGCACCCACGCTTGATATTCTTTAAGCTTCAAAGGCAGCAACCAAGTTGATCATCAAGATGTTGAAGTGATCTCAATCTTGAAAACCCTAAGCTTTGTGTAAAGGAAAGCTCCTCTAGATCTCACAAGAGATTTACACAAAACCGCAATGTATGAGCAACAATACAACTTGTGCAACTCTGAAAAACGTGACTAGGGTTTGCCTTATATACCTAGGGCAAAAACATAAAACCCTAAACGTTTAAAGAGTTTGGGCTGAGTTGGAAATTCTGCAGAAAACGCATCTGGGCCGACTTTCGATCGATCGAGTCTAACCTTCGATCGATCGAGCCAGGCCGAAATGCCCCAATGCATCTGCAGTCACTCGATTCCAACTTTACAATAGTTTACCAACTTTGAGCAAGCCTAAACAAGACTAAATACATTGTTTTGATCATGGTTTGCCAACATTACAAATTAGAGTTCTAAATACATAAAATCCTAAGACCTTAGAACCTAACATGATATGACATGTACTCAAGTGAAGGCTTAGATGAAGAACAAGTGGACGATGATGATGGGGAAGAAGGAGAATATATAAATGTAAGAAGCCTCTGAAAAGAGAGGGAGAAAAATCTAAAAAAGAATTCTAAGAATCAGATCTATCTTTGAATCAAGAACAGTCCTCTTCGGACTTGAGTTGTTTTCAACTTTCAAGTGTGTTCTTATGTCAACAAATTATTGTTAGATTTACAATTAGCCTAGCTTTGTCACCCACTCTCTACAAATTCATTGTTCCGGGTTCGTTGGGCTCACAATCCAAACCTTTTGGGCCTGGGCTACAAATTTGGACCTTACAATTGGCGCCGTCTGTGGGGAAAGCTTGAGCTAAAGTGGAAGCCCATAATGGCTGAACCAGGGCAACAACCAGCAAAGTCCAGGGCGTCTCAGCATGTTGATCCTTTTCTTAACTTGGAGCAGAGACAGGATCGTGAGGGTAGTGTACACGTCGCATACGATGATCGAAGTCAATCACATGAAGGAAGTCATATGTCCCATACAGAGAAAAACTGGAGCATGCAACTAGAAATTGAAAAGCTGAAGAGGGAACTGCGCCATGCAAAGAGGAAGCGGGTTTCTTCATATTCTGATGAAGATTCTGACGAAGTACGAGACATTACTTACAAAGAGAAATCTCAGACACCAATCAATGAGTCTTTTTCCTATAAGGAAGCGCACCGCCGTGAGAGGCAGCCTCGAAGCCCACCACATGGAGGCGTAGGGAACGATGCTATGAGCAAGGCCTTGAATCAAATTTCCAGGTTCCCATTTACACTAAACATTGAGGATGCAAGACTCCTTCGACGTTGTCACCAGCCAACATTTACCACTTATAATGGCCAGACAGACCCTGTGGAGCATGTGAGTCATTTCAACCAGAGGATGGCCGTTCATTTCAGAAACGAGGCCCTAATGCGCAAAGTTTTCCCATCCAGTTTGGGACAAATCGCCATGAGATGGTTTGATAGCCACTTATAAGCTCTTTTCAATAGCTCACTCAGGCATTTGGATCTTGTTTTGTAACATGTCGCAGAGTTCCGAAGTCCTTAGCCTCTCTATTGTCTGTAAGCATGCGAAAAGGCGAGACGTTGAAGTCGTATTCAGATAGGTTCTGGGAAATGTACAACGAGATGGAAGAAGATTGCGACCTGGCGGCCATCAGCTCCTTTAAGCTCGACCTCCCTACTGAACACGGCTTGAGGACGTCTCTAACACGCAAACCTGTTACCAGTGTACGCCAGCTGATGGACAGGATTGATAAGAATAAAAGGGTCGAGGAAGACCAACAGCAGGGCAAGGGAAAGGATAAGGTGATCCCTCAAGACAGGAGGGATTTCAGGTCGGATCGGCAAGGTCATAACAGGTCGCGGAGAGACTGGGTCGGACAGCAAAGCTCGGCGAACCTTCAGACAGTCAATGCCATATTCCGAGAGCCAGTGCACCAAGTCCTAGAAAAGATCAAGAATGAGCCTTTCTTCAAAAGACCGAACAAGATGGTGGGAAACCCTAAAAGGCGTAACCACAACCTTTACTGCCAATACCACCAAGACCATGGACATACTACGGAGGACTGTAGGAGTTTGTGGGACCATCTAGACCAGCTCGTCAGCGAAGGCCGGTTAAAACAGCTCTTACATTATACCTCTAGTTATGGTAGCCAGGCAAGCGCAGGATCTCGGAGGGATGACTCCTTTAAACCACCCTCGGTACGATAAATGTTATCTTTGCTGCGTTAGGAAGAACAGGATCCTGTCCATCAAGAATACTATCAGTTGCTCGGCTGCCCTCGGAAAGTGTCAGCAGGGAGCCGAAGAGGGCTAAGTTAGAGATCGATCCGGTTTTGGGATTCTCGGACGCAGATAAGATCGGAACCATCCAACCTCACGATGATGCTTTGGTGATCACCCTTAGGATAGGGGAGTACGACGTGAAGAGAGTGATGGTGGACCAGGGCAGCAGCGCAGAAATAATGTACCCAGACCTTTATAAGGGGCTGAACTTGACGCCCGAAGACCTAACGCCTTATAGCTCCCCCTTGGTAAGTTTCAATGGAAAGGTGGTTATACCAAGGGGCCAAATAAGGCTACCTGTGTAGACCGGCTCGAAAATTGTGGAGGTAGATTTTATAGTGGTAGACGCTTATTCACCTTACACTGCAATTGTAGCCAGACCATGGCTCCATACACTGGAGGCGGTATCCTCCACTCTTCATCAAAAGATTAAATATCTGTCCGAGGAGCAGGTCAGGGAGATCTTAGGGGATCAATCTACGGCTAGGCAATGTCTGGTAGCAGCAATCCAGCATAAGCCTGAAGTTGAGCCCTCGGCCCCTAACGAAGGGGACTTATAGCAATTAAAATCCTCGATGCTAGACGCTGAAGCCTGATGAAGGTAGTCATCGATGATGATCCAGAGAAGTTCTTTCAAGTTGGATCTATGCTACCTCCTCAGGAGAAGGACGAACTGATAGGGTTTCTCAGGACCAACATTGACGTATTTGCATGGGACCCTATGAAGGCCCCAGGAATAGACTCAGAGTTCATTTGCCATCATCTGAATGTTAACCCAACCATCATCCTTAAAAAACAACCGCTCCGACGTCCATCAAGGGAACATGCAGATGCTGTCAGGGAAGATGTAGCAAAACTCAAATGGGCTGGAGCGGTTAAGGAAATGTTTTATCCTAAGTGGTTGGCCAATACAGTAGTGGTGAAGAAGAAGAGCAGAAAATGGCGAGTATGTGTGGATTTCACAGACCTGAATCGAGCTTGCCCAAAGGATCTGTTTCCCATGCCCAAGATCGATTAACTGGTTAATGCTACTATTGGTCATCCTCGGATGAGTTTCCTAGACGCTTTTCAAGGGTATCATCAAATACCATTGGTTGTGGATGATCAGGAAAAGACAGCTTTTGTCACCCCTATTGGGAACTACCACTACAAGGTAATGCCATTCGGCCTGAAAAATGCAGGAGCCACCTACCAAAGGATGATGACTAGAATGTTTAAACCACAATTGAGCAAAACTATGGAGGTTTATATCGACGACATGGTGGTGAAAAGCAAGATCATAGATGGGCATATTAGGGATCTCAAGGAAATTTTTGAAATCCTCAGGGAACACAAATTGCATTTAAACGCATCCAAATGTTCATTTGGTGTGGGGTCAGGCAAGTTTCTGGGGTACATGGTGACTCACAGGGGAATCGAAGTCGACCCCGATCAGATAAAAGCTATCAGCAACCTACGAGCTCCTCGGAACCCCAAAGAGGTTCAGAAACTAACTGGAATGACTGCTGCTTTGAACAGGTTCATTTCCCGATCGGCAGATAGGTGCAGACCCTTCTTCTCATTGATCAACAAGTGGAAGGGATTTGAGTGGACTAAGGAATGCGCTGTGGCTTTCCAGCAACTCAAGGACTATCTAGCTCGACCTCCAATCATGTCCAGCCCTAAGCCAGATGAAGTCTTGTTTGCTTACATTGCCGTAGCCCCTAATGCCATAAGTTTGGTATTGTTACGAGCAGAATGTGGCGTGTAAAGGCCAGTTTATTATGTAAGTAAATTGCTGCATGAGGCCGAGGTCCGCTATCTGCCTTTGGAGAAGGCTATTCTGGCTGTGGTGCTTGGTACACGGAAGCTGCCTCACTATTTTCAAGCCCATACAGTTATTGTTCTCACCCAGCTCCCACTCAAAGCTATACTCCGAAGTGCTGACTATACTCGAAGAAGTGGGGCACGATCTTAGGGCCTTTTGATATCAAATACATGCCTCACACATCAGTCAAGGGCCAGGTCCTTGCAGATTTGGTGGTCGAGTTCACGGAGCCCCAGATAGAAGAAGTAACGCCAACATTTGACATGGATAGAAAATCGGTTGGTATGATTTCCTAACAGGGCCCCTTGCCCTGGGAAGTTTACGTGGATGGTGCATCGAATCAGAGGGGTTCCGGAGTGGGGCTAGTGCTGATATCCCCTGAGAGAATCATCATTGAAAAGGCGTTAAGGTTGGACTTCTCGGCAACGAATAACGAGGCAGAGTATGAAGCTCTACTGATGGGAATGACTATGATATGAAAATTGGGAGGAAAGTCAGTTGAGGTGTTCTCGGACTCAAGATTAGTTGTTGGCCAAGTGCAAGGTGAGTTTGTGGCAAAGGATGAAAGAATGCAGGGGCACTTGAGTCAAATTAAATCCCTACAGTCAGAGTTTGAGTCTTTCAATCTGCTGCACATCCCTAGAAGTGGCAATACTCATGCTGATTCTTTGGCCACACTCGCTACCTCCTCGGCGCAAGAATTACCAAGGGTTATCCTCATTGAGGATTTGCATAGGCCTACGGAGGCAAGAGAGATAGTCCAAGTTCATCAAGTCAGGGCCGAACTCAGCTGGATGGATCCTATAATTAAATTCTTGAAGGACGATATCTTGCCCGATGAAAAAGGGGAAGCTGACAAAGTTCGTAGGAAGGCAACTAGATTTTGGCTATCCGAGGGCCAAAAACTGTATAAACGCTCCTATTCGAGTCCATACTTATTGTGCGTGCATCTTGAGGCAGCTGAGTTACTACTAGAAGAATTGCATGAAGGAATCTGTGGGAGTCATACTGGGGGTAGATCCTTAGCTCACCAAGCAATTACTCAAGGTTACTGATGGCCGAATATGCAAAAGGAGGCTCATAAATATGTTAAGAAGTGCGACCAATACCAACGGTTTACGCCGAACATACACCAACCTGGTGGAACCCTTAACCCACTATCCAACCCACGGCCTTTCGTTCAATGGGGATTGGATATAGTGGGTCCATTCCCTTAGGCTGCAGAAAATAAAAAGTACCTCCTGATCGGCACAGACTACTTCACCAAATGGGTTGAGGCTGAACCTCTAGCAAACATCAGGGACGTAGATGTAAAGAAATTTATTTGGAAAAGCATTGTCACTTGGTTTGGGATCCTTCATACCCTTATCTCGGACAATGGTCTTCAATTTGATAGCAAAGCATTCAGGAGCTATTGTAGCGAACTGGGAATCACGAACAGATACTCCACCCCTGCTTATCCTAAGGGAAATAGGCAGGCAGAAACTGTTAACAAAGTCATAGTCAATGGACTGAAGAAAAGGTTGGATGATGCTAAGAGTTGATGGATGGAGGAATTACCATATGTACTTTGGGCATACAAAACCATGCCTCGTAGGTCTACAGGTGAAACCCCATTTTCAATGACCTATGGTACTGAAGCTGTCATACCTTTAGAGATTGGGTTCCCAACTTTGAGAACTAGTTCGTTCAGTCCGATCGGCAACAATGATCAACTAGAGAAGAGTTTAGACCTGATAGAGGAAAGAAGGGAAAGTGCAATGGTCCAACTGGCACATTTTCAACAAAAGCTCAAGCAAGGCTACGATGCCAACGTGAAGCTAAGGCCCATAGAACCTGGCGATTTGGTGCTGAGGAAAGTAGTAGGCACTGCAAAGAACCCAGCTTGGGGAAAACTAGGACCAAACTAGGAAGGACCATATCATATTACTTCTAGAGCTGGTATTGGTGTGTATTTCTTAGAAGATCTAGATAGTCATATAATAACACGGCCTTGGAATGTAAATAATCTCAAAAGGTACTATTATTAAATGAGTCTTTCCTTCAGTCAATATGCCATTTTGTTGTTTTAACAATTTTCATAAGTGTTTAAACTTAAATTCAATCATGCCTATAGTCCTCGGACCAGATGATTTGGGTTAGTTAACACGTCCACAATTCTTATAAGTGTTTAAACTTAAATTCAATCATGTCTGTAATCCTTGGACCAGATGATTTGGGTTAGTTAACACTTGTTTACAATTCTTAAGTGTTTAAACTTAAATTCAATCATGCATGTAGTCCTCGGACTAGATGATTTGGGTTAGTTAACACTCCTTTCCAATTCTCATAAGTGTTTAAACTTAAATTCAATCATGCCTGTAGTCCTCAGACCAAATGATTTGGGTTAGTTAACACGTCCACAATTCTTATAAGTGTTTAAACTTAAATTCAATCATGCTTGTAGTCCTTGGACCAGATGATTTGGGTTAGTTAACACTTGTTTACAATTCTTAAGTGTTTAAACTTAAATTCAATCATGCCTGTAGTCCTCGGACCAGATAATTTGGGTTAGTTAACACTTCTTTCCAATTTTCATAAGTGTTTAAACTTAAATTCAATCATGCCTGTAGTCTTGGGACCAGATGATTTGGGTTAGTTAACACTCGTTTACGATTCTTAAGTGTTTAAACTTAAATTCAATCATGCCTGTAGTCCTCGGACCAAATAATTTGGGTTAGTTAACACTCCTTTCCAATTTTCATAAGTGTTTAAACTTAAATTCAATCATGCCTGTAGTCCTCGGACCAGATGATTTGGGTTAGTTAACACTCGTTTACGATTCTTAAGTGTTTAAACATAAATTCAATCATGCCTATAGTTCTCGAACCAGATGATTTGGGTTAATTAACACTCCTTTCTAATTTTCATAAGTGTTTAAACTTAAAGTCAATCATGCCTGTAGTCCTCGGACCAGATGATTTGGGTTAGTTAACACTCCTTTCCAATTTTCATAAGTGTTTAAACTTAAATTCAATCATGCCTGTAGTCCTCGGACTAGATGATTTGGGCTAGTTAACACTCCAATACAATTGTTATTAACACAAGTCCACCCTGGTCATATGTAAATCAAAATCTTTGGATGACATAATTTCCATGACATTCATTGTTTCCATTGTTTGTTGGTAATTCTCATACAAACAGCTTCCTCAAGTATTAATTCAAATTGTCTACGTCATCAGCATAATATGGTGGTTAAGTCTACATGTTATTATTATTTGTAGTAATAATGCATCATAACACATGCTGTGAGGGCATTAAAGGTAAAAAAGGAACAATTTCATTGATGAAAAGGAAATAGCTTACAGTCCCATAAAGGGCTAGTTGGTACAAGTAAAAAAAAAAAAAAAAAAAAAAAAAAAAAAAAAAAAAAAAAAAAAAAAAACGTAACAATAATAATCAAACTCCTACACCTAATCCTTCGCTGAAGGAGCCGAGGAGTCCTTTGTATGGCCAGGCTGAGTTGCAGTAGCATCCGAGCTTTGAGCATTCTTGGATGGCTCACCTGCTACACTAGCCTGACCAAGCTCTGGGGTTGCATCAGTAGAGGCAGGAAGAGGTTGATTGACTGGGGGCTGCTCCAAGTCCCCTAGGAGTTCACAAATGTCTGGATGATAGTAAACATTCCCAGGTAACCTTAAGGCAGATTCTGGAGGCACCCCAGTAGCGTCAAGGCCTTTATCCTATGTCATACTGCAGTACTCCCTACAGACTTGTGCAAACTCCTCAGTTAGCCTAGCCTAGGTTTCTGTTACCCTCAAGGTACCCCCAAGGTGTAGGCCGCCTTCTTTTCAGCCTCAAGCACCTCCTTGGCCAATTGAGCGCAATTTTCTGCCAATTTTGCAGACTCTCTAGCCCTCTTGAGTTCGGTTCGAAGACCTTTCACCAGCTCTTTCTCTGTCGCCAGGTTAATTTCAGTTGTGTACAGTTGCTGGCGTTGGTCTTTGGCCTGCTTCTCGGCACTTTTCAGGCCCACTTCTAGGCTATTCCTCTCATTAGTCACCTCTTTTAACTTATCGAACAAGCGGGTATAGTCCTCCTTAAACTTGCCCAGAGATTTTTCCGCCTCATCTCTAGAGCAGATCACCGCTTGGGATTCAATATGGGTTTTCTTATTCCACTCTTCAGCCACGAACACTTTCTGAGTGATTTGCATGGCAGAGTAAAAATTTCAGTATAAAGCAAGGAAGAAAGGCTAAAAGAAAAGACTAACATCTAAAAGTTAAGGAATCAGAACTATCTACTTACCATAGCTAAATCCTTTTTAAGGGATGAGAAGAGCTCGAACTGGCTGCAGCGCCTCTACGCCTCCATGTCCTTGGGGAGTAGCAACGGTTGCTCCAGCACCTTGGCAATGAGACCTACCTTCCCCCCTACAAAACTTCTAAGAGAGGTATCCCAAGGAATGGGGGTACCGTCTAGCACCAGCTTAGGAGACCAAGTACGAGCTCCTCGGTGCACATCTGCTACATGAGCCTCGTTGCGACTCTCAGTAGACGAAGCCCTCTTGTTGCGAGGATCCTTAACCACCTTTTGTTGCTTAGGCCCCTTCGGAGGCGCCTCCTCTTTTTCTTCTTTGTCAGTTAAGGGCATTTTCTTCTTCAGATCTGGCAATGCCTTTAAGCCAAAATCTGAAGGAACCTGAGGTGGTGGCAGAGGAGGAGCAACTGGTGGTTGAGACGTGCCAGTCTCTTTGGCCTCAGACCTTTTGCTCCTATTCTTCATCAGATCCTTCAAGCTTGCCATATCCTCTTCTTCAGAAGAATTGTCTAGAACGGTTATTCTTTCTGGGAGAGCACTGGAATGCCTGTCAGTCCCTTCTTCGGCATCCAAAATTCGAACCCCTTCCGAAGCTTCTCCTTCGAACTTGAACTTGTCAATCTGCTCTTCGAGTGAAGCGGTCGAAGAAGCAACCCTTTCACCTACCACTACTGGTTCTGAAGGAGCTTGCCAAATGGGTTGGACAAGCAAAGGTACACCCTGTGGATTCGGGTGTGGCACAGGAGCAAGATCAAACGGTGCAAGAAAGTCTTTCCGAGCCACGTCAATGCGGTTGATGCATCGATCTCCCTGTGTTATCGCGTTGCCGATCGGCAGAAAATCGTTTGATCTCGGAGTATAACCGATGATAAGGTGCGCGGCTCAGAGCTACCTGTCTTCACTTATGAAAATTTGTGATCGGAGGAGGTAATTTAGCACTTCGGCGTTTGTAAGGCTGAGCCGAGGAGTAACGTGTCTTCTAGCTGTTGGCATTATAATAGGACTTGGTCAGAAAGCTTGAAAATCATAACACAAAAAAAGGAGGCCGAATTAACAAAAAGTGAAAATCCTGAATCTATTGTTAGGAAACCTAATCTGGGATGTCCCATCTGGCTCTCCTGGTTGGGTTGGACAATGAAGTCCGTCATGCCACGTGCCCGAGACGATCAGGTAGTCGTCTTTCATCCCTTTGTTCTTGGTACGACACTCGTACATGTGTACCACATCAAGCCAAGTGAGTCCCAGTCCTAGATGACGATTCAAATCATCAACTGCTTCTAAAATCCTAAACATGTTAGGCGCAAATTGATCAGGGCTAAGCCTATGGTTTCAGAGATAGTCTCTGGTAATGGTACCCATGGGGATGGTCATCCCTCCTTCTAGGAAGGCGATGATGGGGATTATAACTTCACCCACTTCTCGATCTGTTAACAATTATTCTGGAGAACAGTATTTCAGACCCACATCATGTGGTATACGATACGTAGCCCTAAATTCCTCCATCTAGGCGGGACTATCCACTAAACATTGAAATCTACCCATTTCAATCAACGCAGAGAGGAGGGAGTGACTACTCGAGGGCCGAAGAGAAGATGGAGCACTCCAATGAAGGAGAACTTACGCAAGACCGAATCGTAGGATGATCTTCAAACTGGTTGAGAGATTATCACAGATTCTAGAGAAAGTATGAGTTGATGACTGGAAAAGCTTGGTGTGCTTGAGCGCTTGAGTTCGCCAAAAGTCTGAAAATTTGTGAAGTAAAGGAAAAATAGCCCCATCTAAGGCTTTATATAGAGACAGGCGAGATGGTGGGAGTTATCCCGCCCAAATTTGGAGGAAAAACCATGTTCGTTGGATCAGAGGCCCACCGTTGGATGCCAGGGACAAGACGCCGTCTGGAGTAATTAATAACACCTCAGAAACGCTGAAATGACAGTAGCAATGATGAAGCGCCTAAATCTATGCACACACACGTGTGAACTCAGATATTTGGGTAATTATGAAATTCCCTATTTTTGCAGCGAATCAAAATCTCATTTTTTCTCCTCGGATGCGAGGGAAAAATTAAAATTTTGAGGGGCTACTGTGGGTGTAAAAGCCCAATGCCATGTGGTGGGCCTAGGGCCCAATTCGAACATCATTATGTGTCCGAAGAGAAAAGGGGGTTAGGAAGAAGTCCTGATGGAAGAAACGTAGCTGAAAGTGAATGATAGGATCAGTCCGAAGAGAACCCTATCGGTCCGAAGACGTCATTCTCCTCGGATTGCAAAGGGACCCGATCGGACAAATATACTGAAGGTCCGAATGATCTTCCCTACTACTTCCACGACAAGGAAAAGCTTTGGGCATGCCTGGAGATGACAAGAGCAGAAAAATATCTAAAAGGAAAAGCTGCTACCACAGCATTTAATACACTGCAGCAGCTTTCCTGGCCACATTTATGTGGAAAAGACCTCTGAACAGTGCAATTTCAGCTACCACCACTCACGTAGGCCTGAAGCAGATATCTGATATGACATGTACTCAAGTGAAGGCTTAGATGAAGAACAAGTGGACGGTGATGATGGGGAAGAAGAAGAATATATAAATATAAGAAGCCTCTGAAGAAAGAGGGAGAAAAATCTAAAAAAGAATTCTAAGAATCAGATCCATCTTTGAATCAAGAACAGTCCTCTTCGGACTTGAGTTGTTTTCAACTTTCAAGTGTGTTCTTATGTCAACAAATTATTGTTAGATTTACAATTAGCCTAGCTTTGTTACCCACTCTCTACAAATTCATTGTTCCGGGTTCGTTGGGCTCATAATCCAAACCTTTTGGGCCTGGGCTACAAATTTGGACCCTACACCAAGCATGTCAGAAGCTGAAGAGTCGTGCCAGCTGTCGCACTACAGGACAAAAGTCCCAAGCTGGCCAAGCTGTTAGCTTGCAACTTGAACTCGCGACTTAATCCAGTCGAGAGGTCTAGTAGCCAAAATGCCCTGTTTGGCAAAAACTGACGTTTTGCATTCCTTTCTCACCCTACTATATATATACCCTTATATCCACCATATTGAGAGAGCTTCCAGAGAGAATTTTGTGAGAGAAACCCTAGAGAAATACAAGATTGATTCATCGACAATCTTAACCTTAGAGATTCTACAAATTCCTCTACTCTCTTCCTCTCCATTGTTATACATTTGAGAGGCCTTTGGCCAAATCCTTATCTCACCACACCCACGTCTGTGAGAAGGTTTATTTGGTACTGTTGGGAAGTAGTTAGGAAGGAACCAATCTACATTGGTTGATGCTATGGTCTAGTAGCGGAATCCGGTAAGCTAGAAAAGAAAAAGGTTCAGCGCAACCTCGTTGGAGCAAGAAGCTTGGAGGGCTTAAGTACCTGGGTAGATTAGGCTTGGAGGGTCTATTGCTGTTCATGTATCCCAACTACATTTTCTAGTGGATTATTGACCGCTTGGAGGGCGGCGGAGAGGTTTTACGCCGAGGGCTTCAGTTTCCTCTTCGATAACACATCGCGTGTTGTCCTTGTGTTTGCATCTCTCTTCCTTTATCTTTGCCTTTTATTTTCTGCTGTAGATGTGATTATAATTGGCTTAGATTGTTTATCAATTCTGTGTTTAGTTTATGTTCATGTTCCGCACATTAATTGTTTGATAATAAGCTTGAATTGATATTTTGTATTTTGGGGTCTAAACGTTCAAGGGTGGTTTATACCCATTTTGAACTTTCACATATAACTCCCATATGCAATATCACTCTCAAGGGGTTTACTAGCATGTAGTGGATCCACATGTATGTAAAGGACTAATGCAATAAGATACTTATTTGATTGAGGTCATTAGGGCAGACCAAAAAAAAAAGAGTCAAATGTGGAGGATTGCTAATCAATAATAAGGACCATGTTAATAGATTATAGGGTCCTTTTGTATCAAACTCTGGCAAATAATAAGAGTAAAAAAGTAGGGTCGTTATTGGCTAATTAAGTACCAGTTAATTCTTTTTCTTTTGGGTAAAAAAAAAATTAGTACTTAATTTTTAATTGTCTAATCATTAACACTCTCCCTTACTATTAAAACTACATTTACATTATTATTATTATTATTTTTTTTTTTGCTGAAAGTATTATAGAAAAAAAAATATGTTTGCAATTCCTATTATATTTTAATACGTGGATATGCAAAATGACATACAAATAAAATATTAATAATAATGATAATAACAACAGCAATATTAAAAAAAGATCTATAAAATTAATTTTTTTTAATGTGAAAATAGTGTTCATCAACTTAGCAAGCATGATATTATTGTAAACTACACATACAATTGTTTTACTTATTTATTTTTTTTGAAAAATTTCATATGGTTGTTAAAGCAATAATATTCCTATTTTCTATCTTCTTCTTTATTTATTTATTTTAAAGTAACTACCAATATATTAACAATTGAACCATTAAAAAAAAAAAAAAGAAGCAAAAAATAGAGAGGTTTAAGGTTTATAGGTTGGACTGTGGTTCAACCAAGGTCGAACCATAACGACTTTATAATAATTTAATAAAAAAAAATTATAATTTATAAAAAATTAATTAATTTCAAGTATATTTCCATAAATTTTTATATAAAAAAATATAAATAATATAACATAAAAAGACTGTAATAATGATAAATGCTAAATAGCTTTCAAGGATAAAAAATATATATAATAATAATGATAGAAGCTAATATATTATTTATTTAAACAAAGTAATAATGGGATGGCAATTTTGCCCCACCCCGCTTTGACCTGCCCCACCCCGCTTTGACCCACCCCGCCCCGCCACACCCCGCATGGGTTTTTCCCGCCCCACAAAGGTGGTGGGGCGGGGAGTTAGTATTTTTATCCCCGCCCTGCCCTATTCCCGCACTGCACTAATAAGGACTATAATTGTAAATTTAGTAAATCTTAAATCGCTAATATTTAAAGTGAAACACAAAACATGAGATAAAATATTTTTTATTCTAAACCTATTGCTATTGCCACTGACCCTTCTCCCTTCTTTATAGCCCATACACGTCTTTCAATTTTAAACCAAACTCCACTCCAAGTCTCCAAGTCCAAGACGTTGCTTTTTACTTTTTAGGTTCATCTCATTCCTTTTGTTTTAGTCTTTCTTAAAACTTTTTTTTTTTTTTTTCAGTTTGAATTTTTGGTTCTTTTTTTCTATCTAAAATTGGTATCTTTGTTTGTAGCTATTGAAGCACAGTTGAAAGGAAAAAAAGGCTGGTTCTTACTCACTTAGTGCTTCTAGTAGGCAGTAGGTATGTTTCTTATCATGTTCCAAATGTTTCAAATTTTTTTTTTTTTTTTTTTTTTTTTTTTATGATACAATGTTTATTTTGTTAAAGAACTAGTCAATTATCCTTGATGATTCTGTTCATGCAAAGATAATGTTTATTTTGTTATAAGAAATTTTGAATTATGTTGTTACGTATTAGACTATTTAAGTACTTGGTTTATTTAAATGCTTGGATTTTAAAACATTTTGTTTTGTTGTGATTTATATTATTGTAGCAAAAAAATTATTTATATATATAAAATTGTATTAGGGGTGGGGCGGGGCAGGTCCCTGCGGGGCCCCTAGGGGCAGGGATGGGGCAAGGTAGTATGCCTCGAACCCCGGGGTGGGGCAGGGACAGGGAAGGGCAACAACCATGTGGGGTGGGGACGAAGATCCCATCCTCCAACCCCGCCCCGCCCCATTGCCACCCCTAAGTAATATGAAATTTCACTTATTTTATTTGGATAATCCGTTATTTAGTTCTTTAATAGCTAGATCTAATATTTAAACTACATTTATATACAATAATTTCCCATCCTTCACGAACAAAAGTGTGCAAGTAAAAAAGAAAAAGTGTGCAAGTCAAGTTGTTATCAAACAAGTCATGTGAACCCCTAAACAGTAGCAGAATTTCAGCAAAAAGCCAGCTGAAAAGCTGGGGGCAAAAGCACGCTCAAACCGTAGCAAAAAGCCAGCTGAGGCCTGCAAAACATTTCAGCATAAGTCCAGCTAAAACGCTGGGGGAAACGCACGCTCAATCAGCAAAAGCCCAAAATATAGTAAACATTATTTTTTAGTCTCAATAAACTTAATGAGCACTAGGACAAGTTTTTATACTAATATAATGTCAGCCAAGAGTTTTATAACTCAACCAATTGCTATTTTTGATGTTTTCAACTGAGACATCTACAATCCAGATCCTCACTCTCAACTGTTAAAAAACAAAAAACAAAAAAAAAAACTAAAGAATATCTAATCTATAGAGCTTAAGTTACTAGACAAGAGTAATCCCAAATCCCAATTAGCGCATATATATATATATATATATATACACACGTACCCCATGCATGATCAAACATACTCGGAGCTATATAACATTACATTTCTTTATACTCCCTTTCACGTCCAAGTCTCAATGAAAACCAAAACTAAGGCTGGGTTTGGATCCGCGTTTGCGGATCCAAACGTTTGCGTTTGCCTTTTTGGTTTTCTTTTTTTTTTTTTTTTTTTTTTTTTTTTCACCTGTTTTAATGTTTGCGGCTACTGTTCACGGTACTGTTCATGAACAGTAGCCGCAAAGGCTGACTTTTCAGCCTTGAACAGTGCGTTATGCACTGTTCATGGGTCCCACAAATATCACTTTTTAACAACTTTTTCATTAAAAATGGGTCCCGCAGTACTATTCACACATTTAAAAATTATTTTGCTACAGTGTTTTCAGTTCAGTTCAGTTCAGTTCAGCAAAATAAGTTCTATCCAAACGGACTCTAAGAGAGATATATGACTCTAGCACGTAGAATTAAAAAAAGCAAACTAGTTCAACTTTGATGTTAAGCTAAACGCAATAATGTCAAAAGTAATGAATTTTAATCATGAATGTACAATGAATTTAATGAACGACCTAACTTAATCGAATGTACAATCTTATTACATTCTTGTCAACAGTTGATAGCAATGGATGTCAATAATAAAATCTTCCCTTTTTCTACCAAATTATTTAGAATTGGATTTATGGAGTCAAATTGATTGAAATTCGATATTACAATAATTAAGCATGTCTTTCTTCTTTTTGGTAATTCGGATTCAAATTTTGTCTTTTTGTATTTCACTTTATGCTCTACCAATTATAATATGCAATATACTTTAAATAATTTTTTTTTTTAGTTTATCTTTCTAAGTAATCTAACTTTACTATTATTTTAAATACAAAAGGAACATGTGCACTTAAGAAGGCCGATAACTTAATATGGTCCATGACATGTAGTTTTTTTTTTTTTTTTTTTTTTTGTGGGAATGATATTATTAGTAATGTAAACTTAAAATATACTTTTTACAAGTTTACAATTTTGCTATCATGTGTGTGAATGTAGAAGTAAATTTTGGCTTACTAGCAGGATTCCCCTTCTAACACCCATTCTATTTTGGTGGTCTTTAAAGTTAATTAAGTTGGTCTTGCTAGTTACTACTGGGTGACTCTTCTATATATATACTGGTGCAGGACAATGAATTGTATAGCCATAAATCAAAATGAATGAATGGAGGATCTAGAGACTAAGCGCACAAATTGTGCTTTTGATGAGTTCACATCAGCACCATAGTGTCCTGTGGCTTTGGTGAGGAGCAAGGGAAATCCCAATTCTTTAATATTAGTGAACAATGCATGTGCATGTTATATGTGTTGGTAAATTACTAAATTGAATGTATACATCAGCTAACTGTACTCCATTATAGTTTGTCATTCTTTACTTACCACCTTCATTTTCTTTTCTTACATTAAACAGATCAAAGATTATACCAAAATTAGCTTTTAGAAAGCTGGAACAAGAGTTGCACCAAATTTGAATATCAAGTGTTTAGTGGTAATTGGTAAGCGGTAACAGTATTACCAGTGAGAATCTAATCACAGTTGAGGAATTCATAAACAATTGACAAATTGCATCTATTTCAAAAAAAAAAAAAAAAAAAAAAAAAAAAAAAAAAAAAAAAAAACTTGTTTGAAAAATACGGGTCAACCTAACCCAACCCGTGACCCGATTAGCCCTTTTAAAAATGACCCATTTTGACTTGCAACTCGATTGACCTGCAAACCCGATTGACCCGACCTGCACCCGACCCGACCTGCCCGTTTTGCCACGTCTAGCTTCAGCTAGGCTAGCACCTTTGCCACTCCCCTAAACCCTATGTGGCTAAGTACAAACTCCAAACCCTCCTCCTCTGCCTCCTCTTCCCGAAAACAAAATCCCTTGTCACTTCTCACTCTTGTTACTAAATAATTTCATTCTAAATTTATGGCATGAAAAGAAATTGAAGACAAAATAAAATTCTCAAAATATTTAAGGATATGACATTATTCTATACTCACTATTTTTATTTTATTGATAATCCACGCTCACTAAAATTATTCAATACACCACATTCCTCTCATGTAAAATTGGATTCAATCAAAAACAAAATAACATAAGCATTAAAACTATAAAATAATTGTTAAGAGCATACTAATAAATGGTTGGGTTTCACCCTTTATCTTAGCAAGGCTTTTAGCAAATCATAACACAAATAAAACTCTTAAAATTGTAAAGAAACTTTAAGAACCTTTAAATAGGTCAAGGAATCTTATTACAAGTTGAATTTCCATTTGGAGAAAATCCCAAGTTTTTAGGTTTCACTTAACCGATGTTTTGGCCCATTTAACTTCAGAATTAGGGTTTTTGGTAAACTACAAAGTTGTAGCCCTTTAACTTAAACTTCTAGCCCAACTTGAATCATCTTGATTGGACATCTGAGCAAAAAGTTATGCCCAAATTACTAACTGGTGTGCAAGTTGAAATCTTAATCCGAATTGGACCTAGATTTGGTGCAAATTTCATTTGATTTCTTACTCCAATTGGACTCAAATTTAATTGGGTTGTCTTTCTTTAACTTCATCATGACCCTTGTAAAAGTAAAGTCTATTAACTTTCTTCTTTGCACAAATCTACTTTGCACCAAATCCACTTATTTAATTTCATTCTCATACAAAAAACAAATTCATATATTAAAATTCAATTAAACACAAAATTGATTATTCAACATTATTCTAAAACCAAATATAAATTGCATGAATTAACTCTAAATAAGTATGATAATACTTTTTTATAATAATAATAATTGTGGGGGTAAAAGCCCAACATCATATGTTAGGCCTAGGGCCCAATTCGAATATCACTATGTGTCCGAAGAGAAGAAAGTGGTTAAGAAAGAGTCCAGGAGGGAGAAATATACCTGGAAATGAACGATGAGAATAGTCCGAAGAGAACCCTAATGGTCCGAAGAGGTCATTCTCCTCGAACACTAAGGGGACTTGATCAAGCAAATATACGGAAGGTTTGAGTGATCTTCCCAACAACTTCTACGATAAGGACAAGTTTTGGGCAGGCCTGGAGATGATAAGAACGGAGAAATATCTAAAAGGAAAAACTGTTACCACCGTATTTAATACACTGCAGCAACTTTCCTAGCCGCATTTATGTGGAGAAGACCCTTGAACAATGCAATCTCAGCTACCACCACTCACGGAAAACTAAAGCAGATATCTGATATGACATGTACTCAAGTGAATGCTTAGATGAAGAACAGGTGTACGGTGAAGATGAGGGAGAAGAAGAATATATAAATGTAATAAGCCTCTAAAGAGGAGAGAGGAAAAAATCTGGGGAGAACTCCAAAAATTGTATTCACCTTTGAATCAACAACAAACCTCTTCAGAGTTGAGTTTATTTAGCTTTCAAGTGTGTTTTTATGTCAGTTTATCCTAGTACATCAGAGTTTACTGTTGTTAGATTCACAACCAGCCTAGCTTTTTCACCCACTCTCTACAAATTCATTGTTCTGGGTTCGTTGGGCTCATAATCTTGATCTTTTGGGCTTGGACCACGAAATTTGGACCCTACAATAATAATAATGATGATGATGATATAAATATGCAAAATTAAGCTTTTATAACTGGTGGTCTATAGGAGGTTCCAGTTAGCTCAATTGGTAAAATCTCTGATAGTTGAACAAGAGCTCTGGGGTTTAATCCCCGCCTACACTAAAAACTAATTGGTGTCTTTGTCTGATGATAAAGAGTTATTATAAAAAACAAACACCTTAAGTTGAAACTCTATTAAAAAAAAAAAAACTGGTGGTCTATTATCACTGGACTTTATACGCAATGACGGTGCGAATAATTGAATCTGTTCCTCTTTATGCTACTGCGGTCAGCAAGAATATAACTTTCAAATATGGCGGTCTAGATATTCACCACAAATACTTTCACGTTTTCGTCTTTATGCTACCACAGTCAGCATACATAGTTACATACTCTCATATGCAAATATCACTCTCATGGGGTTTACGTGTCTGGAGTGGATCCACATATAAGGTATCTAAAGGACCATCAATAAGATATATACTGTTTTTTTTTTCTTTTGCTAAATAGATATATACTTATTTGATTGTGGTGATGAGGGCAGACGCATGATAAATAAAATAAAAGTTCAAGATTGAAATGCTGTCATTTTCGCCACTTTGTGTGGAGGATAATTAACCAATAAGGATATCATTTTTTTTTTTTTGATAGAAAGGATATCATGTTTATAGATTATATATGAGGTCCAAGGGATAAGAGTAAAAAAAAGTAGGGTTATTGGCTAAGTATTAAACTATTACTCTATTAGTTATTAGTGCTCAATTTCAAAACTATATATTCAATAGTCTAATCATTAATGCTGTCCCTTCCTTATTATTGTATTCACATCGCTTTTTTTTTTTTTTTTTGCTGAATTATTCACATCGCTTTTTTGTTTAAGTACGGTATACAAAATTATGTGTGCAGTTTCAATTATATTTTAATGTTTGGATATGCAAAATGATTTACAAATAAGAAAATCATTAGTTGAATGATAACGATAATAATAATCACGGAAACCAAAAAAAAAGATAATAATAATCACATAAATAATAATCTCTTAATTTTTTATAATGTTAAAAATATGAAATGAAGTCCTTGACAAAAAGCTCTTACTGGTAATGGATGTAAAGACTAAAGTGACCATGTTATCAAAGTTCATGGATAAAAATGACAATTTCTTTTTAAATTTAGTGGACAAAAATGACAATTGATCAAAATTATAATAAAGTGTATTTTTGTACTTATTTTTTATTTTTTATTTATAAATGTCATCTACTATGATTTTTAGCAATTTTAATTGCTTATTAAGCACTAGAAAACAGTAGCTACTGTATATGTGTCTCTAGTGTGTTTTCCTTCTTAATGTTGTGGTTGTAGGTGTTGACCAACTTATACAGTTTTTTTTTTTTTTCTTTTCTTTATGTGAAAAATTCATACAGTTGTTAAATCAATAAAATTTATGTCTTTTATAATAGATAAAAATAAAATAAAATGTAGCTACCAATATATCAAAAATCAATCTATTCAGAGAACTATAAAAGATAAAAGTTCAATGTTTTTAAGGTTGAACTGGAGTTTAAACCAAAGTCAAACCGTCATGATATTATAATAATTAATAATTAAATAAAATACAAAAATTAGAAAAAGAAAATTTATAAAAATGAGCTATCTTGATTTTTTTTTAATTAAATAATTTGCAAGTATAATTTTAATAACTTTGATATAAGAAAAATCTAAATAATAAAACATAAAAAGACTGTAAATTACAATTAATCTTTCAAGTATGTATTTTTTATAATGAAAAATAATAAATATCTTTCAAGAATAAAACATAATAAAAGTTTTTAGTGAGGGTTTTGAAGGGTTATCCAAAGTCCAATTCAATAAATTTTCAAATTTAAATAGGAGGTATAAAGTAGAGATTAATTCAAATTTAATGAGCACTAGGACTACTTATAAATTTATAATAATATCATGTCAGAACAACTATTTTTTTTTTTTTTTTTTTTTTTGAGAATACTAAATAGTTTTAACACATATACATAGGAAAGAGAAAGAAAGTCTTAAAGAAACTGACAATGAAGTATATTCAATTAGTACATATACGTATTCATGTTGACCATGCATAATTATACACATACTCAACTATAACATGACATTTTTAAATTTATACTCCCTTACAAATCCAAGTCCGAATTAGTAACCAAAATTAAGAGAGATGACATGGCGTGTAGAATTGAAAAACAAACAAGTTCTTTTTTTTTTTTTTTGAGAACAAAAAAAAAAAAAAAAAAAAACAAGTTAAACTTTGATGCTAAGCTAAATTACGTACTAATAATCTCAAAAGCATAAGTTAGTAATGATTATCGAAAAAAAGAGAGAGAGTCATAAGTTAGTGGAAAATGATTGAAAAACAATATAAATATATTACTCGTTCAAAGTTGATGGTAACGGGTGTCACTAACACATGTACCTTTAATTACTTTGTTACCAAATTCTTGAGAACACACTTTTTGGAGTCAAATTAATTGAACTCGTATATTACAACAGAAAATGGTACGCACCTTTTTATTTATTTATTTTGGAGTATTCCCAGTCAGCAAAAGTAGGTATGCATTATTGAGAGTGCGCTGGTTATCCTGTTAGGGCAAGGCTTCTGTGCAGGGGTGGAGCCACATAGTGGCTTGGGGGGGGACCGTCCTTGCAAAAAAAAAAAAAAAAAATCCATTAAAGTAGGTAGAAAAAAAATTGGGCCCTCAATATTGGACAGCCGGCCCCCCCAATGCCTAATTCTCAATTATTCTCCTAAGTTCAGCTCAAATATTCTCCCAAGCCCAGCTTTAGTTTTAAACCTTATCATATTATGTACTCCAAATAAAACAAGTTAGTCCGCTCAAGTCCAAACACTAAAAATAAAACTTCATTTTTTGTTCATCTCAAAAAATCCACCCACTAACCCATGGAATCCCTTTCTTTACTTCTTATTCTTTTGTTTTGTCTTCTCTGATACACTTTCATTTGCACTGGTACTGTTACCTACCTACTAGCTCCCAAAACTCCAGTCCTTTGTACTCACAGTCCGAAAAATAAAAAAATTAAAAAATTAAAAAAAAAATCCTGACCAATTTTTTCTTTCTTCATCAACTTTAGTTTTGGAACTTGATGATTGGTGAGTTTTCTTCTCTTTCTTAAGCATTAGACATTCATATCTTTTTAGTGTCTTTTTTTAATTTTCTCAACCATTCACATGCTCTTTATATTTTCATAGATTTTTAGAGAAATACATGATTGAAGGCATGGAGAGATTGTTTGTGATGAGTCTTGAAGGGAAGATCTAAAGTTGGAGGCAGTCAGGTAAAGGGAGTAGACATTGCCACACGGGTGACCCATCTTTACACTTTGTGCAGACAAAGTTTCTAAGGTAAAATTGTTTTGATTTATTACCTATTTTTGATTAGTTAGATATCATGTGGCTGTGGATGTTGTTAAATTGTTTGGTTTATGTTGTGTACCAATACTTGTGTGTTTAATTTTTATTTTTGTTTGAGGAGTTATTATTAATTAAAGTCGTATTAAAAATGGGTTGTATGTTTAAATTATAGTGGAAATTTTGTTTTTTCTTGAGTATGAATAACATCCATATAACTAAGTAAAAATTTCTAATTAAAATTTTATTTTTTAAACTTTTTTTCAGGTTAATTTTTGAGTCATATTCTTAAAGCTAAAAGAATTATGAGCAAACGAAAAACAATTGATGCATTCTTTAAGAAAAAAGATGTTAGCAATTCAGAAATTAGGACACCTGTGGCTGTAGAAACAAATGTTGATACTTCAATGCTTGATAAACACCCTGACCCCACCAAATGTTCAAAAATTCAATCTGAAGAGATAGATCGTGATCCAGGATCACGTAAACAAATATGTGAATTCCCTATCAACAAATAAGATGAAATCCGACGAGTTTATCTCAAAGAATGTCTATATCAACCTAAAAATATAGATTATCCATACAACGATGATACTCATCGTTGTTGATTTCAACCTTCATGGTTCAAATCGGCCCCCCCATGTAAAAATTCCTGGCTACGCCCCTAACGGACACGTGTCCAGTCTTAGACACGTGTCCGCATCGCAACATGTCCAGTGATCACTGGCACTGGACACAAGCTGAACGGTTTAGACCCCTTAAACTATAACCAGATTGCGTAGCCTAGATTAATTATCCAAGTTGTTACTTAGTCAAATTAAGCAATTCTAGGTTAAAACAATCACAATATCATATCAAGCATATAAAACATATAAAGCAGCGGAAAATAAATAACACATGATATGATCACCCAGGAAACCACACCGGAAAAACCTGGGGAGGATTTTACCCACCGATCCTCAAGGCAAAACGGAATCCACTAAGAAAGAATTGAAGTTCTTACAAAAGGACTTACAAGCACCCCGCTTGACTTCCTAATGCTACACACCAGTAGTAACTTCCTGACACGACCACGCGCAGGCTCCGAATCCACGGACTACTTCTTTCTTTGAACTCCTTCTTCAAGTACAAGCTCCTCACTTGTTTTTCTCTTTAAGCTTCAATGGCTGCAACCTAGTTGATCATCAAGATATTGATGTGATCTCAATCTTGAAAACCCTAAGCTTTGTGTAAAGGAAAGCTCCTCTAGATCTCACAAGAGATTTACACAAAACCGCAATGTATGAGCAACAATACAACTTGTGCAACTCTGAAAAACGTAGCTAGGATTTGCCTTATATACCTAGGGCAAAAACATAAAAACCTAGACGTTTAAAGAGTTAGGGCTGAGTTGGAATTCTGCAAAAAAACGCATCTGGGCCGACTTTCGATCGATCGAGTCTAACCTTCGATCGATCGAGCCAGGCCGAGAAGCCCCAATGCTTCTGCAGTCACTCGATTCCAACTTTACAATATTAAACCAACTTTGAGCAAACTTAAACAAGACTAAATACATTGTTTTGATCATGGTTTGCCAACATTACAAATTAGAGTTCTAAATACATAAAATCCTAAGACCTTAGAACCTAACACAAGCTGTTCCCATCTTGTTAGGACCTGCTCTGTATTATGATTTGAAGAATAGCTAGATTCCTCTCCGATCTCATTGGGATATGTCCAAACTCTACAGCCTAACAAATAATGATAGTGACTTTATCCTTAATTTTGTTTGGAGAGATTAATTTTTAGATTCGAATACATAATCTGTCATTTTTAGTGAAAAATATTTGTCATCACACTAAGGTCTAACCTTTAACCTAAAATACAAAAAGGGGGAAAATTATTCTTATAGAACTACATCATTTTTTTCAACTTGATGATATTTGTGATTGTAATTAGTAAAATATGGCTTTTACATGAGCTCATTATTTTTTTTTTACACCATTCAAATACATATATCAAGAAAAAAGTTTTATTCACATGTTTTCCTTTTTAAAAAGGATAAATAAATAAAAGAAAAGAAAGAAGAAAGTAGCTAGCAGCAGCCCTTGAAAGCTGCCTATATAAACTGCATTACGCTGCCTATCTCTAGCACAAAAGCCATTAGCCAAAAAGCAACAATGGGAGAGCTAGTAGCGAAATCTTGCTTCATTCTCTTCTTCTTCTTTGTTATATGCCAATCTTCGTTGGCATCCAAAAAACCATTGAGACAACCATGCAAGCGTCTTGAGCTTTACTACCATGACATTCTCTTTGATGGCACGGATTTGGCTAATGCAACATCCGCTAAAGTTGCAAATCAGACTACTCTTGGCAACTTCAAATTTGGCATGCTGGTTGTCTTTGATGATTCTATTACTTTGGACAGCCACCTTCTTTCTCCTCCAGTTGCAAGAGCTCAAGGATTCTATTTCTATGACAAGAAGAACGATTACAATGCATGGTTTGCCTTCACATTGGTCTTCAACTCGACACAATATAAAGGTACACTGAACATTATGGGTGCAGATTTAATGGCAGCTGACACAAGAGACCTCTCAGTTGTTGGTGGCACTGGAGACTTTTTCTTGACAAAAGGGATTGCAACAATTCAGACTGACGTTATTCAGGGAGCCAAATACTTTCGCCTGAAGATGGATATTAAGTTATACGAATGTTATTAGATATAGAATGCAATTCACATATCAAATATGTGGGCTACATATGCGTCTTTGTATTGGTAATTAGTACAAGTTCACTAGGGAGTGAGGGAGTATGGCATACTTTGCCATGCTCTATGCTGTTCGATCTATCCGCTTAGAATTGCTACTTTCTTTTTGTTTGCTACTCGTAACTGTGTCCTAAATTATAAATAAAACTTTGTGTTATGCGAATTATGTTTCAAAGTTACTCTAGTCATTTGTGAGTTGGTTTAACCTTCCTTTTCTTCTTCTTTTTTTTTTTTTTTTTTGGGCGAAACCTTCAGTATTTTCACTGATTCTCAAGTAAGTCAGCTTGATATGCTGAAGTACTTCGCAATTAACGGAGCTTAATTTCTCTACAACTTCGTTAATTTACTTAATTGTTCAATAAATTACTATATGTATTGCTTTTTGCAAAATTAAGAAGTTCAAATTTCTCACTACTGTAAAGGACAAGTTCAAAAGAGTTAAGGTTTACACTAGGGTACGTAATTCGTAATTTAACTATAAAAGTTAAGTTTTGTGCGTATTTCTTTTTGTACCGATTAATTCTCACCCTAAGATAAAATTTACTGTTTGGTCATATTTAGAATGCATCACATCAACCGTGTGAGTGATCAAACTCGAGGGCTTCACTTGATTAGGTGTGATCCTAAATCAAATATCGAAATATTAGCTCCCAGTTGCGTGCAAAAAATAAGTTAAAAGAATGACAATCAACAAAATCATTCTTGATATTTGAGGAGACTTCTCGTCAAGCTTGAGGCTAAAACCAGCTTAAGATTATTTCTAAAAAAAAAAAAAAAAAAAAAAAAAAAACCAGCTTAAGATCAATGTTATCTAGATGCCTCAATGAGCTAGGCCCATTTGGTACATCTATTTCAGGGGATTTAATCTCAGCATCTCACACAGCCATCACCCTTTTTGATAAATTAGAAGAGCATCAACTATATAACTCTTAACAATTAACATAGCGACACCAAATTTTTTTACAATTATTGAAATGATATACTGTGATTGATGCATAATAAAAATAATGTGATTGATGCATAATAAAAATAATAAGAACAATTCCATACGGAAGTAATACTTCAAATGTGACTAATCAATTTAACTAGTTATAAAAGAAGAGTCGTTTTCCAAATAATACTTTCTTTTCCATTTACAGCTTAAACAAATAATGTTTCTAAAAAAAATTGAATCCAAAAGTACTTTTGGGATGTAAGCCGATTGACCTTATTCCCTAATTCATTCTCGCTTGAACAGACAACTCTATCATCATGTTCCAACATATTGATCAGCTACAGTTAATGGGTACAATTAACTAAAGAGAATATTTGAACAACTTTAAAAAGTAAAAATGTCCCAATCACCACCTAACTATTGTGGACATGAAAGTCAGTTTTTGGAGTTTACATTACACCCACATGCATGTGGGTGTAATGCATGTGGGTGTAATGTAAACTCCAAAAACTGAATGTGGGTGTAATGTAAACTCCAAAAACTGACTTTCATGTCCACAATCGTTAGGTGGTGATTGGGACATTTTTACTTTTTAAAGTTGTTCAAATATTCTCTTTAGTTAATTGTACCCATTAAAGTTTGGTAATCAACCCCAAACCATTTGGATTAAAGGGTACATTAGACATATTAATATTGGCTATATTCGTCCACAAGAAGTCAGAGTATTGGTTGATTGTACAACATGCAACAACTGTTAACTAACAATTAATTGGAAGGGATATGATATCTGAAAGTTCAAAAAGGGTATACAACACCCTTGAACGTTTTGACCCCCAAAATACAAAATATCAATTCAAGCTTATTATCAAACAATTGATATGCGGAACATGAATATAAGCTAAACACAGAATTGATAAACAATCTAAGCCAAATATAAACACATCCACAATAGAAAATAAATGGCAAAGATAAAGGGAAGGAAGATGCAAACACACGGACAACACACGATATGTTATCAAAGAGGAAACCGAAACCCTCGGCGTAAAACCTCTCCGCCGCCCTCCAAGCGGTCAATAATCCACTAGAAAATGTAGTTGGGATACATGAACAGTGATAGACCCTCCAATCCTAATCGATCCAATTACCTAAACCCTCCAAGCTTCTTACTCCAACAAGGTTGCGCCGAACCAATTTCTTCTTTAGCTTACCGGATTCCACTATAGCCCATAGCATCAACCAATAACCATTGGTCCTTTCCAAACTGCTTCCCTTAGCACCAAAAGACCTTCTCACAGACGTGGGTGTGGTGAGAAAAGGATTTGGTCAATAACCTCTCAAGGATGTATCAATGGAGAGGAAGAGAGTAGAGGAATTTGAGGAGTCTCTTAGTGAAGATTGGGGATGAGGCAATCTTGTTTTTCTCTAGGGTTTCTCTTTCAATTTTTCTCTCTAGAAGCTCTCTCAATATGGTGGGTATAAGGATCTATATATAGTGTGGTGAGAAAAGAATACGAAGAGACAGTTTTTGCCAAACAGGGTAAATTGGCGGCTTAGTCTTGCGGCTTGTCCAAGTTGCGAGTTTAAGTCATGATGTAACGGCCTGACTAGCCTTGGCCTTATGTCCTGTAGTGTGACAGCTAGCGCGACCCTTCAGCTTCCCTGTGTGCATCTCACGTGCCTACATTTGGCGGCTTGCCAGTCGCGATCCACCCGCGAGTCCTAGCCGCGAAACTCTGCTTCTTTGCACATAATTAAGCTTTTCTTCACATCTTCTCACACACTACCCTTACAATTTTCCCACCTAAATACAGGGTTACTAAATGCTAAATTACAAGCAAATTGGTCACGGAATAAAGCCAATAAGATGGTTGATTAAATTCAACCTTACAATATCAAATATTAAACCAATGCAGTTTATACACTCTTATGCTTTGCATGCTTAACATCGTGGAAAATATAGGAAGAGTGGTGTTTATTACACACACGTTGATACACTGTAATCATGGCTAGAGTATTTATACAAATAGAAATCACCTTGCATGTCACGAAATCCAACGACCAGATGTGTAAGGTTGAATTTAATCAACCATCTTGTTGGCTTTATTTCGTGTCAAATTTGCTTGTATTTTAGCAATTAGTAATCCTGTATTTAGGTGGGATTTTTGTAAGGGTAGTGTGTGAGAAGATGTGAAGAAATGCTCAAGATTGTGCAAAGATGCAGAGTTTCGCGGCTAGGACTCGTGGGTGACTCGCGATTGGGAGCCGCCAACTGCAAGCAGGTAAGAAGCACACGGGGGAGGTGAAGGGTCATGCCAGCTGTTGTCTCACTACAAGACAAAAGTTCCAGGTTGGCCAGGCTGTTAACTTGCGGCTGGAACTCGCGACTCAGACCAGTCACGAGGCCAAGCCGCCAAACCACCTTGTTTGGGAAAAACTGACTCTTCGCATTCCTTTCTCACCCCACTATATATAGACCCTTATACCCACCAAACGTAGAGAGCTTCCAAAGAGAATTTTGTGAAAGAAACCCTAGAGAAAAACAAGATTGATTCATTCACAATCTTTACCTTAGAGACTCTTCAATTTCCTCTACTATTTTCCTCTCCATTGTTAAATCCTTGAGAGGTCTTTATCCAAATCCTTTTCTCACCATACACATATCTGTGAGAATGTTTATTTGGAGCTTTGGGAAGCAGTTAGAAAGGAACCAATATCCATTGGTTGATGCTATGGTTGATAGCGGAATCCGGTAAGCTAAAGAAGAAATAGGTTCAGCGCAACCTCGTTGGAGCAAAAAGCTTGAAGGGCTTAGGTACATTAGGTAGATTAGGCTTGAAGGGTCTTTTGCTATTCACGTATCCTAACTACATTCTTTAGTGGATTATTTACCGCTTGGAGGGCGGCGGAGAGGTTTTATGCCGAGAGCTTCGATTTCCTCTTCGATAACACATCGTGTGTTGTCCATGTGTTTGCATCTTCCTTCCCTTTGTCTTTGCCTTATATTTACTGCTGTGGATGTGTTTATATTTGGCTTAGATTGTTTATCAATTTTGTGTTTGGCTTATATTAATATTCCGCACTTTAATTGTTTGATAATAAGCTTGAATTGATAATTTGTAATTTGCAGTCTAAACGTTCAAGGGTGTTTCATACCCATATTGAACATTCAATTGGTATCAGAGTAGGTACACTTGTTATGGTTTAAATACCTAAGTGTGATCCCTAACCCCCTTTGAGATGGATAGGTCTCAATCTCTTAATGTACCACCGTTCTTTGATGATAATAATTATGCATTTTGGAAAGTCCGTATGAGGGCACTTTTGTGTTCTATTGATGATGCTGTGTGGGATGCAGTTGAAGTAGGTTGGGCAAGACCGGAGGCTGCCAAATCCACTTAGGATAAGGCTGCTCTCGTGGCGGCTAATGCAAATAGCAAAGCCTTGAATGCTATTTTCTGTGGTGTCTCTTCAGAAGAATTTTATAGGATTTCACATATCACCATTGCTAAGGAAGCATGAGAAATTCTAGAGACAACTTATGAAGGGACTAAGAAAGTGAAGGACACCAAACTTCAGATGTTGACCACTCGCTTTGAGGAGCTAAAGATGAGTGAGGATAAGTCTTTTGATTCGTTTTACAGTAAGTTGAACGAAGTGGTTGTTGGGAAATTCAATTTGGGGGAAAAGATAGAGGACTCAAAGATAGTAAGGAAGATCCTTCAATCACTACCAAAGAGTTTCCGTGCCAAAATTACAGCCATTGAAGAGAGCAAAGATCTTGACGACATTAAAGTTCAAGAGCTGGTTGGTTCCCTGCAAACATATGAATTGTCCATGCCCACACAGAAAAAGAGTAAATCACTTGCTCTTAAGACAATTGATGAGAGAGTAGTATCTCATGACTCTTCGAAAAAGGATAAAGTAGACAAAGATGTGGCGTACCTTGTAAAGAACTTCTGAAAATTCTTAAAGCTCAAAAACAGTGGGAAATCCAGCGACAAAGGAAAATTTCAGAGTTCCGGAACGGAGAAGAAAGAGTTCAGAAGAAAAAAGTGTAGAGATACCTAATCTTCACAAGGAATTACATGCTTCGAATGTAATGGACATGGACACTTTAAAAAAGAATGTCTCAATTATTTAAAATCAAAGGGAAAGGCCTATGCCACTACTTTAAGTGATTCGGACTCATCAAATTCTGATTCTGAGGACAGCTGTGACAGAGAAGGAAACTACTCCGCATTTATGGCTATTGAGTATATTGAGTCCTCGAAGGACCTGAATCAACTTGTACAAGAACTTGGAAAACATAGCGATGATGAATCCTTAGGGATTGTTAAGGAATCAGATGTTGAAGAGGATAGAAATACAGCTAGTCTTCAAGAGAATTACACCTTACTTCTTGAGAGATCGGGAGAGTATACAAGGGTGGCAAAGGCAGCTGTGAAGAAGATGAAGAAAGCTGAGGAGGACTACAAAAGTCTCCTGGCCAGATATAAGGAGGCAAAGTGTGAGATGGAGACACTAAATGGTGAGCTATCTGAAGCTTATACCAAAGTAAGATTTCTTGAGCAAGAGGTAGTGCAAGTACACGCCAAGATAGAAAGGGTCTCCTCCAAGAAACTGGAAGATGTTATTTCATCTCAAAAACACTTCTTAGATAAGTCCGGGTTGGGTTATACTGGAGGGAATAGCTCATCTGCCAATGTCACCAAAGAAGTGAAATTTGTAAAGGCCAAAGAGACGGTTGTAGAAGAGCCTATTCCTAAGAAAGTTAAGGCTAAACAGAAAAAGAAGGTGGCTGATCAACGGGTGTTTAATAAGTCCCGTAATCAATCAGAAGCCAGAATTGAAGCTAGAGGAAGATCTCTTCCAAGACCATAACGGGGCCCCAGAACGAATTATGTTTGTCACTATTGCAGATTGCAAGGACATACCAGACCTAACTGCCAGAAGTTGAGAGCATTGAACAATACAAGTGCTCCTCGATCACGAGGAAGAAGAAATGACAAGAGGTCTTGGGATGGTGAGCAATCGAGAAGTCATAACGGTGATCCCGGAATGATGAACATAATGAAGATGATCGGTGCTTTCACCAATTGCCTGGAAAGCTTCACACGAAGGTTTGAAAGTCCTAACTCTCGTACCCAATCCGTCAAGGATATCACCCTAAACGCACATGATGTGTGGATGACGAAGGGTACTTATGCATAAGCATTACAACATGTCCATGCATTAATACTTCCCATATTTTGTGCATATGCTTGGTTGTTTGCTTCTTGCAAGTTTGAGTTAAAAATTTTGTTTGTGAGTTTTGTTTAAAATTTCTTTTACATTGCTGTTTTGTTTTGATCAACCTTTGTTTTTTTGTGTCAAAATCCAAAAACACATAAAAAGTATAAAATCCAAAAAGTTTGATCGACTTTGTTGAGTATTTTCTCAAAGCATGTTTTGCCTTGTACCTTTGTGCTAATGGCTTTGTGCATCTACGAGCTTAGCTTGTTCCCTATGCACTTATATCATTGTGGGAGAAATTTTGAAATCTATGTGACTGTTGTAAATAGATCTTCAACCTTGTCATGAATGATTAGTGAATGGTTTTATTGATCTTGAGACATGCATAGACTCATGCCTATATATCTTCCCACTCTTTATTTATTTATTTATTTTGTTTAAAAGAGCTCTCCAAATGTAATCTCCAAATAAAAAGAGATATAGAAATGCAAAAGCCTATCGCACATACTAGTATTCGACTAGGAAAAGGGAAAACGACCAAAATAAAATGTATGATGCCTAAAAAGCCAAAGGCTAACTCATCAATTGAAATATAAAAAATTTCAGGCATCAATCTCACAATGAGATGTTATGATTCAAAAAGTGCAAATGATATGATATATATGGAGCCAAACGAAAAGTTTCAAAGAATTATAATCAAGTTTCTGTGGGAGGTCATATATGCATGTTTCTATAATTGAGATAGGTCACATTATCTAGTGCTAGTTGTGTATGCCTTGATTGAATTGATCATTGAAGCTTCACATTGGACTAAGGACTATCTCATGTTTGATATCCACACACATCACATAAGTCTATGTTCAATGAATGTCATATTCATTTGTGTGATTGTACTTGATTAAATGTGGTTTTCACATGCTCAATCTTTATTTGATTAAACACAAAAAGATTTTTGAGTGTTTTAGCTATTTTTGGAAAGTATTTTATTTTTACAAAAATGACAAATTTTCAAAAAAAAACATTTTTGCCCTGTTTTGGCGACTCAGTCATCGGTCATTTGAGTCACATGCCCCAGTCGCATGATTGCGAGTCAGTCTTGGTGACTTGTTCGTGGGTGGAAGGTCTAGTCGCGAAGGTACACAGAAATTTTTGCGGCTCATCTCGCGACTCCCTTGCGGGTAGAACTTCCAAAACACTTAAAAAAAATTTCAAAGCTTTTGGTTTCAAAGTGTTTCGCGGCTTACCCTGGCGACTTACTCCAGTTGCAAAAAACACGTATTTTGCGTTTTAAAGTCAGTTTTCAAAACTTTTTGTTTTTTCCCTTGAAAATTAGTGACTGTTCATTGTCTTCCCCATTTCACTCTCTAAAACTCACCGTGTTTTTCTTTGAAAAACCTCCATTTCTGCACCATTTTCTCTTCAATCTTCAAGAAAAAGGTATGGGTTTTCTCTCTCTTACTTCATATTTCATTATTTAAGAGTTATTTTCTTGTATCTGTGAGTGGTGTTGATATCATTATGTTTTGAGTAAAAGCATGTTCGTACATGTCTTAGTTTCATTTTGTTGAGTGCTATTTGTTTGGGAGTTGATGTTTTTGAGTAGTTATTGATTATATTAATGATGTTTTTTTATGGAGTTTTGTGCTCTTTGACATGTTTCATGGCTATATTGATTTTTTGCATATCATGCTCATGGTAGTTTGTCACAGTGTTAGTGTGTGACTTTGTGATATTTAGTGATCACTTGACACTGAGTTGTATCTGAACAATCACCATTCTTGTTCACATGTTCCATACAATACTTCAGTATTGCCTATGATTTATTAATTTTGAAATCTCTCGAAGTATTCTGTGATTAAGTGAAATCTCTCGGATTCACATTCTTACCTGAATCTAATCAAGTTATTGTTGGTACCTTGTGGTATTGCATTTGGTTCTTTACTGTGTGTCTGTTCTTTTGCAGATGACTCGTCGTTCATCTAAAGGCAAAGCCATTGCAACCGATGATCCATCAACCCTGGTTGCTAAAAGGACACAGCTCTCGTCTCAATCATCTAGAGACTCTACCATTGAGAAATTCAGGACACCTCTTGACTCAAAGACCTACACAGATGTCTTTATAAAGGCTCCTCTCATTGTGGAATGAGTTGTCAAATTTGACACCCTGGGGACAACATTTATCCTTAAGATTTTTGAAGAAAGAGATTGGGCTGATCTTTTTGGTAATTTTGAGGATCCAATTGAAGAATTGATCAAGGAATTCTACTCCAATGCCAATTACACAGGGGTAGAGTTAAAATGCTGGGTTTGAGGAACATAATTCTCCATTAAATCAGACTATATTGCTAAGGTTCTTCATATCACCAGACCAGAAAATGTGGATCGAACTCCATATGATAATAGAGTACTTCATGTGCAAGATATTCTTCAAGTTCTTGGGAGTGAACATGAAATGGGAAGCACAGGATCATCTATAGGGACTGCACTTTTTTCACCTGAACTAACAACTATAAAGCTGATCATGTTCTCCAACTTTTACTCGTTGTCAAACACTGCTTTCATTAGTCTTAGGAGGGCTAAATTCTTGTGTGACCTCATTACTAGTGTTCCAATTGACATATGTGCCCATATATTTCAGATCATTGGGAAAACAGTGGCTCGATTAGCAGCGTGAATGACTCTTCCATTCTGTAGTCTCATCATGAAGATCATCCTTCATTAAGGTGTCAATCCTCCATCAAATGGAAAAATTGCGCCTCGTCCTCAATCAATATCCTTATTCACTCTTCAAGAAAGTAAGAGCCACTCTTCTAAAGCACCCAAGAGTGAACCAGTCACTCCATCTGGCCAAAGCTCAGCTACACCTTTACAATCAACTAGTGCTCCATCTATTCCCCCTGGATTTCTAATGCCCAGGCAAAGCCACTTGATTGAAAATGTGGTTGAATGGATCTCTGAATTACACTGACTTATCTACACAACTAACAACTAGGTTCAAGTACGTCTCACGGCCATTGAAACACAGTTGGATGCTATTCAGCAAAAGTTAGAGGATAGCCTTTAGCTATTCCTGACAAGAAAGGGGAGAGCGATAGTAAGGGGGAGAGCGACACAAGAAGGAAAAGATGTGCATACTAAAAAGGGGAGTTGTGTGTGCTCAGGGAGTTGATATACATTTTCAATTTACATACTTTTAAAGATAGCCTAACAAAACTTATGTTTCATGTTTATATGTGTTCTGTTTGTATCTATTTTTGAGGATACTGATTTGAAACTTTGGTGATATTTTCTATATATTATGATGTTTATTCAGTTAGTTGTTTTTGTTATGGTTAATCTGTACCCATGTTGCTTCTGTAAGCTTTTAAGGATTTGTTTTCTTGCATTTGTAGGCTTTTATGGTTTGTACCATGCTGTTGCAGCCTTTATGCTCTGTGGCTTATGTACTTATTAATTTTATGCATTTTCTTAAGTACATCACTCTTGTGCCCTTGTAGGATTGTTCCTAGATGCATATATGTTTGTATGCATTGGTTGAGTGTTGGACATGCAAATGATACTTTGCATATAAGCTTATTAGCTTGCATGTCCGGATATTCATTCCTTGTGTGAATGAGCATTATGATCACTATTGTATAGTGATTGCCTGTTTTGGTCAAGCCATGGTCTATTACCTTATTCCATTTTTGCTTGAACGCTTTATGCTTGCTCCATATGCATTTCAAATTTTCTGCATACAATGATATTATTGTGTTTTTGTGTTTCAAGAGATACTTGTTCATATGTTTCAAGAGCTTATCAGAATCTAGAGTTAGGTGTTAGTGAGTTTTGATCAACTGTTCCTAACTCACGCTTTAAGTCTAGAGTTTGTTGTAGAGTTTTGTCATGGAATAGCCAAAAGGGGAGATTTTAAGGTTGAATTTAATCAGCCATCTTGTTGGCTTTATTCCGTGCCAAATTTGCTTGTATTTTAGCAATTAGTAATCATGTATTTAGGTGGGATTCTTGTAAGGGTAGTGTATGAGAAGATGTGAAGAAATGCTCAAGATTGTGCAAAGATGCAGAGTTTCGCGGCTAGGACTTGCGGGTGACTCGCAACTGGGAGCCGCCAACTGCAGGCACGTGAGAAGCACACGGGGGAGGTGAAGGGTCACGCCAGCTGTCTCACTACAGGATAAAAGTCCCAGGCTAGCCAGGCCGTTAACTCGTGGCTGGAACTCGCGACTCAAACCAGTCATGAGGCCAAGCCGCCAAACCATCCTGTTCGGGAAAAACTGACTCTTCGCATTCCTTTCTCACCCCACTATATATAAACCCTTATACCCACCAAATGTAGAGAGCTTCCAGGGAGAATTTTATGAGAGAAACCCTAGAGGAAAACAAGATTGATTCATCCACAATCTTTACCTTAGAGACTCTTCAATTTCCTCTACTCTCTTTCTCTCCATTGTTAAATCCTTGAGAGGTCTTTAGCCAAATCCATTTCTCACCATACACATATCTGTGAAAAGGTTTATTTGGGGCTTTGGGAAGCAGTTAGGAAGGAACCAATATCCATTAGTTGATGCTATGGTTGATAGCGGAATCCGGGAAGCTAAAGAAGAAATAGGTTCGACGCAACCTCGTTGGAGCAAGAAGCTTGGAGGGCTTAGGTACATTGGGTAGATTAGGCTTGGAGGGTCTTTTGCTGTTCATGTATCCCACTACATTCTTTAGTGGATTATTTACCACTTGGAGGGCGGCGGAGAGGTTTTACGACGAGAGCTTCAATTTCCTTTTCGTTAACACATCGTGTGTTGTCCGTGTGTTTGCATCTTCCTTCCCTTTATCTTTGCCTTATATTTACTACTGTAGATATGTTTATATTTGGCTTAGATTGTTTATCAATTCTGTGTTTGGCTTATGTTCATATTCCACACATTAATTCTTTGATAATAAGCTTGAATTGATAATTTGTAATTTGGGGTCTAAACGTTCAAGGGGGTTTCATACCCATATTGAACATTCAAGATGGAAACATCCCTAAATATCCATAACTCTTTACGCTGGCATATCAATTGATATTTTTTCAGCACATGGAACTTGGGTACATAATTGATTCAGAGAACGGGCTTGTATACTATGGAACATGGGAAGAAGAAATGATTGGCATATTAAGAAAGTTCACTACATTGGGCTTACTAACTTTTGCTTGTGGCCACTCGATCTATGCTGATTACTAAGGCTTACCTAACATGAAAACGGATCATAAGAAGGAGACAATACATCAGTGCCTCCATTGGATTTTGATGACAAATACAGTAATAGTAATATATTATTTTCTTATTTTATATCCGATCTTATTCACTGGGAACAAGAAATTAAATTTAGTTATGGATAGACTCATTTGGCCTTTCAAGTAACAACCAGCTTTTAGAGAGTGCAACGAAATGATAGAAAGGATATGGAAGGCCAGCCATACAGATCTGTCTGGACTGTGTTCTGGCTTTGATTCTCCTTGAACAAATTAAAATGCAATAGTTCCATCTTAATTAATGACTTGTAAAACTTAATTTTTGTCTCTGAAGAATGTTATCCTTCGTATTTTTTGTTAATTTTCTCAATGATTTTTTTTTTTTTTATTTGGAGAAAAAAAAAAACACATTTCAAAATAACACCCTCCTAATGAACATGCCAAAGTAGGTGTACTCTTACATTTTAGACAGCATAGGACCCAAAGTTGTTTATCTCAATCAACAGTAGGGTTTTTTTATTTTTGGTGATTTAGGGGGTGTTTGGTAGGAGTATTTAAACAACAGTTTTCGTTATTTAAACAATATAACACGTATTTCCACAACACTTAAACAATCACTACAAGAAATCTGTACTATTGCGGCGGGTGCAAAAACCACTGCTATATGTCGCCTATTGCAGTGTCTTTTGGACTGCCGCTATAAGTATAGTCTTTTGTGGCCTCTTACAGCAGCAAGACATAAAACCCCTGCAATATATATGTTTTAGCAGCGGTAACTTAGATATAGCAGCGCTCCAGAAACCCGCTGCAATAAATATATCATTTTGTGCAGATACTATAGCGACGGTGGAGAAAAATGCCACAATATGCGAGCTGTAGTGGCGTTTGTATGACCACCGCAATATGGACTCCTTTTTGTGGCAGGTTTTCTTAGTTATAGCAGCGGGTTGGACCGCCGCTATAGACCTTTTAACTCCCCGCCTCTCCCCAAATCTTCCCTCTTTTTTTTTTTTTTTTTTTTTTTTGGCTTTTCATTTTTGCCAAAAACACTGTATCTCTCTCTAACTCTTCAAAGACCCAAAATCCTAGCTCTCTCTCTCTAGCTCTCACTCTCCCTCGTAAACCCATAATCCCACCCAAACAATATTTATCTTTTAAACTCTCTCTCTCTCTCTCTCTCTCTCTCTCTCTCTCTCTCTCTCTCTCTCTCTCTCTCGCAGACCCAAAATCCCACCATTGTTGCCGCCTTCACAACAACCCCACCACCACCAGCAAAACACGTCGACTCAGTGGCCGCCACCTAGCAACCCCAATCCACCTCGTCGCAGCCACCTCATTTCACTCCCAAAAACCAAACGCTTTCTTTGTAAGTTGTCTCGATCACTCTCTCTTTCTTTCTTTTTTTCTTTTTTTCTTTTTTTCTTTTTTATCTGATGTGTTATGTTCAATGTGTTATCTTTTTTTTTTTTTTTTGGTAATATATTAGGATATTTTCTAGTCAAAAACCAAATTATTCCTCTAACTTCTTTGATTATTTAATTTTTGAAATGGGTAATTGAGGTTGGGCTTGTTTATCGGGTGATTGTGTGATTGGATTGGTTTTTTTGGGGTCTGAGAGATTGTTTTGATTTAATAAGCATTTCATATAAAAGCAATGGGTTTCTCATTTTATCAGACATAATGAAATTTGTGGATGTAATTGTTAGAAAAAAAAAAAGGGAAAAAAATGTGTGGATGTTCCTTCATGAATAACTTAGTGAGTAAATAATCCCTGTTTGTATATAAGGGGTTTGATGAAAAATCATACGCATTGATTGAAAATCTACACTGCATTGCATTGCTTTAATAAAGGGGTTGCTTTATTTCTTGTAAGGGTTTCTCTGTATTACTTCATAGTCCATGCTAGTATGTTTGATTGATTTTGATGCATTTTGATTATTAGCATTTTTTTATAATTCTCATAGTACTATTTGCTCCGCCTAGTAGTAGATAATCTGGCTACAATATCTAAAACATATGGGGGGGTCTTTTAGTTATCTTCAATTAATAAAGGGGTTGCTTTATTTCTTGTAAAGGTTTCTTTGTGCTACTCCGTAATCAATACTAGTGTGTTTGATTAATTTTGATGCATTTTGAGTATGAGCATTATTTTATCATTCTCATAGTGCTTTTGTTTAGTGGATAATCTGGCTACAATATCTAACACTTATATGGGGGTCTTTTAGTTATGTTTGTTTTATATAAATCTATAAGTTGGCATAGATACTATGTTTTCCGATTAATTATTGGTATGTATCAAGATGTCTTTAATTTTGCTGCCTATTTTTCAAACTGCTACTTAGTGAAAAAGAAAAGTGATCTGTCTTCTTTTAATTATGGGTCATATTATCAATCAAGAGCCAAAGCCACTCTACTTCCACTTCTTGATGTTGTCACCAATCACATTGAATAGTAGAGACTTGAACCTTTCTAATTTGCTACATAGTAGATCAAAACCCTCACAAGCATGTGTCTATCATATCAATTCATTGAAATGCTTATATATTGTAATATTAGAATATTAGTTGTTTATGATTTTTTTTCCATGGTATCTACTTCTTATGATCTAGCATAGAGACTTGTTTTGAACATTAGGCTATACTACGAGGGATATCTTCCCCCTTTGCTAAAGGCCGACTTGACGGTGAAGGTTAGAGTTTTTTGTAGAATAGAATATGAGTGAGATACACAATATTGTTGGTCAACATTATCATAACCTTAAGAAAGAGTGAGACTCATATGGCCTAGTCAAATTTAGGAATAGACAGAGGATTAGGATTGAAGAATGAACCTACAAAGAAACGGCCTAATGATTTGGTTGGACTTATTGTCAAGCACAGATTTATATTCCTACCCTTAGTTAATTCAACAATCATACTCATGGACTTGTTTTTTACTTGTCGTTGTACTTATATACTAGTTTTTATTTTACACTTTGACAGTTGAAATGGCATGGCGAAATGCAAATTTGCGCACGCGTTCCAAGAGCGAAAACCGTGGAATGAGCTTCTACAGATCATGTGGATCAAGAAACGAACCAAGAAATGCACGAAGCTTCTAGCAAGGTATGGGCTTACAACTTGATATCAAATTTGTTATTAGTTTGCTCAAAACTTCTATTAAAAAAAATAAAAATAAAGGAGCCGCCTCTATGTCTCAGCCCCTGCCTATATGACTGTATTATTACATATATCCTCAGCAACTTCTTAAATACACACCTGAACAACAATTTGAATCACCACCAAAAGCGTATCTGTATTACTATTTTGGCATTACAACCACAAAGAAAAGCTTTAAGAATTTTATTCTTTAGTATATATCTTAAAAAAGAGTGCATCATAGAATTAAATAAGTTTTAAACTTTCAATTGCAAATGTTCTAATACTGCTACCCTATAATCTAACGAACAACTGGGGCAAAAAAATCTCTGAAACGTTTGAATGAGATTTCTTCTTTAAATTTCCCTGTTCAAGGAATGAATTCATATAGTTTTGACATTGGCAGCCATACTAACAACCCATTGAAGGTGCTAATGTAATTGTTTTATGACTATTTTGTGAATACTGCTTAGCAAGCTAATTATTTATGGTGTAGAAATGTTTATGACTCAATTTTTTGTTCAATTTATATATTATATATCTATCTGTTTGACTTTGTCCTCCTTAAGCTGGCTTGAGTTCAATTTGTTGTTGATGACCAATTTGAACTATCTGGCTTGCTTGGCTATAATTGATAGGAATGTGCGCTAAACAATTCTAGTTTTCGAGTCCCTGTAAAGGTTTATATGAGTTAATTTGCATGCTCCTATGAATTTGTTATCACATTTTTCGATATTATTTCCTCATTTGTACTGGTGAGGTATTTCTGCACACTTAGTATACAGGATGGTTTTGGAATTTTTTAAAATTCTGTATGAACTATTTGGCATGCTGTCTATACTTTCTCTTGGCCTTTGAATTCTCCACTATGGTTTTTGTCTAGGAGAAACGGATATATATATATATATATATATTTGGCATGAGAATTGCAATCCCTCTTGGTGCACAAGTAGCATTTTTTTTGTGCCATTAGATTAGATATGCTAATGAAGTAGCATAGTTCAAAGTCAAAGCAATTGTAAAATCTTTTTCTTAAGTTGGAATTAATCTACTCTATCTACTTTCTTCTTTAAGGTTGTCAAATATCTTTACTTGAATTAAACCCCTCTCTTGAATTTTACTGGTTCACCGTTTAGTATTTCTTTATGATGCTCTAACCTATCATATTTTATGTTTTGTTAGCCCTCTGTTGATGGTCAGTTGAGACTAGTGGAAATAACAAAGATTCTAATTAATAACACATAGGTCCACTTGCTTTGATGGTTGTCATATTCCTAATTAGCTGTTGATTCATATGCATGCACATATATTTATATTCTATTGATTTTGTTTTACATAATAGTATAATAAAGATTGATTTACACATGAAATCATTTATCCTTTTAAAAATTTTTATGATGCTTATGAGTCTAGAGTTTGACAGGACTTTGAAATAAATTGAAATTGTGGTGTTTATGAAAATATATTGAAACAATGCCTTAGATGGTCATCATGTTCTGAATTAGCTGTCGAATCTAATTAGTTGATTCAGATTCATGCAATGCATATTTATATTCTATCGATTCCATTTCACATAATAGTATAGTTAAGATTGATTTATACATTATATGATTTCTCCTTATTAAAGTTATATAATACTTATGACCTTTTCGATTCATATGTGCATATAATTAGCATTATGGATGAGAGAACTGGTTGCTAAGACAAGATACTGTGTGAATTAAATGTCCAATAGGTATTGGGTTGTACAATAGTGCAATAGTCTAAGATGAGGAGCACAGTGAAGTTTACTTAAGTTATTTTTATTTTTGAATAAATTTCGTTACTGTTGCATGTTCGAAACTTCAAGGTCAGATATTAAAGGATACCTGCTGAAAACTGCCTATGATATGGTCACTGGTTGCTTCTTGGCTCTCACTCACAACATAAATTGAAATAAAAATCTCATGTAGAGTTTAACTCATCACTAATCATACCCTAGGGTGAATAATTTGTATGTTTATGTTTTTATTTATTTTTTAAATGTGACAGTTTTATTTGTTATGCCTGTATGCATGTGAAACTCTCAAGTTCTATAGTTAGGTTCATGTTAATCATTTAATTGCTAATCAATACAATCACGCTCAAGTATGAACTCTAAATAAGCTTTATATATTTAATTTCATATATATTTACTTACTTTAATGATATTGTCTCCTTTAAATTTCAGATGGCAACCACCTGTATGTGCCACTCGCGGGCCAAGCATGTACTTGGATGTTTGGGATCTTCCTGATGACCAAGTAATTGAGTTGCCACTAAATAGTATGCATCAACCGGTTGATGAAGGGGCGAGGGCTTTCACTAGTTTCTTGGGGATGATTGCACGGAAACCCCATATGTGCCCAATAAGATATCTAAATTGGAGGGACATGCCAGGAGAACTTAAAGAAGAGTGTTCGTGTCTTATAGAGGTAAACCACGAACTTATAATACTTGTAATTATGACATTTTAGCTTGCTTATTGCAATTTTAATTTTAACTCAACTATTTGATTGTAATTTGCTAACTCAACTATTTGATTGTAGCAAAAATACGTCATCCCTACTAATCCTACTGCATATGCGGGTTTGAAGACATTTACCTTACAAAAAATTGGGAAGACTTGGAGGGATCACAAATGTAGGCTGAAAACGGCTCATTACATACCACATCCAAGAAACAAAGCACAGGTGAAGAGCAACTGACCCAAGGGATGCATACCAGAAAATTGGGATGTTCTTAATGACCATTGGTATACTGAGGATGCAATGGTACTTTTAAAATTTTTTATTTATTTATTTTAAGATGTGCTTAATCTGTGTTTTTGGTTTTCATTACTGCCATGTTGTAAATGTAATGGTTATTTCTACCCAAAGAACAGGTTTTACTTTACTAATTGTTGCTTGAATGTTGTGACTCAACAAAGTTGGTGATTTGAGATAGGTCATGTATTAGCCAATGGCTGAGATAGTCTTATATAATGCTACTGCTGCAGCTTTTGCTATGGGTAGATTTTGAGTTCTATTGATACATGAATTTCAAATGATTAGGCGCATGATGTGTATGTATTAATTCATTAAATCCTTTGACTTTAAATTCTTATGTCTATGAACTGATTGTCATGTTTTTGTTTGTTGGTATATGAATATTTTCTTGTTTCCCATGATTAGAATTTGACCTTCTTTTATGTTTTGTTTTGAAAAATAAACTCCAACCTAACTAAGCCCTCATACAACTAGTTGTGCATTAGTGTGAGCATATATATGATGATATAGGTTTCACTCTTACTTTCCTTTAGGGGTATGCATGGGTCGGGTTGGGTCTGGTTGAGGAGATTTTTTTACCCAACCCACCATGGTGGGTCAAAAAAAATTCGACCCAACCCAACCCATCACATAAGTCCAACCCAACCCACATGGGTTGGGTTGGGTCGGGTTGAACCCATGAGTTTGATAAATTATTATTATTATTATTATTATTATTAAATTTATTAAATATATTATTATTAGTATATATATTATATATATATATAATATATTATACATAAGCACTTATATATAAGCACTTATAGTATATAATATTATTATTAGTATATATTAAATATATTATTATTAGTATATATTAAATTTACAGCTGATTTAAAAAAAACATTATTAAATATATAATATATTTTAAATATATATTAAATATGGGTGGGTCGGGTCGGGTTTGGCGGGTTTGTAATTTTATGACCCACACCCAACCCGACCCACTATAAAAAAAAAATTTTGTGACCCTACCCAACCTACCAAGCCTTAAAAACCGACCCAACCCGGCGAGTCGGGTTGGGTCAGGTCAGGTTTGGCGGGTCGGTGAGTTTTCTGCACACCCCTACTTTCCTTTCTACCAAAAAATAATATTATATTGGTCTTAATGTCAAGACCAAAATATGGACTCAAGATCGAGTCCAAAAGGTGATCTTAGAAATAAAATCGAGACCATTCTTGAGGTATCAATATTGGGACAGTGAGTCCTTGATCAACCATATGTCAATAAGAGCATAATGAACTCATTGTAATTGCCATAAGCTATATGTAATCTTCGAAATTATATAACACATATTATGCAATGTGGTGAATGGTTATTTATCTTGAGTGGTTATTTAGTAAGCTAAACCTACCTACTTATGAGCACCCCAAGACATGACTCATGAATGTCATTATGTTGGCCAACTAAATGGTTCTTTTAGAGAACTCAAAAGAAATAAAGCAAAGAACAAAAAGCAGAAACTAAAAAAGGAGGAATTTCCTCAATCTAAGAACCCCCTAGATCAATTTACCACTCCTTTCAGTTTTGAAGAAAAATTTTTGCCAACTAAGACACAAATGAGTTAGAAATTTCTAGTTAAGGTGTTTTGATGTTGGCGTTTTCTAATTTATAATGATGCTGCAGCTGCTTTTGCTGCTCCCTACCTAAATAAGAGGTGGAGGATAGCTTATGGGTTGAATCTCATGCAGGAGTGTGAGTTCTAGTTACCCATATAAAACAAGTGTTTTCCTTTTCCTTTTATGTTAGTTTTTATTTTCCTCATCAGAAAGATAATTTTGTCTTGCCTTTCTAGGCTTATCAAAGATTTTGTCTTGCTATTTTTATGGTATTCTCTGACTCCATAATTTTGTAGATAGAGCCAGAGAAGAATAGGGACCATCGTTCTAAACAAGATGACTTACATACTGTTGGTTTATGCAGCTTTGTTGTGCACGCTGCAAAGAAGGTAATAAGTATTATGACTAATTTTTAAATGATTTGACTTATCTTAAGTTTATGTGGAACCAATATTCATCACTACATAAATATGCCATTCATATTGCAGGCAAAAGCGGATGGACATCCTGTAGAGCGTGTAGCATTATATTCAATACTATATACTCGTAAAGATGGATCTGCAGTTAATCCTGTAGTGCAAGCAAAAATGGTGAGTAATTCATTTGTGGTTTCATTTTCATTGTCAATCATTGCATTTGCTTCAATAGAGTGGTTTCACAATAACCATATTGTTTAGCATGCTTGTTGTAGTTTTAATCCTATGAAGTAAATGCCTATGAATGACCATAGATAAGGATATGTATTGTTGCTTCAAAATGTAAAGAAACTACTAAAGTTTGTTATTGTGAAATAATGAACCCAATTAGCTTTTATAAACACTCTAAGCACTTTACAATATTATTAAAGACTATGCATAAGTAGATTCTATCACTAACATCAGAACATATAGTTTTAACTAAGCTTTCATCTCCACAAACTTTACCATAGCTTTCGGTATTCTTTCAATGCATATATGGTATATAAGAGAATTTCATTTCATCAATGACAAATGAAATGAAATTCTATAGAGAGGACAGCAAGTATTAATTTAGTTCCTCTATCATCTTTATTAATAGTATCTTGTATTGCTATAGAGAGGACAGATTTTGGCTACATCTTATTGTATTCATTATATTGTGTATGCTTCTCAATATAATTTTTGTTGTCTTGAATCAAATGATGTTTCTAATTTCTAAGTATTTTGTTTTGTTCAAACCCAAATATCAGGATAAAATGAAGGAGTTGTTGGCTGGACCTTCAAATCAATTGCAATCATCTGACACAAGTGGTAGTATTGCATGGGCACCGGACAATGTGTTTGCCAAAGTGATGGGTAAGGAGTGCAAAGGTCATATTCATGGGGTAGGATTTAGTTCAAGCCCAAGGGACCGAAGTAGCAAGAGTGCTCTCACGGACCTTCAAATACGATCAAGTCAATCAACGAAGTTGCACAACTAAAGGCTTCCTTGGCTGAGATGCAAGAGAAATTGTCCTCTTTTGACGAAATGAAGGAAAGATTTAGCCAATTTGAAGAGATGGAGTAAAAAATGGCTCACATGCTTCAACAAGTGCAACAAATAACTTCACAATGCAATCAAGTTGGCATTAATGATTTTGATTTCGGGGTTTCTAATGGTTAATTTGTGTTTTTGGGTTAATTTGTATTCAGATAGTAATAAGGTTTGTGTTGTGTTTTTTGAGCTTTCTTTCTAAGCTACATGATTTATACTTGTCAATATTAAGGTAATATATAACTTAGTAAAGACTTTGGGCTGATTAGAACTTTGGGCTATTGAAAAATATCAAGTGTGTAAAGGGGTTTGATCCTTTGGGCTGATTAGCACTTAGAGTCTGATTTGCTTTTCAAATTCAATTCTTGAATTGATTGTGTGTCTTTTGGTTGGAGTCTGATAATGTTAGCATATCTGCATTTGGGTCTGATTGGCTATATTAGGTTTTACATATAAAGGTTAAAGATTTAAAGAAAAAAAAATTTCATCCCTCAGGGCTAACCCAATTGGAAAAAGAAGAAAAAAGTCATGTTTTTCCTTGATTTTGTAAAGTAGCTGTGGTTAAAATCTAAGTCTTAGAGAGGAAACACAATTGGTTTATACAAAACAGATAAAGGGTTTGGTTTCTTAGTTGGATTTGTTGCAAGACTTTTACATGTTCATTGCAGATCTAGCTTGTTGACTTACCTATCAAAGCTTGTTGACTTATATAGGTCATTTTAGGATTGTTAACATTTGTCTAATGATTAATTTGTGGCTTACCAGGGAGTCCTTGGGCTGCCTCTTCTCTCTGTCTAACTGGAAGAAAGAAAATAAAAACAAAGTTTAATGAAATATATACTTTAATGCATCCCCCAAAAAAAAGAGGTCTAATAAAATGTATTGTGAGTCTTCAAGTACGATCTGCAACAGTTTGGTGGGTTGTCATGTTTCTTTTTATTAGTGCTTGAATTGTAGGCTTAATAATCCTAGAGAGATTGTCAAGACAAAAATGGCTTGGTCATTTTTTCTTCACACACAGACACTCTATCTCTCTTAAATTGTACCTGTTCAGATTCTAAATAGTGATACTTGGATTCTAAAAGCAAAAAATGTTAAGAGCTTAGAGGCTGGTTGACAAATAGGTTGCTCTGCCTTTGCTTCTATACTTTCGGTTGATGTTGAATTGGATTTCATGGTAATTTGGATAGTCATTAGATATTGGCTACCAGCTGTTCTGCTAGATAAGGAACTTGACCAGCTTATCGTGTTTTGCCTGCAGTGGGGGGGGGGGGGGGGAGATTTACTAAAAAATTGGACATAACTTGGTGCTGGCCCCACCTAAGTGAACTTTTGGAAGGCTTGGTCTGGTCCATCTACTCTTTATTTATTTACATTTGCAAGCCTTAGAATTTTCCATTACAACAAACAATGGCCTAGGATTTGATTGAAAGTCGGAAAAATTATAGAAGTCAACTTTTCTGTTGGTGTCACAAGCATCTAGACATCTAGTAACCACTAACTGATGTGCTCTGATCTATGTTACTAGATTTTTTTTTTTTTTTTTTTTTTTATACATGTTTCTCTTTTTGTTGATCTTTGGCTTGTTCTTATTATAAAAAAATTAAAAATCCCTTTGTTGAAACATTTTTAGTGCTTTAAAGTTTGATGAAATCAGCATACTACTGCTTTTTATTTCAATGCCAACGTGAGTGAATATACAATATATTTGAATTTAAAAGCACTTCATTTCTTCCTTGTAGAAATTGAGTTTATACTTTAAGGTGTTTGATAGTTGTATTGTGATTTCCATATTGTAGTTGCAGCCTTTGAAATTCCAAATTTCCCTAGTAATGCTCATGCATTAAGCAATTTTGGATTCCAATATTTGATATCGTTGTGTCCTAATAAATGCCTCTTTTTTTTTTTTTTTTTTTGTATGTAGGACATTCCTCCGATCCTACAATCCCCAGCTCTCCTACAATCCCTAACTCTCCAAAAATCATCACCTGCATCCCATCAACCAAGCAACTTATAAATTTTATGTTGGTGTTTGAGGACATTTTGTGTACAAAGAACCACATTTGAACAAACAGATTTTTTGCAAGTGTTGAAAAAATATTTTGAAACACTTTGAAACTTTGATTATGGTATTAGTTTAATTTCCATGTTGAAGGACTTTCTGTGTACAAAGGACCACATCTTTTCTTTTGTTATGTATTTGATAATATATTTCTATGTTAATATTACGTTAGTTTAGAGACATTTGTGGTGTTGTTAATTAGTTACATTCCTGGTACTGTGTTAGTAGAGCTAAAACTATTACATGTTCTTTGTAACAGGTCTGTAAAAAAAAAAAAATTTAATAAATAGTGGTTTTAAAACTTGCTGAAAAAAAAAAAACACCTATAGCGGCGGTCAAAAAGCGCCGCTAAAGGTGCTTATATTATGATTTAAATGAAGCCCTATAGCGGCGTTTTTGCCCGCCGCTAAAAGGTTTACACATATAACGGCATTTCTCCCCACCGCTAAAAATGCAATGAGCCCGTTTTAATTGGTTCACTATAGTGGCGGGGTTATGCCCGCCACTAAAAGTCAATTGACACGAATTCTGACCTCATTTGGGGCGGTTTTCTACCTGCCGCAAAAAACCAAAAACACCACTAAAAGGTGCATTTATAGCGGCTTTTTTGTTACCGTTGCAATAGAGCTATTGCGGCACTACAACACTAACGGGTAGAATCGCTGCAATAGGCCAAATAAACCTTTAGCAGTGGTTTTTTGGGCTTTTGCGGCGTTTTTGGCCCGCCGCAATAGTCCAATTTTTTTTTTTTATAGTGAGTGTTACTAAACAACAGTACCAAACAGGCCCTTAGATGTTGAAATTTCGTGGAGTTAAATCTGTTGTGTTGGTTATGCCGGAGTCCGGGGGTTGTCCACCTCGAATCGTGCAAAATTGGTGACTGTACCAATATAATTTTTAGGGATGCTAATAGTGTTTATGTATACATTAGAAGCTCTAGACTTATTATTGTAATTTGATACATGTGTAGCCCAAGTAATAAGGCGGCATATGTATGAGTTAGTTTCAAGTTAAATCGAGGATAACTTTTAGCAAAAATACAACTCTTAATATCTTTTTATTTGTGTCTTTTGACTAACATTGGATTATATATTTTCCTTATATGCTCCATGATTGTAAAATTTGAAAATGATTAAAGATTAATAACTATTTCATCTATAAAATGTTTAAAATTTAGAGTTTTATGTATCTTATTTTTTTTGTATTTTAAGATTATACACAAAACATGAGTTTATTGATGGAATAGTAATTAACATTTGATTAATGCAAAATTTGGAATGCATCTTTAGAATAATGAAAACATATAATCCAACATTAGTAGTTTAAAATTATTGATCCAATTAAAAGTTATTGAGTGGTGTACATTTAGGGGTGTCCACAAGTCGGTCTAGGTCAGGTTTGTGCCCAACCCATGACTGACCCGACCAAAGCAGGTGGAGGATTTTTAGACCTGTCGCTGAATGGTTAAGGAGTCGGATCAGAGCGATTGGATTCTCGTCGAATAGTGATCAGTTCGGTTGAAACCATCAAAGGCAGAGGAAACGGGCCAAAACATTGAATTTCAAGCACCGAATCCGGCGAAGATCTCACCAAATTTGGT